>CM066162.1:52182544-53382544 GCA_033629205.1 Lithocarpus polystachyus | reverse complement strand
TTGGGTTAGTGGCTGGTTTCCCCTCATTAAGTTGTCATTTCTCAATGACAACTTGTGGGCAAGGTGTTTTGAAGGGGAGGGAAATGTTAGGAACCCATGGGTAGAACTTACCCTTAAAACTAGCTTGCAAGGGGAGGGTGCCTATGAGCTTATAAACACCTGCTAAGTTTATACTTAATCCATGTAAGACACTATAATCATAACAGTTTACAATTTATGAGAATCATTATTTAGATAAATACCATGCAATGCAATTAATTTGTTCCTATTTTTAATTATAAGCTGTGAGTGGTGATGAGCTTGGTGACATTGAACCATTATCAAAGTAAGAAAAAAATTAGGCTAAAATGCAAAACCCACCCTCTATGTTTCACCAAAATTTATTTCAGTCCTCTAATTTTCAATTTAATTTAATTAAGGCTTTTCCATCAATTTTTGTCAGATGTTGTGGTTAATTTTTCAATTTTTAAATTAAAAAAAATTCAATTAATGATTGAAAAATATTTTTCAGATTATTATTATTATTATTTTTTAAACAAAAGTTGATGAAAATGCCTTAATTGAATAAATTTAAAACTTAGAGGACTGAAATGAACGAAAGCAAAGTTAGAGGACTGAAATAAATTCTGAAAATAATTCTGAAGAAACTTAGAGGGTGAGTTTTTACATTGTAGCCAAAATTTTAATTAGAAGCTCTGGGTGGTTATGAGTTTAGTGATGTTGAACCATTGGCATGTTATTGGGACCGAAGCAAACAAGAAATTAAATATAAGCTCTGGTTGGTGAAGATCTCGGTGATGTTAAATCGTTAGCATATTATGGAAATCAAATTTATTGCTTACCAAAACATTATGGTTGTGTTCATACTTTAATGGGTACTTTGAGGCCTTATCAAATAGATAAGTACCGATGAGGCCTGGCTCAAATTGCACCTTCCCTTGTAAGAACAACATGGAGGGTAAGGTAGTGGGTTCAAAAAACCAAAAAGGTGATAAATTAGTCCCAAACATCATCATTTAATGTGAACTATTTTGTTCTTATGATAGAAATCAGAAATAACCAGAAAATATTTCTGGTTTATTTCCCTTAATAGTGGTTTATTTTGGGTTTAATCTAGGAATGAAAATTTGTTCCAAAATTTTAACCAAATTGAATTCTAGGAGTGAAGTTTTATTATGAGATTCTAGTGTTGAGGTCACCCTTTTGCTTTAGTTGGTAGAAACTCCTTCAAATGTCTGATACTTATGGTTTGTAATCATTAAATCATTACGGTTTTGATCTTTTACATTCTGCAGAGGCAGGTCCATCTGGTAGCGGATTTTCCACTAGCTTATATGTGCCATAAGAGGCCATCTTAGGTTTTTATACTGGGTTGATAAATGCTAATTCTCTTACTGAGGGGGCCAATGACTTGTTAAAAAAAAGAAAAAAAAAAAAGTTCAATGGCAATTCCACTGTTAGGATTACTGGTTATGAAATTGGTAAGGGTTTTATACACTAACCTCCCCTGAGGTCTGAGAAATTTCAGAACCTCGAATTTTTAGAAATGACACATCCATCCTAAGGTTATTACTTTTATTTTCTCTCACTCTTGATTTTCATTATCATATAACCAATATGATTAGTAAAACATAACTCTTATTATTATTATGATTATTATTATTATTATTACATCACTTATCAAAAAAATTATTATTATTATTATTATTATTATTATTATTATTTGATAGGTAGTAAAACATAAGTGGTTATGTTGGATGTGATTTTAATTTGGAAAATGTGTATTTTCACTCAATTTTAATGACACATAAATGGTCATAGGGGTCAATGTTTATATATATATATATATATATATATATCAAAACTTCAAGGGGTGGAGTGTCATATATGAACATTGGAGGAGGTTTTTGACATTTCCCAAAACCTTGAGGGAGGTTAGGGTAATTTACCCCAATAATAATGTAAAATTCTCTCTCTCTCTCTTTAGATTGGTAAGTACACACCTGGTGGGTCTTGAACCAAAAAGTACTAATGTTTTTGTCTATTTTTATTTTTGTTACAATGGGATACTAAAGTTATTTTGTATGTCTTGTTTACCACTCAATTTTTGTAATTGAGGACATGAACTGAAATTGTCTTGAATAATTATAAGGTCTGACAGATTAGGTTTTCATTTTCAAAGGTCTTACCTACATAAATAGAAAAAGCTTTAATAGGATCTTCATTGAACCTTACTGTAAAATTAAAATAGTAACTCGGATATTATATTTGAAAAATGGCCAATGAATTTTCATGCTAGACAGCAGCTATAAACTTTGCTACTGGTCTAATTAAGAGAGGAATTGTTGATTGGGTTTGTCTATTCATGAGTTTGGTCTTCATTGGGTTTGGATTTGGGCAAGGTCTACTACACTTCTGTCTTGGTTATTTCTTAATCTTCTTATAAAACTCCAAACATGTGGATTAATCACTTTACATCCTAGAAAGCATTTGCAAATTGCACTTTGGCATTTTTAAGTGTGTTTGGGGTTGTAATTCTCTACTTGAGAAGAAAAGCATTACATTTGTTTTTGAAACGGAAACTCTAATGTATAGGTGTACTTGTATAGGTATATACCTCTAGATATAGTATAGGTGTACTTGTATGTTACCCGTATTTGTGTAGAGTTTGGTATATCTGAAACAAAAAAAAAAAAAAAAAAGAAAAAAGAAAAAGAAAAAGAAGTTTCCCATCATTAATGTGTTGATAGGAGTGGATATGAATTGCTGACTTTGGGATTTTATGTTGAAGCTATAGCTCAGCTTGCACTTTCTTCTCCCATAATAATTTGTTGGAGGGTGAGGTCATGGGCTTAAGATCCACTAAGTGCTTGTGTAACTTACCCAAAAAAAAAAGAAAAAAGATTTGGAGTCCAATTGCAATTGAATGTTCAATCAACTGGATTTTTTTATAATGGTCTTATTTGTGTCATTTCATCTCCATCAACCAACCCCCCAGTGGCCGGAAGCTGGCAGCTAGGTGTATGTCTGCATGTCACTGATTCAGTGTTGGAAGCCTGTTTAAAAATCCATAAACTTAGTTTCTTCACTAAGAATTAATTACAATGGGAATATTCAAAAATAAATATATTTTAATCTGAGTTCCCCCCCCCCCCCCCCCCCCCTTTTTCACTTCTTGTTTTTTAGGTTCTCATTTATGTGTCTTTTTATTTATTTAATTTTTTAAGGGATGCTAGTTGATCACCTCTTGCTTTCGGGAAATCATGGTCCTAGTCTTCAACTTATTTAGCTGATATTTTTGCTGACTTGATGTTTGTCCCCTTTCTTGTTACTTTTGATTTTGAAACCTTGTGTTGTTTGAGAATAAATATATATTTTATTTCATTAGTATTGTTTTTATACAGGCATTGTTTAACTGCATTATTTACTCAGATCACATCGTAGACATTATATTTAATATTTTATGCCAGTTCTGATTTATTGTGTTTCAAATATAGGTGTTTCTGTGGAAATGAATTGAACGGGCAGGTAAACCCTCTTTTTGTCATGATGCAGTTATTAGAATCTTTTTCTTGCCACTGATAACTCATCCTACCTAATTAGGATTTATAGTCTCTGTTTATGATACTTGATAATAAGGCACATGCCAAGAAATGCCGATTATTCATCTAATTCATTGGCAGCAAGCACCGTAGTTGAACAAATCAGGCACATAATGATTTCCTTTATATGGATTTATCTATTTGATTGTGCATGATATTTTGCATTCCTTTGAACTTCCAACTGCTGTTGGTATTTGTATATTCTTATTTAATTGAAGATTTCAGTTGTAGAAAGTTTTGTAATCTTTTTTGTAAGCTTTGGTTTTATAGCTTGCTAATTATTGCCTTCTTTTTTTTGATAAGTGCAAATTATTGCCTTCTTAGTGCTGATGTATGTATATATATTTATATATATATATATATTTTTTTTTTGAAATACAGAAGCCCTCTAGTTCTAATGTTGAGTTCTCCTTGGTCACTTTTAATACCCATGGATCCTACTGTGGTATGTATTTTTCTCATTCTTCTTAAACTGTCTTACAGATTATATTTTGGTTAATATATATGACATCTTGGAAAAATAATGTAATGCAGTATTACTACCATCCAACCCCACTCTTCTTCTTCCTACATTATTGTATCTGATACAAGCATGTAGACATCATAAAGTTAAATTGGAAATTCTTCCATTCATGGTTTTGAAACCTTTTAGTGGTTTTTGCCTTTCTGGACTAATTCCACTTTTGCATCTCTGGCATAGTAGAAGTTTAATACAACTTTGTATCCATGTACTTGATGTCCGTTATAAAACTTCCTTGACATTTTGAACTCAACTCAACCCCACTAAGCCCTAATTCTAAATTGCAGTTGGATTCATGGACAATGAGAACCATGTTCATAAGATGTGATAAAAGTTTTATGCTGACCATCATCCTACTACAAACCTTCTCCTTTATTCAGGCTTGCGACTGGCTATGCAAAAGGATATGTCAATAAACTTTGCATGCACGAAGTTAACTTTCAAACTCATCTTAAGATGTATTTTTTTCTTAACCAAGCTTTTTTCAGGCTTGTTTTTTTGTACAAGAATATAATGTCTTGGATGTTATGAAGCTTGAATTGCACCAAGCTTACAATATGCAATAACTTCTATGTTTGCATATCAGTTGCTAAGTGTATATTTTGCCTTCCTTCATGCAGGGTGCCTGGTTCAACGGACCGGCTGGACAAGAGATGTAGATAATTTCTTACAGTGGCTTTCATATATACCCTTTGCTGGTGGTGGTTTCAATGATGCTGCAATTGCAGAAGGGCTTGCTGAAGCTCTGATGGTGTGAAGTGTTTGATCTTCTATTCTTTTCTTCCCTCCCATATTCAGTTTCAGTTAACAAATATCTGTGCGATCTTGTTATGTATATGTCTGCCTCATGCACACTTACATGCTTTTTAATTGTAAATTTTCTTTCGGTTATGGACGTAGTCATACAGACTCCAGGAATGTTTTGAGTCTCTTCGTTATTGCCACATGGTTTGATATTTACGCTCTCTGTTTGTTTGAAGTACAGTTTTTTCTGTAATTTTTTTCCCATTTTTAGGTTTGGTCAAACTTATAAAATATTTTCCGTTAACAGTAAATATTTTATAAAAAGTTGTAAAATGTTTTACCTTTAAAAACTTGATAAAACATTCACAAAAACACATAGTGCTTGCCCTCTCCCCATCTGGTGGCTAGGGGCAGGGCAGCTGGTGCCTGCAGTTCTGTTGCCACTTGCCAAAGCCGGTGGTCCGGTCACCGGAGATGTTGTTCCGGCAGTGGTCACCAGCAGTTCAGCACAGGAGCCACCTTTCCGATTGCCAGTTCCCGTGTCCGGTCACTGGACCGCCAGCGGCTCCAGTGGCTAGGCCACCGGTTTTGTGGTTTGATTGAAAAATTTTACATGTCACATAAAATGCCTAAAAAGTATTTTACTGAAAATATTTTACATGAAAAATATTTACATTGGAAAATATTTTACTTCAAAACAAACGAAGCCTAAAATTAGGCAGAGGCCTTGGTTTAGGTCCCCCTAGGGTCTTGAAAACTATCTTCACATTGATAACCCTCCTATTCCTACCATAGAATAAAGCAGGTCTAGAACTTGCTACAGATGAACAACCAAGGAGCTGCCGGTTAAAGGTTTTGCTGATGATGATTGCAACCAACATCTGGTAGAATTTCCGTGATTGCATTCTTCATTCCCTCAACCTAGGTTATGCTGAAAATTCTCATCAGCACTTGTCAGTGCTTGCTATTAAACAGATGGGGGCGTGAACAAGTTGTAGGCAATAAATGGTGGTGATACTCAACAATTTACTGTTTATAACATAACTCAAGTTGTACTTAAGCAAGTTTGGGAGACTTCTGTGCATTTTGAAAGGGCTTATAGCATTCTCTTCATCCTGTTCATATGATTGTTATTCAAGTTTGGGAGACTTCTGTGCATTTCATCAGTTTGCTCTAATGCTACATGCTTTGTTAGATCACATATCTTTGCTTTTCCTACTTGTAGTTTTTGATAACTTGGTGTTCCCCTTTTCCTTGTAGCATCTTCAACTTGAGTCAAATCTCTTTTCTGGGTTGGTGATTTTATTATACAAGAAAAAACCTCATAAGTGACTTCTAATTTTCTTGCTCAATTGTCCTATCTCTTTGTTTTCATGAATATAATTAAAATTCGTGCAAGGGTTGGTTACTGATCCTACTCCAAGCTCTCACTTAAATACCTTTCTTGGTCCAGAATTTTGGACTAGCTATGCGTTGTGATTGTGGTGGTAGCTCTAAATGATCTCACCATATCCTTGTTAGTATGGGCTTTGGTGAAAACATTCAGACAAGATAGATTTTTAATCATTATTCATGCTGATCCTTCCTTTTTCATAGTGACACTGTTGCATTAGATGCACTCCTTCATGTGATGAATAGTTTTGAGTACATAAGTGATTTGCCATTGTATTACCAGTGACTATCGATCCTTGACTATAAAGATGCATCGAATTTGGTTTATATTCAAAGAATCTTAAGCAACTAATTGATTTTACTAAGCACAAATTGCAAAGAGCGTGCCTTGTGATCTCCAAATAAAAGTTCATAATTTTCATCATCTTATTGGCACTGTTTCTTATGTACACTCCTTATTGAGTATCTACTGTTTCTTTTGATGCTTTAATCAGTATGTGCTCTCATTAAATATCTACTGCTTCTTTTGATGCTTTAATCAGATGTTTCCTATTCTGCAAAATGGAAACCAAAATCAACAAAATATGGATTCTCAAAGGCATTGCATTCTTGTTGCTGCTAGTAACCCTTATCCCTTGCCAACACCAGTTTATCGGCCACAGATTCAAAATTTGGAGAAGGGTGAAAATATAGAAGAACAAACAGAAAGCCGTTCGTCTGATGCTGAGACAGTTGCTAAATCATTTGCCCAAGTACATTTAGCATTGCTTAGTCCTTTTTTACTGATGGTTGTTTTCATTTTTATGAGGGTTCCCCTGTCATGAAGTAACAGATCCTTAATTTTCCATGCAGTGCTCTGTTTCTCTGTCAGTCATTTGTCCAAAACAGCTTCCTAAACTTAGAACAATATTCAATGCGGTAATGACGATAATTTTACTCAGTTTAATGTTTCATTAGTGTTTCTTGCTTTGAGCTTGCCAAGAATTTCATATCTAGGCTACCCAATACCTCAACTGAACTATTCTCTATTCAACAATCACTCTTAGAGCTTGACTTCTCTGAAACTAACTGCTTGGTTTAGAATGAACGTATATAGCCTATGCTGGTTATGTGATACTTATCTAGATGAAAGCACCAACTAAATCTATAAACTAAATTTTTTAATAAAAAAAAAAACGTTACGTATTAGGCTAGAATCTATATTATGCTCTATTTTTGGAGCACACCAAAGGGAAGCACCAACTCTTTTTTGCTTACTGGAAGCTGGGTATGTTACTTACTACATCAATTTATTAATTTAGGCAAGGCGCAATCCCCGGCCTGCAGATCTAGCAGTGGACAATGTGAAAAACCCTCAGTTTCTTGTTCTACTATCAGAGAATTTTATGGAGGCCCGTGCTGCTTTAAGTCGTTCTGGAATTACAAGTTTGCCTTCAAATCAGAGTTCTGTAAAAGTGGACATGACTCCTGTTACTTCAGTCACAGGACCGCCTCCAACTTCTATTCAATCAGGTTATGCATCCATTTAATATGATATTTGGTTGCTTGTCTCTTTTGAAGCACGAATGAACTAGTTCACATGACCTATTTGTTTCTTTTGCCTTTTCCCCCACACGTGTTAGCCAACTGGGCTTGTTTAGAAAGAAAAAATAGAAACACATTAAGCAAGATTTTCTTAACACTGCATTTGCTCCACCCACCTTCCAACAAATTTATTTATTTATTAAGGAAGAAAGCATTTACGCTTCTGTATTTTTCCAATGCAAACTTCCAACAAGCCTTTCTCACAACAACACTAGTCCCACTTTGGGGAAAAAAAGAGGGAATGATGTTAACAATTTTTTTACATATAGATGGGCTATTCTTCCTTTTAATCTTTTATTCTTAAGATGGAAACTGTCCCATATTTGATATTTGATATTTTATGTGACAATTTCCAATAACCAAGGCTTTGTAAGCCTCTATCCTACATTAAAAATGAGATGAAAATTTAAGAATAATTAGCATCGCAAGTTAATAAGCTGAGCTAATGTATTTTATATTAAAATTTTATCATCTATGACATCACAGTTCAACTCTAAAACCCAGAACTACTCTCTTTTCTGATTCTGTCTGGTTTGGTTTTTAAAACAATGTTTCCACCTGTCAAATTTTTTTACTTGAATTATCGGAGTCCAAATTCATCATGATCAAGTCTCTGCATGGTTGGTTATATCATATTTGCATCATAGAGGAAGTAGTTGCTAGGTGTTAAAATAATTGGTTAAGTGATTAATAATAATTTCACAATTTCCTACCTCCCATTTATAAGTTAAAAGTTCCACCTATTGGGCCCCCACTAATTGGGGGGAAGTCTCGGTCCACACAACTAATTGGGTGAAAGTCTCGGCCCACACATGAGGGTGAGTGTTAGAATAAATGGTTAAGTGATTAGATTCATCTTTTCTTATTAACTTAAGCTGTTTAGACAAATGGCAGTTTATCACTAGATTTTGTAGAAGATTTATTGCCTTATTGCTATACTTTTGTTATTTGAGAACTAATATGAAAAGTACAAGACTGGTAACACTTCTCCCAGACCCGGTAGAAGCAGGAAGCGTTGTGCATTGGGTATGACCTTTTTATTGGGCATTACAAACTTTGTAAGGAATACAATCTGCTTAGCAAGATTCAAGCATTATTGGAAGAATCAAAATAGTAATACTGTTTCGCCTGAGCATCATACTCTCCTTCTTTCCCTTGCAAAACTATTTATTTGATGAATGAGTAATTTCATGTCAAAGGAAGTTATCAATCAATAATACAACCTACCAAAACAGAAGCAGTAACACTGCTAGTGATATTCTATCAACAATTATTGTTCTTTTTCGTTTCTTGATTGAAGAGTTCTCAATGGTCAAATTTCAGTAATCTCTGCTGAGTGTTTAACTATTCTTGGAGAGTTAAGAAAAATGAAAACGAAAAATAACAAATAATACTCTAGCTCTGGGGAAAATTGTGTCTGTGCAAGAAGTGCATATTTATTTCTAATCTGAAAACTTCTCTTTAGTGGATTGTGAATTTTAGCCACAGTTGAAATGGCAGGTATATGCCTCAGATGGTAGCTAATATAGTTTGGAAGGCTAATCGCAACTATTGGTTAATTTTTGCTTAATATTCTGATTGGTGGACTTACTTTCCCTTTATTGATTTTCAGTGAATGGGTCTATCATGAATAGGCAACCAATATCTGTTGGAAATGTTCCCCCTGCTACTGTGAAAGTTGTAAGCGTTGCATATCCTTCACTATGGTTGATTTATTCCTGGGGGTTGAATGTTCTTTGTATAATATGCAGAATTGGATTGTGTAAGCAGTGTTGAATTCATAATATATTTTTCAGGAGCCAAGCACTATAACTTCCATGGTAGCTGGACCTGGTTTTTCACACATGCCACCTGTTGCACGTGCTGCTTCTCAAGGAGTCCCAAGCTTACAAACTTCTTCACCATCTTCTGCTTCTCAAGAAATGATCACAAATAATGACAATGTCCAAGATTTGAAACCCTTAGTAAGTGGTGTGTCACAACCTGTACGTCCTGTTGGCCCTGCTCCAGCGAATGTGAACATTTTGAACAATCTCTGTCAAGCACGACAAGTGATGAACTCTGCAGCTTTAACTGGAGGATCCTCTATAGGACTTCAACATCAAACTCCTATATCCATGCATATGTCAAACATGATATCCAGTGGGATGGCATCTTCTGTGTCTGCCGCTCAAAATGTATTTTCATCTGGACAATCTGGCATTACATCTATAAGTGGGTCTGGAGCCCTTTCAGGGACTGGACAGGTTGCACAAAACTCAGGTCTTGGTTCATTCAATTCGGCAACTTCTAATGTGTCTGGAAATTCAAACCTTGGGATTTCTCAACCAATGGCTAATCTCCAAGGAGGTGTTAGTATGAGTCAATCAGTACCTGGTATGAACCCAGGGAATCTTTCTGGAGCACAAATGGCACAAAGTGGGATTGGCATGAACCAAAACATGATGAGTGGCCTTGGGCCTTCAGTTGTCTCTTCTGGAACTGGAACAATGATTCCGACTCCAGGAATGCCTCAACAAGTACAATCAGGGATGCAATCACTAGGCGTAAACAACAACTCAGCAGCTAATATGCCATTGTCACAACAAACATCAAGTTCTTTGCAGTCATCACAATCCAAATATGTAAAAGTCTGGGAGGTAAGTCCAGGATACATAGGATTAAGGATGGATTTGCAAATTGCATGTGGCTAAGTTTATAAATTTCACCCATGTTCTACCTTCCCTTACAGATGGCCGTATTTAGAAAAAAAAAAAAATTCTTGTTTTCTATGCCTGCCCAAGCTAATGGAACAGAGAGTATGTATAGTAAAATATTCTGTCCATGTGAAAGTTAAGAAGGTCAAAACACCCTTATATATTCTTTTTTCCTGAGAACACCTCCACCTGAGTTGTGTAACGCTGTAACAGTAGTTTTTTTTTTTTTTTTTTTTTTTTTTTTTTTTTTTTTTTTTCCCCTTTAGTTTCGTAGAGATCAAAGCCCCATATCCTTAAGTAGTACAATCTTGACAATACTTTTGACTGATATTATCAATCAGAAGATAACATATCTTTTTTTGTAATATTAAATTTTTGGATTTTTTTTAACCAGCAACTTTTTTGTACATGGTTGTAACCAAACACCTCTTTCTCCTGGGCTTCTGGCTGAGAGAAAAGAGCCACGGGGTGTGGGGAGGGTAACACTATCAACAACATCATCTAACTTGTGATTTTTTATTTTTTATAAATTGTTATTTTTGTAACTGCTTATTATAAATCAAATTCATTCATTAAGGAGGTTCTGAACTTGTCCTCTGAAACTGACTTGTGGTTGGCTCTTTATCACGTTACATGGTATAGTTGTGTAATCACTAATTTTTTTGAACAATCAAATGCATGCAGGGAAATTTATCTGGCCAGAGACAAGGGCAGCCTGTCTTTATCACCAGACTGGAAGTATGTTTCTAGTACCTGACAAATTTTATTTAATATTGAGGAACTTTTTCTTCTTTAAAAAGTTTTTGAAATTGCAGTAACATATGATATTTTTAACTTTCAAGCACCTGCTAAAAAATTATGCAAATATATGGTGTACTTTTTCTTTTTTGTTTTATGTTTGTTCTAATGTGTTGATATTGTTTGATGATCTTTTTTGCCTATGTTATCTTATTAAATTTGTAAATCTCACAGGCCAATTCTTTGTGACAGGGTTACAGGAGTGCTTCAGCTTCTGAAACGTAAGTCCAGGAAGTATTTTCTTATTTCTGCCAAAAAAAAAAAAAAAAAAAAAAAAATCCTCGGAATATTTTTAAACACTTAGCTACGTGCTTGGACATCAACCTCAATTTTTATTCTAAACTTAAGAGGAAAAATGAGTCTAGTGATTTGCTAATGCTAATTGCCGGATTAGCTCACTGACTAGCAATAAGTTTCTCATTTGACTGATGATCAGTAAAGGATTATACTTTAATTAAGCCTTCATCATTTGAAATTAAAAATATAGATCGTAGGGAGATGGTTCAGCATTGGTTTCCAGCCTTTTTTTAAAAAAAAAGAAAAGAAAAGAAAAGGAAATTTAATCTACAATGGCATGATTAGTCACCTGAAGCAATGTTGGCTTGTGGTTGAGTTTTCTCTTCTTGTTGTGGAAGGAACCACTGTAGATGATGATATTCTATCTGAGAGAGAATTTATAAGTCTCAATTAGATTTTAAGCATCCAGATGTAGTTTAAAATACTTTAAATAATTTCTGCTGTTATGTTAGCACCTATGAATGCATTTTCTAGTATTTTAGTCATAAACAAGGTGGATGACCTCAATCAGAAGCCAATATGTAAAGGATAACTCAAAAATCTTAGTATTTCTTTTCAATACCCTGATGTAGACTATGAGGTGGTATTAGTTCTGTAGTTGGGTTTCAGTCCTTCCTGTTTACTTATTGAAAATAAAAAATAAAAAGTTCTGTATTTGGGTTTCCTACTTTATGTGTTTCCCAACAGCTACATCTTTTTGGGGGAAAAGTTTTGGATTCCTTGTTTAGCACACCGTAGAAGATTCATCTTTATTTACTGGCATGTATATCTCCTGTGCTTTTCAGGCTTGCAGCAAACTGGCCGCCAACAATGCAAATAGTTCGGCTAATATCTCAGGACCACATGAACAATAAGTAATTCTTCTGAGTGAAAATTTTGATTTTGTCTACATATGCATGTGCCTGTCCATTTATCTTTCTGGATTTGTTATATTTTTGAGCTTGTTAACTTCATTGTGTTCAATATTAGGCAATATGTTGGAAAGGCAGATTTTCTAGTTTTTCGTGCAATGAACCAGCATGGATTTCTTGGACAACTGCAAGAAAAGAAGCTTGTAAGTTGTCTTTAGCTATTTCTTCAACACCCCCCAACCCCCCCCACCCCCCCCCCCCCCCCCCCCCCCCCAAAAAAAACCCACACACGCAAAAAAAGGGTCAACAACTATGTGTATTACTTCATTTTTCCTCTGTTGTTCAGCATTAATATCAGTATAATTTTCTTTTGTGGATCTAGAACTGATCTTTTACTAGGTTAGCATAATGGTGCCGACTCTGTGGCTTTGGATAAGTGGGAATTCTTGAAAGTATGATGATTTATTGGGAGCATTCTCTACAATACCAGATTTTGCACAAGTTCAAATGTTTACACAACTGCGAAAAGAGAGCGTAGGAACTGGGAATATGTTCTACACTAAGGACTACAATCAGCCTTTTATTAGCTAATTAGATGTTTTATTTAATTTTCTAGAGTCAAAGTTATATTTGTAATTCAATAATTGGGTTTTGATCTAAGTCAATTAGGATTAGCATTTTGATCTAACTCATATGGAGACAAGTTTATGATAATAAAATTTCAGTTTGAGTGAGGAGCCTTATGGCTCAGCTGGCACCTCTTGATGTTTCCAACGTAGATGTCCAGGGTTTAAATTCTCCCTCCCTGACCTATAGAATTATCAAAATAAAATTTTAGCTAGAATTTTTCAAATGACTTTGTGCTGACTCCAACCAACCCTAGCTGTTGATTCCTAGGTTTATCTTATTTTTCTGTTTTGGATGTTCTGCAATTTTCTTCAGAAAATTTTATGCTGCATCAACTTTGGTATCGAGCTCATTGTTGTCAATCATTGAACTATACCAACATTTATACAGTTAGCAGACGTTTAAGGTGGAATGAGCTTTCTCAAATCTGATATTGAATATATATTCTACAGTGGATCTGGGGTTTGAACTAATTTAACTTGCTGTGAAGTTTCCCCCTAATGAAAATAATGCCGCTTAGATTTTAAATACCAAGAGCCTTGCAGCTCAACTTGTTAGCACCTTCTTGTGTTTCCAAATGAGACATCTAGGGTTCAAATCCCCTCTTCTCCCTACTATCAAATTATCAAAAAAAGATTTTAAACGACATTTGAACCTTTTTAACTACTACCATTTGAAGCCTGCCAATCCCTAAAACATGTTTTAAGAATATTCCAAGGGTCTTAAATCCTTCAATTCTGAAGTGTTATAGAACAACTGCTTTGATTCTTCAAGACACTCGAATAAACCTTGTCGAATTGTTTACTTCAATAAGAATTAAGAAGTCATGCTTTAGAATTTGGATGTGTGGAACACTGTATCTCTATGTTTGATGACATGCATTTGGAGGTAGAGAGGTATGCATTTTTTATGAAACTGGGTTCTGATTGCTTAAACTAAGATTTTTATTTTTGAGATCACTTTTCTATTGGATAAGGTCAAATAAGGGAAATTGGGGATTTTGCTTCTTGCTCTTTTTGGGAATGCTTAGATCTTTAGGGGTTTTAGACCACAAATTCTTTTCTTGTGTATCTCTTTTATGCTGACCGAAAATTAGGACTGTGCCCTTTTTTCATCGGAAATTATTACTTAAAAAAAAGAAAGTAATATGCTTCAAAAATGCTGTAATGAACAATTTCATGAATTATTTATTTTTAATTTTGGCTGGATAAGGGTTTTGAATCCCTGCTGCTTTGACCATGCATCATGAAGCTTTACCACCTAGATAAGGTGGCATCTTTGCTTCCATTTGATATTTTAAACAGCTTAAGTTTTATGTCTTATTTTGTAAATTTGAAACCACAAATGTATGTCTGCTGGGATCTTTTAGTGCTGAAGTTTTCAATTTTTATTATTATAGTGTGCAGTCATTCAATTGCCATCTCAGACATTGCTGCTATCTGTTTCTGACAAAGCCTGCCGCTTGATTGGAATGCTTTTTCCTGGGGTATGATTTTTGTGAACTTCAATTATTATCAATTAACTGAGATTTTGTTTAGTGCATGCTATCTGGAAAATCTTATAGCAATATAGCCGCCAACTTTGTGCTCTCACATTAACAAAAAATTACCAGGTTCATCAAAACTAAAAGAAAGTTGCAAAATAATTTGTGACCTTGTTTTCTCAAAACTTACTTTTACAGTAAACTTTAAGTAGCTTTCCACAATGTAAAAGTTGCATTTGCATCTTTGCATTTCTTTTTTAATCTTTAATGTTGAAGCCAGTGAGTTCAGGCTCCAAAACAAGATTGTGGATGAACCATGGAAGATTACTCAGCTTTGCAATTTACTAAACCTAAACTATTTGTGGAATCAGGATATGGTTGTGTTTAAGCCACAAATATCAAGTCAGCAGCAACAACAGCAACAAATGCAACAGCAGCAGATGCAATCTCAACAGCATCCACAGCTGCAACAACAGCACCTTCCACAACTGCAACAACAACAGCAGCTTCCGCAACTGCAACAGCAGCAGCTTCCACAGATGCAACAACAACAGCAGCTTCCTCAACTGCAACAGCAGCAGCAGCTGCCTCAACTGCAACAGCAGCAGCAGCTGCCGCAACTGCAACAGCAGCAGCAGCTGCCGCAACTGCAACAGCAGCAGCAACTTCAGCAACTGCAACAACAGCAACCACTCTCACAGCTGCAGCAGCAGCAGCAGCAGCAGCAGCTTCCACAACTGCAGCAATTGCAGCAACAGCAACAACTTCCGCAGCAACAACAAATGGTTGGGACAGGGATGGGTCAAGCTTACATTCAAGGTCCAGGCAGGTCACAATTAGTTTCTCAGGGACAGGTTCCATCACAAGGGCCACCAAACATGCCTGGAGGTGGCTTTATGAATTAATTATTGTATTGACTCCTTCGGGACTTCAGTATGTTAGGTTATACTGAACTTTCTTGATAAGTAGTTATACAGAACTTTGTTTGCTATCAGATTGAACCTACAACGGGCCTTATCAACTCATTACAAAGACTATAGTCAGCTTATGGATAAGAGTACCTGTAGGTTTACATCGAAGCAGATGTTTTTATGTCAAAAAGCTATCATAGCAGGAGTTCCTGTTAATGGATACTTTATTTTGGTGAATAAGACTAATTTTCTTCTACTGATCACAAATTTGGCTTTGCAAACTCGCGTGTAACAAATAAATATTCATGCTGACATGTTTTGGGGGCAGTATATTGTTGATCTTTCAGCTTCAGTGTTTGATCAACCTTATTGTACATTCACAAGAATTGAGTTAATAAATATTGAGAAGTTAGTTATATTTGTCTGTCTATCTATCTATATATCCACGTTTTAGAGATTGTCTAGTGTCATGTATTCCAGTTGGGGAAACTGTGATGAAACGCATGTAATGCGCTAGGCTAATATGGCAAAAGCTTTGATCCTTGGGAAATTCTTTGCAGGCTTTTTGTTTCTCAGAGGACCACCCAATTTTGGTGAAGATTCTGAACCACCAAGGAAATCATTAGCAGGTTTATTAAATCTAGAATTCCCAAGGCCCTAACCTGAAGTCCAGGGATTAAATTAAAGGAAGAAAGGTACTAGTTTTGAGATACATTGATGATTTGTAAAAATTTTGGCGAGAGAGAGATTCAAGCAGTGTGAGAAAGATTCAAGCAAATGTGTAATTATTGCCAAGAATTGAGGTTCATGGGATGTCCTAGTGGTTTTAACACCTCTTGTGGTGCGTGAGCAAGTAAAAATTCACATAGCAAAAAAAGAAAATATTGCCAAGAATTTTTATGGAATCACAGGCTTGAAAGCATCCTGTGATTCCTGCCTGCCATCTTCTTGCAAAAGTGAATGAGAGGTTCTGGTTTACATATTTGATTTTGACCATGGAAGTTCAACCTGAATGCAAGTCAGGGCCAATTCTAAATCCATGATTAGTGAATGTGATGTATATATGACGACAATGTAAGATTAGCCAATATATGATAATTTGTGTATAATTTTTTTGTGGAATGCAGTGCCAAGCAGTTCCCTTTCGGTCTCCAAAGCCACTGGGGACACATCACAAATAAAGATGAGATGCCCACCAACTTTTGACAAAACAAGCAGGTAAGCAGCCTCCTCGCTTTAATCATTATTCCTAAAACTAATATCCCTTATCTGTAAAGCTACTGCTACGAGTAGTGAAATGATTAAAGGATGGATCCAATTCATCAACCAACAAAATTTCCCATGATTGGTTCTAGCGGAAAAATAAGAAATTCCCATCAATTCCCTCTGATTCCCTGGTCTGGACCATGAAGCAGGTATTGTATTTTTCACAACCCTTGCTGCACTAAGTCACCAACCCAAAAGTTAACCTTGGTGGACCTGAATGTTCACACATAAGATAACAGGTTCTCCTACCATGTAGAAAGCTAGGATTAGTGACTAGGTACAATGACAATAAGAGTGGCAAGACAGTGCCTGGGCAACACTCAGCACGTTATCACTATTTACATGGTTGATGATAGGAAAGTTTAATATCATTTTTCCAAATATCTGGAGTGATTTGTTAGTTCAATTGTTAATCAAAGCTTTTTTTTTTTTTTTTTTTTTTTTTTTTACAATATAGAATTCTACTCTAGCCTAATCTAAGTGTATATGTGTGTGAAGCTCCCTTTTGGAGACTTGAATCCCGACTTTTGCCCCCCACACTCCACAAGCACTTATACTTGTGAAGTGACCATCGCACCAAGGGTGTGTGGTGGTTTTTATTTTATTTTTATTTTATTTTTGATAGTTGTGAGAAGAGGATTTAAACCCTAGACATCTCTGTCTGAATAATAAGTCTAAGGATACACCCTATTTCATATTCAACTAATGTGTTAAGTTGTGATTTGTGTAGAATAAAAAAGTGTCTTTGATAGACTCATGTGAATGTGACGTTACTCCCATCATAAGTTTACAAATCCACTAGATTTAAAATTGAGTGTGAAATTGGTTGTGTTCATAGGATTGTTGCTGCTAAAACTACCAAAAAAAATTTGTCAATTGAGCTATGCCCTAAACAGCCAAAACTATTTTCAACCAAAACTATTACTTTATTCACCATTATGGCTCTCTCATTTGATTATAGCCTTAAAGAGCACGTTCCACCTCAGGAAGTAGCAAAAACAAATACTAAAAATAAAAGTGGGACTAATCAATGCAAAATACCCATTTTTCACTTTATTCCCTCGCACACTTTGAGTCACCAACCACAGCCACTACATATACATGACAACCATCAAGGAATTACTCACATATTGGAGGGAGGGGTCTGTCCGAGTCCTTGCTTTGGCTGCAATGGTTTCAACTTCTCCTACTAAGGTGAGAGAGCATGACCACCCTTGTTACATATTCATACTGACTATTTTCTTCACTATATTAATTGTAGATTCCTTAGCTCACTGTTTGTAAATTTTGAACTCTAGCACGAAGTTGCTAATTCAGACGGCAAATGGATAGAGGAGGACACCTCACGCCGTGCCAAATGGTGGTACTCAACTTTTCACACTGTCACAGCTATGATAGGTGCAGGAGTACTCAGCCTGCCTTATGCCATGGCCTTCTTAGGATGGTACATATTGGACTCAACTAACTCAACTTATATATATATTCTCTTACTCTAATCTGCACACGCCAAAACTACTATAATAACTTTCTTTTTATTTTTTAATTTTTAATTTTTATTATAAATAATAACTCATATCCTTGTTCAGGGGTCCAGGGACACTGGTTTTGGCAATATCATGGTGCATGACCTTGAACACAATGTGGCAGATGATACAACTCCATGAATGTGTTCCAGGTACTCGTTTTGATCGATACATTGACCTCGGTCGACATGCCTTCGGGCCAAAACTCGGACCTTGGATTGTGCTTCCCCAGCAACTAATTGTCCAGGTTGGGTGTGACATAGTGTATATGGTCACTGGGGGAAAGTGCCTCAAGAAATTTATGGAGATGGCCTGCACCAATTGCACACAGCTCAAACAATCTTACTGGATTTTAATCTTTGGAGGCATCCATTTCTTCTTGTCTCAGCTACCCAACTTTAATTCTGTTGCTGGTGTTTCGCTAGCAGCAGCAGTCATGTCACTAAGGTACCAACTTATGCATGCTTGTTCAGCTTAGATTTTGGGTACATGGTAGACTTAGAACACCTTCTGGGAAATTAAGTAATTTTTAACTTTGATTTCTAAGCCAAAAGAAAAGAATGGAAAGAAAGTATTATGTTAGGTTGGGAAATGATGGAAGGCCTAAGTTGGGTGGTACTGGGACCAACTTATCTACTGTCTCAACTCAGATTAAAGTTGGTTTGACATAGAATTAAAGAAATTAAGGGCTTAGAACTGCATCAATGGAAGCAAAAACAACCCAAGTTCTGTAGATAATGGTTGTGTTGCTTATATTTGAGTTGGTTAAGCAACACTAGTTGATTTAGTAGTTCTATACTTGTCAGAAAGTGACAAATTTTCATTAAATAAATTAGTAGGTCAAAGCTAAGCAATCCTTAGAGAATAAATTGGTAATTTTAGTTGCACAACGTCCGGCCCTGGTTCAAGCATCTGAATCTTGATATTTCCGGCAAACTAAGACATTATTAAGCCACCTGATTATAACTCCTCTCAGCATAAATGAACTCATAGGCCATGCCTCCCCTGAACTATGAAGTATATATGAGAGGGTGTTCCCCCCTCCCTCTATTTTTTCTTGGCCATTGAATGATATATGACATTGAAATTCAACCATCCTTACTCAGATACCAGACAAGGAAACTACTGTTTGGGTCATAATTTTTTCGCTTAACATGGACATTCTATAACTATAATTCATGTCTATAGGCACTCGTTTATATATACAAAAGAGAGAGGTTATAATTAAAGGCATCCACGTGCTTGATGAACTTTTGGTGAACCATGCACAACAAATCATGAACCACTTTGAGAAAAATAGGCAGCTCAAGTGGCAAAAAGATGCATCCGAGAAGGTTCATAAACTAGAGCAATTTTCCAATTTTTTATCCAACTTGCTTGAGAACCATCATTCCTATGAATTTCTTGCTATTTTGTAAGCAGCTTACTCTAGAAACAACCGTGTGGAATATTGAAAGACACTGGATTTAAATACATCTTTCTAAATTGCAGTTATTCAACTATAGCCTGGGTGGGTTGCTTGGCTAGAGGTCAGATAGATAATGTGAGCTATGCTTACAAAAAAACTAGCACAGCTGATTACATGTTTCGTGTCTTCAATGCATTGGGACAAATCTCTTTTGCATTTGCTGGGCATGCTGTGGCCCTTGAAATTCAGGCCACAATTCCATCAACTCCTGAGAGGCCTTCAAAGGAACCCATGTGGAAAGGTGCACTTGGAGCCTATTTTATCAATGCAATATGCTACTTCCCGGTGGCTCTTATTGGATACTGGGCATTTGGGCAAGATGTTGACGACAATGTGCTAATGAATCTCAAGAAACCTGCGTGGCTCATTGCCTCTGCTAACCTAATGGTGGTCATCCATGTCATAGGCAGCTACCAGGTACAAAATTATAGTTCTCAGTTTATATGGTATACATGCATGGTACACATGTACACGTCTGCTTATATTTGTCTCTCCATTTAAAATCGATTCATTCATAGTTTACATTAGATATTACAAATCTAAAAGCATATACAATGTCACTTTATTTAAAATTTTAAATGTCGTTTTAGTCCGTACAATTTAAATCCAAGAAATAAAATTTAAACTATGAAATTGACTCTCTCCATTTCACTTGAAATGGAGGTGATTATGTATTTACACACACACACACACACACACACACACACACACACACACACACACTAACACTACATGAGGATTGCAGCAACATGTAATGAAGAAAGATGTGTAGGTCTATGCCATGCCTGTATTTGCCTTGCTGGAGAGGATGATGGTGAAAAAGATTAATTTTCCACCAGGAATTGCACTCAGACTCATCGCTAGATCTTCTTATGTAGGTGAGGTTCTTCTTGACATTTCAAAGGACCAGAGCCTGAGAGTCAGAGATAGGCAGAGAGAGATAAATTTCGTCACACTCTTTTAATTATAACCACTAAGAAGTTCCTGAAATATTGCAGCATTTACATTATTCGTTGGAGTCACCTTCCCTTTCTTTGGGGATCTTCTTGGTTTCTTTGGTGGATTTGGATTTGCTCCCACTTCATATTTTGTAAGCTTCTCTTCTGTTGTTTCATTCACCGGCGCCGCACCCCCCCCCCCCCCCCCCCCCCCCTTCATTGACAAACTACAGCTGAAAGAGTAAATTAATATTGAGCACTGTTGCAGCTCCCCAGTATTATGTGGCTAGTGATCAAGAAGCCAAAAAGATTTAGTGCCAAATGGATCATCAACTGGGTAAATCATATTGTGCAAACAGTATCCCTTTTCTTCTTTTGGTGATTATCCACTGATGCAAGTCGTTTATGTGTTGCAGAGTTGCATATTTGTTGGAGTTTTTATTATGTTGGCATCCACAATTGGCGGCTTCCGGAATATTATTGCTGATGCATCCACATATAGCTTCTACACATAAATTATGGTGATTTTATGTCATTGGATGGAAAATGTAATTGAGTTGGCTAAACTCATTTTTCTGATGACCTTTTCTCTATATATAATGGAGTGGAAAATGTAATAAGCTGAAAAAACATATATATATATATATATATATATATTTCAATAGAGGGGATCCATTCTGCATAATAACATTTTTTTTGCATATGAAATTGGCCTTAAAAAAATTCCTTTAAAGAAAAGAAATGGAGAACCAAGAAGCCTAAACTTGGCTTTTTTTTTTTCCTCTTCAGAAGTCGGGGATGTGCTTATTGTCATGCAAAGTTGGAAACGAATGCAGCGAAATTTGTATAATCAATACTGATCAATAATTTATGTCAACTTGAAGTACTACACATTTACTTAAAAATAAAATAAAACAGAAGTGTGCTCTATTTTTTAAGGAACAACACATAAGAAAATTTTAAAACGGATCATAAAAGAGTTCAGTTGTTTTAAATGTTACAGAGAGGTAAATTTCCACGGAATATCCAGCTTTATTTATTAAGAAATTGTGGGGTCTGGTCTGGTCAATGAGAAAAAGACTACCGGTGAGTTTTCTTTATCAGACTTGCAAAAGCAGAGAAAAGAAAAGAAAAAGACTTACTAAAAAGGCTAGCTTTTGTTTGGTTACGGAATAACATGTGATAAGAACATTGACAATATGACACTCTAGTTTTGTTTTTGTTTTATTCCTCCTTTTTTTTTTTGAGAATCTTACTGCTACTAGTTAATTGAGCCTTTTTCCCATTCTACTACCACTAAAATTTGTGGTTATCCATTAACTAATTTAAAATTTCTTCATTTATGTTCTTGGTTATTGCTAAAAGTATTGCAGCTTAATTGGCATTTCCTATATTCCAAAGGCCGACCTAAAGTAGTTTGAGACTAAGGTAGAAATTTTAAAGAGACATTTTTATATTTAAATATCACTTAAATAATATTTAGTTTATTTTTTATATTATAATATTTTTATTTCAAATCTTTAATTATTTCTTACCTTTTAATATGACTAATTAACCTAGAATGAAATAGTGATACTTCAAATTTTACTATATAGGTTTATAAACTAGTGTGTCACCAATGAGTAAAATTTATTCAAGAATGTCATGACATGTCATTTATTATATTGTTTAACTGGCACCAATCATATTCTTGTCATATCAATTAGTAAATTTTTGTTGTTGTAAAATGTGTAGTAGCTTTAACGTTTTTCATTCACTTAATGGTAATTGGGTTGAATTTCTATTAATTCTTTGTGTGTGTGTGTGTGTGCGCGAATGATAAAATTACTACAACTTTTACTACAAAAAACTTACAAACTATGTGGTATAGACTAGAGAGGTGACACTTCAACGAATGAATATATGAGTATTTAATCACTTCTTGTGATTAGTTACATATAAATTTATAAAACTAATGTAGTAAAACTTGTAGTGTTACTAACATAACTCACCTATATATTTTTTAAATAATAATAAATAAATAAAACCTTATTGCCCCCATATTTTAGAGCTTTTCTATATTAGGAGGCTCTAGGTCATGGCCTAAGGCCGGCCTTAGGTGTTTCTAATAAAGACATCCATGGTTCAAATCTCTCACCCCCGTAATAATTATTGAATTATCCAAAAAAAATCATTTGGTACTCTTAAATAGATAAATCTACCTTTGTTGATTTGTTCTATCCATATAAATGAATATAATTTTAATATGCTATAAATTTGAATTTTAAATTAAAATTGAGTAAATAAAAGAATTTTAATAATTTTCCTTTTAAAAAAAGAATTTTAATAGTTATATTGGTAACTTCTTCATTAAACCTTAAAGTTCTTAACTCTTCCATCCAGGGGCGGAGCCATGCCCCCCAAAATGTTAAAATTTCTCTACAGCATATATAGAAAAAAGATATAGGTCCCCTCAAAAAACTATAACCCCTCCTCCCCTCCAATTTGTTCAGAAGACTTTGTTGATGCCCACTTTTGACAAATGGCCCAATAGCAGAAGAAGCCTAACAATATGAAGAAAGTGAGAAGAGAAAATAGTAAAGCAAGCCCAGCAGGCTAGAATGGCAGGAATAATGGCCAGCAGGCCCACAAGAATAATAAGAGGTAAAGAGGAAGTAAATGGGTCAAGGAAGTCCAAGGAATGAAGTAGTAAACCCATGGGAACAATAAGAGGTAATGAGAAAGTAAATAGGCTGGGGAAGCCCAAGAAATGAATTAGTAAATTCATTGGGTTGGCTTAAAGGCCAATGAGCCCAAAAAGTAATAAGAGGTAAAGATGTGGTAATTGGGCCGAGGAAGCCCAAATGATTTAACAAAAAGCCCATGGGAGTAAAAGAGGTAAAGATGAAGTAAATAGGTCGGGGAAGCCCGAAGAATGAAATGGGTTGGTACAGTAGGAATGTTGGCCAATAAAGCCCAGAAGAGGTAAAGATGTGAAAAGTGGACTAGCATGGTAGGAGCATCAGTCTGTAAGCCCACGAATAACAAGAAATAAAAGAGAGGTAATGATATAGTAGGAACAATGAAGTGGCATGGCAGGATCCCTAGTAAGAGGCCCACAGACACATAAAAAAAAAAGGATATGGGCTAGGAGCATGAGGGCCTTCACCTAAGCAATACTTAATCTAGGAAATGAGTGAAAGGCAGGGAACATGAGCCTAAAAGTCCATGTATCCTTCACGCCACAAGAGTTAAACATCCACCAGAACGTATAGCAGAATCAGACAAACATGGAGGTAGCAAGAATGGCGTGAAGGCCAGAAAGGAATGGGTTCAGACGGAAGTGAAGCATACACAAAGGGCTCAGGCACCACCTACTTGTATCCAACGAATACATGAGAGGTGGGACATGGGTCAAGGGTATTAGAGAGTGTGGTCTGGCGGTGGGGAGAAAGAGGGGGTCTATTTTGGGGTTCTTGCTCAAACTTCTTTGGGAGAAATGTCCTGCTGGGATGGCATCTCACCCAAAAGAAGTAAGAATGAGCTGAGACCACTTGATGCATGCCATAGAGGTAGGTGAGGGAGAGGCTTAATCCTTATCTAGATGAGAGTAGTGAGAATAGAGGAAGGTAAAAATACAAGACAAGTCATTTTGTCTGGTTATGAGGAGTGGTACGACCAACACATTCAGTGCAATGGTAGTGGCTGGGCAATTGGCAGGCCAGTGGGCAGTCTTGGAAGGACACCCATAAGGAGCCAAAAGCGATTGGGGGGTAAAATGGTAAATCCCATCATGGCAGACGGTATAAAGGGTGGTAGTTATGAACAGTAGAGGATCATCAGAAAAGGACGTATCATCATCACGAAAAGAAATAGAGGTAGAACAAGGAAAATAAGAGAGAAAAGAAAAGAAAACATAGCAAACCAAAGAAAAGCATAAGTCATAAGAATAGACGCATGCGTCAATAGGCTACTCATTTCTCTCCCTCTTGATAGACCCATTCTTTGAGATATCAAGAGTTAAAGTTTAAGTCATCTAGGTCCTTTTTCCAAAGTGTGTAATCTCTATGGCAGAAGCCTTCTTTGAGATTACTCGCATTGGGGATTGGTTTCCTTTTTGGACTTGCATTTGCTAAGAAGATAAGCTCATTTCTCTGGCAGACGAGTTTTACTTTTGTGATTGATGAATGATTAATTTGTTACCTTATTATTGAACTATTTACTGCAGCATTGTTCCCCGCGGTTGTGTTATTCTGCCATGACCTCGTCTAGTTTTCTTTTTATTTAGGCGTTAGTATTACTTGTCAAATGTTATAGTTATTATGCCGTGTTGTGTTTCCTACTGTAGTATCTGTAACAGTTGTTCCTAATGTGGACACATCGTACGCTTAATACTCCAGCTGAGCTGCATCTGTATTGGGATGGCCTAACTTGTGCACAAATTGGTCTAAGATGTGTTTCACTTAGGCCAGCCCTTGCTCTTCTACCCCAGAATCATGGGCTGTGGTACAGCAGAAGAAGTTAAAGCCCAACAACACAAAATGCCCACCACATTTAAATTGGCGACTTCACTGGGAAGTTGGGAAAAAGACAGGGAAAGCAGATAGATCCCTCGCAAGTTATGCCCCTGAGATCAAAGACGATGCGAAATATGAGTATCGTGCCATTGCAGGAAGAATCAAGGCTAGCCACGCCATACTAGCCCAACCAAGTAGAAGGTGCTAATGAAGCAGGGGCTAGGCTACGGTAGCAACAAAGGATCCTTGTGGACAATACTAACTTCTTTTTTGAAGTGTTGTAGTCGGTACAACATTCCTAACAACAGTTGATTGAGGAAACTCACCAGCTGAATGTGGACAAAACTAAGGAAAAAGGAAGCCAACATGACCCCGAGCATGTGGCAGACAAGGAAGAAACCCCTGTGGGCAGTGGCCCTTAGAACACGGAGCTGCGTTTCATCATGATGGTTGATGTCACAACACTGTTAGAGCAAGAAAGGGCCTAGGCACCCAAAGAAAGTTATTATGCATGAAGACCCTTCTATCCGCTGAGGATACTCAGCAAGTCGTATCCCGAGAGATATGAGCTACGAACCTTCGCACAGTATGATAGCAAACGGGGAAGTGCTATTAAGCACGTAAGTAAGTTTATTGACACCCTCGGTCCCTTCGCAGCAGATGAGGACTTGTGTCTTCAAGAGTTCTCAAAGTCCTTATGTGATTGGGCATACACCTAGTACACTAGCTTGAAGCTAGGATTAATCCCGACGTGGGATGACATGGTAAACAATTCTGCATCAAATATTTCCACAGAGAGGAGACAAAAATGCTTGCAACTTTGCAAGGAATTAAGCAGAAAAACTGTGAAGACCTGATGGAGTACATCAAGAGGTTTAGGGACATGGCCCTCGATTGCTATGACCACTATGAAGAGAAGACACTAGTGGATATATGCATGAACATGGAATATAGAGCTGTCCTGGAAACTTGGAAATCTCACAGTTTGGGCAGCTATTGTAAAAAGCTAGAAAGACCGCTCAATCAGTCAGGCCCAGCTTTGACAATCGCAAGGGGCAAAGATCCACACCACAGGCCATGACAATATCCACCAACGAGAAGAAGAGGAAGTCAGACAGGAGGGAGTACGAGAACCCTCCGCCAATATTATGTGATAGGGAGGGTCAAGAGTGGCTTGTCCTTGTGATTTTCGTCCATAAGAAATGAGGTCGTTTCAGAATGACTTCTTGGGACGCGTTACACAACAGCCATCCATACAGCACTTCCCCACCCTTGGACATCGATCTACAGGGGTACTAAGCCTAAAAAGGTCGTCCAAGGGCCGACGACCTTCAACGCTTATTCAAGGGTTGACAACCTTCAATGCTCGTCCAAGCATGGACGAGCCTCAACAAAAATCTTGCCGGTAAATGTGGAAATCAAACCACGTGTAAAGATCCTAAACATCACTGTAATCTCTCGACAAAACACTCAACTTCCTACAGCAGTTATCCTTCGACCTCCACAAATGATGGGGAAGTAACTAGAAGGTAACTGCTCCCCTAACCCTATATAAACACCTTTCCCCGACAGAAAAAGTAAGTCGGAATCTCTCTAGACACTCTTGGTAGAATTGGAAGTTTTTCTTGATTTTGAGGAGGAAAACTAACTTCATCATCGGAGGGTCTTAGACCGGCCAGCCCCGGTCTCCTTTGAATCTTCATTTTTCTTTACAGGCCTTCAAGATCATCAAAGTCCAAGCGTTTAGCCTACTGATTCGAAGGGGTATCATCATTATGTACACCAAAGGAGCTGGGTGTGCTCTTGGACAAATGATTGTAGATTGGGTTTTCAAACCCAACCCAATCAAGTTTCCAGAAAGCCCACTGAGGAACAACGGAGGGACCCGCGTTTCAGCCATCTGCATAATTATGTGCAGCATGCCACTGCAGAATGTTGGGCACTTCGCAGACTAGTGCACTGCAGAATCAGAGAGGGAATTCTTGAGTTGTCCCAACCAGAACTGTAGAGAAACCCACTGCCGAATCATAAGGGAAAGGGAGTAGCAGCAGTTGTCATTTGTGTAGATTCAGGAGAGGTTGAAGAAGAAAGGCCGGCTTTGCCTACTACAGCCATTACTACCTTACAGAGGAGTTCCTAGTTCAAAAACTTGTTTGACCAATTGGAGCTCACGGCCAACGAATGAAGGATTGCCACAGAGGCTTTGGTAAGCATTACCTTAGGAGCAGGAGTAGAGTGTCTCACAGCAGAATCCAAAGCTGATAAAACTTTCCTGCAAGACACCAATGAGATTACTTTCAGTGATGAAGACATGGAGGTGGGGTACTTAGACCACAGAAGGCCCCTCTACTTGGCAGCCTCTATAAACCAAATTCCCATTAAGAGATCCCTGGTTGATATGAGCGCTTTAGTGAATCTTATCCCACTCAGCACGCCGCAAGCAACAGGAATTTCAGAAGGCAAGATTCAAGGATGCCCAATGGAAGTAACGGGGTTTGAGGAAGAGGTGAGTATACCGCAGGTCACATACAATTATGGCTGAAGGCGGGTCCAGTAGCCTTCTTGGCTCGTTTTCATGTGGTAAAGATTGAAGTTTCCTATCACATATTATTGGGAAGACCTGGTTGCACAAGCATTGCTTGATTCTGTCTACCTATCACCAGTGTGTGAAAGGGAGATTAAATGGTAGGATGATACGGATAGTAGCAAACCCATCACCATTCGAGCAGGCAGAAGCCCATCTAGTAGAAACCATGTTCTACAATGAATGGGCACCGTCTGGAGAAAGCTCAGTGTCTAAGCCGCAAGGCACCTTTGTCCCTAAGTGGGAGGACATCCAGGACGCCCCAGAGCCTGACTTGAGAAAGTTGCTGATGCAGAAGAAGAAAAGGAAAGAAGCACCAACTTCGGAGCTAAGCGATATGCTATAATGTGTCAGGGTTTGAACATCTGAAGGCAGGATAGAATATAAATAATGAAGGTGCGCAGGACCTACCTACGGTATGCAAGAGGGTCCCAGAGGAGGGCCATAACATAAGAGCCTAGTATGCTGTGTGGCCTAGGATGGTTCAGAGGAGGAAAGCGACATGGAAAATGAAAAAGAGATTACGGCAAAAAAGGATGCACAAGTAATGGCAGAAGAAAAGCTATAAGAGATTAACTTGGGCACGGACCCACAAAAGCCAAGATCGATTTCAATAAGCTCAAAGTTGTTAGAGGAAGAAAAGGCAGAATTGATCTTGCCGTTGAAAGAATTCAAAGATGTCTTTGCATGGGACTACAACAAGATGCTTGGGCTAGACCTAGAGCTAGTGGTACATACGCTCAATGTGGATCCTGAGGCTAGGCCAGTGGCTCAGCTTGCCAGGGTGTTTCACACTGAAATAGAGAAGCAAATAGTGAAGGAAGTACAAAAATTGTTAGCGGCCGGTTTCATTAAACCGATCTAACTCCCACAGTGGTTCTCTAACATTGTCCCTGTGAAAAAGAAAAATGGGCAAATACGATGCTGTGTTGATTTCAGAAATCTTAATCGGGTTTGTCCCAAAGTCGAGTTCCCACTATCCAACATAGACCTGTTAGAGATTCTGTTGCAGGAAATGCCATGTTTTCATTTATGGACGGGTTCAGCGGGTACAATCAGATTTGGATAGAACTGAAAGATGCAGAAAAGATTGCTTTCAAAACACCTATTAGGAAATTCTACTACACAGTAATGCCCTTTAGTCTAAAAAATGCAAGCGCAACTTATCAGCGCACAATGACTGCTATATTTCACGACATGATGCACCAAGAATTGGAGGACTATGTGGATGACATAGTGGTGAAATCAAGAAGGCAAGAAGATCATGTCAAGGTATTAAGAAGGGTATTCAAAAGGTGCAAACTTTTCAAGTTAAGAATGAACCCTCTAAAATGCACCTTTGGAGTGTCGGCTGAGAAATTTTTGGGGTTTCTGGTCCACAGTAGAGGGATAGACGTAGATCTAGCCGAGGTAGTGGCAATAGCGACTGTGAAGCCACCAGCCACTGTTAAGGAGTTGAAGAGTTTTCTGGGTAAAGTCTCTTACATTAGGAGGTTTATTCCTGGCTTAGCATCAATCATTTTGGCTTTTACGAAGTAATCGAAGAAAGGAGAAGGCTTTGAGTGGGGGGGGGGGGGGGGAGCACAGGAGGTTGCTTTTCAGAAGCTACAGCAGATCATGATGAACCTCCCCATGGTACAAGCCCCAATCTGTAGGAAACCATTGCTGCTTAGCTTCAAGCTTGTTTGCCATTGGAGTTTTGATAGCCTAGGAGGATGGAGGTGGCATTAAACAGCCAACCTACTACATAAGCCGCACCTTGAGGGATGCGGAGACTCGGTATCCCAGAGCTGAAAGGGTATGCTTGGCAATTGTCTATTCATCGCAAAGACTACACCATTATTTCTTAGCCTACAAGGTACACTTAATGATGAAGTCCCATGTGATTAAAGCTATTCTTTGACAATCTATTCTGTCTGGCAGAATATCACAATGGCTATTGCAGCTAGCATAGTATAACTTGAAGGCGGGAACACCCAAGGCGGTAAAAAGTTAGGCCATGGCGGACTTGTTGGCTCAATTTCCAAGAGAAGAGGAATTCTGCTAGATGATGAGGTACCAAGAGTAGTGGCTACAGCAGAAGTGGCCGAAGAATAGTGGATCTTGAAGTTTTATGGTTCCTTTACAGCAAATTCAGGAGGTGCAGGAGTGGCCTTTTATCACAACGGTGAAGAAACTGTGGCACTCTCATTCAAGTTGGAATTTTCGTGTTCAAACAATACAGCAGAATATGAGGCCTACCTGATGAGGTTGGAAACAGCCATTGAGATGGAATCAAGCTCCTGAAGGTGATAGGCGACTCCAATTTGGTGGTCTGTCAAGCTAAGGGGAGTTTTTCTTTAAAGGAACCAAGTCTGGCTCCGTACAAAACACTGGCCCAGAAAATGAAGGAAAAGTTTTCCACGTTTGAAATAGAGCACACCCAAAGGAGTGAAAATTGATATGTGGATGCATTGGCCACATTGGGCTCACAGATAGCCTTCGAAGGGAATAGTGCCAAAGTTGAGATCAACAAGTGAAGAGAGTCCATCATTGAAATACTCCAGGAAAGGTTTTAGGAGAAGTAACGATGTGAAGAGGATTGGAGGGTTCCTATCAGGGAAGCCCTGTTAAAAGAAGAAGATATGGCGGAATTGAAGACATTAAAGGAGTACGTCTTGATAAAAGGGGAGCTTTATCGCAGGATGCCAGGAGGAATTTTGTCAAGATGCATGGGGCATGAAGAGGCCCGAAGAAAACTGAAGGACGTACACAACAGAACTTGTAGAGTTTGTAGCTAGATCAGCTTATACAGAAGGTTGTAGAGAGCAGGTTTCTATTAGCCAAGCATGGGCAAGGATGCAGACTTGACCTAAACTCAGTGTGAAGCTGGCCACTTGGCTATATACAGGGAAGAGAGCTATGCCGTGTTTGCCACTAAGGATTAGAGAAGTCCGTTTATACAATACCTGACAAAAGGTGTCCTGCCACAGAAGCTTAGTGAAAGGTATAAACTTAGGAAGTTGGTAACTTGCTACTTCCTACATGAGGGAATTCTTTTTGAGAATGGATACGATGGGGACCCACTATGATGTTTGGGTCCATAAGAAATCGGTGAGAAAGGAAGTGCATGCAGGAGAATGCAGAGAGCACCAAGGAAAGAAGAAGCTATATCGGTGCATACTGCAGATAGGCTACTATTGGCCCATTATGAAAAGGGATACAACAAAATTTGTGAAAAAGTGCCACAGTTGCCAAGTGCAATCCAATTTGATCCACACTCACCCACAATGCTTACATAGCATGGTCACTCTATGGCCCTTTCACACTTGGGGGCTCGACTTGATAGGACTAGTCAATCCACCTTTCTATGGGTACATATGGATCCTTGTGGCTACAAAATATTTCACTAAATGGGCAGAAGCTATACCACTTCGCAAAGACACCAGAAGAGCTATGACAAATTTCATTAAAGAAAATATAATTGTTCGATTCAGGGTGCCTCACAGAATTATAAGCAACAATGGTACTTCATTTGTCAACGGAGAAGTGAGGAAGAAGTTGGAGTTCTATTAGGTGAAGCATCACCGATCATTGCCCTATTACCCATAAGGGAATAGGCAGACAAAAGCAACAAAGAAAACCCTTATCAAGATCATTAGCAAGATGAACTAGGAGTACAGTGGAGGTTGGGCAATGCATCTGCCAGACGCGCTGTGGGCTTATCGAAGCTTGCCCAAATCTGCCATAGGATTCCCTCCCTTCTCCTTAGTGTATGGGACAGAAGTGGTGAGCCCAGTAGAAGTGATGATACCATCTTTAAGGGTTATGCAGGCACGAAGGAAGGAAATGGAGAAGGAAGTTTTTACGGCAGAAAGGTGCGAGGACTTGGAAGGGTTGGATGAAAAAAGGGAGGAAGCCCAAGAGTGTTGTCGTAGATATAGGCAAAGAATGACCGAAGCTTATGGCAAGACAATTGAAGAAAGAATATTTATAGAAGGACAGCTTGTGTTGAGGACAGTAGACCATGTCAGGCGAGGTATGATAGGACTATCTAAATTCTCACCAAAATGGGAAGGACCTTTCATGGTAAGGGAAGCACATGCAAATGGGTATTACCATTTAGCCTAGATGGATGGAAAAGATTTAATGGACCCCATTAATGGCAAGTGGCTAAAACGTTATTATGCGTAGGAAATACTATGTAATCATTCCTTTTCTTTCTTGTTTTTTTTTCCCCTTTCCTCTAAGTGACCATCCTTGTAAGGGATAATGTCATAAGAAAGCATTGCAGCGTGTTTTACTTGGAATTCATGATTAAAAGCAAAAACAGAAAGTAATGAAGATCATGGAGTATTAGCAAAATATACTGTATCACAAAGCATAATAGTAACTGTAGCAAATGTAGCATAATAAATTACAAACCCAAAATATATATAATTCATATCAGACTCATCAAAATAAGTGCTAGAAAAATAAAGTGTACTGGGTAGAGAAAAAATGGGAAAGAAGGAAACACAGGGAAGGAAATAAAGCTACATAGTAGTCCAATCAAAGGCTTGAAATAAGAGTCTGATCCTCGAAGTGGTTGGAGCCAGCAATGCCAGAAAGAAGATGCTCGCGACGTGCCTCTAAGTCTGCCACCTCCTTTAAACTCTCGATGCGAGCATCTATAGCATCCATAGTAGGCTGGACCTTCTTCGTGAAGAGAGAAGGCCCGAGAAATCTCTCGCAAGTGATCCAACAGATTCTCTACGGCAAATCTAACTCTGATAAAATCCTAAACCGCAACCCTTCACTGCAAGATCCTCTCCATAAACATGGTGTCGATGAAGTTATGCTCAATGTCGTTCATCACGCTCCCCAACAACTTGAGGAAGTGTTCTCTCATAGAACGACTGAAGAGGAATCCCTGCAAAAAATCTCCGCGGCTGCTATAGACCACCTCTAAATGGGTGACGCACTCCTCAGGAACCCGGAAACAATGAAAGTCAACATAAGGAGCTCTAGCACCCTAGAAGTTTGCAGGATCGTGGTTGTTGGTCTCAGCCAGGTTGAATCGGGTGAAGAAGGCAGTGGCCTCACTCACAGGGTTAGGAATGGTGGCCAAACTGCTTCTAACCTTAAACCGAGAGGTCGGAGCCACCTTAGCAGGAGACAGACCTAAAAAGGAACACAAGGTATAGCGTAACACTGTGAAGACATAACAAAGTAAAGAGAGGAATGCAATGGTGAAGGTTTTTATTGAAGAAAGTATGAGGGTGAGGAAATTACCAGGACCCATAAGAGTGAAGGCTGCGGGTATTGCAGAAACAAGGGTTGTAGGCATCATGGGGTCTACTGCGGTCTTGAGATCCTCATGTATGTCTGTGATTGCAAGGTAAAGATGGCATGAGAAGTGAATGAATAGACATATTGAGAAGTAGCAGGAAGAAAAGAAAAAGAAGACTTAATAAGAATGAAGGACTTATACCCATAGCCTTGGCCTTCTATTGATCACCATCACTATCCTTGTTGGAATCAGGAACTCGCGTCTTCATGATGGGTTCATCCTCGGAGTCCTCAAGGACCTCCTCCGACCCTTCATCTGAAGACAAGTCTGCATCGGGTTCTCGAGTGGCAGAATTGGGGATAGAAGATAGAGTGACCACCAAAGAAGAACCATCCTTCATGGCCTGGGAAAGGGCAATGAAGGGGTCTTTGGCAGATATGATTGGAGGAGTAGCAGGAGAGGTACTCTCAATTTGGGATGCGCCTATGGGAGTAACTTCCTTTTGTGGAGTAGGGGTCTTAACAGAAATAGGAGCAGACTCACCACTAAGAGCTCTCTTAGCCTGGGTACTCTCCTCAGCAGGAATAGGCTCATATGGAGGGATTAGAGTCTCGACAGGAGTTCCCTGTGTAGCAGTAGCAGAAGTAGAAGCCATAGCTTCAGCCACGACATTTGCCTCATCAAAGAAGCCCTTTTAGGTGCACTAGTAGTAGTAGAAGCCTCCTCACTCGTGGGGTGATAAATAGAGAAGGGTTTGAGATCAACCTAAAAGAAGAGCATTAAAGCAGAGAAAGGATAAACAAAAATGCAACAAAAAAAAAAAAAAGGAAGAGAAAGAAAGCACATGGCAATATGTGATAATGACAGAAAATGGAGATGCATGCAAACGAAAGGAGTATACCTCAAACTTGTGCTCATCAAGCAGTATAAGGCGAGTGGCTGAAATGTCCTTCTTGTTCTTAGATTGCCAAGGAAGAAAAAAAAAAACATATGGAGTTAGCTGCAAGAAAGCCCCATAACTAATTAAAATAAAGAAATGATGAAATTTAGAGATAACATATTCTACTCTCGGCAGTGGCAGATGGGGCTAGTGTAGATGTCTTCCTTTTACTGCCACGGGTCCTGCTGGAAGGAGGAGCATCCACAGATGGCCTTGGAGTGGAAGTATTGGGCTTCGTTGCAGTAGAGCGCTTGCTAGAATGGGTACTAGCAGAAGGAGGAGGAGAGCTCTCGAGAACTATGTTGCCAAAAGGGGGAAAGCCTCCCCTATATGAAACAAGATCAGAACAAGTCTCGGAGGAGTCATCACCTCTCTTGGCAGACTTGGGCTTGGTGGTCTGAGACACCAAGCCTTTCTTCGCAGGAATAAGAAGGTTCACCACCTTCACCTTCTTCTTCCAACCCGAAGGATACTCACCAGCATCCAAATACCATCCCTTCTCCTTCTCTTTCTCCTGCCACTCAAATATAGCAGACCTGCTTTACTTCCTAGCATACGCCACCATGAACATGGTGGGAAGTCATCACAACCTGCCAATATCCATGCATCTAAGCAGTGTAAAGACCCTCTTTTTAGGAACTCAGAATAGTGATTGTGTGAAGCGCCTACTCCAAAACTCAAAGGCACTAAGGTGCAAGATAGGCCGAACAGAAGTAGTAGACTCCAAGATAGCACTGAAGTCATCGAGTATGTCCTGGTCCAGCCCAAACTGCCTCCTTACTCTGTTGGCAGAATAATGAACATAGTGGATACCCTTATCAACCAGAAAAGGAAACCACCCAGCATTGGTGGCTACCAAGTACGTAATCCCCCTCATCAAAAGTAGTCAACGGGGTAGTGGTCCCAGCAGCGGCCTTAAAGGGGCCCATGGCCGAATCAGCACAAGTAAATCCATTACCTAAATCTCTGTAAGCCCTCCAAGAAAAACCAACTCCCTTATCAAAGAACTTAATGGCGGGATGCCCAAACGGCTTCAACCCAACCCAACCCAGCAGTAAGCCAATGGAAAATCAGAAGCAAAACGACCACAGAAATTAGTAATCACTTATAGACAAGAGTGGTACTTCTACTTGGCAAAACAAACTGACTTGCACTTAGCCAAATTCTTGGCACAGTGCTCCCACAACAGGTGCTGCAATATGGTATTGTGGGCTTAGGTAGTAACTATAAGGCATGACCCTGCCAGCCTCTCATCACTTTGCAGAATATCTAGCTGTATGTACAAATGACCTAGAAACATAGGGGCCAATGGCATACTCACCCTGGTAGAAATCTTTATGGCTAACTGAAAATAAAGAGGTTTTACAGCATAATGGGGATGAGAGCCAAAGATAAACTTACAAAGCCACAATGTGATGAAGGCTGCACGACAGACGGTAGTGGAAGCCTTGGAGAAAGCCCCAACCTAATGAGACAACTTTGCGTTCCCACTCAACCCTTTCCTCAACTTGGCCTCCACGGCTTCCTCCTCGGCAGAAAGCTCGATATCGTTTGGGTCCGTATCACCAAGGATGGGTAGCAACAATTGGTTCGCCATATCCTCTAAGGTCACTGTGATCTTACTGCAAGAAAGGAAGAAGGTATAGGTTGCGCTACACCATCGGCGGACCAAGTGGCAGAGGTTGAACAAATCTCGATAGTTGGATAAGCATCGGGAAGAGATGATGGCCTTCAACATGCTAGCCTGCTGTAACGCCGCCATGAAACCCATATCGGACAACTCCGTGTCCACCCATTCTTTTCAACCCAAAGAAGTACCCGACCCAAATTCAAAGAGAATGGACACGAGTAGTGAAGTTCCTCGGCGAATATCAAGGTTAGGAATGGTGGAAGCCAAAGAGGACCAAGAAACTTCCGTGTCACAGCGACAAATAGAAAGCCACACGTGGCTCAACAACGGAGGCGAATAATAATTGGGTACTAAGGGGAAGTGGATATGGGTATCGTACCATGGGTCAATGAGAGGAGGACACTCACTACTCGGATCGCGGCCTCTTTCCTCATCCTCGAAGCGGTCCAATTCGAAGTAGGGAGCCTATTCACCCACGGTCTTGGTAGGTGGATCGTCGGTGGCAATCTCTTTCCCCTTACGACGGGAAGAACCTTCACCTTTGGCCAGCGACATGACAAATTGTTTGAATAGAGAAGATGGGTAATGAGGTTTTAGGGAAGACGAGACAGTGAAAGGAAAGGAAAAGAGGATTTATGAGAGAATGATGAGAAAGAGAAAAGCACAAGGACTAAGGACAATAAAAGTAATTTGAAAGGAAGCAACGGGTTAGCCGTCAAAAGAAGCAATGAAGCGAAGGCTGTGTTCTAAAATAACTTTTAAACTGGGAAATTCGAAGAGACAAGCTTGTTCATGGCAAGAAAGGAAATAAGGCAGAGTTTGTTGATACCGTATTTTGTCTACCCTCGATTTGCGTGCTGGCCTCAAAAAATAAAAAAATATTATTTTCTCTCCATGGGGCCGCGAGAACATCCAAAATGACGTGGCGTAACCCGTTCGGACATCGGAGCACCAAAAGTGCCTTTTTTTAGCTAAAATGACCAAAATACCTCTAGTAAACCCTAGGATTGACTGAAGGTTAAACGAGGTCAAAACCCCTCACAAAACAACAATTTTCATAGTTTTACATCAAACCCGAGCTTCTCGAAGATTTTTAACAACTTTGACCAAGTTTGACTTGGAGTTGATCTTGGGTGGGCCTAAAAACCCTAATTTTTGATTCGGCCTTCAAAACAGGTTGAACCCAATGCCATTACAAATATTATAAAATTATATTTCCAATGACTATTCATGGGTCAAAATCGGAGTTAGAACGGCTGAGATATCACGAAAACTGGGATAACCCACCGAATGATGCACCACTAACTTCCAGGAGCCATAACTTTTGATTCGACCGTTGGATTTTCAAGTTCCATACCTTTTCAGAAATAGGAAGTTAAGATCTTTCCAGTGGTATCAAGATCAACCTGATCAGGGACTGTTTGAAGGTGGCGTCCCTTGAAGTTAGCATGCATCAATAGGCTACCCATATCTCTCCCTCTTGACAGACCCACTCTTTGAGAAATAAAGAGTTAAAGTTTAAGTCATCTAGGTCCTTTTTCCAAAGTGTGTAATCTCTATGGCAGAAGCCTTCTTTGAGATTACTCATATTGGGGATTGGTTCCCTTTTTGGACTTGCGTTTGCTAAGAAGATAAGCTCATTTCTTTTAAAGACAAGTTTTACTTTTGTGATTGATGAATGATTAATTTGTTTCCTTATTATTGAACTATTTACTGCAACATTGTTCCTGCAGTTGTGTTATCCTGCCATGACCCCGTCAAGTTTTCTTTTTATTTAAGCATTAGTATTACTTGTCAAATGTTATAGTTATTCTGCCATGTTGTAATTCCCGTTGTAGTATCTGTAACAGTTGTTCCTACAGTGGACACGCCATACGCTCAATACTCCAGCCTAGGCGCGTCTGTATTGGGATGGCCCAACTTGTGAACAAACTGGTCTAAGGTGTGTTTCACTTAGGCTAGCTCTAGCTCTCCTACCCCAGAATCAGGGGCTGTGGTATAGCAGAAGAAGTTAAAGCCCAACAACACAAAAGGCCCACCACAGACTTAAACTTTTTCTAACAAGTAAAACTTCTCCTCAAATAAAATAATAGTTAAGCTCTTCAATTATCCAAAGACTTGTAATCCAAAGACTTGTAGTGTATATATATATATATATATTAATAGGTAAAGCTTAGAGAAAATCCAATTAGATTCTATAATTGAAGTTCAATTTTGCGCTATGTGTCCTAAATTATTTATTTTTTAGAGAGAGTTTTATTTCTTAATTTTGGAGTTAAATGTGGAACCACATCATAAATATCCATCCAAGTGAGTTATTGCGTACAAAAGCCAAATAGTTTAGAATTAATGAACATATATCACCGCGCACTCTTGGTGTAGTGGTCACTTCACAAGTATAAATGCTTGTGGAGTGTGGCGGGCAAGGGCCGGGGTTCAAGTTTCCAAGAGGGAGTTTCACACACATATACACTTAGATTAGGCTAGAGTAGAAATTCTATCATGTATAAAAATAAAAATTAATGAACATAATTTTTTTTAAATGGACAATTTACATTTTCTACCTAATAATATTCTTACAAGACTTTTTGAAGAGTTAAAAAATTATATAAGAATGACTATCAATAATATTTAAATTATATTTTAAGTATATCCATGCATATGCATGGAGTTACAAGCTAGTTAATCTAATGGACAATTACCTACTCTCTCCAAATAGAATAGATGTCAGACCTTTTCAAAACAAAGCTTTACATTTACCTCTTCAATCTCATTCTCAAGCTACGTGCATTTTGCTTTTTTCTCCTCAATGTTGCTGTCAGCCTCTTTGTTCGGTTATTATTAACAAAACAAAGCTCATCTCAACACAGCCACACAAAATTGAAAATCCTCACAGCTTGTAAAAAGAAATCTGACCTTTTTTTTTTCCATAATTAGAGTGAACTTGGAAGTGTGTGAGGATTTGGGTTTGTGTTTGGGGATATTTCATTAAAATATTTTAAAATATATATAACATGAATGATGAAGTGGATATTGCTTAAAATAATAGTGGAATTTGTTTTTCTTTAATGTGAGTTAAATTTATATAATTGAGAAAAAAAAATTAAGGTTATTTTTAGGTTAATTCTTGAGTCATATTAAAGCTAAAACATTTATGAGCAAAGCCAAAAACAATTGATGCATTCCTTAAGAAAAAAGATGATAGTAATGTCAAATTTAGGACACCTGTAACAACAAATGTTCTTCTTTAATTATTTGATCACAGCGGATGAATTTAAGGCGCTACATTTAGAATTTATAATTTGATGATAATAAATTAATTTTATTCTATGAAAGACTGTCGTCATACATAAATTTCATGCAATATATATATATATATATATATATTTGGATATTTTGTATGTCTATAGGAAACTAGACAATTTATGGATATATTAGAGTTAATCACTTTGAATTCAATATATTTATGAATTATGATTATTGTATAAAAACCATAACTTAGCCCCCTAAGTTAAAAATCCTAGCTACGCCCCTGCTTCCATCCAAAACAAAGAAAATAAATCATATTTTATTTTTCTTAGTTGGTGTATATCTAAATTTAAATAGAACTTTTTGGGTTAAAATAAGAATTTTTAGATTGTATGCTATTTGTACTTTAATTGCTATTACTAGTTAGTTACCCATGTGATGCACGGGTAATGTTGTAGTATTTTATGTAAGATGGTTTTGGAGAATGTTGTACATATATTATAACATAATTGTTATAAAATTTTGTCATTAATGAGTTTATCATAAGAAGAAACAATTATAAATTACATACACATATCTATTATAATTGTTCAGTTTAAATAATGAGAAATAAAAAAAAACTTTAGAGCGTAATTGCCGCTGTCACTCAATATAAAATGCAAGCCCCTCTTTCCTGGTTGTAGCTGTTAGGAAATCATCATGTTTGCATCGAATACAAAACATACGCAGCGGAAAATAAACGGATCTACTTTATTCGCAATTGATAACATGCACTATGTAGGTTTTAGAATATAAGAACAAGAGAGTGTACCTTGATGCGGTGAAATTCAAAACCGAATGAAGAAGTACTCGGGAAGACTTTCAATCTTCACTCCAACTCCACTTGATGCTCAAGATGTGTGGTCTCTCAATCAGTTCTTTGTTTCTAGAGAGAATATGAAAGATTGTCTCACTTCCTTATGTCATATATATTTTCTCTTATTTAAACATACAAACCATTTTATTCTATATAAAATTCTGTATGTTTCTCTCCACATAACTGATTATCTAATTGGGCTAGCCTTTTGGGCCTTCCCAATTGGGCTTTAGTGTGTGGCTTGAAGTGGGACCAAAAGGGAACAAATAAGACACTAGCTCCAATGGGCCTTGGACTTTTCTGTCAACTCTTGACAAGTCCAAATTACCATTAATTATATTTAATACCACTATATAAATATAATTGCACTCTAGGCCTCATTAATAAATTATATCCCAAGACTTTATTATACATGCAACCCCTTCATAAAATATTCGTAGTAATACAAAATCATGAATATAGACTGCCACTTTGTAAATTACTACATCTTAATCCTTGAGTACTCGGTTTAATCCTTTTGAGTTATTCACCATATATTTATGAAATCCAATTTCATAAATATATACTTTAGTCTTACTAAAGTGGTTAGGCCTAACTCTCTGAATAACTGTACCCATTAAACTTATCTCAAGGGAACATTTTATATCTCCGTTAAGAGACTATGAATTCTATCTTGAGAATATATGTTCCATCAACACTAAGTGTGGCTGCCCAACATACTGAGGTTTTGACCGTTACTTTAGATCTCACTCATGATATATCAAAGCAATCTACATTTCATGATCAGGTCCATTATTCTCACAGGATTAAGAGTTCATGTGAATACAAGTCGTGAGATTTATTATTCAATTGACAGTCGTTAGGAGAATAATAAATCTCACAGCGGTCCAATTCAATATGTTTTAACTCTTAAAACATATCAACATATTAACTAGAAGTCACCACTTCCATGATCAAGACAAATCATCGTAGTTAATATGTTATAGTCTTCGCAGAAGAAATGCCCAATTTCATCACCGACTACAAACCAAAATTCTGAGTTTACAAAGAACTTGTGATCTATATCTTCTGTGACTAAATCACATAAATCACATACTATGCATTTCATTGACTATTTGATAATGTCCGAATATTCATGTTACCATTATTTTAGATAAGAATAAAACAACTTTATTAAACATAATATTAAGTCATACATAATATCATACATGGCATCATACAATAGGATTTAAGGGCACATATCCTAACAGTAGCCAACTGATACGAGTTAGAATTAGATGAGACAATAATGTTAGAGTTAGGTGTTGTCAAAAGATTGAAGGTAAATAAAATCATTTTTGGTCTATTGTATTTGACATGGGATGACATGAAGGGCTATAAGTAGATATATATATATAGAGTAGAAGTGCAAAATGTGAAAAATGTGAATTGCAATGCAAAAAATTTTGTGTTTATGTGCGAGGGAGGAAAAATCTTGAAACATTAAATCAAAGGATACAAAGAATATTAACTTTTTTTTTTTAATTAGAAAAGTCTTGAAACATTGAACCAAATAAAATAATTTTTAATATTTAATTTGTTCTTATCTCTGATATGACACTTAAGAATATTTCAATTCTTTTTGCCAAGAATGTGCAACTTGGTAGAACCTTATGTTTTCCCACATGAGATTTCTGCTTATATATATATATATATATATATAATTTTTATGATTTTTTTTTAGTTTTTATAATTTATGTTCTTTTAAAATATAAAAATATGTTAAATCATTTTTTTCCATATTTTTTAAACAGTTAAAAAATATGTCACATCATCTATGCTAATGAAACAATTGATAGGCCAAAAACATATTGACCCTTTGTGATAATTAACCAATTAATAAACCAAGTGAATTAATTAGGTTCCAATACATGCAATGAGTGTGGTAGTACAAACAAATCACCAATTAAACTAAATATGCAGCGGAAATTAAATTGACACGTTGATTTGTTTACTAATGGGGAAAATCTACATGGCAAAAATCCCACCGGGTGATGTTAAGATCACCACTTCTGAAATTCCACTATTATCACAACAAGCAGTTACAAGTAAAGAAATCCCGGTACCTTATACCAACCTACAGTTGAACCTTTACCCCAATACCCAATTGGACTTGTTCTGTGGTGACAATTTCTCTTTTTGATGCACAGCTCCCAAGTACGTGACTAACCAATTGCGCGGATCCCAGTACGCGACTTCAATCACCAACTAGAGAAGTTTGTTGGCTGCAAAGTTCTTCAGTTCATCCAGATGATGAAGATCAAGAAGATGCTTGGTCACAAAACCCTGCGGTGCACATACACAGCAGCTTCTTCACAAGAGATGAATTAGGGTAAAACTTTGTCTCTGGTCACAATTTGCTTGAACAGACTTTGCTCAATGCTTATGCAATTTGTGAACTCTTTTACGGCCCTCAAAATAATCCTTTTATATATCTAAGGTTATGAGAAAAGAAGGCACAAAGACACATTCACGGATACTATGAAAACAGAACAGAAAATCTATTTTTCTTAAACCAACAGATAGCATCTGTCGAGAAGTTGTCGAGCAGCTGTCAAGCCACGGGCTGAAATAGCTTCTTGAGCTCGATAGATGCTAGCTGTCGAGTTTTAATGACAGACACTTTCTTGACTTGAATCTTGGACAGACTTGCATGGCTTTAACACTTGATCTTGAAATAAGGTTTCTTGAAGTATTAAACACATCCTAGATCTATCCAATTACAAGTAAAGTACGTTTTGTCAAAGGATTAGCCAATTACATAAAGTAGTGACATATGTTCCTAACAAGTGAAATACATATGTCCTAACAACAATATTTTTTTTAAAAGTGCTAAAATGAGTTGAGTTTATGACAACCCAACACAACTTGTTTATTAAGTATGTTACATCAGTCATGTCTTATCAATCCACTTAATGAACATATCACGTAAGAATTGAAGGATTTGGATTGATTATTAAATGGATTGTGTTTGGGTTAACCCAAATAGTCATTTCTACTTGACACATCAAGTACATGATCCACTATCACTAATTATAAACCATTTGGTTAAAATGGTCATGGTTGAGCATTCTCATAAGGTGTTGTTTCCCAAATGCCATTTTCACACATAACAACCTCCTTTTTTTATTTTAAAACACCACTTTACAATACACCATTCATCAAATATTCTATTCTTCCTTTCAACACATTAAAATAATATATACAACATATTAAAATAATCTAAAAAAACTCCTTCACATTAAAACCCCACCACCCACAGATCACCCCACCATAGCCCACAACCAACAACCACCCCACAAAATCAACCACTGACCATTAATATTAGCCACTGCTACAAAAAAAAAAAAAAAAAAAAAAACACCACAACAACCACCACCACAACCAATATCAGCCGCTGCACAAAAAATAAAAATAAAAATAAAAATACAAATAAAAATAAAAATAAAAATAAAAATAAAAATAAAAATAAAAATAAAAATAAAAACAAAAACAAAAACAAAAACAACACCACAACCACCACGACCGAGATCTTGAGGAGAGGAGGTTGGGTGAATCAGTGGCGGCTTAGGGAGAGAAGGTTCTGCGATTAACAGCAACTGGGTGAGGATGGTGGCTTGGCGAGAGTCGTTTCGTGAGACTAGCGGCGATGTTGAGACTAAGATCGGCTGCGGCATTGATGAGACCAGAGGAGTAATTGGCAGCGAGTTCAGAGGAGAGATCGGTAGTGAGATTGGAGGTGAGATCAAACGTCGGTGGCGGCGCAAGGCAGACTTTAGGGGACGAGCAGGGAGGACGGTGGCGAAGGGACGAGTAGGAATGAGTCACGGGTGAATGATCTGGGTTGAGAGGCTGAGAGAGTGAATGAGTAGGATTGGCGAAGAGGAAGAGAGGCTGAGTGCTTGATTGGGAGGATCAGTAAAGAGGAAGAGAGGCTGAGAGAGTGAATGATCTGGGTCACGGGTGAGAAAAGAGAGTAAAAAGTAGAATAAACAAATATTAAAATGTTTTAGCATTTCTATCTGTACAGGTGTATATTTAGAATTGTACTGTCCATCCATGCCAAAACTTTTAGCATTTAGAACACCTCATAAGAGAGGTTTTTTGGTGTTTGGTGTGCCAAATGCCAAATATTTGGCATTTGGCACACCTGATGGCGATGCTCTAATTAACTATATTTAAATTATTCATGAATTACAATATTTTATCTCCTCTATGCACATAGATTAATTCCCATTCAATGACCAGTAAAATATTGAATGTTTTAAACATAAATCTATTCCATGCTTTCTAAAATCCAAACGAGTTTAAAAGGAAAATTGGAAAAGTAGAGAAATGCCAAATTTCATCAATACCTTATCCCCTTCATGTTCAATCTCAACATTTTTATTTTTATTTTTATTTTTTTATGTTTCTAATAGTGATTTTTTATATTAAATTATGATATCTGTTATCAGATTCGTTTAAATCATAAGTAATTTTTTTGTATAATTTTGATTTCATTGTGTAAGTTGCTTTAAAATTTAATACGTGTTGGAAAAATTTGTTTGATAATACATTTCTACATATCCAACGTTAGCAATTTTGTTAGAAAAATTCAAGATGTAACAAATTAATTAATGTAAAAAGCATGCGTCTCTTAGTAATTAAACTACAAAGAAGCTGTTTTCACATGTGGGTCAAATGCGTTTCCATGCAATATGCTTCAAAAGAGAGTCAATTTTTTACTATTCCAACCGTGCTCCATATTTGCTATTAGAAGGGGGCCAAAATGGGCAAATGCCCTTTTCGTGCAAAAAAACCAGCGTCCGGCCCCCTTTCCAAACTAATTAGGTAAGGGCCCCTCTTTTGTAACTCAATAATGGCAACGTCAAGTTTTAATAAAGAACTCGATATTGGTATGGTTGAGTTTTTCTGGCCGTTGTGCCACGGTGGTGAAGCAAACATGGCTTTTTCCCATTAAAAAAATGCTGGTGTGAACATGCGTAACTCGGTATGTACAAAATCAAGTTTTCCTTTCCGATTTGAATCCCTAACGTCTAACAACGCTATTCACTCTCTTCTTGTACACTCTCCTCTCCCTCGCTCTCTGCCATCACTCTCCCTCACTCTTTGCTGTGAGATTAGTCTTCCCCACTCTCCCCCACTCTCCATCAGTCTCACTCTCCCTCACCCTCTTCGATCAGTCATCGTTGCCTCCATCAGACCCTCACCGTACCCGCCACCGTTGATTACAGATACATGTTGCTCTCCTCCGATATCTTTTCTGATTTTGGGTAATATTAGGCTGTGTTTTATGTGCGATTTTGATTATTTTGTTGAAACTTACTTAAAAGTAGTAAAGTTACTAATTAGGATGAGAATTTTGTTGTCTTTTATATGCTGCAATGATGATGATCTAAAGTATTTCTTGCTATATGGTTATGTTTGTGTTATTTTCTCATTAATGAGAATTTGGTTGTCTTTTACATGCTGCAATGATTATTTTCTCATTAATGAGTTTAAATGTGCTTAGGGTTTTGGCAAGTCGATTGGTGGTGTTGTGGTGATATCTCTGGGTTTGTGTAAATACATAAGCCATGATGTATAACAGCATTCAAATGCTTACATTAAAAGACTTTTAAGTCGATTGGTGGACATTTTAGACTCCATGCCTTTATTTTATTAACAAAAATTTTGCATACAAGTGTGCATTTAGCAACATGAGTGTTTATTTTTGAATTTAGTAAATGTAAAACATCTGGTAGTGCAGGACTACACAACGCAAAATGAAGTTTAGGAATATATACTAATACCATCACATATGCTGATATTGGAAAATTTCCATATTTGTAACAGCAAAGAACAATAATCATTCTTACGAACCAAGCTGTAGCTAGCTGAAGCACACATTAAAATAAATAAAAAATAAAAAAGAAGATAAGATATTACTTGTATGAGAATAAACCTAGAAACAGTGTGCTTATCCATATTCTTAGGTTTTCTATTATCCCCTTTGAAGTGAATGCTTCATCGTATCCAAAGCAAGCATTACTTTGAAGTCTTAGTTTAAGATTTTTTGTGAATATGGTCAGATAGAGAATGCTGCAAAGGATGTGGAAGGTATTTGGAGATGAACTTCCATTCACAGAAGTAACCTTCATCCTATAGAGTAATGCTTAGGACTACTTTGATGGGAAATAATATACATTAAATTGAAATTTGTAATACATACCCAATTATATATATATATATATATATACACACACACACACTTACATACACTAAAGGGATTAAATAGGTAAGACTGTACTAGTGATTGTGTCCTAAAGCTGTAAGTATGAACTAATAACAAAGAAAATTATCCGAATAAGTTTGCTAATTGACCTTTGAAAGATTTGAATCGCTAATAGAAGTCTATATACAAAAAACAAAAATGTAAATTAAAATGAATTTGAGCATTATTAGAAGTCCATATACAAAAAACTAACAAAAAAAACCCCTTTTAATATGGACCCTGAAAGGGTAGATAAAAATATAACTTGGTAATCAAAACTGCTAACTAGATCTTCTACCATTACTTGGGTGTTTTTTCTTCGAAATGTAAAAAATTCTGGTATTTTTACCCAATCATCGACGAAACTGAACTTATTAGTTGATATTAAAAAGCCATTTCCCAATGCTAATTTCCCTCCAATTTGTGTGAAATGGACCAGTAGTTTATTTTATCTTGGTTGCACTTGCAAAAATGGACCAGTAGTTGGCTCCACTTGGATATTTAAATAAGCATGCAATAGTGCTTCTATGTAGTGAGAAATGTTATTCGTGGATCAGCTTTTTTTCTAGTTGGACATGTTTTTAGTACATTCCCACTGAAGATGTTTGCCTTAAAACTCATGGCTGCACCCTTTCTTTGTTTTCAAACTTGCAGTCTTTGAACTAACAATTTTTTTCCCTCTGTTTTGATGTAAATTCTTTTTTCTTATGCCAACATGCTGCCCACTTTTTTCTATTATAGGAATTTATACAATCTGCTCACTCTTTCCTTTAAATGTAAAAGTCCTTTCCTTGGAAGGCTGAAGACTTGAGTTTATTGTTATTTTTTTTTATAAAGCTCTAAGGGACAGGGACAATTTTTTTGGCTTGGTCCAATCAAAGAAACAAAAAATTAGATATAGCAAGTAATAATAATGGGTTTGAGAGCAACACTTACAAGTGAGTAGATGTTGAGGTGGTTTTGTGTGAATGGAAAAAAATTTGAGCATATTAAAGATAAGGACGTTGCTACTTAAGTCATTGCCTTACATAAATGGAGGATAGCAAGCATTTTCAATGTTAAAGCTTCTTTATCATACCTTATTTTTTTTTTTTCTTGGTAAGTAAACATATATTTTACTGCAAAGAGACTACTTCATGTACAAGAGAGACAAAGAATTCTAAGGACTTTATCATACCACTTCATTTCTACATTCATATTGGACTTGTTTTGCTTGACCTTTTATACCTTTTCTCATTGAACTTTGAGAAACCTTTTTTGGATGAACTATACTAAGCAAATATGACTAGTAATGAGGGCTTACAGTTGAGCACTTGTAGCCTATACAAACTCTACATCTTTTTAGAGACAACTGTGCTATCTAGTTAAGTACTTGAGTTGAAGCCATAGATTATATGATTTGTTAATTGGTTCAGTAACTTGATGACATGTTGACCATCTTGTTGTAGGCTCATAATATGTCTTACTATATCCATGCTTTTATTTTATATTAATTGTGGTTTACTTGTCATAGAGTGAATCCTTAATAATTGCTAACAATTTATTTTCTGCCATGTCAGATATGCAGGCACTAAATGGAGTGGAGCTTGGACCCGCCGATGCTACCCAATTGACCTGGCAGCCGAATCATTGGTCAACTTCGCTTTGGAGCTGCGCCGTCGACGAGGTATGTAGTTGTATTATTAATACATCTCCGTTTTATAATTACCTTGTGTGCACTACCTAACACAATGTTCGTCTGTGTGCAGGAGGTGCCTGGCATCGTAAAGGTTCGACGCTGTAAATGTGTACTGTCGCAGGGTGGGCTAGACCCACGTATCATGCAATACATAGATGTGGCAAATTTGATTGGGTTATTCAAGGTTCCTGATATGGAGGTCGACCATGCCTTGATTACGGCCTTAGTCGAGTGGTGGCGTCTGGAGACACACACGTTCCACTTACCCCATGGAGATATGGGTATCACCTTGCAAGATATAGAGATGATGTTGGGGATTTTGGTTGATGGGTTGCCTGTCATTGGGAAGATAGACCTGAAATGGAACGAGCTGTGCCAAGATTTGTTAGGCCATGAACCTCCGCCCGTGATACTAAACTCAAACAAGTCTATCCTTGCTGGGGCGAGGATAAGATACAAGTGGCTTGATGCACAGTTTGCCGCTCCCTCAGTTGCGGATGCCAGTGAAGAAGTCGTGCAGCAACATGCCCGCTACCACCTACTTGTTTGGATGGGGGCCCTGTTTTTCATGGACAAGTCGGCCGACCGGGTCTCACTCTTGCCTCTGCAGTTGCTCAACCCAATCAGCAATGCGAGACAGTATAGCTGGGGTAGTGCAACATTGGCTTGGCTCTACAGGCACCTTTGTAGTGCATCGAAGAAGGATACGATGTAGATTGGAGGTGCATTGTTGTTGGTGCTATTGTGGGCCTATTCAAGGTTCCAACAAATATGCCCAATTGCGAGGCCGCCTTTACCGCCAGTGCACTCAGGGCCCCTTGCCATTAGGTACGTTCATTGAGTTCTTGTTATTCAAGCCAAGTGTCTGTTAGAAATAATTATTTGTGTACCATTATTATATTTTATTTTTGTCTTTGATATAATGAAAAATATGCCAAACTAACAAACAAACGAAACTTATCAATGCTTGAAAACTGAAGTACATGGATGTGAAATATGGATGTGAAGTATACTTGTATCTTTTGATTCTTTTCCATTAAATTTAGCCAAAAATTTCTATTGGCAAAAATTACATGCATTCACAAAGCATAATATCATGATATTCCAACACGGTAGATTTTTTTTTTAGCAATACAGTTGAATTTAAAAATCTTGTTTGCAAATCAAACTCTCTTTATTGGGTACTTAACTTTAAAATCCATGGTCAAAGTGCCAAACCAAAAACTAGTCTTGATGGTGTATCAAATTAATTCAACTCCTCTCTCATTCGTAAGGGTCGTCCAAGGAAGGAGTGTATTGATGACTTAGCCCAGAAACCTCGTCCACATCAGGGTCGTCCGTCCATGAAGATCCTTGGACGACCTACAAGGACTCCAGGTATGATAACCATATGCAATCTCTGGACGAGGTTCATATCCTTGTTTCAAAATGTAAGTGTGAAATTAAAAGTTATTACCATGAAACTACCTCCAATGACAATTATGGAATGTATGACCAAATAATTTAACTTCCATAGCAGTTATGGGAGTTAACTCCGAACTTTTCGACTTCCTCTAACATAGGAGAAGTTATTGAGCAAGTAACTGCTCACAGTGTGCACTATATAAACAATCATTGCCAACAAAAAAAGGTATGAAAATTATTTTCCAAGTAATTTGGAATTCTGAAAGTTGAGAGATACACTAACTTTATCATCTGAGGGTTTTTGGCCGGTCTTCCCCGGTCACCTTTGATAGTTTGTTCATCTCTTCAGGTTTTTCTAGATTGTCTTCTTGCCATTGAAGCCCGAAGCATTCAGTCTATTGATTTTATCGTGCATCATCAAGTCTTTATCAAGACTTTTGGGTCACTTGTAACCCAAATAATGGAAAAACCTTTACCCCAATTCTTAACTTAAATTTATTCTCCAATTCCCACATTGTACTTTCTTCTCTTTTATGTGTGTGTATATTTGTTAATAAGCTATAAATGAAACTAAACGGTCCTGAATAGTTTGGTAGTTCTATTTTATTGCAGGATTATCCTACATTGTTGATAGTTCATCACACGAAAGTTCACTAACCTACATTTGTTGAAACCCCATGTTTGCTAGGTGGAGCGGGCCAAAGAGCACCACTGAGCATGCCACCAACGTCCTTGCTGCGTACTAGACGTCGCTGTCTACACTTCGAGCGGAGCAGGTTTTCAGTTAATTTATGTCCTTAATTGTATTACCACATTCTATTGCATGGCCACATTTATTTCGCCACACTTTGAGGTTTTTATTTTTGTTTCAATTCTTGGATTGTTGTAGGAATGAAGGCAAGAGGGTTAAATTTTTAGCATAGGATATAAGTATAGTCTTTAGTGGATGAAAAAGACCAAACTATATGCAGTGTTCAGAGAGTTTGAAATATGTCTAGAATTTCTGAACATAGAGAAATAGATGAAATAATTATAAACAAAAGGTTTAGCAGCAGCTTATACCAATTTTTCTACTGTTTTTGCTAGTATTAGTATATTGTAATAATTCTAATAATTCTATGCTTTTGTCAATGGTCTCCAATATTCAAGGACTACTAATTAGTTTTTGTGTCTTATATATCACATTTATATAATTTCCTAATATTGAGGTCTCCTTAGTGATTGTTTTTGCACAACTTCATCTCTGATATGGATGACTTGAAAAGCCTATATTGAGTGTGAAAATTTAAATGCAACTTGAACATGACTTGGTTAACTAGTTGCATGGTAGCATTTTTCTAGTGTACTTAGTTGGGGGGAAGGTTGGAGTTGTCATAAACCTGCTTGTGTTTAAATACTCTTAACTTCCATGGCAAATGACAACCATCCATCTTCACATAATCATTAAACTAACAATCCACTTATGTAGATTGTACGGGAGCCGTACAGGCATGTGGTGGGCTCTCTGCCTGCGTATTGCACGCTGGGCAGCATATCTGGAAGGCCGAGGTGCCATTGATCTACTTTTGGATAGTGGAGGGATATCATCTTGAGCGGGTCTTTCGTCAGTTTGGGATGAAGCAACTGGTTCCACTTGTTGTGGATATGTCGACCGATCTTCACAGAATATCCCTCCAGGGTAAATGGGACAGGGACTGGCCGGCCAAACATCATGCCCATATTCAGCAATGGGACGACCAAGGGCAGTTGGTTCGTGTTGCCCTTCTCTTGGATGGTGATACGACATACCTCGTTGACTACATGAGGTGGTACGATCGTAGCATAATGCAGTACATAACAGTAGAGTCTGCGTATTGGGAAATCATGGTGAGGCAACAATTCCTTCCCCTTTGTTGAAACCATTGTTTGATTAAATATCTTAAGCAGGTTTGTCATGCATGCAAAACTTCACAATAATTTGTAACATCATAATTTCTATGAGTTTATCTTTCATTATATTTTAAACTAAACAAATACTATGATTTAAGGTTTGGGAAAATAAGTGTATTTGTAGTATCCAAATTCGAAATCACCTTGATATCTGTAATATCCGAAAATTACATTATGGGAAAAAGTTGTGAAGTACTATAATTTTCTAACAGTTACCGTAAATGGAACTTGGATGCAATTCCTATCAAATATTTGTCTTGCCTTACATTAAAAAGTTGTAAGGATACATCCTTGCTTGGGATTTAAGGAAGACATTGGAAAGGACTTGGAATTACTTGACTTTTGAGAAAGTATATGAATTGTAAGGTTTAGCTGTTTTGTTGCTCACTTGTATGTTTCGAATGTTGTTAACCATGATGCTGATACTCACCTGCGGTTAGATGTATTTAGGGGTCTATGGAGAGAACTGGATTATTCATTACAGTACTTTTGACATTTTAAGTTTAGAGTTATTTCATTTTGGACCTTCTAATTTATTTTGGCTCAAACAAGTAGTTTTGTTATTTAGAACATCATCTGTGGTACCCATAATAGCTTAAAGTTGTGTCTAAGTAACATTTACAATAAAGACAATTGCCACATGTTACAAAAGGCTGCAGCTGTAAGCTTTTATTTTTTGAAAAATATTGTAAGATTTTAGTTTTTGAAAAATATTGTTTCACATTCACTCACATTCATTATTTCCAGTACACATCCACAAGTGATATGAAAATATCCACATTTTCAAACATAAAAGGGGATATGTGAGTTTACGACACCCTTGTTTTGCAGGTTCAGACGATTCTTAGGTCTGTACAGAGGTGCAATGAAGGTTCCGACATGCACAATGACCTTAAGCTAACATTAGAGCTTGTGGAGGAGCTGGGCCAACTTAAATTGGCAGATGCGTTCACGGAAGCATCCGACATTGGTACACAGGCCCTGGGTCGTGGTGGGCGAAGTGGTGGGTATCGAGGGTGTGGACGCTGTGGAGGTGGTCGAGTTGGTCGCGGCCGTACGCTCGAGCCGGAACCCATCTATAAGGAAGGGGATGACTTGGGTGCAAAAGAGTCATGGCTTCAAGATAATTGGGTATTGTCTGATGACGGCAGTAGGACACCGCGATGCACATCTGATGCTGGTGCTGGGCCATCCCACACCCCTGGTCATGAGGACATTGTTCCAACCTAGACTATGTCCCGTGGTGCTAGCACGAAGTATGAGGATCCTCCCCGTATGTCGCCCCTAGTTTGTAGTGGATTTCCCCATGATGGTGGATGCATATTTGTCCTCACACCAGGCATGCCCACCCCACCTCTAGTGCATGTGGAGCCCACCATGGCAACTTCATCTCCAACACCCCATGAAGAGGCTGTATAGATTGAGCAAATACCGGCTGAGGACATTGAGCTAGTGAAGGGTTTGTGGAGATCGCGAAGCCCTTCTGCGCACGCTCCCGATTACAGGACCGGTGATGTTATGTAATTCGTCTACACTTCCCATCTTCTTGAGCTACTTATATTGTGCATTTGATTGAATATGTTAATTTAATTATGCTGTTGTGTCTGATGAAACTAGGTAAGATTAGACCTGTGAGGGCATATGGGTGGAAACGCAAAGATCATTGAATATGTAAAAAGGTGTGTGCTTACTCATTTTGCAATTATCCATGTATTCACGATCCTTCGATTTTTCTTGCTTTGCTTCTACTATATTTACTTTGCTGCTAATTATAGGTTTTGCCTGTGAATTTTAAGATTAATTATGATGGAAATTGGAGAAAGTATAATGGCATGAGGACATTCATAATTCAGGGGATTGATTGTTCAATTTTTTAGGTTGTTAAGGATATTACAACTGACCGTATGGTTTATGGTGTGAAAATGCAATCTACTTGTAATCATTATATATACCTATTACACGATGATTCTATATTGAACCCTTCTTTTCAACTGGTTACTTTCAAAGTAAGAAAGAAAAAACAAATGGCACAAGATTTCCATTTTTATTTTGAAGGGACACTATAGTATACGTATATTTTCCCTTATCTTTCCTTTCTTCCTTCCTTTTTCTGGCAACTTCCTTTCTCTCTTTTGGTATTTTTAAATGATTGGCTTGTAAAGAACTTAAAAATTGTAATGCGGGATTTCATTCCTAACTTTTGGCATTTTCCATTGTGCAGTCATCGTCTTGGTTACTTCTTCTATTATTTATTTTTGGTGGAGGGTTTAGAGGGGAGAAGAAAAGAAGAAAGGATTTTTTTTTTGGGTCGGGGGTGGGGGGTGGTTGGGTTTGAAACTATATTAAGCTTTGGTAGAGGTGATGGAGTCATGAAGGAAAGGTTAGGTTGCTGTAACTGGAGTAATTTTGTTTTTGGTAGTATAAAGTTTTCCTTATGTGGGGTTCACGTGCAAGTTGGATTGACAAGAGTCTTTTATTTTTTTTTGAAGGGTAAATCATCACGAGTCTATGGTCAAAACAATTTTTAATGTGGGTCCTTGGTTTAAGTGTCAGGTGTGTTTTGTGCAGGGGCAGGTATAAAATTTCATTAAATTTTTGCATGTAATATTATTTTTAGGGTTATTTTTATAATTGCATTTTTTAGTATTAAGAGATTGTTGTATTGAGTGGATGAAATTTTCCAACTGTTTTTTATCCATGTTTGATTTTCTGTACTTTTAGGCCTTGAGGTTCTCATCCTGTATACTTGGATTACCTGATTGAACATTCGTTATTTTTTCCAGATTATTATAGTATGTATGTTCTCGTGGCCTATGTTTTAAAATTTTAAGTGAACAATTTATTGTAGGACTTGGAATATGGAGATAATAATCGTATGGTTTGTGTTATCCCTACAGGATCAACAGAGAAGTCTGATCGACTCAAAAAACTCAGTTCGTTCTCCCGAGTAAATGAGATGGATTTAATACGTGATGTTTTAACTGGATGGCTGGATCCATCCTTTCTGATATCAGCATGCAGTAAGTACTTGTATATATGCAGAATAAGTGTTCCTTGCTTTTTAACACTTTAAATAATGATATGCACATAATTATTTGTACTTTTACAGGTAAACAATCTTTCTATGTTCTTACCATGTCCAGTGGCTAGTTAAGTTGCATTTAATTTTTCCACTAAAGAACATTTTAAGTTTTGCAATTTTGGTTGTAATTAAGGAAAATACAATAATACTTGATTCATTCTCCAATTTCTTTTTCTTTTTCTTTTTCTTTCTCCTTTTTTCCTTGTTCTTTTTTCCTTTTCTCTCCGTATTTCTAGTGTTGGAGTTTATGCCCTAAAATTTAATTTATTGGCATGTCATAAATAATTAAATTGTTTAATTGTATGAGACTATTTATAAATGAACTAATAGGACATTATCTTAGTCCATGAGATACATCGTATGTGATTTATGTGAAAAGTCATAGAAGATTTAAATCACAAGTTCTTTGTAAACTCAGAATTTTAGTTCGTAATCGGTGATGAAATCGGACGTTTCATCTGCGAAGACTATAACATATCAACTAAGATCATTTATCTTGATTATGGAAGTGGAGACTTTTAGTTGATATGTTTTAAGAGTTAAGACATATTGAACTGGACCGCTGTGAGATTTATTATTCTCCTAACGACTGTCAATTGAACAATAAATCTCAGGACTTCTATTTACATGAATTCTTAATCCTGAGAGAATAATGGACCTGATCATGAAGTGTAGTTTGCTTTGATATAATAGGACTGAGATCTAAAGTAGCAATCAAAACCTCAGTATGTTAAGTAGCCACATTTAGTGTTGATGGAACATATATTTTCAAGATGAAATTTATAATATTTTAACGGAGATATAAAATATTCCTTTGAGATAAGTTTAATGGGTTTGATTATTCAGAGTGTTGAGCCCAACCACTTTAGTAAGGAGTTAATAAACTATATATTTATGGAATTGGATTTCATAAATATATGATTAATAACATAAGGGATTAAACCCGGTACTAAACTATATTTGTGACTTTGTATTACTACGAATATTTTAATGAAGGGGTTGCATGTATAATAAAGTCTTGGGATATAGTTTATTAATAAGGCCTAAAGTGCAATTATATTCATATAGTCGTATTGAATATTATTAATGGTAACTTTGGACTTGTCAAGAGTTGACAGAAAAGCCCAAGACTTATTGGAGTTAGAGTCTTTTTTGTTCCCTTTTGGCCTTACTCCAAGCCACACACTAGAGTCCAATTGGAATGGCCCAAAAGGCTGACCTAAATTAGATAATCAGTTATATTTAAGGAGAGAAACATACATAATTTATAAGAGAGTTTTCTAAGTGTTTTTCATTACAATCACATGAGAACATGAAGTGGTTTGTGTGTGAGTGTTGGACACTCTTTTATTCACTCATTGAAAACTGATTGAGAGACCACACTTCTTAGGCATTAAGTGGAATTGGAGTGAAGATTAAAAGTATTTCCAAGTACTTCTAATCTTTTGGTTTTGAATTTCACCGCACCAAGGTATACTTTCTTGTTTTTAAATTCTGAAACTTACATAGTACATGTTATCAATTGCGAATAAAGTAGATTCGTTAATTTTTCGCTGCGTATGTTTTGTATGTGATACAAATATGTGTTTTTCCAACAAATGGTATCAGAGCGGTCTTCAATTTCGAATTTGTATAACATGTTTTGTGAGTTTTGGAATTAGAAATAATAGTTTCATGATGTTAGAAGATTATATATGCATTTAATTTTCTGCATGGTTGTTGAAATTATGATTCGATAAAAACTGATATTGATGTTATGATGTTGTTTAAATCTGAATTTAAGTATGTTAAATTCATCTTTAAGGCTATAGCATTAATGGAATTCAGTTTTTATATCAAATTTTGCATAACATGTTCATATGGTGGTTGTTTGTTCATAAAAAATATTGAAAACTGTCTACAACTACACTTTAAAAATTGAGATAACGCGTTTTTCGCGAGTAACTTCGCGAAAAGGTAACCCGTGAAAAATGCCTCTAAAGCACAAAATTGTTTCGCGGGTAAGCTTTACTCGTGACACAGTCGCAAAAGTTTTTGTTTGAATTTTGTGTTTTCACTATTTTGCCTTAACTCATTTTCGCGGGAAGAGCTTAGTTGAGAAATTCTCGTGAAAATGCATTTGAAGGGAATTTTGATGTTTTTCTAAGTGTTTTCAAATGTATAAAGAGCAAGGCTGTGTATGATGAGATTACACATGGTTCTAACTAAAGACCTAATGAGATTAAATATATTAGTTAAATAGAACTCTTAGTCCTAAATAGTTTGGAACTTGTTTTTTAAGAGACATTCTAATGAGATTGGAATTGTTATATGATTGAAAGTCCTTAATTTATTTTAATTAGAAGTATTAATGAGATTAAAACTTAATTACAAGGTTTATAGTTTCTAATGAGATTAGAATTCTTAATCAAATAAGTTAAGGATAGAGTTCTACATAACTAATTTTTATTATTCATTAGTGTTTAAGGAATCCTAAATAGTTTAGGACTTCCATTTTAGTTAGTGATTTTAATAAGATTTGAGTCTTCAACAAGTGCAAGGTTATTAGTTGCGATGGGACTACAATTTTTTAAGAAAAACCTAAATAATGAGTGGGAGTGCTGAAATAACCCTTTTGTTAAGTTTATTGTAATGTGAATAGATACATTGTCTTGACTTCGAGTCTTGCATTCCATGCGGAGGGTATTTACTTCACAGATTACAATGTTAAATTTCTTTGTGATTGCACGAATGTTCGTTACACTATTGTGATGTGACTTAGTAATATCACATTGAATTTAAACAATTAAACACGTTTGATGTGTAGGGTTAAAATTATGATTAGATCACAATGATTTCATGACAATCCACTTGTTTTAAAATTTCTAGTGGGAGAGAGATATAAGGGTTGGATCTCACGGCCTCCATTGCCAGTTTATAGTAGTGTGATTAGGCACCTCGCTTTGGCGTATATGCCTTGCTCCTTTCAGAGGGTGTTTAATTCATGGTACTACAAATTAAACTTCCTAATGATAGATGAAATATGTTTTTACATTGAGAACAACCACGCTTCCGTGGAGTTACTCAGTGACTCACATAGAGTCTAGGCAATGGTATACACTAGACTAAGTGTAATGTTAATCTCCCTTCGAAGCTATGTAATTATTACTTAGAGGCTAAAGAAAAGCGGCAAATTATTTTTGTTTGGTAAGAGTTACCATGATAGCATTAATAATGAGAATAATTCTCGCCTGATCATAATGATTGGTATGACCTCGCTTCCGAAGAATATTAATTGCGGGATTAGGTTGTCGTTGCACCTAATATAATATGTTTTTATGGGTTCCATATTATATGGTTATGGATGCAAAATATAATGTCCTTGTAATTAAGTTTATAGTCTCAAAATAAAGTTGTCATAAATTTTGTTCTTTAGCTACTATTTTAATTGAATCACATTAACTAAGAAATAATTTTGTACATAAATATATTTTGATTCAGCATTGCCATAATTTCCTATGCATGATGCATTGATAGAAGATAGCTTATGATTTGATCATAGTCTCCATTGAAATGCTAAAATGTTATTTTGGCTTCTATCTTAATTGTGCTATAGCATGAGATGCAAGAGTTAGTACTAAATTTAGACTTTATATTAAGTCTAAATGAAATGTTTGATATGAATCATATTGAGTGTTAAGAAAAGCTTTAAGAGTTCCAACTCTATTTCATTTTATGAAAATGTTTTAATTTTAAAAAATGAATTGGAATTCTTTGATGTAGAGATTAAATGTTAATCTCGTTTGGATATGATCCATAAGTCCTTGTTAGAATCATTTAATCAATTCAGATTGTTTTGAAAATAAATTCTTTTTATGTTATTTGAATTGATGAGTGAGTTCTACGCAATGGAAGACATCCTAAAAGCTAAGGCTACGATCAATATGATTTTATTCAAATTCTTAGCCTGAACCGAAAGGTAAGGGTGGCAAGAAGATGAATTATAATACCAAACAGTTGGACAAACTGGTTGCCCTAGTAGTTGCCAAAAGGAAATTGGACTTAAAAGCATGACCAAAAGGAAAGTGTTCCTGTTTTGGTAAATCTGAGCATTGTCCATGATTGTCTTCTAAATGGAAATTTACATGTTTTACTTTTTAAAGAGAACGTTTTCATCGTTTGGTATTCTATGTTTTGGCACTTATGTCTAGATCTTATGAATCTAAATGATATTCAAGATTGGTGAAAGATGGGCTTTAAGAACCATTATTTTGATACTCCCAGTCAATGAATTTTATTTGGAGGATAATATGATCTAGGGTTCTTTTATTGTAAAGGAAAAAAAGTCTCAATGACTTCTTTAAGTCAGTGCATACATGAAGGAGGAATAAGACTCTTTTAGAAATAGTAAAGCACATGATAAGTATTTCCATTTGCTTATTTCTTTTGGAGAAATACTCTATGTATTACTATACATCTTCTAAAGTTGATTTCAAAAGTTTGTTCCTAGGACATTTGTCAAATCGTGGATTGGGTGAAAACCTAGTATATAATACTTCCACTTTTTGGAGATGTCCAACACTTGTGCTAGAAAGGAAGTCTAACAAATTGAAATCGAAAGATAGAAAAATGTGTGTTTATGATGAGTATCCAAAAAGAGTTGCAAAAGATTATTTTGGTAGTCATAAAGAATACAAGATATTTGTAAAGTACAAATACAAAGTTCTTAATGATGACTACGCGAATAATCTTAAAGCTAAACGTAAAATTGTTCTAGAAGAAAGATGTCAGAATTTGTTAAAAGACAACTATTAAATACATTTTGAAATGGGATGCTTGTATTAGACACACCACAAAGCATTATTCTAAATATATAGCTAGTACACCGGTACTATATCGTAGTGGGAGGATTGTTAATTACCAAATAAATTCATACTTTTGGGATAAACTTTTGAAGTCATTCCAAAAGGATATGAATTTGATCCTCGGTCCTACATAAAGGCTATAGATGATATGAATATGGATTACTGAATCAAGGTTATGTAAATAGACTTGAATTCTATTTGAAGTCTAGAACTTGTAGAGGATGAATTTGATCCTCGGTCTTACATAAAGGCAATAGATGATATGAATATGGATTACTGGATCAAGGTTATGTAAATAGAATTGGATTCTATTTGAAGTCTAGAACTTATAGAGGCACCTAATGGCATTAAGCCTATTATTTTCAAATAGGTCTACAAGTAAATGAGATTGATAGATTTGAAGGTGCAAACGTTCAAAGTCAAGACTAGTGGTGAAAAGATTTATTCAGAAAGAAATGGTTTGGCTATGAAAAGATTTTTTCACCAATAGTCAAGTTTGACTCTATCTCAATTCTTTTATCCATTATATTTTATTTGGATGAAATATGACAATGGATATCAAGAAAGCTTCTTTTAGTAGCAATCTTGAGGAAGACATCTATATGATGTAACTAGACTTGTACATAGCAAAGAAACAATAGTGTTTAGTATGCAAGTTGCTTAAATTTCATTTAAGGATTAAAGCAAGCATCTGAACCATAAAATATCATCTTTGATCAAGTGATCAAATTGTTTGATTTTGATCAACTGTTAAAAGGCCTTATGTGTGTAAAAGCTATATAGAATAATAAATTTCTTAATGTATGTTGATGACATTCTAATCATTTAGAATGATGTAGAGTTATTGTCATCAATGGAGTTTTTTGTTGTCTAATCCAGTTTGATATAAAGTACTTGGGAAAGACTGGTCACATCCTAAGAATTAAACTTTGTTAAAATTCAAAAATTAGGATGTTGGGTCTATCTTAAACTGCTTAAATAGATTAGATTCTAGCCAAGTATAGCATGTAATACTTTAAGAAAAGATTCTTTCCTTTTAAGTTTGAAGCACCTTTATAAAGGACTATAGTCCTAAGACATATAAAAGGAAGAGCATATTAAGACTATTCCTTATACCATATCAATAGGAAGTCTTTATGCTATACTATATACTAGGCTAAATATCTATTCTGCGGTGGTCATTGTAAGCAAATATCAATTGAATTTAAGATCACTTAATTTAGTGGGAGTAAAACATATACTCAAATATCTTAGGAGAATGAGGGATAATATGCTTGTCCATAAAAGTGAGGTTTTGATGGTTACTGGATATACAAATGTTGACTTGTAGTTTGATTTTGATTCATGAAGTTGAACTCCAAGATATGTATTCATCTTAGGTGGTGAAGATACACATTAAGCGTAAATATTATCTCATTAGAGAGATATGAGTATGTGAGAAGTAGTAGTAGAAAATATAATTTATGCAAAAAATATGGCTGTAACTTGTTTCCAAATCTTGCCTTAGGGTGATATGAATTACTCTAAAGGGATATAAGTGTCGGATATATGGTAAATTGTCTGTGAGGGAAAGTGGGAGATTGTTGAGGTTTATGCCCTAAAATCCAATTTATTGGTATATAAATAATTAAATTGTTTAATTATATGAAATTATTTATAAATGAACTAACGGGACATTATTTTAGTCCATTAGATGCACTGTATGTGATTTATGTGAAAAGTCACAGAAGATATAAATCACAAGTTCTTTGTAAACTCAGAATTTTAGTTCGTAGTCAGTAATGAAATTGAGCGTTTCATCTGCGAAGACTATAACATATCAACTAAGATGATTTATCTTGGTCATGGAAGTGGAGACTTCTAGTTGATATGCTAATATGTTTTAAGAGTTAAGACATATTGAACTGGACCGCTATGAGATTTATTATTCTCCTAACGATTGTCAATTGAATAATAAATTTCAGGACTTCTATTTACATGAACTCTTAATCCTGAGAGAATAATGGACCTGATCATGAAGTGTAGGTTGCTTTGATATATCAGGAGTGAGATCTAAAGTAATGATAAAAACCTCAGTATGTTGGGCAGCCGCATTTAGTGTTGATGGAACATATAAACTCAAGATGGAATTCATAATCTCTTAACGGAGATATAAAATATTCTATTGAGATAAGTTTAATGGGTTTGGTTATTCAGAGTGTTGGGCTCAACCACTTTAGCAAGGAGTTACTAAAGTATATATTTATAGAATTGATTTTCATAAATATATGATGAATAACATAAAAGATTAAACTGGATACTTAAGGATTAAGATATAGTAATCTTCAAAGTGGCAGTTTATATTCATGACTTTGTATTACTATGAATATTTTAATGAATGAGTTGTATGTATAATAAAGCCTTGTGATATAATTTATTAATAAGGCATAGAGTGCAATTATATTCATATAGTGGTATTAAATATAATCAATAGTAACTTTGGACTTGTCAAGAGTTGACAGAAAAGCCCAAGGCCCATTGGAGTCAGAGTCTTTTTTGTTTCCTTTTGGTCCCACTCCAAGTCATACACTAAAACCTAATTGGAATGGCCCAAAGGCTAGCCCAATTAGATAATTAGTTATATTTAAGGAAAGAAACATACAGAATTTATAAGAGGGTTTTCTAAGTGGTTTTCATTACAATCACATGAGAACATGAAATGGTTTATGTGTGAGTATTTGACACTCTCTTATTCTCTCCTTAGAAATTGATTGAGAGACCACACTTCTTAGGCATTAAGTGGAATTGGAGTGAAGATTAAAAATGTTCCCAAGTACGTCTAATCTTTTGGTTTTGAATTTTACTGCACTAGGGTACGCTTTCTTGTTTTTAAATTTTGAAACTTACATAGTACATGTTATCAATTGTGAATGAAGTAGATCCGTTAATTTTCTGCTGTGTATGTTTTGTATGTGATACAAACATTTGTTTTTCTAACATCTAGTACACCAATGTTAATGTAAGCAAGTTTTAGTTGTGCTTTAGTGAATTCACCTTATGCCATCTTTCTCGCTAAACTCATTAAACTTGAAAGAAAACTAGATGAGGTGTTTTGTTAGTTTGTTAGATTATAGTAATTTATTTAATCCTTCATGTTGGGTTAACAAATGATTGACATTCAATGTTGAGTTATAAATTAGAATGAAGTACGATCTGGTTTCTTATTAGAGAAAAGTTAACAGATGCCCCAAAGGCATTGGTTTAGGAGGTATTTTTGGAAATTTTTTATGGGAAAAGAAAAAACAGGACAACTTTTTATATTTCCCATGAAAGTGGTATTAAAACTTTCTTAAAATGGTCTATCAACAAATGCCTAAGGGCACCTGTTAACAGGACCCATCTTATTATTCCAAATACTAAAGGCCATTTGCTAGTAAAGCACTGATAAAGAAAGTTTACTGAAACCTATGCCTGAGCGTGAGCAGAAAGGAAACATCTGTTTTTTTTTTTGTTTTTTTAATTTTTAATTTTTTTTTATAAATCAAATTTATTGACTAAAAAAAAAGATGAGTAACCACCAAGTGCATCCAAAATCAAATAAAAGTACAAAAATCCAGCAAAATTGAGAAAGAATGGCCACTTGAAGTAGCCATCCAATCATACAAAGTACATAGAAAAATCAGCTTCATATCTACATGGGTCATTCAAGGCCTTTCAAGGTTCGGTTATTTTGTTTCTTCCATATAATCCACATGATGCACAGAGGGATTGCATTCCTGAATGGTTCGGTTACTTCGTTCTTTCCACATAATCCACATGACATAGAGGGATTGCATTCCAACTAACTCCATGGTGCCTAGCATACTATCCCTTCCAACATCAATGACCCTTTTATGTATGACCCACTGCACCCCAAATAAGCAAAACGCTACTAAAGACCATAGATCTCTGGCTATATAACAATGTAACAATAAATAATCAACAGACTCCCTATCTTGCTTACATATACAACACCAATCCACGATGATAATTCTTCTTCTTCATCGTAAGTTTTTGATAGTAATAATCTTCCCTAGGGAAGCTGTCCAGATTCTGCACTATCTTGCCTTCTATTTAAGCTTCTACTCTCCCCATTGCTGTACAACAGCAGGATTTCTCTTTTTTGTGCACTGATTCTCTCCTAACAATAGGAAAAATTCTTTTTCAGTGTTTTTTGTTTTTTGTTTTTTTTTTTCCTGAAGTGAGCAAAACCTTCTACTTTCTTCTCTTATATTTTCTGTAGCAGACTCTTGCCCCTAGCTTTTATCTTGCATTTTCCACTCTTTTGCTGGAAGTAGAAGTCTCTATTTATAAAAAGCAAGTTGAAGAGCTTCATTAGCAAATCGAAAACAACTTCCCCTTTCTTCGAAGAGATTTCTTCTAGAATTCCGATGATCTTATCTTGTATCTTGGTTGAGTTCTTGTAGGAAACAAATTTGTTTAAAGATAAGACACATGCCCTTACTTGATAGGTCCAAGATTCCTTTCTAGAAATTAGCATTTTGTCGTATCTTTCCCTTTTTCTTTATTTATGCCTATTTTTACCTCTCCTGGAAAGAAATTTATACATGATCTTTTAGATTACAATCAAATTGCATATTTCTTTCCTACACCAAAGTAATGCAGTTCAATATTTGTCATTTTGCAGTACTTGTTTCATCTTCATGCTCCATAGACGAAACGGTGGTAGCAGATTCTGATTTAGAGGGGGAAACAGCCACATCAATTCAGGAAAATATCACAGTTTGCACTAATGAAGCCATTAAAGTTGTGAGCAAAGCTGAAACATCCATGACTTGTGAAGAACCCATTAAATTTGTGAGCAAAGATGAAGTCATTAAAGTTGTGAGCAAAGCTGAAACATCCATGGTTTCTAAAGAAGTCGTTAAATTTGTTAGCGAAACTGAAAGAGTCATGGATCATGCTGCCATCAAATCAAAGGATATCTGTGGTACAAGCTACAGAGATGTTAGTTGTGGTATTACAGTCAAAATAGACAAGGTTGATGAGTCTGAATGCAGAAATTCAGATATACTTTTCAGCCAAGATGTAGTTGTGCGAGATACGAACATACCTTCTCGCTTCAGTACAACCACCAACAATGGAGTTCTAAATTTCAAGCGGTTTAGAAAGGTGATAACCTTGGTATTTTTATTCCTGCCAATACCATGCAATGGAGTTACACATAAGAATAATCACTTTTGGCTTTTTGGAGGAAATATCCATTTGTCTTGTTCTCTTGATTTAGTCATGTGGAATTTGCATAATAATTTGTTAACTCTAAAATTGTCTAGTGCTTAATCGATTTGATTAATAACTCAATTGATTAAACTTGAAATTTTAGGCTAGGAATTCATGTTGAAAAATGTAATTGGCCATGCCCTGAAATGCAACAAATTTCTTGTCTTATTTCTACAAGTGTGTGTGTGTATGTGTGTATATATATATATATATATATATATATATTTAGACTAAACTTAGTAAAAGTACTTTTACTAAGTACTTTTACCAAAAGGGGGTAAGTTACAGGCTAAGCGGAAATTGTCAGAAGCCGACTGGAGCTATTTGATTAACTATTACAAACTGGGCAAAGGCCATTTGGTTACAAATGTAAAACTGACTGGGGAATCACAAATGTAAACTATTGTCATTCTGATTACAAGTATTGGGTTGTAAGAGAAGGGAGGATTCTTTCCTAAAATTGGAACTGCTAGATTTTTGGACCTGCCTTAGACTGGAATAAGAGCTGTCTTATATAGGGAGAAGGGAGCCTCGAATCCTGTTGAAGATTGCTGAAAATTCGGAGAGTAAATTGCTTTTACTGAGGTGAAAACTTTTTCCACTAAAAGCAACATTGATTCTGGATGATTGTGTCGGGTACTATTCATGAATGGTGACTTTTACTGTTCATGAATAGTGTTCAGTCCATTGTCTTTTGTGTTGACTGAGTGCTGGTTATTGTTCATCAACAATGACTGGTACTGTAGATGAATAGTAGCTTGTCTGATAGTTCTTTCCTAAATAGTGATTGGTGCTATCCAGAACTTTTTTTAATCGCTATCTAATCTGTATGCATCATTTGGATCCTAGGAATCTTGGAATATTCTAGGATCAAAATTGGTAGAGGCTTCGGAAGAGACTGGAGAACCTTTCTCCTGATACTGTAATTCTTTGGATTAGAGAAGTAACTACTGAGCAAGATCCTTTAACTCTTTGCTAGATTTTCCAGAAAACTGGGCGGAGTCTAAACTAGACTGTGACCTTGTGACAATATTCCTTTGGATTGGGAGGGGATAATCCTTATGAACTTGACTGATGATCGGATCAATCTTAAGGCTGTCCCACCACTTGACTGAAAATTCTCTGTTTAATAAGTTATCATGAATAGCATAATTCCACATGCTAATCCAATGGATCCTATACCTGGCTGTCATGTGTAGGATGACTGGAAACTGGGAATTATGGCTTGTGAGCTGGAGTCTTGTACTGAAGTACCTGAGGGTGTCTTGGAGGGATTCAGGCCAGATATTAGGAACTGGTCCAAACATTTCCCACCACTTAAGGAACCATGTTGGTATAGTACTAGAGAACTTTTTATCGAACATTAAGAATCAAGAGTGATCAAACTTCTTATTCTGGTAAAAGAGGACCTTTTCAAATGCATCCATGTAGTCATGGTAACTGTAACGGAGATCTGAACCGGTGATAGATTTGAGTCCTTTGAGAGTTCTTAGCAAAGAAGGACTCTGGCCCCAATCTTTGCTGCTAATAAAACCTGTGATTATGAACTTGTGGTAGAGGACTACTGAGGGGTTCCCTTTGTTCATGATGTTTTCTACTCGGGTAGACTCTTCCTCAATGAGGATTTGCCTATAATACTTGATGTTTTTCTTCGGGTGCTTTGGGAGAAAATGCCATCCATCTGGGAAGACTTCCATGGCTAAAGCAAGAGGATCTTTTATATGAACAATATGGGGTTCAATATAAGAGATGTGTTGAATATATGGTTTCTTGAAATAGGGTGACCTATTTTTTCTGGATAATGGCTGGGATGATTTTTGGGACTGTAAGGGGCCAAAGGGATCATCAACAGTACATGGGGTGATATGCCTAGGGGCTGGGGAGGCTAAGGCTGAGCTATAACTTGGTTGAACTGGCCTTTCGTAGTTGGGTCTTGGAATGGAAGACATTACATAACGATTGGAAATTGAGGATGGGAATGCGGGAACTAGTTGGCTAGCGTTCTTTGCCTGACTGGAACTTCCTAAGGTTTGCTGTTTAGGCAACTTTGAGGGGACGGGTTTCTTTTCCGACATCTTGGTTTGGACTCTGCAAAAATTCACGGGTAAGGAAATCAGGGATGCTGTTTTGAGTTCCTTTTATGAATTCTATGTCAAAGTCAAAAACTGAAAGAATGGCTTGCCATCTGGCAAAAATCTTTTTTGATGCAATGTTTTGAACATCTTTTTCTAAAACATGCTTAGCAAATTTGCAGTCAATTCTTATTAAAAACTTTTGATTCAAAAGATCACTCTGAAATTTTGAAATGCAAAGTACTATAGATAAAATTTCTTTTTTAATAGTACTATAGTTTAACTGAGTGGAGGTCCAGGCTCCTAGAATGGAAACAGACTATTTGTTCCGGGGAATTTGGACTAACTCGCCGGAGGAGAATGCCACCATATCCTATGTCAGAGGCATCAGTCTGGACAATCTTGAAGGAATTGACTGAGGTAATTCCTAAACAGGGGAGTGTTTTGACATATTTTTTTATGCTTTGGACGACTAGGGTATGAGCTGGAGTCCATGGGGTGGATTGGTTTGAAGTCTATCAAAAAGGGGTTTGCATTGCTGCTTGAGATTTTGATAGAATTCTGAGATATAATTGAGAGATCCTAGAAATCTCTAAAGCTAGGTTTTATCTAGGATTTCATCTGAAAATTTGTCAGCAAACTGGATGGCTCTGTCTATAGGTTTGATGACACCATGTTTTATATCAAAACCTAAGAATCGTACACTGGTTTGGAAAAGTTTGATCTTAGGGGCTGAAACAACAAGACCATTAAACTTGATAGTTTGGAGGAAGGCACGTAAGTGCTTCCAATGTCTTTCAATGGAATTTGAAAAGATGAGGACATCATCAATGTAAACAATAGCATGACTGGAGAATGGATTAAAAATCTCATTCATGATATTCTGAAACTCAGAAGGGGCATTCTTAAGGCCAAAGGGCATCACGTTCCATCCGTAATGACCAAAGGGTGTGGTAAAGGCTGTCTTATACCTATCAGATTCTCTGATTTGTATCTGCCAAAAGCCACTCTTTATATCAAACTTACTAAAAACCACTGCTTTACCCTATTAACTAAATCTTTTTTGTTGAGAATTGGGTATCTTACCCATTCTAAGACTTTGTTAAGGGGCTTATAATTAATGACTAATCTGGGTACACCTCTCTCAAACTCAGCGTTTTTCTGGACATAAAAGGCTGGACAAGACCATGGCGACCTAGAATTCCTGATAATTCCTTTCTTAAGGAGATCTTCTATCTCAGCTTTACAAACATTCATAAGTTCCTGATTCATTTGGATGGGCCGAGCTTTGGTTAGGATATCCTTTTCATTTAAATCTTTGGTATAAGGGAGAGCTACCTCGTGTCTCTTTCTATACCAAAAAGCTGTTGGTAAATCAGAGCAGACTTCCTGCTTGAGTTTTTTCTCAAACTCTCTAATTTCCTTCTTGATAGTTTTACAAGCTAGCCTTTCTTCGACTCTCTTGTATCTCAAATCTTCTTCCAGATGTTTGATTTGTTTTCTTTTGGCACTAATAAGGTTAAGAGTTTTGGAGACAGAAACATCTTGGAGGATACTAATATCTCTTGGTTCTGAGCTTCTAAGAAATCTAAACTTGACTGGTTGGCCAAAAGGATGGGTAGTGATTCCTTCACTATCCGTTACAAAGGGATACAGAAGACACATGAAAGGATTTCCTAAAATGACCTTGTCAGTCATGTTTTTCACTAAGACAAACGTAGTTTTAAAACATACGTTGTCTTGACAAACATGTGCTCCTGGGATCTTATACTTGATATGCATTTTTCCTCCACTTACAGATGTTAACCTTTCTTTGGTTTTCTTAAAATACTTAGAAGGGATAATTCCTTCCTGGATGCAATTGAGATCAGCACCTGAGTCAATTAAGGCAACTGCTTTGAACTCATAATCATTACTAATCACAATTCTGACTATAGAATGCCATTTTTGGAAATCAATTCTATTTATGGTATCTAAAAACTTTCACCAATGGGTTGTTCATCTTGAACCATGTTTGCTGTTGGGTTTATGGTTTCCTCTTCTTCTCCAGAAGAATCTTGAGATGGGAAACCTTTCTCATTTTCTCGATGAGAGGCTTCTTCTAAATTCTTGACTCTTTTATCAAGGAGACTATTATCAACCCTAAGGATGGTCATTTCTTGCTTAAGGGTCCTAACCTCGGATTTTGTTTCTTTAATTTCCTTTTGAAGATCATTGACTGTAACTTCCTTCTTAGATTTAAAAAACCTATCACATATTTTTTCTAAATCTACCTTGGGTTCATGAATCCTTGTCTCGGGTTTTCTGATTTCCCTAACTAAGGTTGCATGGAATGCACTAAGTCTTTGAGCTTTGGTTACTGGGTCCTCAATCTGTTCTATGAGATCTAGGAGTAATTCTTCTTATTTACTAAGTACTTTTACCTCAGAAGGGTTTAGGGTTGGTTGGCTAGCAACCTTTTTTGGTTTAGTGTTATCCTGGTTTGTCTTTGGAGAGACACAAGTAACTAGGGTAGTCTGGACAGGGTTGCAAGGCTGGGTAACCTTCTTGCAGGTTTTTCTGTGCCAACTAAAATGGTTTTCAAAGTATTCAAAGAAAGGGATATTGTTCTGTATCTCTTTCATGAATTCTTGCTAGGCATTGTAAACTTCAAGTTTTTGTTCTTTGGTATGGTTGGCTCTATAGGCTGTCTTTTTGGCTAGGTTCTTTTCTAGATCAAATTCCTTTCCTAAGTAATCCATATCTGGTTTGAAATCTTTTTTCAAAACCTTAAGATCATAATCTTGTTCTTTAAGATTATCATCTTGATACGGGCCCTCCATATCAGTTCTTGAAGGTGATCCTATCTTTTGACGGTTGTCACCATCCTGATCAACAACAGATTCTTGTTTGGCTGTATAACAGGGTGTACTAAACTGAGATCTATTCTTTACTCCTTGGAAATCTGCACTTAGGTCTCTTCTAGATTTTGGGTAAGGAGCAAGAGGTCTAGAGGAGCTGGCTTGGGATACGGGTCTATCTTATAAGAGATTGGGTGGCTGCTTATAAGGTAAAGGAGATCGGCTGAGATCTATTGGAGATCTGGGCTTGTAGTCATCTAATGGTGATCTAAACCTAGAAGTGTCAAAGCTGAGCCTAACAGTGCCATCTGCTAGTTGCTGGACAAAATCTAAGTCTGGATTTTGTTCTGGGCCTTAGATCTATAGAGGATAGTTCTCATTCTCTAAAGTCCAACTGGGAGGGAAATCTATATCTTTGCTTGAACATTGGTTTGGATCAGAAATGTTTCTCCCATCTTCTTTTTATCCAAAGCTCCAACATTCATGTTTTTCTGGATACACTTGTAATACACTCTGTATATAAGTGCTATCTGGCTGGCTCCCTGCACCATGAGGGTTCCATGGGTCTTAATATTTAGGGTAAGTGCCTTCATGATAGGTGGGTCATAGAGGTGAAGTGTGAAATTTGGGAAACAGTCGAAGTGGACTGGTCCGTTGCTTAAACTGGTTTGGATAGTTCCTAAAAGACTGTCTTTAAACCTTAAATGATGGGTGTCTCTAAGGGTTAAAAGGATTGAATTGTTCAAACCTGGTCTGATAAGTGCTTTGACTCCAACTTGGAATAATCTTATGTGTAGGAAATGGTGTCCTTTTTTTATGTGGGCTTTTATCTGGGCTGGACTGAACAAATAGCACATCTCGTAAACTTTGTTTATCCCATAAACTTGTTCTATGGTTCTAACATGGTAATCTGTCTTGAAGGCTTTCAAGTTCCATGAAGACTCATAGAATTCTTTTATGGGTACCTTAGGGAGGTTCCAATCTCCTAGCTTAAGGTCTACATTAGACAACTCACACTCTTCACTATGAATGATTCCAGATTCTTGTGGAATTTTTGGGAGTGATGTGGATCTACTGGCTAAACTGGAGGTCGAGTTACTTCTAAACAATTTACTCATCATCTTGGCTTTCTGATAAAGTAACACAATTAAAACCTAATTACCTTTATCTCCAAACAACTGGATCTAACCTTAGATCTGACAACATGGTATTCACATTGAGATAAGGTGCTTTCAATGCACTGTATAGCCTCCAACTGCCTCTTTCTCCTAAAACGCCTCAACGCCTCAACGCCTCACTCCGGCTAAACGGCTAAACGGCGAACCAAGGATACCAAGGTCTAACTGAGCCATAGGACAACATTGATTGGTCTTACACATCTCAAACAGCCACCTGCAACAGATTTTGGGGCTAAACACAATGATAAGGAGAAGAAGATAACTGGGAGATAACTGGGTTAGTCTAAACAGATAACACAAGATGAAGGAATAAGTAGAGAAGAAATAACTGAATCAACAGGTAAGTGAGTAGAAAGAGATCACAAAACAGAAATAAAGAACAAGAGTATAGTGAGAAAATAATGTCATCAAAATAATGAATGCAAATACTGAAAATAACTTTGATAAACTGAGGCTGTATAACCGGCCAACTTGATTTACTGATAATAAAAGTAACTTACAAACTAATCGGTCAAACTTGGCTCTGATACCAAAAGTGGGTAAGTTACAGGCTAAGCCATATATATATATATATATAATTGTTTTTTGTTACAGTAATTGAGAGGACCTTATCCGGGCTTGAACCTGAGCTTATAAAATGCCTTTTTTTTTTTTTTTTTTTTGGGTTTTTGGAATGCAATTGCAGACAAATGCTCTATCTGAAATAGCTTCAACAATCTAATTCCATTTTCGAAGTACCCATATAAGTATGACTTATGTCTCTAAGCTTATTCTAATTTCTGTGTGGTGTTTGAATCATTGTGTGAGCATAATGTATCCATTTAACTTTTTGTTCCATGATGATATAGAGATTCCAATGATGGGAATGAGGAAATGGTTGAGTCTGTAAAAGAAGAGAAAAAGCGAAAGCAAATGGAAGCTATTGCAGAGGACTTATTTAACAACGAGAAGGTGAGAAATGCTTAATATTCTAGCTAAACTGAATTTGGGACATGCCTTAGATATTCTAGCGACTCTGAGATATGGTATATTAATAAGCCTCGTGCAAGGACTTGGTCTTGGAATCACAAATGGGCTTGCAATATGTTCTTGTGCCTTACAACTGTGGGTTGGAATGTTCCTAATTACACATGGAAAAACTCATGGTGGTGAGATTATAACAGCTCTATTTGCTATAATTTTAAGTGGCCTGTAAGTCTTTCTCAATTTTTTTTTTCTTGGTTGTGATGATCATTTCTACTGTTTTTGTTACATGTCACTTTTCTGTCTTTATTAGTGGGCTGAATCAAGCTGCAACAAACTTCTATTCATTTGACCAAGGGCGAATTGCTACTTATAGACTTTTTGAGATGATAAGCCGATCATCCTCTGCAGTTAATCAAGATGGAACTACCCAAAGTTCAGTGCAAGGAAATATTGAGTTTAGGAATGTATATTTTAGCTATCTGTCTCATCCTGAAATCCCTATTTTGAGTGGGTTTTACCTCACTGTACCTGTTAAGAAAGCAGTGGCACTTGTTGGTAGAAATGGCTCTGGAAAAAGCAGTATTATCCCACTTATGGAGCGGTTTTATGATCCTACATTAGGTATGATGGTCATAATTTTTAATTTCCTTCTTTTATTTTTTTGTATTTATTAATTGGGGTGTTTGCATGTTTTGTGTGGGGTACAGCGGTCACATACCTCTCCTCTTACAATGTTGCATATGATATCTCAGCAAGGTCCCATTGAAATCCACAATGTGCTTGCATATTCCAATGGTTTTAATATTCTGTGGTGCAAAAGAAGTTCTCTTGGATGGGGAAATATTAAGAACCTGAAACTGGAATGGCTAAGAAGCCAAATTGGACTAGTTACCCAGGAACCTACTTTGCTAAGTTTGAGTATAAGAGACAATATTGCTTACAGGAGGGATGCTACCTGCAATCAAATTGAAGAACCTGCTAAAATTGCACATGCGCATACTTCAATTAGTTCACTTGGGAAAGGATATGATGCACAGGTGAATTTGAAAGACAAAATCTTCGTTTATTAACTCTGATAAATGTTTCTTGGCACTATCTGGATCATTTTTTTGTTCATTAAATTAAATAACTCAGAGTTGAATTTTTTGCACATACTTTGATTTTTAGTTCATTAATTTTTTGAAAGGCACAAAATCTTCATTTAATTTTTTGTCCATGAAATTAAATAACTATGATACACATGCACATACTTTTTTTGCTCATTTTTTGGCACTATCTCAGAGTTGCCAATGTTTCATTTGTATTTGCAGAGTGCTTGCTGAGAAATTGAATTTAAATTATGAGGAGGCTGAGAGATGGATTGTGAATCTTATCCGGAGTTCAAAGCTTGATGCCAAGATTGACTCAGAATCAGGGACTGTGGTTATGGAACCCAATCATCCCAATGTGTAAGTAATAGATATTTTACTTTAGAGAAAACATGGCGTCAGGCTGTGGCGTAAAACCAGTGTTTTGTGCCACCCAATAAAATCTTGCCACGTCACATTTTTGTAGTTATCACTTAAAGCCCCTAATCAAAATAAAACAGAATGACCTAAGAAAAAAATATATAAAAAAAGCCCATCGCTAGATAGCTGATTCCTCTGCTTCCTCAGACTTCTGCTTCCTCCCTCTTCCCTCCTTTGCTTGCCCGAACCTCCACCACACCACACTCCGAAGCTCATTGCCACACAAGTCGCTGGAGCTATGCGTGGAGCTTGTAAACATACCAGAGCTGCCGTGAGCCACGATCCAAAGGTTTGTTTTTCATGATTTGCCCTTTTCCCCAATTTGGATTTCGAACTATTGATGGGTTTTTTCTGGGTTTATGGGTTTTTTCTAGAGCCTCATCAATTATTTATGTTTTTTTTTTCCTATATTTTGGTATCTTGATGGGTTTTGATTAGATTCCTAAGTGTTAGGGTTCAACCCGTAAATGAATCTGATTGTAGTTCTTGGAGGATTGTAGTTCTTATAAGTTCTAATTTAGTTCTAGGAGTATTAGTTGAAATGTGTAAGTACTTAAGAGTATAAGTTCTAATTGTAGGAATTTTGTGAATTTAGGCATCTGATGCGGGACAAAAGCTGACTTTTTAAAAAGTGATCAACAATTGTAGACATAATTTGTTTAGCCTTATCATGCTGGATGACTGGACGTGCTAATTACAAGTGAAGTTGATGTGGGGCTCATCTGCAGGTGAAGTTGATGCCAGTGTACTATACTTGAATCTCAGTGACTTTATTAGGCATTGATATTAAGTGGTTTCTTCACTTCCATTTGTGTTGATTATGTATGACGGTTGGTTCAAAGTTTACTATATTATATATTTATATCCTTATTTTTTTTTACTGGTTTGCTGTATTAGAGATAAATAGTTCATGGTTTATCTAAGTATTTAATACCAGTTAATTTTTTTTCCCGCAGCCTAAGTATATCTGCAAGTCATGCAAAGGAAGGCGAGTTGTATTAGGAACAAAGTCAGTCAAGCATTTAGTAGTGGAGTCAAGCATTTTATGATTTTTTTTCTTATAGGTGCTTGTCAAAAGATGTTAACCTTACAGCTCTTGCCAAGCTTATAAGAGGCTTAGTGGGGCAGATATCACAGAATTATGCTAGCGAGCTTGCAAATATGCCATTAGAGAGGACATTCAGAAGGATATTGAGAGGGAAAGTGGCACTATGGAAAGGATTCCGCAGATGAAATGACTGAGATCAAGGAAGCTCACTTTGAGGAGTCATTGAAATTTGCCAGGAGGAGTGTGAGTGATGCTAACATACGCAAGTATCAAGCTTTTGCTCAAACATTGCAGCAATCCAGGGCCTTTGGGTTTGCTTCCTATAAAGATCCTGTTGTTGATGATGCACCTTCTGCTACTTTGAGTTCCTTCGCCATTCCAGAGCTAGTGTTTGATATTCAAGCAACTCAAGGAGACATGTTGCAGTCTTTACTGACTGCTCAGGCTGCACATGGTCAACTCTTGGATACACTGATAGGCAATATGGCTGATTTGCGTATCTAGCTTCATTAGTTGAAAAGTTCGTTGTCCTCCACAGCACTTCCTGGACCCTCTGATTGAGTTTGCTTTGACAATGTGTCATAAAAGGGGGGAGTATATCTGTTTGCATCTTCAGCTGATGGGGTTGATGATGCTGAGCTTTTTGATTACTTGCCTGAAACATTAATGTTTTATTTTCTTCCTATTTAGGATAAGGACTTTGATATCCAGAGAATCAGAATCATACAATTCTTTGTAGCTAGAATAAGAATTATAGGATTTTAAATTTAGTTCTCTCCCTTCTTTCTGCAACAAGTGATTCAATATTTTACCTTTAGAAAAGCTTCCTTTCTGTTGGTCTTGTCAATTGTAATTATTTACTATTAATTCAAATTTAATTCCTTATTAATATATTTTTGGATTGCCATGGTATGACGAACACTTCAGAAATGTTTTCCATAAGAAAATTCTGTGTTTCATGACTTTTTGTTTTATGTTTTCCTTAACCACATTACGAGATTGCTTAAAAGAAATATCCTTAGGATTGGCTAATATATAAGCTCTTATAAAATGGTTTGTTTGGTTTTAGGAATGAAATGCTCCTTTTTTTGCCCAACAATATAGTGAGCTATAGTCAATTTGAATGGGGTGGCTTTCCACTGATTTCAAATAACCAACTTCATAACATATGGCAACAATCAAAAGGGGTATCTAACCAATTTGCCTATTGGAGTAGGATCTGTGTCCTGTGCAATGTGGCAAGATCAACATGTCACTACCCAGTTCATTGTTTTCTCTACCCTTTTTTTTTATTCATACAGTAGAGAAAACATTTCATTTCAGCTATCCTCATCCTATGCTCATGCTCCAGTCCCAATTATAACCCTTCAACCACAATATGGTGCTCACATTATTCTACACAAACTCTAGAATAGAAAAATTAGTTGTAAAAAAAAAGATTTGAATTCATAACAAAAGAAACATTTCATATGTATATTGATGCTTTTGGTAAAGAAACATTCCATGCAATTCTGCAGAAAACATCATATCTGCAATTTTGCATATCCACATGTATGCATTTCATTTGCAATAAATTGTATCTGTATGTAGACCAATTTATTAGAAACTAAGTACAATTCACATTCACCAACAATTGAAAGTTTACTGCCCAGTACTGTTATCTCTTCAAGTACAGCCCATTAGTCGAGTGGAACTTCAAAGTGTAAGAAGGTAAAGAAGAAAACTTGTGCAAGGGGAGATTGGGAGAATGATGCGGGCTTGTTTGGATTGAGCATCATCCATAACTCATTACTCAAAACTCATAACTCAAATTCAATTCTCATAACTCATTTCTTTATCTCTATTTTTTCACTCACTCAAGCTAACTTGTTTGGTTTCATATCTTGGCTGGAAATTACTTAAAATTTTGCATAAAGTGGTGGGACCCATTTACTGTGTTGGGTCAGAATGAGTAGTTGCATACGTATGAGTCCAACACAAACATTCACTGTTCAAATTCCCTTTTGTCATTGTTGTAGCTACTAAATTATAATAATTAAAAAAAAATTATAATATTTTGGATGCCTTAATCTGGAAAAATGTTATAGTCCAAGGAAAAATGTTATAGTCCAAGCCGTCGGTTTGGTTGCATCGATACTGGGTAACTGGGTTGCTCGCCCCTGAGCATGGGCTGATCTTGTATTATGTAACTATACAATAATGGACTGAAGTGAACCAAATAGATCTCATACGACCAAAGCTGACTGAATACATTATTAAATGAAGCGAATAGAACCTACTGGACAGAATATGACCAAAGTGGACCGAATAAGACCAAAGTAGACAGAATGAATCGAATAAGACCAAAGTAGTCGAGAAACAAAAATAATGAGGTTACTTCCCATATTTACATATCTACCAGTCAAATAGCTGGAAAACGATGACATTTCTAGTTAAACCACACACACAAAACTGGTTACTTGGCATATATACATATCTTACTAAATACCACAACAAGAAGTCATACTTTTGCATTCATTTACCCGTACGTTGACTCATGGGTGCATCGACTTCATCATCCCCCACAACATGGGCCACCACTTCACTCAAGGTTGCAATCCTCCTTGTGTGGTCATGCTCCTCAATGGCAACTTCCAACTGATACCTCAACAAGGTGTTCCTAATGTCTCCACTGCCGTAGTTGGTTCCTTCGCTTGGAGAACTACTTGTTGCAGTTGAGGTTGACATGTTCGGAGTTGCCCACGATACAGACGTACCACCCTGCACGTCCATACCATTACGAAATAATACTCCATGTATGCGGCTTTCTACTTCCTTTCGATCTTTATATGATTTGTGATTGGTGTTTAGGAACTTATGAACTTGTCTGCTCGCATCTAGCCAACTATCGTATATGCCTGGAACACGATCGTTAAACACTACATAGGTACGTCCCATCCCACTCTACAAATACACAATGGTGGGAAGTCCTTGCACCAAAATGGTGGATGCATACCTTCTTACTAGTGGAGTAGGTCTGGGTTTTTATAGATAATATGGGAAGAGAAACTTGATTTTTTAGAAGTCGAGTTATGCACATAACTCGATTTCATAATAATTGAGTTATTAGTAACTCGATTCTTAAATTGCCGATTTTCTGAATTGCCATCACATCAATCAATACATTTCGGTAAATGTAACTTGGCCACTTAGAAGTCGATTTTAAAGTAACTCGACTACGTGGATATCGAGTTATGATTCACTACCCATACCCACATTTCAGAACCTATGCACGTGTCTGGCTCTTTCTATGCTGAAAAGCTTCAGTCTGTAGGTTCTGAAACAAAAGCTTGAAAGGTGAAGAAGTTTTTCTGACTGTGTTGCCATTTTCCTACTCATTATTGCAACCTCACCAAGAGAGCTACAGTTGTGGTCCCCTTCTTCTTTGGTGTGGCGCATCTCCCTTGACAGGTATATCTTGACTTCTGGAAAAACTGTGATTACACTTGGATTGGCACTTTAGTATAAATGTGATTACCTTCTTACTATGATTCTGACACTATGTGTATGTATATATGTCTATATATAGACAAACCTACCTACCCATATATGATCAGATGTATATGTGTATACACACACACACACAGATATATATATATATATATATATATATATGTAGATACCCACACACACACAGATATATATATATATATATATATATGTATGTGTAGATATATCTATATATAAACAAACCTACCTACCTTTGGGGCACATATTAAGCCATCCATTTTTGTAGACATGTTGTTAGGAATTGAAAAAACTGTCAATATTTTTTCAATTCCCGAGAAATTATATTCCAAAAATGATTAATTAATGTGTGCCCCATTAGCAAAATCCTATATATATGTGTGTGTGTGTGTGTGTGTGTGTGTGCGTGTGTGTGTGTGTGCGTGTGTGTGCGCGTGTGTGTGTATGTGATAGTGACACTATATACATATGTATATATAGTAATGTATGTATAGATACCTGTGAACATATATATAAACAAATATTGTAGGGTGAATTCCTATGATGATGATATATGCATTCATCTATAGGTATCAACAATGATGTAATATGTAATCATAGGTTTAAATTGTATGGCTCTTTCAATTCTGAAAAGCTTCAGTGTGTGGGTTTTGAAAAAGAAAGCTTGAGAGGTGAACAAGTTTGTCTGACCGTGTTGGCATTTTCCTCCTCATTTTCCTCCTCAACCAATTAATATGTTTATAATAAACTTACTACCAGGGAATTATAGACATGGATTGGGTTGTTGTTGCATATATTATTTTATGGTTTTATTAAGGTTCCATATTATATGCTTATATACTAAATTGATAATGTCCAGTTTACTTATTATATTCATGTTTATTATTTTCAGATTTAAATCATGGCATCATTTGGCCCCCTTGTTGCTATTCTTAATCAAAACAAACTGACTGGATCCAACTATGTTGACTGGAAAAGAAATTTGGACATTGTTCTTACTGCTAAAGAGCACAAATATGTGCTTACTCAACCATGTCCTAGCTTTCCATCATTAGATGCTCCTCTTGAGGAAAAACAGCGATATGATCATTGGCAGAAATCTAATGAGATGGCCAAGTGCTATATCCTAGCATCTACTTCAAATGTTCTACAGCATCAAATGCAGGATGTAGAACTAGCTTCAGACATTATGCTAAGTCTGAAGGAGATGTTTGGTGAGCAAAGTCGTTCTGCAAGGTAAGAAACTATGAGGCAAATATATAATACCAAAATGGCTGAAGGTACTTCGATGAGAGAGCATTGTCTAAGGATGATATCTAATTTGAATACATTAGAAGTTTTAGGTGCCGATATTGATGGAGAATCCCAAGTGGATATAATACTCCAATCACTACCAGAATCATTCAAGGAATTCAGGCTTAACTATAATATGAACAAAAAGGTTTATACATTGTCTGAATTGATGAATGAGTTGGTAGCGGCGGAAGGCATTCTTGGTACTTCTAGTGTTGATGCCATTATAGCTGAAGCTTCTACTTCTCAACCTAAGTCAAAAGGCAAGGGTAAAAAGAAGAAGAAGAAGAAGAAGGACTTCACCAAGAGAGATGGTAAACAAGTTGCCTTAGGAGTTGCCATTAAAGGAAAGAAAACCAAAGGAAAGTGTTTCCATTGTGGTGAGAAAGGACATTGGAAGAGGAATTGTCCAATATTTAAGGTTGCCAAGCATAAAGGTATGAAAAGTACATTCCTTCTTGAAATATGTTTGGTACAGAATCCCATGGATTCTTGGTGTCTGGATTCAGGTTGTACTAATTATATCTGCAATACTTTGCAGGGGTTCCAAGAGACCAGAAAGCTGAATGAAGGGGAATTGTTTCTTACTTTGGCTGATGGGAGCAGAATACCAGTTGTAGCTATTGGAGTGTTTAATTTATGTTTTGAGTCTAGGGTTTTAATATTGGAAGACTGTTTGTATGTACCTAATGTTTGTAGGAATTTAATTTCTGCAACTTATTTAGGTAAACATGGATATTATGTTATCCTCAAAGACAATATTGTAATAAAGAAGGATAAAGTGTTTATCTGTTCTGGCAATATTGTGGACGGTCTTTATATTTTAACTCCTGACAAGCATAAATTATACAATTCTGAATTAGATAGTAGCTCTCATGTAAAATCATTAAAGAGAAAGTTTCCTTCTATTAGTGATTCATATCTATGGCACTTGCGTTTGGGTCATATTAATTCAAATAGGATTTAAAGACTAATCAAAGATAGACTTTTACAACCCATAGACTTTGATGGATTTCCAATTTGCGAATCTTGTTTGGAAGGTAAAATGACCAAACGACTTTTTAATGCAAAAGGTAGAAGAGCCCAAGAGTTGCTTGAATTAGTTCATACAGATGTATGTGGTCCTATGTCAACCCAAGCAAAAGGAGGTTATGAGTACTGCATCACTTTTACGGATATTTACTCAAGATATGGTTATGTGTACCTAATGAGACGGAAGTCCAAAGCCTTTGAAAAGTTCAAAGAGTTTACGGCTAAAGTTGAAAATCAATTGGGTAAACGCATAAAGGCTATTCGATCTGATCGAGGTGGCGAATACCTTCTTGGGGATTTCAAGGATTACCTAATTCAAAATTGGATTGTCTCCCAATTGACTGCACTTGGAACTCCCTAACAAAATGGTGTAGCCGAAAGAAGGAATAGGACTCTTTTGGAAATGGTTAGGTCTGTGATGAGTTATTCAACTTTAGCAATTTCCTTTTGGGGATATGCATTAAAAATTACAATGCATATTTTGAATTTAATTCCATCAAAATCTGTTCCCAACACACCTAAGGAATTGTGGAGTAGGCGCAAGCCTAGTATGAAATATCTCCACATTTGAGGATGTCCAGCATATATGTTGAAAGAGAACTCTGATAAGTTGGAAGCTAAAACAGAAGTATGCATGTTTTTAAGGTATTCAGAGGAAACCAAGAGTTATTTATTCTATAATCATAAGGATAACAAAGTGTTTGTTAGCAGCCATGCCAAATTTTTGGAAGATGATTATATGAATAATTTTAATCCTAGAAGTAATGTTGTATTGGCTGAATTAGATGAACCTGTAATTGAACAACCAATTGATGAAACTAGGAATGATGTGGCTGTATTGGATACACCACAAGACATTACTCATGAGATGACTAGCACACAGGTGCCTCGTCGTAGTGGGAGAATTTTTTAGCCTCTTATAAGATTTATAGGTTTGGGAGAAACTTATGAAGCTATCCCAGAAGAGGCTGAATCAGATTCTTACACTTATGAGGAGGCAATGAATGATATAGATGCACATCATTGGGTCCAAGCTATGAAATATGAATTGGATTCTATGTATTCCAATCAAGTATGGGATCTTGTAAAGGTGCCTAACGACATTAAATCTTTTTGGTTGCAAATCGGTTTATAAGAGGAAGAGAGGGATAGATGGAAAGGTTAAAACCTTTAAAGCAAGACTAGTGACGAAAGGGTATACACAAAAAGAAGGTATTGATTATGATGAAACTTTTTCGCTAGTAGCCATGCTTAAATCTATCAGAATTCTTTTATCCATTGCTGCTCAATATGATTATGAGATTTGGCAAATGGATGTTAAGACTGCATTTCTTAATGGCAATCTTGAAGAAGAAATCTATATGATGCAACCTGAAGGTTTCATAGCAAAGAACCAAGAGCATATGGTATGCAAGTTGAAAAGGTCCATTTATGGACTTAAGCAAGCATCTAGGTCATGGAACATCAGGTTTGATCAAGCAATTAAATCATTTTGTTTTGAACAAAATCTTGATGAACCATGTATGTACAAAAGACATCAAGATAAAGTAGTAATGTTCCTAGTGTTTTATGTTGATGATATTCTGCTCATTGGAAATGATGTAAGGGTAATGTCATCGGTAGAGGTTTGGTTGTCAAGCCAATTTGAAATGAAGGACTTGGGTGAAGCTAACTTTATTCTAGGGATCAAGCTTTGACGAGATTTCAAGAATAAGATGTTAGATTTATCACAAACTGGGTATATAGATAAGGTTCTAGAACAGTTTAGCATGCAAAACTCCAAGAAAGGATTACTTCCTTTTAGACATGGAGTTCCTTTGTCTGATGACCAAAAGCCTAAGACTTTAGAGGAAGAAAATATGATGAGACAAGTTCCTTATGCTTCTGCAGTGGGAAGTCTCATGTATGCCATGCTATGTACTAGACCAGATATCTGTTATTCCGTTGGCATGGTCAGCCGATATCAATCAAATCCAGGATTTAAACATTGGCAAGCTGTAAAGCATATTCTCAAGTATCTATGGAGAACAAGAGATTATATGCTTGCTTACCATAGTAAGGATTTGATTCCTATTGGTTATACAGATTTAGATTTTCAGTCAGATCTTGATTTCAGAAAGTCCACTTCAGGTTGTGTATTCACCTTGGAAGGTGGAGCCATTGGTTGGAGGAGTGTTAAGCAATCTTGTATTGCGGACTCTACCATGAAAGCTGAATATATTGTTGCTTGTGAAGTGGCAAAGGAAGCTGTTTGGCTCAAGAAATTCCTTTTTGATCTTGGTGTTGTGAGAATGGAGCAAGTTCCTATCACATTGTTTTGCGACAATAGTGGAGCAGTTGCACAATCCAAGGATCCAAGGAATCACAAGAAAGGAAAGCACATTGAGAGAAAGTACCACATTATTCAAGACTTTGTTGTTCGAGGAGATGTAGTAGTAGCAAAGATTGATAGTGCAAGTAATTTAGCGGATCCCTCTACCAAAACCTTGCCACAAAGGACTTTTGAGTCACATTTGGAGGGAATGGGAGTTAGATTAGTGCACAATAGTCTTTAGGGCAAGTGGGAGATTGATAGGATATATACCCTTAAATCCTATTGTATGATGCTATGTATGACATTATGTATGACTTAATGTTATGATTAATAAAGTTGTTATATTATTATCTAAAATAATGGTAACATGAATATTCAGACATCATATAGTCTATGAGATGCATAGTATGTGATTTATGTGATTTAGTCACGGAAGATATAAATCACAAGTTCTTTGTAAACTCAGAATTATAGTTCGTAGTCGGTGATGAAATTGGGCATTTCATCTGCGAAGACTATAACATATCAACTAAGTTGATTTATCTTGATCATGGAAGTGGAGACTTCTAGTTGATATGTTGATATGTTTTAAGAGTTAAGACATATTAAACTAGACCGTTGTGAGATTTATTATTCTCATAACAACTGTCAATTGAATAATAAATCTCACGACTCCTATTTGCATGAATTCATAATCCTGAGAGAATAATGGACCTGTTCATGAAGTGTAGGTTGCTTTGATATATCAAGAGTGAGATATAAAGTCACGATCAAAACCTCAGTATATTGGGTAGCCACATTTAGTGTTGATGGAATATATATTCTCAAGATGGAATTCATGATCTCTTAACGGAGATATAAAATATTCCCTTGAGATAAGTTTAATGGGTTTGGTTGTTCAGAGTGCCAGGCCTAACCACTTTAGTAAGAATATACTAAAGTATATATTTACGGAATTGGATTTCATAAATATATGATGAATAACTTAAAAGGATTAAACCGGGTACTCAAGGGTTAAGATGTAGTAATTAACAAAGTGGTAGTCTATATTCATGACTTTGTATTACTACGAATATTTTATGAAGGGGTTGCATGTATGATAAAGTCTCGGGATATAAGTTATTAATAAGGCCTAGAGTGCAATTATATTTATATAGTGGTATTAAATATAATTAATGGTAATTTTGGGCTTGTCAAGAGTTGATAGAAAAGCCCAAGGCCCATTGAAGCTAGTGTCTTATTGGTCCCTTTTGGTCCCACTCCAAGCCACACACTAAAGCCCAATTGGAAAGGCCCAATAGGCAGGCCTAATTAGATAAGCAGTTAGTTACAAAAGAGAGAAACATACAGAATTTTTCATAAAAGAAAAAGAGACATCATTGTGAAGTGGTGTGTATGTGCAAGTGAAGCCACTCAATTATTCTCCCTTAGAAACTGATTGAGAGATCACACTTCTTGGGCGTAAAGTGGAATTGGAGTGAAGATTAAAAGTGTTCCCAGGTACTTCTAATCTTTTGTTTTGAATTTCACCGCACCAAGGTACGCTATCTCGTTCTTAAATTCTGAAAATTACATAGTGCATGTTATCAATCATGAATAAAATAGATCTATGCTTGTTGCTTCCGCTGTGTGTTTTGTATGAGATACAAAACTAGATTTTCCTACAAGTTGTCCCCCCTTTTAATTAACTAATGGATGCTTGTTTCCTTTACTTTTTCTTTTATTCATTTAAGTGTTCCATGGACGAACTTATTTTGTATTCCATATAGTAATCTCAACCTTGACTCGTCCATGATTAGAATTTGTTCGTGTTAATCTTCATTTGAACTTATAATAAAACTCATCCATGAATGTTATTTTTGTTATCTCATGGACTTGACTCAGCATCCCCCCTCGTCCATTAGGTGGACGACTCTTTGCTCGTTCTTGGGTAGGTTGCTAGCCTTTTCTTCTCTCTTTTAAAAAAAAAAAAAGATTCAACTTTTACTCGTCCAAAGATTGGACTATTTTAGTTGAATTCTTGTCCTATGGACTTTATGTACGCATTTCCTCGTCCATGGCTGGATTTGAGCATTCCTCATCCATGGTTGGGTTAACACGTTTTTAAGGCTTTTATTCGTCGCTTGTTTGAACGAATATGCCTTGTTTGTGCTTTATCCTTATTTCAAGGAAAGCTTAGACGTTATATCCCTTCGTCCAGAGATTTTGATCCGTCTTTAGACTTCAACCTTTCTTGTGGATGAAGTTGTGGAGACGATTCTTACATCACATGTATTTGAAAATCCAAACCATTCACATAATATATAAACATCGTCCACAAGTATGACACATGCTTTAGGAGCTAATGCCTTATTCATACAAACATCTAAGTTCATGACTTCGTCCATATTTAATTTAAAACTAATACCTTCTTGAGGAATTAAAACAACATATTATGCTAACAATACATGCAACTGAAATGATCTTGGCGTCATCCAAGGTGAAAGGCCTCGTCCAAGACAGTGTTCGTCTACGCTACTACTGATAATACCTTCTCAGGTGTTCAACATTCCAAGGATATTCCAATTTTCTCCCATCCAAGGCTTCCAAGTAGTATGACCCTTGTCTTTTGCAATTGATAACCCTGTAGGGTCCTTCCCAATTGGGTCCCAATTTCCCATGTGCTGGGTTCCTGGTTGCCAGAGAGATCCTTTTCTGGACAAGATCTCCTACGTTAAAACGTCTAGGCTTCACCATTGCATCATATTGTTTGGACATGAGGTTTTTATACCTTGCAATTCTTTGCTCCGCATCCGTCCTTACCTTATTTATAAGATCAAGATTAAGGCACAACTGATCTTCGTTATCCTCGCTTTGGTACTTCATCACTCTGTGACTGGCCATGTGAATTTTCGCTAGTATCACTACTTCACTTCCATAGGCTAGTTTGAAAGGAGTCTCCCCCATAGGGGTTCTTGTAGTCGTTCTGTACGCCCACAGGACACCAGGTAGCTCATCTGGCCATACCCCCTTTGCCCCTTCAAGCCGAGTCTTGATGATTTTCAACAAGGATCGGTTTGCTATTTCTACCTGACCTTTTGCTTGAGGGTGGGCAGGTGAGGAATAATGATTTTGAATTCTGAAATGTTTGCAGAATTCCCTGAAAAGTGCGTTATCAAATTGTCGTCCGTTGTCTGACACCAGCACTCTGGGCACTCCAAACCTATAAACGATGTTCTTCCAAACGAAATTCTTGACATTTTGTTACATGATTTTTGCTAAGGGTTCTGCTTCTACCCACTTAGTGAAGTAGTCAATCCCAACAACCAAAAATTTCATCTGTCTGGTTCTAAGTGGAAATGGACCCAATATATCCAATCCCCACTGTGCAAAGGGCCATGGGGCCATTATTGGAGTGAGATGTTCTGCTGGTTGTTGGGGAATATTGCTAAAGCGTTGACAGTGGTCATATACCTTTACGTAAGCCTTTGCATCTGCTTGAATGGTTGGCCAATAATATCCTACACGGACAACCTTATGGACCAATGCTCTTGCCCCTCAATGGTTCCCGCATGCTCCTTCATGAATCTCTCTCAACACCTAGTTTGAATCATCTGGGGCTAAGCACCTTAAGTAGGGTTGGTAGAAACCCCGTTTGTACAACACCTCATTTACAAGAACATATTTGGCAGCTTTAATTCTTACCTTCCTGGCTTCGTCCCTGTCCTGTGGAAGCCTTCCGTCTTTAAGATAGATACTTATTGGAGTCATCCAGTTTTGTCTCTCTTCAACTTCTTGCATTTTCGGTAGATCTATGCTTGGCATGTACTGGATTTCATCAATCTTATCCATGGCTTCCCCTGACAAGGATGCTTTCGCCAAAGCATCCGCTTCCATGTTTTCCTCCCTTGGGAGTTGGACAAAGCTAGCTTCGTTGAATCCCTCGATGAGCTGCTTTACCTTATTTAGGTACTTCACCATCCGGTTTTCCCTGGCTTCACAAACTCCATTTACTTGATTAATGATCAACTGAGAGTCTCCTTGGACGATGATAGACTCCGCCCCCAAAGACTTAGCTAATTCTAATCCTTTGAGGAGTGCTTCATATTCGGCTTCATTGTTGGTGATTTGGTACTGTAGACGGACTGTGTACTTTAACTTATCTCCTTCCGAGGATTTGAGTATAACTCCAACTCCTTCTGCGTGTGACGTGGACGACCCGTTCACATTAATGTCCCACTTTTGAACTCTGCACAGCTCGTCTAGTTCTCCTTGACTGGGGGTAAACTTCGCAATGAAGTCTGCTAGCACTTGTGCTTTAATCGCACTTGTGATTTAATCGCACTCCTTGGTTGATACTTGACATCAAACTCACTAAGTTCTATGGCCCATTGGATCAGTCGTCCTGCAGCTTCTAATTTGTGCATTGCCTTCTTTAGTGGGTGGTTTGTCTGGACATTGATAACATGAGCTTGGAAGTAATGCCTTAGCTTTCTGGAGGCTGTAACCAAAGCGAAGAATAATTTTTCCATCATGGGATACCATAATTCTGCTCCCCTTAGCGCTCGGCTTGTATAGTAGACTAGTTTTTGCACTCGTCCTTCTTCTCTATTTAAAGCTGAGCTCACTGCATGTAGGGACACCGCCAAATACAAATACAACTTCTCGCTTGGGACGGACGGATTTAATAAGGGAGTCGTGGAGAGGTACGCTTTCAGGTCTTAGGATGCTTTCTGACACTCGTCCGTCCATTCAAATGCTTTTTTAAGGACCTTAAAAAATGGCAAACATTTGTCAGTAGCTTTAGAAACAAACCCGTTGAGGGCGGCCACTCGTCCGGTGAGAGACTTGACTTCTTTTATATTTCGTGGTGGCTTTATATCCAATATGGCTTGAATCTTGTCAAGGTTCGCCTCGATTCTTCTTTATGAAACCATAAATCCAAGAAATTTTCCTGATGAAACTCCGAAAGCACACTTGCTGGGATTCAATTTCATGTTGTAACACCTGAGAGTGTCAAATGTTTCTCGCAAGTCGTCTAGGTGTCTTCCCTCGTCCAAACTCTTTACCAGCATGTCATCAACGTAGACTTCCACATTCCGTCCAATCTGCGGTCGAAACATGTGGTTAACCAGCCTTTGGTATGTTGCTCCTGCATTTTTCAAACCGAAGGGCATTACTTTGTAGCAAAACAAGCCTTGGCTGGTGACAAAGGACGTCTTTTCTTGGCCTGCCTCGTCCATTCTTATCTGATTATATCCAGAGAAAGCATCCATGAAACTCAGTAATCTATGACCAGCAGTGGAGTCCACCAACTGATCAATGCGTGGCAGTGGTTAACTGTCCTTGGGACATGCTTTATTCAGTTCGGTGAAATTTACGCACATCCTCCATTTGCCATTAGCCTTCTTGACCATTACTACGTTGGCCAACCAGTCTGGATAATAAACTTCTCGAATGAACTTTGCGGTGGTCAACTTTTGAACCTCTTCTTTGATGGCATTGTCTCTGTCAGGGGTGAACACTCTTTTCTTTTGTCATATAGGATTTGAGGAAGGATATACATTGAGATGGTGGGTAATGACACTGGGGTCTATTCCCGGCATATCTTCATGAGTCTATGTAAATACGTCGATGTTCTTCCTTAAGAACTAGATGAGATCTTGTTTTATCTTATCTTCCATATCCACTCCAACCCTTATATATCTCTCGGGTTTATCCTCTTCTAAAGGAACATCTTCTAATGCTTCGGTTGGCTCTACCACAATTCGCCTCTCCTCAATGTTCATCGTCTAAACTTCTTCGTCCATGGCTAACATAGCCAAGTAGCATTCCCTTGCTACTAATTGGTCTCCTTGTACTTGCCCTACCCCATGCTCTGTAGGAAACTTGACTGATAGGTGATAAGTAGATGTGACTGCTTTCCAAATATTTAAAGTCGGTCATCCAATAATGGCATTGTAAGAGGATGGGCAATCTACCACCAAAAAATTCACAGCTTTAGTTACTTGTTGTGAGTATGTGCCTACCACCATAGGTAAGGTGATAGTGCCCACAAGCTGCATTTTCATTCCTCCGAATCCCACCAAGGGTGAATTTGTTGGGCGGAGTTAATCTCGTCCAAGTCTCATTTACTGAAAAGCTAGAAAATACAAAATTTTTACCGAACTTCCATTGTCCACTAACACCCTTCTGGTCGTATAACCAGCAATGAGCAAAGTAATGACGATGGCGTCGTCATGGGGGTGGTGAACCCTTTTAGCATCCTCGTCATGGGGGTGATCGCCCTAATAGTTGGACGTTTTGCACTACCTTAAGGTATGTCTTTTTAGACCTGGAAGATTGCCTAGTTATAGCTCCTCCTATAATCACTCTTATTTCTCTGAGCGGGGGTCACGACGACTCTTCTACTTTGCCCTTTAACTTCTCGTCCTTGTGATCTCGTCCTAGGAAACTTCTCGACTTTCCTTGCCTGATGAGGTTTTCAATTTGTTGCTTCAAATCGAAACACTCGTCTGTGTCATGCCTATGGTTTCTATGGAAATGACAATACTTGTTCCTATTGCGCTTATTGAGATCTCCCTTCATCTTCTCTAGCCATTTCAAAGAGGGATCATCCTTGATTTGCATGAGAACCTGTTCAAGCGGCACGTTCAAAGGTGTGTATTGTTGACTCCATGGCGAAGGACCTACCTTCTTGTTATCTCGGTCTTTCCTATCGTCCATTCATCCCTTCTTTGGATGAGGGCCTTGCTCGAAGTGTCGCGTGGGGTTTGTTTCCACTCTGTTTGCTCTCTTTCTTTTCTTCGCTATGATTGCATCTTTTACATTCATGAAATTTTGGGCTGAATGGATGAGTTCAGCCATGGTTTGAGGCTCTTGCTCATAAAGCTTGTGGATGAACAAATCAGAATTAACTCCATTATGGAAGGCTACCAGTAGTAACTTGTCGTCCATCTCATCCACTGCCAGGGCTTCCCTATTGAAACGAGTGATGAAGAAGCGCAAACTTTCAATCTCCCCTTGTTCAATGGTTAATAGGCTAGATGAGGAACGCTTGTGCCTTTGTCCCCCAATAAAATTATTGACAAACAACTTACTCAACTCTTCGAAAGAACTCACCGTGTTTGGGGGTATCTTACTAAACCACACTCGTACTGGTCCTTTGAGGGAAGTAGGGAAGGCCTTGCACATGATCTCATCTAGAACTCCTTAAAGATGCATCGTGGTCTTAAAAGTAGCAATATGGTCAAAAGGGTCGCGCGTCCCATCATATGAGTCCAAAGAAGGCATCTTAAACTTCGGGGGCAAGGGGTAACCATTGATGGAAGCCGTAAATGGGGAATCTGTTCGATGAACCAAATCCTCCACAAGATTCGTCCTTCTCATGTTCTCTTTCATCTCTTCCATGGCCTTTCTCATCTGATCCATCTCCCTCTCCAAGTGCGGCACCCTTCGTGAAGTAATACCCCTTGATTGGCTTCGAGTTCAGGATTTCTTCTATCTTCTTGGATTTGTGCTTGTCCTTCTATATATCCTTCATAACGTCCTTCATGGTGCTGCCTCAGATTAATCTCCCTAGTCAACTCCTGGTTCTAACGGGTTAACTCCGCCATGGCGGCTGCCATGGACTGTATGTGTTGGGTGGAAGGAGGTTGTGTGACAGGCGCTGACTGTCGATCACGGTGAGGATTACTGGAAGCAGCCTTACTCTCTTGATGGCCTAGGCTGGTGGCCCTTGATCTTGTCCAAACCATGCAGCCTTTGTCGGTGAAAGCGTGAAAAGAAAATACGAACACCACGCCTTTCCACAGACGGTGCCAACTGATGATGAACTGAAAATCAGTAGACTGAATGCTTCGGGCTTTGACGATCTTGGGGGCCTGAGACAAAAGCACAAGATCAGAGGCGACCGGTGTGACCGACCAACAACCCTCTAATGATAAAGTTAGTTTCTCTCCTTAAGACTTAGGACTCTAATCTTTTTCAAATTGTACCCTGGAAAAACACACTTACCTTTTCTTGTCAAAAATGAGTGTTTATATAGTGTCCCGGAGGCAGTTACTTGTCTTGTAACTTCCCCTAAGTTTGTGGAGGTCAGAAGTTTTTACACTTAATTCTTATAACCGTTGAAGTAGTTATGATATTTTCCATAACTGCTATTATGGGGAGCTATGACAATGCACCAAGACTTTTCTCCATGCGAGCCAAATCCTAGGCTTTATTAGACGAGACTTATGTTGAGATTCATCCATACATGGACGACTCTATCTTGGGCTGAGGATTTCTTGAGTATGAGTGGGCTAGTGAATTTGGGGTTCAACCACGTTTTTGTCTGAAGGAGGAACATCCAAGGACGATCTTGGACTCTATGGACGGCTGGAGGAGGAACGTCTAAGGACAAGCTTGGACTCTATGGACGGCTGGACTTTGACGAGCCATACTTGACCACATCACATATCATCAAACAAAACATATCAAAAACAAAACTTTAACATATTAGAAACCTTAATCATACATCTAAAAACCCTAACACAAATGCATGAATATTGCTAATACATGACTAACCCTTTACTTACCTCTCAGCAACACAGCACCTATGGCATCAATGCATGAGCATGTGAATGAATGACATTAAAACTAAGAAACACAACCTAAACCCTAATCTAAGCATGTGATAACAACCAATATGTTAAAAAGGTAAGCAAACATTTTTATGGGGGTTAAAAACATGTGAAAAAGAGGCTATGCAGACAAACATGTGAAGGTAGAACAAAACAAACAAAGAATTAGGGTTTTTTGGGTAATGGCATCACGCACGCTAGAATAGGTCTATGTATGCATGAGTCCAACCTGCGTGCTAGGCTAGATCATGCGTATGTATATCCTTACCCAGAAACCCTAATCAATACAAAAACAGAGTAGAAACCAAAAACGTAAAATCTAGTAACCTATCATGCTTGAAGACAAAAAGAAAACCTAAACTAACCTAGACAAAAAAAAAGTAAACACAAACTAAGCAAAAGAAACAGATTAAAACAAAGAATAAGGCAGAAAAGAAAAAGAAAAGTTTTTAAAACATACCTTAATGGAAAAGTTCCTAGGCTTGATTTTTGACCATTCCCTTCAGTCAAATCTATCATAATTCAATGAAATAATGATTAATAATCTTAAACTCAAGGATTGGGACCAGAAAAAGTCTCAATCAAATAAAAAGAGACTTAAGGGTGTTTTGTGAAAAATTCCTTTTTGATTCACTATTTTCTAATGAATTTTAGGTTTTTCCTGTGGGATTTCTATGTGTTTTGAAAATGTACCATGTAAGGCATTTTATAGTTGAAAAAATGGGGTTTGGAACGGCTCCCAAACGATGTGGGATTCTGTCCAAAACCTCAGTCATTATTGCAAAAAACTTGTCTTTTTTATGCTTTTGAAACTCTAGCTGCGTACACAAGAGTACACATGCCAAGGGCTACTTTGGTCAATTTATTTCCAAAAATAGATTTTTGCTCATTCAAAAGGTTATATTTTCCATTTTAACACTCCTTAAGTCAACTTAATATCTGATTGGGCTTTAAACTGGCCTTGGGCTTTAAAGTTTGAGCATCATTGGGAAATGGAGGCCTGAGTCGTAAAAGGTACAAAATGCAATGTCTACAAATATTAGTAGGCAATGAATATGATACTAATGACATGTTCAAATTGAGTGTTATTAATTAAGATGTTTCTGGTTGTGCTTATATTGTTAATTCTTTTATTTGTGGCATGCTAGACTGGAACATTTAAATTTTAAATTCTTGAAGTTTATATCAAAGCATGATATAATTTTATATAAGCATGATTTGAGTTGAATGATGTTGAATGATGTATTAACTAGAGATGGTGAACATTTCTAAATGGATATTCTTCTTTGTGAGGAACATCTTATAATACACCAAAGTGCAGTCTCTTATACACCATAATAAAATGTTTTGGGCAAAAAGAAAAGAGAAGAGAACTCTAGTTGATATGGTGAATGCCATAATCTTGAGTGCAATATGCTAAATTCCTATTTGATCAATGGGAAGAATCTTTGCTTAGTATATGCTATGTGCATAATAGAGTTCCATCTCAAAGGTATTTCATGTGTTATGAAATGAGAAAGTGACCAAATGCTTATCATTTTAAAATGTGGGGGTGTTTAACCTTTTGTAAAATGATAAACCAAAAAGGACTAATTAGTCAAAGAGCTATATGAAGTGTATATGTAGGTTTTGTGTAAATTTGTGGGTATATAATTTATTAGACTTAATGTCTAATATAAAAGTGAAATAAAAAATGATTGAATTTATTGAGTTTAAATTCAAAGATGATTTCAAGAATACCCCAATATCTACTTAAACATGAGTAAATGACTCCAATGTTAAATATCACATTAAGTGGTATTACAGATTTAAATGTGGTTTACCAAGTAAACATAGGTGGAGTCAAAGTGTAAGAAATAAAAGAATTTTGATCCAAATTTTATTTCATGAGAAGCTCTTGTTTACATTGTTGAAGGTAATTAAAGTGTAGTCCTAAACGAATCCCTATAGTATTCTTTAAGGGAAGTGATCCTAAACTTTGAGAAAGCTTTGTGCTTCTAAAAGATGTAGCTTTTTGATATAAAAGCTATTAATGTTGAGATAGACTCAATAATATTTAATAATAATTGGGTCTTTATGGATCTACCTCTAGTTTTAAAACCAATTGGTTGAGAGTGGGGCATTAGAACAAGATATAAAATCTTTTGGCCTAAGGTTAGTTGTAAAAGGTTTGAAACAAAAGGGAAAAGATAGATTTTGATATCTATGCACTAATAAATATTTGTATTATTAGTTTGATATTTTCTAAAAATCATTCATATAATTTTTAAAGAAATTCACTATGTTTGATTATTACATTTTGATGTATGTAATTATAATGTGTGTGTGTATATATATATATATGTGTGTGTGTGTGTGTGTGAATTTTGGAATGGTTGAAAACCTAAATGTGGGGGTTTAGGAACTCAAATTGTTGAATTATGATATCTAAGAAGTGAGGGGATATAACCCTCAAAAGAGTCATGGACTCATAAGGATGCTAATGTGCATCAAATATGTGCTTGTTAAAGGTATTGAGAATTAACATCTAGGGATGTTAAATTCATTGTGATTAAATTCTGCCATGTGTGGTAGATGTCTCAAGTTTAATCAAGCACATGTGGTGATCCTATTTTGAAAGTATCTCTTTGTGAAATAAAGAGAGTACAAGTGAGTTCATTAATTGAGCATTCAAGGATCAATAATGAAATATTGGATTATGTCTCGACATATAATTTGAGTATGCATCATATAGATGTGAAATGACTTAAATAGTGATCTTGGTAAGAAAGTTTGCTTGAAAGACTTGTGGGTTTGTACTTCCTTAAATAATTAAATGAAAGTCTTTTATGAATGAGAATCAAGTAAAGAAATATAGTGAAGGTGTACACTATATTAATCTCATTTTAAGATTAGTGTTGTCTCCTTCTATTGGGAATTGTGTTGAGAATAGTGATGAGAACTTGCTTCTTAGATTTTAATATCATTAAAGAAGCAAAGACACTCTAATTCCAATAATAAATAAAGAGATTACCGGAAGGGCCGATGCATAGCTCGAGTTTGCTAGTGAATTAAGTACATGTTGCGTATCATGTATGAAGCAAAACTAGACATTGCCTTCACAGTATATAGACTTTCAAAGTTTCTAATACTTAAGGTTGATCACTAGAAAGTAATTAATTGTGATGAATATCTTTCATATAGAATATTCAAAGCTAGTTTTATTATTGATGTGAGTGATAATATCTATGTCTACTTAGATAATCACTACATGTGGGGGTGCTATGTGTAAGCATTAAAGAAATAAAGTGTATTTCTTACTTTACTATAGAATTAAATTGAAAGTATTAATTATAATGGTAACGGGCAAGGAAGGAAAATGGCTAAGGTTTTGATAAAGTGTCGTGGCCACGACCATAGTAAGCCATTCCTTGTACAGTAGTTGTGAAACCACAATGCGTATGATATACATGAGTTGTATACAAAGTGAACTTAGACTTAAAAGTTTAAGACAAAAATACGTAATGCAAGTCAAGTGTGGTTGGACTAGTCCATTACCTACGTAAATTCAAATAGGTCATTTACCGAAGTGTGTCTCAAGACTTGGTAAGGATAACATCTATTGGAATGAGATTAAAACCCTTCTTTTAAGAGAATCACCAATAGTGGGAACCCAACCTCGACTTGATTTAATCCAAGAGTTTTAAAGGGTAAAAAAAAGCTATTAATACGTGGTTAGTAAGAGCACTAAATTTGTGTCTCATTCAAGATGGATTAGTGAAGACTATTACGATGAAAATAGAGGATGAGTTTTAAACTCTTAATGAAGTTCACAAATCATAAATGTCTGTGTAATAAGGACATAAGAAGGAACTTCACTTTTGTGAACATAGGAGTAGTGGGCTTCTAGCAAAAGTGAAAGGGTTTTCTCTTGTACATGTTCACTAAACCGAGGAGAGCACAAGGCCATAATAGCGCTAACAACATGGATTTCTAAATGCATTGTGGATATTCTCATGTGTGTGTCGTTTCTGATTTCAACACATAAGAGTTTTGGTTTAAGCACCAAGCCACCATTAACTCTGTTGATTTCTTGAGCAATTACACTAAAGGGAGTTTTAAGTTGAAAGACACCTTCCATTATGCATGATAGAATATCAATCAAGTGAGACATATATTATTACAACCTAGTGAGAGATTGTTGTGTGTGTGTGTGTGTGTGTGTGTGTGTGTGTGTGTGTGTATTATATAGGTATATACAAGGATAGGTTGTAATAATGATATAAGGTTGGAGAGTATTCATTTGTAAAATAAATAAAGTGGATAATTCGAGTACTGGAATTTTCTTAATGAAAATTCAAGGTCCATACATACATATATATATATATATATATATATATATGAAAATGTGTCTATTGAAAGAACATAACATTTCATGTTGGATATATATCAAAAGTACCTTTTGATGAAAAGGTGTCCATTGAAAGGACACAACCTTTCATATTGGATATATATAAAAAGTGTCTTTTGACTAAAAGGTACCTATTAAAGGGTTATAATCAGTTGGGTATAAATAGTGGCTTATATTCACTTGATAACTACATTTTCTCTCCCAAAAGTTAGTTTCTAAGAAACACAAGAAATCTTATGGGTATTCTCCAAAATTGCTATTTGTAGATACCAATAAACCTGGTTGTATCCTAAGGACAAGTTTATTGAAACCCTTTAGCAACTTGCGTTTGGGGACAAATATTGTCTAAAGATAACATTCAATTGTGCCTCCAAGTCAATCACTGATTTCTATTTACTTGATGTGTTCATTTTGTTATTTTATTATTACTCCTTAATTTGGTGGAATCCCCAACAACAAGTGTGAACTTGAAGTTGAAGAGGGAGAACCCAACCCCCAACCCCCAATCCCCATGTTTGTGTGTTTTCTCTCTCCAACACATACTTGATTCCCCAAATAAGAATTTTTTGCCAATGCCATAGGCATTCAATTATTGAGGAAAAAAAAAAAAAAAAAACGTCCCATTAGAGCTAAGTTGATGTTACAAGATTGACATGCACTAACCTAGCACTCAAAGTGACGTAACACTTTAAACTTTTGTTTGGGATAAACGCATACTTTAATTTTTAATTGGAACCCCCTTTCATTTATTTACCTTTAAACGCGTTAAAGAAAAAGTTTTTAAATGGTTGTGGAAAGTGATGTAGCCCCTATATAGATTTTAGTCAAGGATAATTGAGTAATGAGAATCAATATCTTAAAGAAGCCTGTTTTGATGGAGGGGAGAGGAGGGAGAGTGTGGGAGAGTAGAGTAGAGTTTGCTAAAAATAAGTTAATTTTTTGCTAAATTTGCTCTACTCTACTCCTCCTTCCTCTCTCTCAATCCAAATGGATAATTAAGAATGTCTTTCATTGCTTTAAGATACAATTGGTACGGAGAAGAAAAAAGCATAGGAGTGTCATATATGAAATTGTTTTTTCATTTTTAAGTGAGCTTTCAATTTTTAAATGAAGTTGTCATAAAGTGATTAGGATGGAAACCGAAGAAGAAATAAAAACAATACAAGATGGGTACAAGCCAAACCCATATATATCCTATTCCTTTGCGTGCAACAAAATTTGGCCATAACTTTTGATTATGATGCATACACATGGCACGTATGATATGGGTGACCATCAACCTAAAGTGTTCAAGTTCATATATCACAAGTACTCAACGAAACAAACTCTATTGGATAATTCACGGAGTGAGGATGTATCCTACCTATAGGCCATACATAGCTCATTTGAATAAAGCGTTTTGTTGTTACAAAGAAAAAAAAAAAAACTTATAATTGGACAATGAATTTCAGTTTGCTTAGCTGGTAAAATTTATTATTGTCGAATAAATGATTTGGAATTCAAACTCCGCCTACACCAAAAACCAATTGATATCTTGACTTGATGAAAAAGAATAATCATCATAAAATGATGTGTGGGGAGAAGCTAAAATAACCTGCAAAAATGAGTGTTAATTTGGTATTGAATTTTCAATTTGAGCAATTAACTCGCTAAACATTAGGTTTGTCGTTTGTGATAAAAAAATGTCGACTTATACAATCTTATGCCTCAGACAATAAATTTAAGATTTTTTTTTTTTAATTTTTAAATATCAATTGAATTGTAATTTTTAACTTTCTATGTTATTATAATTTATTTAAAAGCTCTATTGCATTCTTTTGGAGATGCAAAATTACTAAGTTTTGCTAATATCTACTTTTCAATAGATAAAAATGAATCAACTTAATCTTTTTATGACATAACCATATGCATTCTTCTGGATATGCAAAATTACTAATTAATTTTTGCTAACATCTCTTTGTCAATAGATAAAAATTAATTAAATTAAAAAAAAATTATGACATAACCAATTTTAAGTTGAATTTTATCATTTTTAATTTAAAAACAACCATAACAAGAATTGTCAATGCCAGTAAAATTTTATAAAATTATTCATGCATTAGAAAAAACTTAGTCTTTTTAAAAAATCAAGATTTTTTTTAAACATATGTGAACATCATTATGATAATTTTCATTGTCATCATTTTGTTGTATTAATTCATCATTTTCTAATTCCTTTTGATGAATTTCTTGTCCATTTATGAGATTTATAGATAAATTGTTTGTTGTATTTTTTATTTAAAAATTTTCACGTCCATATTGATATTTTTTATACTATATATTTATAATTAATAAATAACTGCAAATAAAATAAAACTATTTACAATAAATAAATAAATGATATGGCAAGAAATAAATTTTAAAGCACAAAATAATATAATCTAATTTATTAAAGGCATTATTACAAGTTTACATAGCAATAAAATCACGTAATGACTTAATAGTCTCAACCTGCCAATATAAAGGTGGATTTTTTTTTTTTTGGTGAGAAACACACACACACATGAGGGAGAGGAAAAGGGGTTTTAACACAAAGGCAAACCACAACTCCACTCAAAAGCCATTGTAACTTTTAAGAAAGGGTGGAGCAAATTATGCTACACACAACATACTCTCTTAAGTAATGTGGGATAATTACCCTTTTTTTTTTTTTTTTGAGAAACAAACACACACACACACACACACACACACAAGAGAGAGGGAAAGGGGTTTTAACACAAAGGCACACCACAACTCCACTCAAAAGCCATGGTAACTTTTAAGGAAGGGTGGGACAATTTATACTACACACAACACACTCTCTTCAGCAATATGGGACAATTACCCATTCTTTTTTTTTTTTTTTTTTTGAGAAACAAACACACACACACACAAGGGAGAGGGAAAGGGGTTTTAACACAAAGGCATACCACAACTCCACTCAAAGGTCATAGTAACTTTTAAGGAATGGTGGGGCAAATTATACTATACACAACACACTCTCTTAAGCAATGTAGGACAATTACCCATTCTTTTTTTTTTTTTTTCTTTTTCTTTTTTGAGAAACAAACACATAAAGGTGGATTAAACACATATGTCAATGAATTATTTTTGACACACATAAGTCAATGAATTAATACTGACCAAGACAAGATTAATTTCATATAGAAGATCAAAATATCATGGTTCATGCATAACATTTAACAAATATAGATGGTCTTTGAAAAAGAAAGTTTATTTTATCCTGGGTAAGACAATGCATGGTTAAGAAAGGTAGAAATTAAATTTTTGATTTTTGATTTTTGATTTTGGTGGAGAGAGAGAGAGAGAGAGAGAGAGAGAGAGATTGTTTGGTGTGTGGCCATGTAAGAGACTAGGTGATTAATATTCACAATTTATCACATGAAATAATGGTTTACAAGATTTAAAGTTTCAAAATGTTAGGAGAAATTGATGATAATTTAGAGTTTCATATTCACATTATGTGAGGTGCTCAGGCTTTATATCATGCCATAAGTAATTTTGAAATGTCATTAGTATTGTACGCATCATGTGATATATAGATAATTACACCTCAACTAAAAAATATTAACAAAATATTTGGTTCCCACCTCTAAAGTTCATATGGATTCAAAGTTTAATGCTGATCTTTGCAAGAACTACCTAAGGACCATAACTTTAACTTTTGAACAGATTCTGTTTAAAAAAAAAAAACAAAAACTTTTTTTTAACTTTTTTGACTAGAGTACAAAATAGTATCCTTAAAAAAATGAATGATGTAAAAAATGACCTTAAAATTACATAAAGGTCATGTATTTGAATTAAAAAAAAAAAATGTTAAAAGCTTTGTAACTCAACCATTACCTCTATTATGTCAATGTTTAGAATTTTAATTCTTCACTCTAATTACAGATTTTTTAGAGGGTAGTTTGTTTTATATATATATATATATATATATATATATATATATATATATATATATATATATATTATGATTTAATAGGAGAGAGAGAGAGAGGCTAACTAGGTAGTTGGTAGAAAACAAAAGAAGTCGTATAAGATATACCAATTGTGTGCGGCACAAACGATTTCGTTCAGTTGTCTGGTAGTTCTCTGAGTCTCTCTCCGTTGTAAAAAAAGCCACCCGTTTATATTTATTTATTTTATTTATTAATTTCATTAATGGCCAAAAAGAATAAAATAAAATAAAATCCAGAGAAGAAGAAGAATGAAGAATATCCAATTTCCACGATTGAGATAAAAAGTGTGAGAAAAAGGAGATGGAGACTGCTATATGTGGCAGATTGGCTCTCTCATCCAACCACGTCTTTGATGGAAAAACATGTTTGTATCGCATACAAAATATACGCAGCAGAAAATTAACAGATCTACTTTATTCGAAATTGATAACTTGGACTATGTGAATTTCAGAATATAGAATCGAGAGAGTGTACTTTGGTGCAGTGGATTTCAAAACAAAGATCAGAAGTACTTGGGGGACACTTTTAATCTTCATTCCAATTCCACTTGTACCCAAGATGTGTAGTTTCTCAATCAGTTATATGTATTTGTTCTAGAGAGAATGAGAGAGTGTCCAACACTCACATACATACCATTTGATGAAGATGTCTCTAATAAAAAAAAATCTGTATGTTTCTCCCTTAATAACTGATTATCTAATTGGGCTAGCCTTTTGAGCTTTTCCAAATGGGCTCTAGTATGTGGCTTGGAGTGGAACCAAAAGGGAACAAATAAGACACTAGCTCCAATGGGCCTTGGGCTTTTCTGTCAACTCTTGACAAGTCTAAAATTACCATTAATTATATTTAATACTACTATATAAATATAATTGCACTCTAGGCCTTATTAATAAATTATATCCCAAAACTTTATTATACATGCGACCCCTTCATAAAATATTTGTAATAATACAAATTCATGAATGTAGACTATCAATTTATAGATTACTACATCTTAATCCTTGAGTACCCGGTTTAATCCTTTAAGTTATTCATCATATATTTATGAAATCCAATTTCATAAATATATACTTTAGTAACTATTTACAAAAGTTGTTAGGCCTAACATTCTGAATAACAAACCTATAAAACTTATCTCAAGGGAATATTTTGTATCTCCGTTAAGAGACTATGAATTCCATCTTGAGAATATATGTTCCATCAACACTAATGTGGTTGTCTAACATACTGAGGTTTTAACTGTTACTTTAGATCTCACTCCTGATATATCAAAGCAACCTACACTTCATGATCATGTCCACTATTCTCTCAGGATTAAGATTTCATGCAAATAAAAATCGTGAGATTTATTATTCAATTGACAGTCGTTAGGAGAATAATAAATTTCGCAGCGGTCCAGTTCAATATGTCTTAACTATTAAGACATATCAACACATCAATTAGAAGTTTTTACTTCCATGATTAAGACAAATCATCTTAATTGATATGTTATAGTCTTCGCAGATGAAATGCCCAATTTCATCACCGACTACGAACTAAAATTCTGCGTTTACAAAGAACTTGTTATTTATATCTTCTGTGACTTTTCACATAAATCACATACTATACATCTCATGGACTATATGATAATGTTCGAATTTTCATGTTACCATTATTTTAGATAATAATAAAACAACTTTATTAATCACAATATTAAGTCATACATAATGTCATACTTAATATTATACATAGCATCATACAATAGGATTTAAGGGCACTAATCTCGACAATTTTCCACTTGTCCTAAAGACTATTGTGCACTAATCTAATTCCCATTCCCTCCAAATGTGACTCGAAAGTCCTTTGAGGTAAGGTTTTGGTAAAGAGATCTGCTAGATTATTTACACTTTCAATCTTTGCTACCACCACATCTCCACGAGCAAGAATGTCTCGAATGATGTGGTACTTTCTCTTAATGTGCTTTCCTTTCTTGCGATTCCTTGGATCTTTGGATTGTGCAACTGCTCCACTATTGTTACAAAACAATGTGATTGGAACTTACTCCATTCTTACTACACCAAGATCAGAAAGGAATTTCTTGAGCCGGACAGCTTCTTTTGCCACTTCACAAGCAACAACATACTCAGCTTCCATGGTGGAGTCTGCAATACAAGATTGCTTAACACTCCTCCAACTTATGGCTCCACCTCTCAAGGTGAACACATAACTTGAAGTGGACTTTTTGAAATCTAGATCTGATTGAAAATCTAAAACTGTATAGCTAATAGGTATTAAATCCTCACTATATAATCTCTCGTTCTTTATAGATACTTGAGAATATGCTTTATAGCTTGCCAGTGTTTCAGTCTAGGATTTGATTGATATCAGCTGACCATGCCAACTGAATAGCAGATATTTAGTCTAGTACAAAGCATGGCATACATGAGACTTCCTATTGCAGAAGCATAAGGAACTTGTCTCATCATATTTTCTTTCTCTTGTATCTTAGGCCTTTGATCATCAGACAGAGGAACTCCATGTCTGAAGGGAAGTAATCCTTTCTTGGAGTTTTGTATGCTAAACTATTCTAGAACCTTATCTATATACCCAGCTTGCGATAAACCTAACATCTTATTCTTGCGATCTCGCCAAAGCTTGATCCCTAAAATAAAGTTAGCCTCACCTAAGTTCTTCATATCAAATTGGCTAGACAACCAAACTTTTACTGATGACATTACCTCTACATCATTTCCAATAAGTAGAATATCATCAACATAAAGTACTAGGAATATTACTACTTTATCTTAATGTCTTTTGTACACACATGGTTCATCAAGCTTTTGTTCAAAACTAAATGACTTGATTGCTTGATCAAATCTGATATTCCATAACCTAGATGCTTGCTTAAGTCCATAAATGGACCTTTTCAACTTACATACCATATGCTCTTGGTTCTTTGCTATGAAACCTTCCCGTTGCATCATATAGATTTCTTCTTCAAGATTGCCATTAAAAAATGCAGTATTGACATCCATTTGCCAAATCTCATAATCATAATGAGCAGCACTAGATAAGAGAATTCTGATAGATTTAAGCATTGCTACTGGTGAAAAGGTTTCTTCATAATCAATACCTTCTTTTTGTGTGTACCCTTTCGCCACTAACCTTGCTTTAAAGGTTTCAACCTTTCCATCTATCCCTCTCTTCCTCTTGTAAACCCATTTGCAACCGACAGGTTTAATGCTGTTAGGCACCTTTACAAGATCCCAAACTTGATTGGAATACATAGAATCTAATTCAGATTTCATAGCTTTGACCCAATGATGTGCATCTATATCATTCATTGCCTCTTCATAAGTGTAGGGATCCGATTCAGCCTCTTCTGAGATAGCTTCATAACTTTCTCTCAAGCCTATAAATCTTATAGGAGGCCGAACCATTCTCCCACTACGACGAAGCACCTGTGTACTAGACATCTCATGAGTAGTATTTTGTGGTGTATCCAATACAGCCGCATCATCCCTAGTTACATCCATTGGTTGTTCATTTACAGATTCATTCATTTCAGCCAAAATATCTCTACTTCTAAGAGTAAAATTATTCATATAGTCATTTTCCAAGAATTTAGCATTTGTATTAACAAAAACTTTGTTATCTTTACAACTATAGAATAAATAACCCCTAGTTTCTTTTGGATAACCCACAAGCAAACACACTTCCAATTTTGGTTCCAATTTATCAGGCTTCCCTTTTAACACATGTGCTGGACAACCCCAAATGTGGAGATATTTCATGCTAGACTTACGCCCACTCCACAATTCCATGGGTGTTTTGGGAACAAATTTTGATGGAACTAAATTCAAAAGATGTATTGTTGTATTTAAGGCATAACCCCAAAAAGAAATCGGTAAAGTTGAGTAACTCATCATGGACCTAACCATTTCTAAAAGAGTCCTATTCCTTCTTTCTGCTACACCATTTTGTTGGGAAGTTTCAGGTGCAGTCAATTGGGATACAATCCCATTTTAAGTTAAGTAATCCTTGAAATCCCCAAGAAGGTATTCGCCACCACGATCAGATTGAATGGCTTTTATGCGTTTACCCAATTGATTTTCAACTTCAGCCCTAAACTTTTTGAACTTTTCAAAGGCTTCGGACTTCCATTTCATTAAGTACACATAACCATATCTAGAGTAATCATCTGTAAAAGTGATGAAGTACTCATACCTCCTTTTGCTTGGGTTGACATAGGACCACATACATCCGTATGAACTAATTCAAACAATTCTTGGGCTCTTCTACCTTTTGCATTAAAAGGTCGTTTAGTCATTTTGCCTTCCAAACAAGATTCACAATCTGGAAATTCATCAGAGTCCAATGGCTCTAAGAGATCATCTTTGATCAATCTTTGAATTCTGTTTGGATTAATATGACCTAAACGCAAGTGCCAAAGATATGCATCATTAGTAGAAGGAAACTTTCTCTTTAATGATTTTACATAAGAGTCATTATCTAATTCAATAATTCATGCTTATTAGGAGTTAAAATACAAAGACCATCCATAATATTGCCAAAATAGATAAACATTTTATCCTTCTTTATTAGAACATTGTCTTTAAGGATAACACTATATCCATGTTTACCCAAATAAGTTGCAAAAATTAAATTCCTACGAACATTAGGTACATACAAATAGTCTTCCAATATTAAAACCCTAGACTCAAAACATAAATTAAACACTCCAATAGCTACAACCGGAATCCTACTTCCAACAGCCAAGGTTAGAAACAATTCCCCTTCATTAAGCTTTCTGGTCTCCTGGAACCCTTGCAAAGAATTGTAGATATGATTAGTACAACCTGAATCCACACACCAGGAATCCGTGGGATTTTGTATTAAACATATTTCAAGGAGGAATGAACTTTTTATTCCTTTATTATTGGCAACCCTGAATTTTGGACAATTTCTCTTCCAATGCCCTTTCTCACCACAATGGAAACATTTTTCTTTGATCTTCTTTCCTTTGTCAGCAACCTCTAAAGCAATTTGTTTACCCTCTTGCTTGGTGAAGTCCTTCTTCTTCTTCTTACCCTTGCCTTTCAACTTAGGTTGAGAAGTAGAATCTTCACCTACATTGGTTTTAACACTAGAAGTACCAAGGATGCCTTTTGCCGCTACCAACTCATTCATCAATTTAGACAAAGAATAAATCTTTTTATTCATATTATAATTGAGTCTGAATTCCTTGAATGATTCCGATAGTGACCGGAGTATCATATTCACTTGAGATTCTCCATCAATATCGACACCTAAAACCTCCAATGTATTCAGATTAGAGATCATTGTAAGACAATGTTCCCTCACTGAACTACCTTCAGCCATTTTGGTATTATAAATTTGCCTCATGGTTTCTTGCCTTGCATAACGGCCTTGCTCATCAAACATCTCCTTCAGACTTAGCATAATGTCTGAAGCTAATTCTACATCTGCATTTGATGCTGTAGAACATTTGAGATGGACGCTAGGATGTAGCACTTAGCCATTTCATTAGATTTCTGCCAACGATCATATCGCAATTTTTCCTCAGAAGGAGCATCTAATGAAAGAAAGATAGGACATGGTTGAGTAAGCACATATTTATGCTTTTCAGCTGTAAGAACTATGTCCAAATTTCTTTTCAAGTCAACATAATTAGATCTAGTCAGTTTGTTTTGTTTAAGAATAGTAACAAGTGGGCTAAATGGTGTCATGTTCAAATCTGAAAATAATATACATGAATATAATAAGTAAACTAGACATTATCAATTTAGTATATAAGCATATAGTATGGAATCTTAATAAAACCATAATATAATATATGCAACGACAACCCAATCCCACAATTAATATTCCTCGGAAGCGAGGTCATACCAATCACTATGATTAAGCGATAATTATTCTCATTATTAATGCTATCATAGTTACTCTTACAAAACAAAAAACAATTTGTCGCTTTAACTTCAGCCTCTAAGTAATAATGATATAACTCCGAAGGGAGGTTAACATTATACTTAGTCTAGTGTACACCATTGCCTAGAATCAATGTGAGTCATCAAGCAACTCCACAGAAGTGTGGTCGTTCTCAATGTCAAAACACACCTCATCCATCATAAAGAAGTTTAATATGTAGTACTATGAATTAAACACCCTCCGAAGGGAGTAAGGCATATACGCCAAGACGAGGTGCTTAATCATACTACTATAAACCGACAATGGAGGCCGTGAGATGCAACCCTTGTATCTCTCTCCCACTAGATGTTTTAAAATAAAGGCTTTTTAAATTATAAAGCATGCATAATCTAATTACACATAGCCTTGCACCTTATACATAAAAAACACTAAGAAAAATTCTTAATTCTCGGTTCTCCATCGATGCTCGATCGCTTCTCGATCGATCGAGCTTCTGAATTTCCAGTCTCGATCGATCGAACATATATCTCAATCAATCAAGAAAAGTTCTAAATGCTCGATCGATCGAGCCTCGTGAATTTTGAATTTCTAGAAATTTTGCTGAAGCAGTTTTTAACGACTTTTCATGAACTAACAACCATCATATAAACATGATTGACAGAGAATGATATCCAAACTGAAATCCATTGATGCTATAGCCTTAAAGTGAAATTTAACATACTTAAATTCTACTTAAATTCAAATTTAAGCAACATCATAATTATCAATATCAGTTTTTATCATAAACATAGTTTCAACCAACCATGCAGAAAATTAAATGCATAATCTTCTAACATCAAGAAACTAATATCTCTAATTCCAAAACTCACAAAACATATTATACAGATTCAAAATTGAAGACCGCTCCGATACCATTTGATGGAAAAACATGTTTGTATCGCATACAAAACATATGCAGCGAAAAATTAATAGATCTACTTCATTCACAATTGATAACTTGCACTATGTGAATTTCAAAATATAGAATCAAGAGAGTGTACCTTGGTGCAGTGAATTTCAAAACAAAGATCAGAAATACTTGGAAACACTTTTAATCTTCACTCCAATTCCACTTGTACCCAAGATGTGTGGTTTCTTAATCAGTTATATGTGTTTGTTCTAATGAGAATAAGAGAGTGTCCAACACTCACATACATACCATTTGAGTAAGATATCTCTAATAAAAAAAATCAGTACGTTTCTCCCTTAATAACTGATTATCTAATTGGGCTAGCCTTTTGGGCTTTTCCAATTAGGCTCTAGTATGTGGCTTAGAGTGGGACCAAAAGGGAACAAATAAGACACTAGCTCCAATGGACATTGGGCTTTTCTATCAACTCTTGACAAGTCCAAAGTTACCATTAATTATATTTAATACCACTATATAAATATAATTACACTCTAGGCCTTATTGATAAATTATATTCCAAGATTTTATTGTACATGCAATTCCTTCATAAAGTATTCGTAATAATACAAAGTCATGAATGTAGTCTGTCACTTTGTAGATTACTACATCTTAATCCTTGAGTACCCAGTTTAAACCTTTAAGTTATTCATCATATATTTATGAAATCCAATTTCATAAATATATACTTTAGTAACTATTTACTAAAGTAGTTAGGCCTAATATTCTGAATAACAAGCCCATTAAACTTATCTCAAGGGAATATTTTGTATCTCCGTTAAGAGACTATGAATTCCATCTTGAGAATATATATTCCATCAACACTAAATGTGGCTGCCCAACATACTGAGGTTTTGACCGTTACTTTAGATCTCACTCCTGATATATCAAAGCAACCTGCACTTCATGATCAGGTCCATTATTCTCTTAGGATTAAGAGTTCATGCAAATAAAAGTCGTGAGATTTATTATTCAATTGACAGTCGTTAGGAGAATAATAAATCTCATAGCGGTCTAGTTCAATATGTCTTAACTCTTAAGACATATCAACACATCAACTAGAAATCTCCACTTCTATGATCAAGACAAATCATCTTAGTTGATATGTTATAGTCTTTACAGATGAAATGCTCAATTTCATCACCGACTACGAACTATATGATAATGTCCGAATATTCATGTTACCATTATTTTAGATAATAATAAAAATAACTTTATTAATCACAATATTAAGTCATACATAATGTCATACTTAATATCATATATAGCATCATACAATAGGATTTAAGAACACTAATCCCAACAGTCTTCAACTCCAACTTGGTTATTTTTTTCCCCCTTTAAATTCATTGTTTTTGTGTATGCTTGAATTCCAAATGCTCTCTTTCATTGATCTTCTATCTGGGTCAGATTGCTTTAATTCACTTTTAAATCTGAAGCTTGATCATTCTGACTTACATTTTTTGGGCTTAATATTTGTTCTATTAGCTTTGGACAACTGTATTTCTTTTTTGCAAAAATTTTATTGCATACCCAGAAATATATTTAATATCTTCCTTTTGGATTTTTTTTTATTTTTTATTTTTTTGAACAAAGGGCACCTTATGAGATATTCTTAGAGAATCAAAATCACCTGCAGCAATACAAATATATGTAAGATTTTTATGCTTTAAGGGCTCTGTTCCTACTTCTTATCCACAAAGATAGAGAGGACTAGTACTTATATCAAAAATAAAAAACAAAGATAGAGAGGACTGGCAACTGGAGCTGACAATAGCTTCTCTTTCCTAGCCCTCATATCCCAAATGAGTTGGGTTGGGTTGGGTTGAGTTGATTTTCCATCATTTGGTTAAAAAAAATTATACTTTTTCCATCACAGGTTATATATTTTAATATGGGAAAATTACACCCCTAAAGTTTGGGGGTGATTGGATTTTATATCCTGAAGTTTCAGAATTTGGATTTTACCCCCTGAAGTTTGGGGTTTTGGATTTTACATCATGACATTTCAGAACTTGAACTTTACCCCCTAAAGTTTAAGGTTGTTTGGATTTTACACCCAAAAATTCTGAAACTTTGGGATGTAAAATCCAAACACTTCAAAACTTAACATTAGGGAGTAAAATCCAAATACTTCTAAAATATACGGGGTAAAATCCAAATTTTGAAACGCTAGGGTGTAAAATCCAAATATCACCAAACTTCAGAGTGTAAAATCCAATTACCCCCAAACTTTAGAGGTGTAGTTTGCAATATTCCCTTTTAATATTTTTTTTCATCCCCAAATCTATAAAATTTACATTTGCAAATTTTAAATCACATGCTTTGAAAAGAGAACATAATGACAAGGGTAAATAACCTTTTAAACCCTCTATAAATCTCAGTGACATACAATAAAAATTGCTCTATTATTGGGTGGTTTCAATTTAAACCCTATGATTTCAAAAGTTTTAAATTAACCTTGAATTTTTAGGTGGCTACAAATTAAACCTTGTAATATCGTTAGTTTCAAATCGAACTCCGTACTTTTAAAATAATGTCAATTTTTGATAATTTGATAAGGAGAGGAAGATTTGAACTTTGGACATCTCAATTGAAAGCACTAGGAGTTGCTAGTTGAACTACAAGACTCTTTTAAAATAATATCAATTTAACCCTGAACTCTTTTAGTTTGATATTTGGGTCTAATGGGAGATTTGATTTGAAACAAATGAAACTATAGGGTTCAATGTGCAACCATCTTAAACCTCATGGTTTAATTTGTAACTTTTGAAACTGTAAGGCTTAATTTGAAATCACCTTGAAGCATAGGATTTAAATGCAATTTGTCCTAATAACAATTTCATTACAATCTGAATAAATTAAACTCATGAACCAAAATCAAATACAATTAGACCTTAAATAGGTAAAAGTTAACTTTTTATACCATATGTGGACAATTCGAACTTTACCATTGGTGGATTAATTGCAATTTTCCCTTTTTGTTTTTCTGAATAAGTTCAAGTAGAAGCTTTATTCTGAAAGTAAAGAAGGGTGAAGCCCAAGTGCTAAGAATTTATACAACGGCCTCTAACCAAGAGAAAAAAAAAAAAAAAAAAAAAATCAACCTCCAAGTTAAGAAATAACTTTAGTTTATGCTGGCAGTAAACTTGAAGTTTATGCAATGGCCTCTTGATTGAGCAGTGCCTTTGACAGTATAATATATATGTAACTGTATATTTATATGGAAAAACTTAGGTACAAATTCTTAGATGTTGTACTTTAGATTCCTCATTTAAATTAAACCGTGTGGTTGCATTGACCAATGCAACACAAAAGGTGTTATCTTCCCCCACAAATCACAATAGGTCTGCAGTTTGTAGAAACTGAATCTAAATTTGTTAGCTGCATTCTATATGTTAGGATTTTCATCATGTTTTTGTATCTGAACTTTAGTGGTTTTATTTACTTGGTGCTTTGGGAATCCTATATCAAACATTGAAAGACACCAGATTTTGATAGTGTGATTGGAAAGTGAGTATCATTAGTGGTAATTGATGGAGTACCTGTTACTGCTTAAGGATGCATGTTTTTCCACAAGTTGGTTGCTTTTTTAACTCCTTAAAGGGTGGTTGCTGCGCTTGATTTTATGGACTAAGTTTCTCTATCACTTTATTATACTTGTAACTTGTAAGTTGTGCTAGAATTTTGTTTTCACTAACTTGTAGTGGATCCAATCATAATAAAGTGACTAAATTTTACACTGGCCATCAATCAATGACAACCCTTCTCCTTTTTCTGGGCTTGACACTGGCTGTGAACAAAATATTTGATACTAAGCCCAGACATAGATGGAGTTATTGTATTGATATCATTAAGCGTTTCTTCTAGGTCTTAACCAAAATATTAGTATTAATTTTATGACCTTTATCTAGGTTAAATGATTTTTTCTTTTGTTAAAACTTTACAGTTGGATATTAAAATTCTTGATTGAACATTAATAGATTATATTAACAGCACTTGGAATGCTTATAAGATATACATTTTGCTTGGTGATCTCTAATCATTACTGTTCATAAATCCTGATGACGTGAGTTCATATTTTTTGATTAGTGTTTTGCTGAATATGCTTTGCCGTACTTCTTTCTAATAGCTTTTTCCTTTCATGTTGTCTTGCCTAATCTGATATCTTTTTACTTTAACCTAGTAGCATGAATTGAGATTAGTTTTTTTCTTTTTATTAACTAATAAATAATAGTGGACCTCCAGAGCTTCATATGTCAATCCCTTTTTAAAAAAAATGAATAGAGCATTATTTGGGGGTCGTCTGTCTTCTTGAACGAATGCTTGACTGGTTTTCATTGATGATAATAGTTGAAAACATCTACAACAGGGGACAAAAATTCCCTATGAAAAGGACAATGTACAAATCATGGGATTCCCATGGCTGTATCAGCAACAGGACAGGATAAAGGAGGAGGTTTGTTGGAGAGACCAATTATTGAGAAAACTACTCCTGGCCGTGAATCAGAGCTTGATTTGAGGTATAGGCAAAATATTGAGGCTACTCATTTTCAAATAGTTTTGACATGTAATTAGTTGTATCTTTACTCTTGTTTTCAGATAAGTAATAGGAACCTTTATTAAAAAGAGGGGAAAAACCTCTAGTACACTCCATTTGTTTCGATAGAACCTTGTGTAAAGATAGTTTTCTGTCTTTTCTAGTGTTTGGTAGCATCAGAAAAAATAAGTCAAATGAAAACTATTTTTGATCAACAGAAAAAGTATGGCTTATTTTTAAAGATTTTTTGTTTTATTTATTTATTTTTTTTGAAAACAACTCTATCTTCCAATAAGCTAAATAAGGGAAGTTAATTTTTTAGCTCATTTAAGGTTTCTACCAAACATAGAAAAATGAGATAGTTTTATAGAAAATATTTTTTGGAAAATGACTCATTTTCTAGAAAACATTATCGCCGAAACAAACAGGGAGTATAAAAAAGGGTTTTAAGGATTATAATATAAAATTCAAGAAAATATAAAGAAGAAGAAAAAGTAATACTACCAAGAGCAGACATCCAGTCATATAAAGATCTCAAAAATAGACTTTTTTTTTTATATCTTTCCTACTTATCAAATAGAGATTTTAATTCCTAGAAAGCTCAACACATTAAAGGCTCAATTATCTCTCTCTCCAAGTGCTCTATACAATGATCCTTAACCCCATGAATTCTGCACCTCTTATGGGTTCAATCAAGCTAGACCTTTGAAAGGAGAAGTACCATTATTCTTCCAGGCTTTTGGTATGGAATATTAAAATGAAAGAAAATGTATAAGTTAAATACAATGGTTTAAGTTACTTTTCTGACTAAAGATTGAATGGCAGTGAGGAGTTGCAAAGTAACACCAATAGAGGGCAAACCAAAGGAAAGTCAGTTCAGGTCGTCTTGTTATGTGCAATGTTGAGTGAAAGGCAATGCATGCACTAACAAAGGTGGTATGCAGGTTGAAGATAGTGCAAGGAAAAAAAGAACTCCAGGTTGAAATTAGGAGAGGACATGGTAATTAGGGACTTAACGGCAGTACTACAAAGAACTCCTGTAGCCAATTCTAATTACTTGTACATATAGTTTGTTGCTTTTCATTAATTGGGTAATGTTTCTAATTTAAATGTTGGTTTTTAACCACTTAAGTATTTGTTTTATAATTTGTTAATATGATTATTAAGACATCTGTTGTAAAGTCCCTCATATTATGAAATCCCCCTGCTGAATCAAGTTAGTAGTTCAGTGATTGAAATATTCATCCTCACTTCTTTTCACCAGATTGAACTCTCTGAGTAAAGGATATATTGTATTAGAATGCATTGGCGCTAAACATGGTGCTAAATGTTTCTTTCTCATAGATTATAATGAAATGGAATGCAGCAGTTTTAACATTGTTATTTCCTGACTGTTAAGGAAATCAAGGAAAACGGCTCCACCTTATCGTGTTATACTGCATAATGACAACTACAATAAACGGGAATATGTTGTCCAAGTACTGATGAAGGTTATCCCTGGGATGACTCTTGATAATGCAGTTAATATTATGCAAGAAGCACACTACAATGGCTAGTGGTGATAATTTGTGCCCAGGCGGATGCCGAAGATCACTGCATGCAACTAAGGGCAATGGACTTCTCAGCTCAATTGAACCTGCAAGTGGCGGGTGCTGAGGACAGGCCCAGTGAAACCGCATGGTTTATTGATTTTACTGCTCTCTTGTAAGGTATTAGATGTACATAAACCAGTAGTACTCATATTTTAATGAATCTTGCTCATCCTATCGTCAAATTAAGACAAGGATGGTTGTTGATTCGAATAAAATTGGTTTAATTTTCAGTTACAACCTAGAATACAATGTGTTATTTTATGAAATCGCATTAGGATATTCCTACTCCATTTGAGTGGAGACTAATCCTTATGCATGCACGAAATCGTCCTCTTACCACTTCAAGCAACATATTCTGTGGGAATCAAACCTAAGCTGACCCATGAGTTAATTAAAGATAATTAGGATATATTCATGAAAATTTTATTCTCAAGTCTTCACCTCATTCAAGTATATACTATAGGAACATCAGTTGGTGCTAGTTCCCATGTCCATCCAGTAATGATTCTGGTACTCATGGTCACTGACTCACTGGACTTCTAGAGTTGGACGATTATTATTGGTCATATAATGCAATTACGTGTGGTTTGGAAATCAGTCCACGGCAACAATAGCTAGAAATGCCTCGTAGGAATTTAGTATGTTTGGAAGGGAATATTCCATGCACCACTTCCCCTCTCCTATACTCTCTTTTTATCCCATCTCCCTTGATTCAAACATAGAATTAAATGTATATCTAAAAGCCTTTATATAAACTAGTATGTTCATACGCTAATATGTGTGTTTAAAGGCTCTTCAATTTTAAATAAATAAAAAAATACACAATTTTTTAAGTTGCAAGTAGTTATATTTTATTTATTTTTCATGTGAAGTAGTTATATTTTAAATATGTCCTAATTTTGTGGAATTTGAATTTTATTTTTCTCAATTTACCTTTATACACTTAATTCATCTTATTGTTAACCTGGAAAGCACTGACGCGGCTATAGGGTTGCCGCATCAGTGTCTGACGCAGCCCAACTCGGGGTGTGATGGGCGACTCTGTTGCTCGCGCGACGGAGCTTTTTTTTTTTTTTTCTTTTCTGGATTCACGCCGAATTGGATCGAATCGGTTCGTATCGGCCAATCGATTCAGGCCAATACCGACTTTGAATTAGGAAGAAATTCAAGTAAGAATTAAAAAAAAAAAAAGTGCAAAAACATATTTAAAAAAAAAAACCCTAAAACCATCATTGCCTCTCTCTGCTCTCTACATTCTAATTTCAAATGTTTAGTTTCAAACTTGTGGATTGTATTTAATTTATGAACATCATGTTTTAGTTATCATCTACTATTGCTCTTAAATTTGGTTTATGTTTATATAATGTGAAAAAGTATGCTTAGCAATATATAGAAAATGATGGGATAGCAAAAAATTACCATCTCTTGGTCGTCCATAGGGGTCGTCCATGATCCAAAAGCGAAAAATTCAGGTGCGCCGTCTATAAACAAAGGAGTCGTCCATAGACGAAGCGTACAGACGATCATATGACACTTGGGAAATTTTGAAGTATGATTCCACTCACATGTCTTGAGAATTCCAACCACAAAATTCTCAAGAGCAAGAACAAAACCCGTACATGTCGCCACAAATTTCTCACAAATGCTTAACTTCCTTCAGCAGTTGTAACTTCTATAGCCGTTGAGGAAGTTGTGTTAGAACTCATTGATTCCCACAAACCTTAGGGCAGTTACAAAGTGAATAACCGCTCCAAGGTTCCCTATATAAAGACCGGCCTGCGTCAAATCAAGGTAAGTTTTTTCCTAACGTTACTTCTCTGAGTCAGAACGTAATCTTCAAGAGAGAAACTAACTTAGCCATCGGAGGGGACTTGGCCGGTCAACCCCGGTCGCCTTTTGATTGTGTGTTCTTCCTTACAGGTCTTCACAACAACTGTTAGTCATCGAAGTCGGAACATTCAGCCTACTGATTTTCTACACTATCAGTTGGCGCCGTCTGTGGGGAGCGTAGTTTGTAATTTGTAATTATTTTCCTTCGACAAAAGGCTGTATGGTTCGGACAAGATCAAGAGCCACCATCCCAAGCCACCAAGAAAGTAGGGATGCCTCCAATAATCCTAACCGTGATTGACAATCAACGCCCGTCACTCAACCGCCTTCCATCCAACACATACAGTCCATGGCAACTGCCATGGCGGAGTTAACTCACCAGAATCAAGAGTAAACTAGAGAGATTCATTTAAGGAGGCAGCGTCAAGAGAGGTTCGAGGAAGGACAAGCCCAGAGTCAGGCTAGGGAGAATGTCGGACCCGATAGCTAGTCAAGGGGTATCGTTTCACGAAGGGTGCCGCACTTTGAAAGGGAAATAGACCAGATGTGCAAAGCTATGGAAGAAATGAAGGAGAACATGAGGAGGGCAAATCCCGTGGAAGACTTGGTTCACCGAACAGATTCCTTTTTTACAGCTTCCATTAATAGTCACCCTCTGCTTGCCAAGTTCAAAATCCCTTCCTTGGATTCATACGACGGGATGCACGATCCGTGCGATCACATCGCAACCTTTAAGACTACGATGCATCTTCAGGGAGTCCCGGACGAGATTATGTGTAGGGCCTTCCCAACAACCCTCAAAGGACCAGCACGAGTATGCTTCAGTAAAATACCCCCGAATACGGTGAGTTCTTTTGAAGAGTTGAGTAAGTTGTTTGTCAATAATTTCATTGGAGGGCAAAGACAGAAACATTCCTCGTCCAGCCTATTAACCATAGAACAAGAAAAGAATGAAAGCTTGCGGTCCTTCATCACTCGCTTTAACAGAGAAGCCCTAACTGTGGGCGAGATGGATGAAAAACTACTATTGGCAGCCTTCCATAATGGGGTTAATTCGGACTTATTCATCCACAAGCTTTATGAGCAAGAGCCGCAGACAATGGCTGAACTCGTCCATTCAGCTCAAAACTTTATGAATGCAAAAGATGTGATCATAGCCAAGAAGAGGAAGAGAGCGGTGAAAACAGAAGCGAACCCCATGCATCACTCCGAACAGGGTCCTCGTCCAAAGAAGGGACGAATAGAAGAGAGGAAGGATCGAGACAGTAGGAAGACGGTTTCGTCTTCAGGAAGGAATCAACACTACACGCCCCTAAATAGCCCACTTGATCAGATACTCATGCAAATCAAGGATGATCCTTCCTTGAAGTGGCCGAAGAAGATGAAGGGAGACCCCAACAAACGCAACAAGAGCAAATATTGTCGCTTCCATAGGGATCATGGGCAGAACACGGAGGAGTGTTATGACTTAAAGCAGCAGATAGAGAATCTCATTAGATAAGGAAAGTTAAGGCATCTCGTAGGAAGGGACCACAAAGACGAGAAGTTGAAGGGAAAGATGGAAGAATCATCACGACCCCCATTAGGAGAAATAAGGGTTATCATAGGGGGAACTGCAACGGGAAATTCTTCCAAGTCAAAAAAGGCGTATCTCAAAACGGTGCAGAACGTCCAGCTTTCTGGACGATCCCCAAGGACAAGAGGTATAGACGATCTAACTATTTCATTCACGGACGAAGAAGCCGAAGGAATCTATCACCCTCATGACGATGCGATCGTCATTACCTTACTCATCGCTGAGTACACTACTAGGAGGGAGTTGGTAGATAACAGAAGTTCAACAGATATATTGTATTACCCCGCCTTCCAACAAATAAGGCTGGGGCGGGAGCGGCTTCGTCTAGTATATTCACCATTAGTAGGATTTGGAGGAATGAAAGTACAACCTGTGGGCACCATTATTCTACCTGTAGTAGTGGGATCATACCCACGACAGATATCCGAGGAAGTGAATTTTCTCGTGGTGGATTTTTCATCTTCCTATAATGCCATCATTGGAAGACTAACTTTAAACAATTGGAAGGCAGTGACATCTACCTACCACCTGTCAGTCAAATTCCCTACAGAGAACGGAATAGGACAAGTAGAGGGAGATCAATTAGCAGCAAGGGAGTGTTATTTAGCTATGTTGGCTATGGACGAACACATGCAAACGATGAGCATTGAAGAGAGAAGGGTTGTCGCGGAGCCCACCGAAGTGCTTCAGGAAATTCCTTTGGATGAAGGTAATCTTGAAAAGTTTACCAGAATTGAAACAAGTATGAAAGAGAAGACAAAGAAAGACCTCGTCCAATTCCTCAAGGAGAATATCGACGTTTTTGCATGGAGTCTTCACGATATACCAGGAATTGATCCAGGTGTAATTACCCATTGTTTGAATGTAAACCCCTCCTCCAAGCCTATTTGTCAAAAGAAAAGGGTGTTCGCCCCTGAGCGAGATAATGCTCTCAAGGAAGAGGTCCAAAAGCTAACCACAGCATAGTTTATTCGGGAAGTCTATTACCCAGATTGGTTGGCAAATGTGGTGGTGGTGAAGAAAGCAAATGGCAAGTGGAGGATGTGCGTGAACTTCACTGACCTGAACAGGGCCTGCCTTAAAGATATTTATCCTTTGCCATGCATTGATCAATTGGTAGATTCCACGGCTGGTCATCGGTTGCTAAGCTTCATGGATGCCTTCTCAGGATATAATCAGATAAAAATGGACGAGACAAATCAAGAGAAGACCTCCTTTGTTACCTGTTAAGGTTTGTTCTGTTATAAGGTAATGCCCTTTGATTTGAAGAATGCGAGGGCAACTTATCAAAAGTTGGTTAATCATATGTTCTGTCCACAGATAGAACGGAATGTGGAGGTGTACGTCGACGACATGCTTGTAAAGAGCTTGGACGAGGGAAGACACTTGGACGTGTTGGGAAAATACATGTTCGTATCACATACAAAACATACGCAGCGGAAAATTAACGGATCTACTTCATTCGCAATTGATAACATGTACTATGAAAGTTTCAGAATTTAAGAACAAGAAAGCGTACCTTGGTGTGGTGAAATTCAAAACCAAAGATTAGAAGTTCTTGGGAAGACTTTTAATCTTCACTCCAATTCCACTTAATGCCCAAGATGTGTGGTCTCTCAATCAGTTTCCAAGAAAAGAACAAAGGAGTGTCCAACACTCACATACAAACCATTTCATTCCTTGTGTAATCTTAATGAAAAACACTTATGAAAAGACACATGAAAGGACTTATGAAATTACTTATGAAATTCTGTATGTTTCTCTCCTTATATACAACTGATTATCTAATTGAGCTAGCCTTTTGGGTCATTCCAATTGGGCTCTAATGTGTGGCTTGGAGTGGGACCAAAAGGGAACAAATAAGACTCTAGCTCCAATGGGCCTTGGGCTTTTCTGTCAACTCTTGACAAGTCCAAAGTTACCATTAATTATATCCAATACCACTATATGAATATAATTGCACTCTAGGCCTTATTAATAAATTATATTCCAAGACTTTATTATACATGCAACCCCTTCATTAAAATATTCGTAGCAATACAAAGTCATGAATATAGACTGCCACTTTGAAGATTACTACATCTTAATCCTTGAGTACCCGGTTTAATCCTTAATGTTATTCATCATATATTTATGAAATCCAATTCCATAAATATATACTTTAGTAACTCCTTACTAAAGTGGTTGGGCCCAACTCTGTGAATAACCAATCCCATTAAACTTATCTCAGGGGAATATTTTATATCTCCGTTAAGAGATTATGAATTCCATCTTGAGAATATATGTTCCATCAACACTAAATGCGGCTGCCCAACATACTAAGGTTTTGACTGTAACTTATAGATCTCACTCCTAATATATCAAAGCAACCTACATCTCATGATCAGGTCCATTATTCTCTCAGGATTTAGAGTTGATGTAAATCGAAGTCATGAGATTTATTATTCAATTGACAGTCGTTAGGAGAATAATAAATCTCACAGCGGTCCAGTTCAATATGTCTTTAATTCTTAAAACATATCAACATACCAACTAGAAATCTTCCATTTCCATGATTAAGACAAATCATCTTAGTTGATATGTTATAGTCTTCGCAGATGAAACGCCCAATTTCATCACCGACTATGAACTACATTCTGAGTTTACAAAGAACTTGCAATTTATATCTTCTGTGACTTTTCACATAAATCGCATACTATGCATCTCATGGATTAAGATAATGTCCCATTTGTTCATTTATAATAGTCTCATATAATTAAACAATTTAATTATTTATGACATGCCAATAAATTGGATTTTAGGGCATAAACCCCAACAAGACGATCTTCAGGAAACCTTTGAAACACTCAGACGATATAAAATGAAGCTAAATTCGAGCAAATGTGCATTCGGATTATCATTAGAAAAGTTTTTAGGGTTCATGGTTTCACAAAGGGGAATTGAAGCAAATCCAGATAAGATCCAGGCTATATTAAACATGGAACCACCAAAAAATATTAAGGAAGTTCAATCCCTCACAGGGCGAGTTACAGCCTTGAACAGGTTTGTATCAAAAGCCACAGACAAGTGTTTACCCTTCTTCAAGGTCCTCAGGAAGGCGTTCGAATGGACGGACGAATGTCAACAAGCCTTCCAAGATCTTAAAAATTATCTAGCGACGGCTCCACTGCTAAGTCCGTCCGTGTTGGGAGAAGAACTGTATTTGTACTTGGCGGTGTCCCCATATGCCGTAAGCTCAGCTCTAATCAAGGGAGACGAGAAAGTACAAAAACTTGTGTATTACACAAGTCAAGCACTTAAAGGAGCGGAAAGACGTTATCCGCAGATGGAGAAATTGGTTTTTGCTCTAATAACAGCTTTTAGAAAGATGAGGCATTACTTCCAAGCCCATACCATCAATGTTATGACAGACCATCCGCTCAAGAAGGCAATGAATAGGCTGGAAGCCGCAGGACGACTGATCCAGTGGGCTGTGGAGCTCAGTGAATTCGACATCAAGTACAAACCAAGAAGTACGTTAAAGGCTCAAACCTTGGCAGATTTCATTGCAAAATTCACTCCAAGTTATGAAGATGTAAGCGGAATGGAAGAGAGTAAAAAGTGGATTGTCCATGTAGATGGATCGTCTACACTACATGCAGGGGGAATAGAAGTCATCTTACAATCACCAGAAGGAGATAAGTTGAAGCAAAAGGTTCGTTTACAGTACCAAACAACTAATGATGAGGTTGAGTATGAGACCGTTCTTAAAGGACTAGAATTGGCTAAGTCTGTGGAGGCAGAGTCGATACTCGTCATGGGAGACTCTCAGTTAGTCATAGGCCAAGTGAATGGGACATATGAGGCCAAGGAAGATCGAATGAAGAAATACCTAAATAAGGTGACACGCCTAGTAAAGAAGTTCAAGGAAGCTGATTTCGTTCAAATCCCAAGGGAAGAGAACGTGGAAGTAGATACTCTAGCGAAGGAAGCCTCAGCAAATGAAGTAATGGACGAGATTGATGAAGTACAATATATGCCACGAATAGACCTTCCAGAGATATTGCAAATAGAAAGAGAAGAAAATTGGATGACCCCAATAGTATCATACCTAAGGGACGGAAGGCTTCCGGAGGGGAAGGACGAGACCAGGAAGCTAAGGGTCAGATCGGCTAGGTACATCCTCATGGACGAAATGCTCTACAAAAGGGGTTTCTCCCAGCCTTATCTAAGATGTTTAGCTCCAGACGAAGCGAACTACATATTGAGGGAGATTCATGAAGGAGCATGTGGTAACCATTCAGGGGCCAGATCACTTGTCCACAAAGTCGTACGTGCAAGATACTATTGGCCTACCATCCAAGCTGATGCTAAGGCATATGTTAAGGTCTGTGATCAATGTCAACGTTATAGCAACATTCCTAGACAGCCATCGGAATATCTTACCCCAATGATGGCCCCATGGCCTTTTGCACAATTGGGTTTGGATATACTCGGCCCCTTTCCAACTGGGATGAGACAGATGAAGTTTTTGGTTGTGGGAATAGATTACTTCATTAAGTGGGTGGAAGCTGAACCCTTAGCGAAAATTACACAACAAAATGTCAAAAACTTTGTCTGGAAGAACATTGTATGCAAATTTAGAGTGCCGAAAGTTCTAGAGTCAAACAACGAACGATAGTTTGACAACACACCCTTCAGGAAATTTTGTGAACAACTTGGAATCAAAAACCATTATTCCTCACCCTCCCACCCACAAGCCAATGGACAAGCAGAGGTAGCAAATCGATCTTTGTTGAAAATCATCAAGACTCGGCTTGAGGGGGCAAAGGGAGTATGGCCGAATGAGTTACCAGGTGTTTTATGGGCTTACAGAACAACAGTGAAGACCCCCACAGGAGAAACTCCTTTCAAACTAACCTATGGGAGTGAAGCAGTTATACCTACAGAGGTACACATGGCCAACCATAGGGTAATGAAGTACCAAGACGGAGAAAATGAGGAGAAACTTCGTCTTAACCTTGATCTTGTAGACAAGGTAAGGATGGACGCTACTTTAGGAGCACAGCTATAGATCACATTCTCTTCCTCCTCCTCGTTTAGAGAAGGGCTAATTGGTTCTCTGGACGAGCTAGTCCCAGCCTCAGAGGCCATCCTGCGTTGCATTTCCTGGAATTCTTCCAAAGGAATACCAAGAACCCCAGACAAGTAAGGCTCGTCTGAGGAACTGCTACTATAACTAGTGCTACCCTCACCACTCTCATAACTCCCTACAGAAACGTTCTGGTACTCGTCTATCTCTCTCTTTAAACTGCTACTAGACGAAGACATGACAAATAAATGATTAAGACAAAAACCTAAGAAGGAAAAGGGAATACCTGACAGATCTAGGACGAGGGCAAGATGAGGCTCTTGGACGAGATAGCTGAGGAGATTATGAGAAAGGTGAGGGACAAGAAAGGGAATGTACCTATTTATAAGTCCAAGAGGGAAGGTCAGCGAAGCGACGCCCACTATTAAAAAGATGACACGTGGCAGTTCCTTTGGAAAAAGCAATTGACTAAGCAGGTCAACCAATGGAATCTTAACACGTGGCACAAAAAAAAAAGGAGAGAGAAAAGGGTTTAGGCCAGGACCATAAAGATGTTCAATAAACCCCAATAATTTCCTTTGACAGCCCCTGGACAAGGGGGCAACTGATGGGATAGCAAAAAATTACCATCTCTTGGTCGTCCATAGGGGTCGTCCATGATCCAAAAGCGAAAAATTCAAGTGCGCCATCTATAAACAAAGGAGTCATCCATAGACGAAGCGTACGGACGATCATATGACACTTGGAAAATTTTGAAGTATGATTCCACTCACATGTCTTGAGAATTCGAACCACAGAATTCTCAAAAGCAAGAACCAAACCCGTACATGTCGCCACAAATTCCTCACAAATGCTTAACTTCTTTCAGCAGTTGTAACTTCTATAGCCATTGAGGAAGTTGTGTTGGAACTCATTGATTCCCACAAACCTTGGGGCAGTTGCAAAGTGAATAACTGCTCTAAGGTTCCCTATATAAAGACCGGCCTGCGTCAAATCAAGGTAAGTTTTTTCCTAACGTTACTTCTCTGAGTCAGAACATAATCTTCAAGAGAGAAACTAACTTAACCATCGAAGGAGACTTGGCCGGTCAACCCCGGTTGCCTTTTGATTATGTGCTCTTCCTTACAGGTCTTCACAACAACTGTTAGTCATCGAAGCCGGAATATTCAGCCTACTGATTTTCTACACTATTAGAAAATATAAATAAAAATATTTTTAATAATTTTTTAATTGCCGCACCCACATCCTACTTTTTCAAAAATTGCCAAGTCCCGCACCCGAATCCAGAAATGCACCCGTGCTTCATAGTTGTTAACTCATTTTCAATTAGATAATAGGGTTATTTTCTAAAGTAATAGGAAGTGGACAATAACAATTCTATTCTAATTATATGTAAAGATAGTATAAACTATCAACATATTTGTAACTCCTAGTCTAGAATTGCTAATAAAGGCCTGTAGGGTTAAGGGCCCAAATCATATATTGGGTCTTGGGCCTTGGCCGAGAATGTGGGAAATCTGAGGACGAGTAAATAGTAGTGAGTGGTTTGAGCTCAGAGTCCCATGGGAAGGGTACAAATGAGAAGGTAGGTTGAGGAGGAGTATTTCCTCAGATAAACTAAGCATAGGTCAAATGTGTATCCCAATGGTAAAGGTGACCTTCCAAGAGGATCCAGTGATAGAGACATGCATCACTGAATATACAAGAGGGATGGGAACTCAGAAGTATCTAAGAAAAAGCTGCTACCACTGCATTGAATGCCTTATAGCTAACTTTCTGGTCGCATTTATGTGAAGAAAACTCCTGAACAGTGTTGCCTTGGCTACCCCAACTCATAGAGGGTTAGAGAAGGTGTTTGATAGGATAGGCGCTCAAGTAGTAGCCTGGATGATCAACAAATAGAGGGCGAAGATCAATCAAGGGCAGGAATATAATATGAGGAACCCCTAGGAATCAAGGGGACAAAAAACAAAAAAAGAAAAAAGACAGTAGTATCAAGGACCGGTCCTGTAGTCCAACCTGAGAGAAATATATAAGAACGGATCCCCTCGGACTTTGCCGAGGACGACTTTCCTTAGCATAAACGTGTTTGTTCTTATTCTCTTGCTGTCTGAATCTACTTTGGTGTTCGTTTGATTCATTAAAACCCAGTTTTCCAACCCATTTCTCTACAAAATTTATTTTTTTGGGCTCTTTAGGCATGAGTCCACCAACCTTTAGGCTAAAGACCCAAATCGGGACCTCACAAGACCAAAACTTTATAATTCAAGGAATGACTACAATCCAAAATATATAAGATTGCAACTTCAAAGTAGTTTTTTCTTTTTTTTTCTTTTTTTAAGGAAAGAGTCAAAGCAGTATTATCCAAATAACTAGAAGATCAAAAACAACAAAATTAGAAATATCTGGAGGAACAAACTTCATTCGGACTAACAAAGGAGAAGACAACCTAACTCTCATAGCTAAGGCATGGGCTACAGAATTACGCTGCCTCCTAGTATGAGAGAATGAATGAGTTTGTAGTAAACTTGCAATAGACATTGAGTCTTTTACAGTATGACCAATAGTTGAAAGGGAAAAGTCTGCAGCTGAGAAAGCCTTACACATAAGCTCTGAATTCCCTTCAAACACAGAATGACGACTACCTAGTTCAACAATGAATTCAGTAGCTCTTCGCATTGCTAGAGCCTCCAAAACTTGTACTAATGATGGTTAGGATATTTTCTCGAATAATGCAACTATTACTTCACCTCTCTCATTTCAGACTTCACCCCAATCCTAGCTTCAAATGAGTCTTCGAAGATTGCCCCATTGTAATTTGCTTTAAAACCATCGATAGCTGGAGGTTTCCACTGTCAACCTGTCGAGATTTTTCTACAGGTAATAGAGGTTTATGTTGGAACTCTAATAGGAGATTTCTAGCTACTTCAAGAACTTTTCCAGTGGGCAGACTTGCTTCCTTGATTCATATTTTATTTTTACGGTGCCATACAAACCTTGCCACTATAGCAAAGAGTTCCACATTTTGATGATGATTCCCAACAAATTGACATAATCAGAAAAAGTGTAGATGTTAGGGAAGTCTTTCTGGATCCAACCAAAACTGATTCCCACAAATCACGAATATCTAAGCACTCTCGTAGGGCATGAAATGTAGTCTCTGTGGCTAATGAACACAAACTGCAGTTTGCCATCTCTAGGACTTTCCATTTTTTGAGATTTTCCTTGGTTGGTAAAGCTTCGGAACAAGCACACCAAAGAAAAATTTTAATTTTATTTGGCAATCTAAGCTTCCAAATCCAAGGCCAGAAGGATTTTGTATTTGAATTATCCGAGCTTCAAGCATCAACCCTCTGTACTTCCTCACATAAAAAATTGGTATCCTATCTTAACCAAGTAGACACCATTCTTGCTTCGGGGCAAATAATACAATCTTGTTGGCTAGTAACACAGATTTGTATAGCTTTTATTATTTGGGCTTCAAAAGGAAGGATGTGCTGGTCTATCACATAGTTGTTCCACCCTCTTAGCTCAAGCAAGCAATCAACCGTAGCTTCTTCCAAAATAGTAGCTCAGGGAGATAGGATTCTTGCAGAATTAGTGCCAGGTATCCAGTTATCATTGTAGATCCGAATATTTTTACCATCTTTAACTCTCCACAACATCCTAGGTGAAATAACATTCCTAACTTTTAATAAGCTTTGCCAAGCATAGGAACACGAGGAAGCTTTAGCCTCAAAGATAGAACCTCTAGGAAAATACTTGGTTTTAAAAACTCGATAGAACAGGGAATTGTGATCATTTAGTAAACGCCAACTTTGTTTTGACATGGTTTCATTAAACTTGACCAAATCTTTGAATCTCATTCCACCCATAGCTTTCGGCTTACAAAGGACCTCTCACTTCTTCTAATGGATCTTTCTCTGCCCCCCCTCCCTGTCCACGCCAAAATTTCCTTATTAGTGCCTCAATCTCATCACACAGTCCAATAAGCAATTTGAAGCAACTCATTATGAAGGTTGGAATAGCTTGGACCACTGCTTTGAGTAAAATATCTCTACCCACTTGGGACAATAACTTTTCCATCCACCCTTGGAGTTTACTCCAAGATCTCTCTTTTATATAATTTAGGCTTGCTATCTTATTTCTCCTAACCACGGTAGGGAGACCAAGGTACTTCCCGTATTCTTTGGCTTTAGGGATCCTAAAAAACCAATGATTTCAGCTTTCAACTTCGAAGTAGTTAAATGCGCTAGTCATATTGCAAAAGTAAATCAAACATTACATGCATTTTCCATGGTACAAAGTATTCAAAAATGTTATACATGAGAGGTTCTAATTAACATATTAAACATATCCAAGGTGGAAAATTTAAAACAGGGGAAATGAAGCCGTCACACAATCCAACTCGATCTCTCTACAATGTGTTACCTGTAATAAAAATAACAACGACTAGAAATTCTCATATCAGATTAGATGGAATATTAGTCCCTAGGTACCAACCTGTGAATCGCAACAAAATTTCTATAATTACCGTATCTCTAAAAAATAAGATCATCGTATGAAAACCTCAAACAATAATATTCCACGATATACCCAATAAGCTCTAGCTCATGGCATCTTGTCCTTATATAAAAGCAAGATAGAAAATGGTGTTTCAAGACCTATCTGGTATGTGTGTAACTTACCCAAAAAAAGGAAAACCACAATGTAAACTCATTTAGACACCCACAATATATGTCAACCAAATGCAGCCCAAATTTCATATTGATTTAACTGTGCTTCAATAATTTCCATGAATGACATAGCAATGGTTACATATGTAAACACAGCCAAATAAATTAATAAGACATATATTGCATCTTCCTTGCATCAAATTTGCACATCTTGGTGTTTCTAATGGAGACATCTAGAATTCAAATCTCCTTTCTCCCGTTGTAACTATTGAAAAAGTTTGCACAACTGGGGAGCAATCTTCAACTCAACAAACAAGAGAGTTTAATGGAATTAGATCTTCAAGCATATCACTAGTTTAGGCTTTATTGCCTCCACTTAAACTCAACATAGACCTTGAATTTCAGCATTTTTTTTCTTAGAAATTCACACATATGCGACCTTCTCTCTCTCTCTCTCTCTCTCTCTCTCTCTCTCTCTCTCTCTCTCTCTCTCTCTCTATATATATATATATATACATATATATGTGTGTGTGTGTGTGTGTGTGTGTGTGTGTGTGTGAACACAAATTGGTTTTCAATGAACCAAAATTTTTAGACAAAGAAAGAAAACTTCAACAACACCAGCCTGCATGCAACATCAAGTCTACATACTTAATATCTAAATGTTCTTTTGTCAGTTTGTGATTAAAGCATTGCTCTTGTAAGTAATAATATTTCATCAGATTTATCGAATGAGCATAACTCTCACAATATCAAATTATAATTTATTTTATTCAATAGAGGATTTTCATCCCCTGAATGCAGGCGATATAAACAATACAGCCATCAGTAGAGTTGACATGCATTGCCTAGCTAGCTCCAATAACTTGGGTGTTCATGTGTGTGAGTGCGCAAATGTTGGAGGCAGTATTCATAGCAGTCCCTGGTACCACAATGATAAGACCCCCTAATTTTAATGACAATATCATTCCTTGCTAAACCAATGGTTTCAATTCTCCATAGGCAATTTGGATGTGGTGCTCAGGCATCCTGCAATTCTGTGTGTGTGTGTGAGAGAGAGAGAGAGAGAGAGAGAGAGAGAGAGAGAGAGAGAGAGAGAGAGAGAGAGAGAGAGAGAGAGAGAGAGCTTGTAAGAATTGAAAAGAATATTTGAAATCATTCTCTACAATATAAAAAATCACCACTGAAATTAGTTTGAAATTATGATTTGAGACTAGCTAAAATTTGTTCAAACCTACAATAATATAAGCCTTCACATGTGGCTAAAATAGGATTGGGAAGTTGATGCGGACCTCAATCGACACGCTTTGAGACCCAACAAATAATATTGAAATATTTGCCCAAGAAAGCTAAAATTCAAATTTTGATAGAAACCCTGACTCAACGTTTATAAATAAAACGCGAATCAAAGGTATAAGTAATAGAACCCAACCCAATGATTATAACTGAATCACGAACTGAAAGTATAAAATTTAAACGCCACAAGGAAGAATCCCTGATAAGTTCATAGTTCTTGAAGAATCAAGAGAAGAAGCAAAAACTCACGTTTTTCTTATTTTTATTCAAATAAATCCTCTATTACAAGGAGTGCATGCTATTTATAAGACATGACTGAAAATAGGAAAATATATAATTAAAAAAAAAACATACTAAATAATAGAAGCCTAAATTAAAGTTGATTTGATCTGAAATTACCAGCTCCAAAATAGGAAAATAGCTAAAAAAATTTTCTAAATAATAGAAACCTAAAATTAAGATAGATTTAGTCTGAAATTAGAAGCTCCAAAATAGGAAAAATATCTATTAATTGGTATAGAGCTGGAAAATCAATTAGCCATTAATCCACTCTATAAATCACGTCCAATTAAGCCAAATCTACTCTCAATAGCTTGGATTAAATTTATTACGCTTTCATCTTTCTTTGGGCCAAGCTTAGAATGTCCTATGTGTTGGGGTTTATACCCAAAAATCCAATTTATTGGCATGTCATAAATAATTAAATTGTTTAATTATATGAGACTATCTATAAATGAACTAATGGGACATTATCTTAGTCCATAAGATGCATAGTATGTGATTTATATGAAAAGTCACAGAAGATATAAATCACAAGTTCTTTGTAAACTCAGAATTTTAGTTTGTAATTGATGATGAAATTGGCATTTCATCTGTGAAGACTATAACATACCAACTAAGATGATTTATCTTGATCATGGAAGAGAAGACTTCTAGTTAATATATTGATATGTTTTAAGAGTTAAGATATATTGAACTGGACCGCTGTGAGATTTATTATTCTCCTAATGACTGTTAAATGAATAATAAATCTCATGACTTCTATTTACATCAACTCTAAATCATGAAAGAATAATGGACTTGATCGTGAGGTATAAGTTGCTTTGATATATCAGGAACTCTAAATCATGAGAGAATAATGGACCTAATCGTGAGGTGTAAGTTGCTTTGATATATCAAGAGTGAGATCTATAAGTCACGATCAAAATCTCAGTATGTTGGGCAGCCATATTTAGTGTTGATGGAATATATATTCTCAAGATGGAATTCATAATTTCTTCACGGAGATATAAAATATTCCATTGAGATAAGTTTAATGGGTTTAGTTATTCAGAGTGTTGGACCCAACCACTTTAGTAAGGAGTTACTAAAGTATGTATTTATGAAATTGGATTTCATAAATATATGATGAATAACATAAAGGATTAAACTGGGTACTTAAGAATTAAGATGTAGTAATCTTTAAAGTGGCAGTCTATATTCATGACTTTGCATTACTACGAATATTTTAATAAATGGGTTGCATGTATAATAAAGTCTTGGAATATAATTTATTAATAAGGCCTAGAGTGCAATTATATTCATATTGTGATATTGAATATAATTAATGGTAACTTTGGACTTGTCAAGAGTTGACAGAAAAACCCAAGGCCCATTGGAGCTAGAGTCTTATTTGTTCCCTTTTGGTCCCACTCCAAGCCATACACTAGAGCCCATTTGGAATAGCTCAAAAGGCTAACCCAATTAGATAATCAATTATATATAAGGAGAGAAATATACAGAATTTCATGAGTGTGCTTTCCAAGTTAGTTTTCTAAGTGATTTTTCATTATGATCACATGAGAACAAGAAATGGTTTATTCTCTCCTTGGAAACTAATTGAGAGACTACATTTCTTGGGCATTAAATGGAATTGGAGTGAAGACTAAAGGTGTTACTAAGTGCTTTTAATCTTTTGTTTTGAATTTCACCACACCAAAGTACGCTTTCTTGTTCTTAAATTCTGAAACTTACATAGTACATTTTATCAATTGCGAATGAAGTAGATCCATTAATTTTTCGCTGCGTATATTTTGTATGTGATACAAACATGTATTTTCCCAACAAATGGTATTAGAGTGGTCTTCAATTTCGAATATAACATATTTTGTGAGTTTTGGAAGTAGAGATTATATATGCATTTAATTTTCTACATGGTTGTTGAAACTATGATTTGATCAAAACTGATATTGTTGTTATGATGTTGTTTAAATATGAATTTAAGTATGTTAAATTCATCTTTAAGGCTATAGCATCAATGGAATTTAGTTTTGATATCAAATTCGGCATATCATGTTCATATGGTGGTTGTTTGTTCATAAAGAATGTTGAAAACTGCCAACAACTGCTCTTTAAAAACTGAAAACACGCATTTTTCGCGAGTAATTTCGCGAGAAGGTAACTCGCGAAAAATGCTATTGAAGCACAAAACTGTTTCACGGGTAAGCTTTACTCGCGAATCAGTCGCGAGACAGTCGCGAAAGTTTCTGTCTGAATTTTGTGTTTTCACTATTTTTTCTTACTCCTCTTTCATAGGAAGAGCTTAATCACGAGATTCTCGCGAAAATGCATTTGAAGGAAATTTTGAATTTTTTCTAAGTTTTTTCAAATGCATAAAGAGCAAGGCTGTGTGTGATGAGATTACACATAGTTCTAACTAAAAGACCTAATGAGATCAAAGATATTAGTTAAATAGAACTCTTAGTCCTAAATAGTTTGAGACTTATCTTTTAAGAAATATTTTAATGAGATTGGAATTGTTGTATGATTGAAAGTCCTTAATTTATTTTAATTAAAAGTTTTAATGAGATTAAAACTTAATTAAAATGTGTATATTTTCTAATAAGATTAGAACTTTTATTTAGTAAATTAAGGATAGAGTTCTTTTTAACTAATTTTTGATCCATTAGAGTTTAAGGAATCCTAAATAGTTTAGGACTTCCATTTTAATTAGTAATTCTAATAAGATTAGAGTCTTTATCAAGTGCAAGGTTATAAGTTGTGATTGGAGCACAATTATTTAAAAAAAAAAAACTCAAATAATGAGTGGGAGTTCTGAAATAACCCTTTTATTAAGTTTACTGTAATGTGAATAAATACCTTGTCTTGACTTCAAGTCTTGCATTCCATGCGGAGGGTATTTATTTCATGAATTACATGGTTAAACTTCTTTGTGATTGCGCGAATGTTCATTACGCTATTGTGACGTGACTTAGTAACATCATATCAAATTTAAACAATTAAACATATTTGATGTGTATGGTTAAAATTGTGATAAGATCACAATGATTTCATGACAATCCACTTGTTTTAAAATTTCTAGTGAGAGAGACTCAAGGGTTGATTCTCACGTCGTCTATTACCAGTTTATAGTAGTGTGATTAGGCACCTCGCCTTGGCATTTATGTCTTACTCCCTTTGGAGGGTGTTTAATTCATGGTACTACAAGATTAAACTTCTTAATGATAGATGAAATGTATTTTACATTGAGAACAACCACGCTTCCGTAGAGTTACTTAGTGACTCATATAGATTCTAGGCAATGGTGTACACTAGACTACGTTTAATGTTAACCTCCCTTCGGAGCTATGTTATTATTACTTATAGGCTAAAGGAAAAGCGGCAAATTATTTTTGTTTGGTAAGAGTTACCATGATAGCATTAATAATGAGAATAATTCTCGCCTAATCATAGTGATTAGTATGACCTCGCTTCCGAGGAATATTAATTGCGGGATTAGGTTGTCGCTGCACCTAGTATAATATGGTTTTCGGGTTCCATATTATATGGTTATGCATGCAAAATATAATGTCCCTGTAATTATGTTCATAGTCTCAAAATAAATTTGCCATAAATTTTTGTTCTCTTGCTACTATTTCAATTGAATCATATTAACTAAAAAATAATTTTAGACATGGTACTTAAAGGAGCTGAAGGACATAAATATTTTTTGATTCAGCATTGTTATGATGCATTTATGGAAGATAGCTTATGATATGGTCATAGTTTCCATTGAAATGCTAAATTGTTACATTGGCTTCTATCTCAATTGTGCTAGAGTATGAGATGCAAGAGTTAGTACTAGACTTAGATTTTATATTAAGTCTAAATGAGATGTTTGGTATGAATCATATCGAGTGCTAAGAAAAACTTAAGGAGTTCCAATTCTATATCATTTTATGAAAATGTTTTAATTTTAAAAATTAATTGAAATTCTTGGATGTAGAAATTAAATGTTAATCTCGTTTAGATATGATCCATAAGTCCATGTTAGAATCATTTAATCAATTCAAATTGTTTTGAAAATGAATTATTTTTATTTTATCTGAATTGATGAGTGAGTTTTACGCAACGGAAGACATCCTAAAAGCTAAAGCTAGGATCAACATGATTTAATTCAAATTCTTAGCCAAAACCAAAAGGTAAGGGTGGTAAGAAGATGAATTATAATATCAAACAGTTGGATAAGCAAGTTGCCCTAGTAGTTGCCAAAAGGAAATTGGACTTAAAAGCATGACTAAAAGGAAAGTGTTCCTGTTTTGGTAAAGCTAAGCATTGTCCATGATTGTTTTCTAGATGGAAATTTACAAGTTTTACTTTTTAAAGAGAAAGTTTCCATCCTTTGTTATTGTATGTTTTGAACTTATCTAGATCTTATTAATCTAAATGATATTCAAGATTGGTGAAAGATGGGCTTTTAGAACCATTATATTATTACATTCTCAGTCTATGAATTTTATCTAGAGGATAATATGATTTAGAATTCCTTTATTGTAAAGGAATAAAGTTTCAATGACTTCTTTAAGTTAGTGTAATGATGCCAAGAATCAACTCAGTAAGCTCCAAGGCCTTCACGTACTTCGGGTGAACCTGCACAAGTAGAAAGAACCTCGAAGGGAGGTACCGGCGTGGTACCGGCCAACGACCCTCCGATGGTTAAGTTAGTATCGCTCACAACTCTAGAGTACCAGAGTCGGGGTAGAAGCATGCGTACCTCAATTTTGGAGGGTGTGGAAGTATTTATAGTAGTAGCAAGAGCCCTTGGCCAAGGCATGCTGGAGAAGATATTACTCTTACCGGAATTGCCCCCGAGTAGCGTGGAGCGTAAGATACTTCTTAGGCAAGCAAGTGTGTTGGGCAAGCCATCCCTCTGGGAGCGATTGTGTCGCGCACGACACCTGTCCAAATAGTAGCGTACGCGACAAGACTTGTTTCCTCAGGGAAGCGTGCGTGGCAAGATAGGCTTTGGGTGCCCCAAGCCTTCCCCGTCGACGGTCTCTCCCATCACCCCATTCAAGGGTTGTGTCATCAGGGTTTAGTGTCCGTCATCATCCCTCGCACTGTCTGTTGGGAAATCATCATGTTTGCATCACATACAACACATACGCAGCGGAAAATAAACGGATCTACTTCATACGCAATCGATAACATGCACTATGTAAGTTTTAGAATATGAGAAGAAGAGAGTGTACCTTGATGCGGTGAATTTCAAAACCGAATGAAGAAGTACTCGGGAATACTTTCAATCTTCACTCCAATTCCACTCGATGCCCAAGATGTGTGGTCTCTCAATCAGTTCTTTGTTTCTAGAGAGAATATGAAAGAGTGTCTCTCTTCCTTATTTTATTACCTTTTATTATTATAAAACATACAAACCATTTTATTCTATATAAAATTCTGTATGTTTCTCTCTACATAACTGATTATCTAATTGGGCAAGCCTTTTGGGCCTTCCCAATTGGGCTTTAGTGTGTAGCTTGGAGTGGGACCAAAAGGGAACAAATAAGACACTAGCTCCAATGGGCCTTGGGCTTTTCTGTCAACTCTTGACAAGTTCAAAGTTACCATTAATTATATTTAATACCACTATATAAATATAATTGCACTCTAGGCCTTATTAAGAAATTATATCCCAAAACTTTATTATACATGCAACCCCTTCATAAAATATTCGTAGTAACACAAAGTCATAAATATAGACTGCCACTTTGTGAATTACTACATCTTAATCCTTGAGTACCCGGTTTAATCCTTTTAAGTTATTCACCATATATTTATGAAATCTAATTTCATAAATATATACTTTAGTCTTACTAAAGTGGTTAGGCCTAACTCTCTGAATAACTGTACCCATTAAACTTATCTCAAGGGAATATTTTATATCTCCGTTAAGAGACTATGAATTCCATCTTGAGAATATATGTTCCATCAACACTAAATGTGGCTGCCCAACATACTGAGGTTTTGACCGTTACTTTAGATCTCACTCCTGATATATCAAAGCAACCTACATTTCATGATCAGGTCCATTATTCTCTCAGGATTAAGAGTTCATGTGAATACAAGTCGTGAGATTTATTATTCAATTGACAGTCGTTAGGAGAATAATAAATCTCACAGCGGTCCTGTTCAATATGTCTTAACTCTTAAAACATATCAACATATTAACTAGAAGTCACCACTTCCATGATCAAGACAAATCATCGTAGTTAATATGTTATAGTCTTCGTAGATGAAATGCCCAATTTCATCACCGACTACGAACCAAAATTATGAGTTTACAAAGAACTTGTGATCTATATCTTCTGTGACTAAATCACATAAATCACATACTATGCATCTCATGGACTATTTAATAATGTCCAAATATTCATGTTACCATTATTTTAGATAAGAATAAAACAACTTTATTACACATAATATTAAGTCATACATCATTTCTCAAATAATGTCATACATAATATCATACATAGTATCATACAATAGGATTTAAGGGCACATATCCTAACAATCTCCCACTTGCCCTAAAGACTATTGTGCACTAATCTAACTCCCATTCCCTCCAAATGTGACTCGAAGGTCCTTTGAGGCAAGACTTTGGTAAAGGGATCTGCTAGATTATTTGCACTTTCAATCTTTACAACCACCACATCTCCACGAGCAACAATGTCTCGAATGATGTGGTACTTCCTCTCAATGTGCTTTCCTTTCTTGTGATTCCTTGGATCTTTGGATTGTGCAACTGCTCCACTATTGTCACAAAACAATGTGATAGGAACTTGCTCCATTCTCACTACACCAAGATCAGAAAGCAATTTCTTGAGCCAAACAGCTTCCTTTGCCGCCTCACAAGCAGCAACATATTCAGCTTCCATGGTGGAGTCCGCAATACAAGATTGCTTAACACTCCTCCAACTTATGGCTCCACCTCCCAAGGTGAAAACACATCCTGACGTGGACTTTCTGAAATCTAGATCTGATTGAAAGTCTAAATCTGTATAGCCAATGGGAATCAAATCCTCACAACGGTAAACAAGCATATAATCTCTCGTTCTCCGTAGATACTTGAGAATATGCTTTACAGCTTGCCAATGTTGTGGTCCTGGATTTGATTGATATCGGCTGACCATGCCAACTGAAAAACAGATATCTGGTCTAGTACAAAGCATGGCATACATGAGACTTCCTACTGCAGAAGCATAAGGAACTTGTCTCATCATATCTACTTCCTCTTGAGTCTTAGGCCTTTGGTCATCAGACAGAGGAACTCCATGTCTGAAAGGAAGTAATCCTTTCTTGGAGTTTTGCATGCTAAACCGTTCTAGAACCTTATCTATATATCCAGCTTGTGATAAGCCTAACATCTTATTCTTACGATCTCGCCAAAGCTTGATCCCTAGAATAAAGTTAGCCTCACCTAAGTCTTTCATATCAAATTGGCTTGACAACCAAACCTTTACTGATGACATTACACCTACATCGTTTCCAATGAGTAGAATATCATCAACATAAAGCACTAGGAACATTACTACTTTATCTTGATGTCTTTTGTACACACATGGTTCATCAAGATTTTGTTCAAAACCAAATGATTTGATTGCTTGATCAAATCTGATGTTCCATGACCTAGATGCTTGCTTAAGTCCATAAATGGACCTATTCAACTTGCATACCATATGCTCTTGGTTCTTTGCTATGAAACCTTCTGGTTGCTTCATATAGATTTCCTCTTCAAGATTGCCATTGAGAAATGCAGTCTTGACATCCATTTGCCAAATCTCATAATCATAATGAGCAGCAATGGATAAGAGAATTCTGATAGATTTAAGCATTGCTACTGGTGAAAAGGTTTCCTCATAATCAATGCCTTCTTTTTGAGTATAACCTTTTGCCACTAGCCTTGCTTTAAAGGTTTCAACATTTCCATCTATCCCTCTCTTCCTCTTGTAAACCCATTTGCAACCAACAGGTTTAATGCCGTTAGGCGCCTTTACAAGATCCCAAACTTGATTGGAATACATGGAATCTAATTCTGATTTCATAGCTTGGACCAAATGATGTGCATCTATATCATTCATTGCTTCTTCATAAGTGTAAGGATCAGTTTCGGCCTCCTCTGAGATAGCCTCATAAGTCTCTCCAAGACCTATGAATCTTATAGGTGGCCTAATATTCCTCCTACTACGACGAGGCAACTGTGTACTAGACATCTCATGAGTAGTATCTTGTGGTGTATCCAATACAGCCACATCATCCCTAGTTTCAACCATTGGTTGTTCAATTACAGGTTCATTCATTTCAGCCAAGACAACTCTACTTCTAGGAGTAAAATTATTCATATAGTCATATTCCAAGAATTTAGCATTTGTACTAACAAAAACTTTGTTATCTTTATGACTATAGAATAAATAACCCCTAGTTTCTTTTGGATAACCCACAAGCAAACATACTTCTGATTTTGGTTCCAACTTATCAGACTTCCCTTTTAACACATGTGCTGGACAACCCCAAATGTGGAGATATTTCATACTAGGCTTACGCCCACTCCACAATTCCATAGGTGTTTTGGGAACAGATTTTGATGGAACTAAATTCAAAAGATGTATTACTGTATCTAAGGCATAACCCCAAAAAGAAATAGGTAAAGTTGAGTAACTCATCATGGACCTAACCATTTCTAAAAGAGTCCTATTCCTTCTTTCTGCTACACCATTTTGTTGGGGAGTTCCAGGTGCAGTCAATTGGGATACAATCCCATTTTGTGTTAAGTAATCCTTGAAATCCCCAAGAAGGTATTCGCCACCACGATCAGATCGAATGGCCTTTATGTGTTTACCCAATTGATTCTTAACTTCAGCCCTAAACTCTTTGAACTTTTCAAAGGTTTCGGACTTCCGTCTCATTAGGTACACATAACCAAATCTAGAGTAATCATCGGTGAAAGTGATGAAGTACTCATAACCTCCTTTTGCTTGGGTTGACATAGGACCACAAACATCCGTATGAACTAATTCTAGCAACTCTTGGGCTCTTCTACCTTTTGCATTAAAAGGTCGTTTAGTCATTTTTCCTTCCAAACAAGATTCACAAACTGAAAATTCATCAAAGTCCAATGGCTCTAAGAGACCATCTTTGATCAGTCTTTGAATTCTGTTTGGATTAATATGACCCAAACGCAAGTGCCAAAGATATGCATCATTAGTAGAAGGAAACTTTCTCTTTAATGATTTTACATGAGAGTTATTATCTAATTCAGAATTATATAATTCATGCTTATCAGGAGTTAAAATATAAAGACCATCCACAATATTGCCAGAACAAATAAAGGTTTTACCCTTCTTTATTACAACATTGTCTTTGAGGATAACACAATATCCACTCTTACCTAAATAAGTTGCAGAAATTAAATTCCTACGAATATTAGGTACATACAGACAGTCTTGCAATATTAAAACTCTAGTTTCAAAGCATAAATTAAAAACTCCAATAGCTACAACTGGAATCCTACTCCCATCAGCCAAGGTCAGAAACAACTCTCCTTCTTTAAGTTTTCTGGTCTCCTGAAACCCCTGCAAAGAATTGCAGATATGATTAGTACAACCTGAATCCACACACCAGGAATCCATGGGATTTTGTACCAAACATATTTCAAGGAGAAATGAGCTATTCATACCCTTATTGGCAGCCTTGAACGTTGGACAATTCCTCTTCCAATGTCCTTTCTCACCACAATGGAAACATTTTCCTTTCAGCTTCTTTCCTTTGTCGGCAACCCCTAAGACAATTTGTTTACCCTCTTGTTTAGTGAAGTCCTTCTTCTTCTTCTTCTTACCCTTGCCTTTCGACTTAGTTTGAGAAGTAGAAGCTTCACCCACATTGGCTTCAACATTAGAAGTACCAAGGATGCCTTCCGCCGCTACCAACTCATTCATTAATTCAGACAAAGTATAAATCTTTTTGTTCATGTTATAGTTAAGTCTGAATTCCTTAAATGACTCCGGTAGTGACTGGAGTATCATATCCACTTGGGATTCTCCATCAATGTCGGCACCCAAAACTTCTAAAGTATTCAGACTAGAGATCATTGTAAGACAATGCTCTCGCACTGAACTACCTTCAGCCATCTTGGTATTATAAATTTGCCTCATGGTTTCTTGCCTTGCAGAACGGCCTTGCTCACCAAACATCTCCTTCAGACTTTGCATAATATCCGAAGCTAGTTCTACATCTTACATTTGATGCTGTAGAACATTTGAGATGGACGCTAGGATGTAGCACTTGGCCATTTCATTAGACTTCTGCCAACGATCATATCGTTGTTTTTCCTCGGGAGGAGCATCTAATGAAGGAAAGCTGGGACATGGTTGAGTAAGCACATATTTATGCTCTTCAGCTGTGAGAACTATGTCCAAGTTTCTTTTCCAGTCAACATAATTGGTTCCAGTCAGTTTGTTTTGATTAAGAATGCTAACAAGTGGGCTAAATGATGCCATGTTCAAATCTGAAAATCATAAACATGAATATCATAAGTAAACTGGACATTATCAATTTAACATATAAACATATAATATGGAACCTTAATAAAACCATAATATAATATATGCAACGACAACCCAATCCCGCAATTAATATTCCTCGGTAGCGAGGTCATACCAATCACTATGATTAAGCAAGGATTATCCTCATTATTAATGCTATCATGGTAACTCTTACCAAACAAAAATAATGTGCCGCTTATTCTTTAGCCTCTAAGTGATAATGACATAGCTCCGTAGGGAGGTTAACATTATACTTAGTCTAGTGTACACCATTGTCTAGAATCAATGTGAGTCACCAAGTAACTCCACGGTAGCGTGGTCGCTCTCAATGTAAACACACACTTCATCTATCATTAAGACGTTTAACCTGTAGTACCATGAATTAAACACCCTCCGTAGGGAGCAAGGCATATACGCCAAGGCGAGGTGATTAATCACACTACTATAAACCGACAATGGAGGCCGTGAGATCCAACCCTTGAATCTCTCTCCCACTAGATGTTTTAAACTAAAGGTTTTTATCTTTAAACATGCATAAACTAATTATACACAACCTTGCACTTAGAAAAATTCTGATTTTCTTTCTTTCGATCGATCGAATGTGCCCCTCGATCGATCGAAAAAATTAAACAATTCGAACTTAAACCTTCTGTCTGATTCGATTGATACTCGATCGCCTCTCGATCGATCGAAAATAAAATTCGATCGATCGACTAGCAATCGAATATTAATCAATTCAAAAGGATAAGTCTCTGTTTCACTCGATCGATCGAAAGCAAATCTCGATCGATCGAAACTCATGAAACTCGAATTTCCAGAAAATCTTCTAAGGCAGTTTTCAACCGTTTTGCATGAACAAACAACCATCATACGAAAATGACAGACAGAAATTGATATCAAAACTGAAATCTATTGATGCTATAGCCTTAAAGATCAATTTAACATTCTTAAATTCATATTTAAACAACATCATAACATCAATATCAGTTGTTATCAAATCATAGTTTCAACGACCATGCAGAAAATTAAATGTATAATCTTCTATCAACTTGAAACTATAATCTCTAATCCCAAAACAAACAAAACATGTTATACAGATTCGAAATGAAGACCGCTCTGATACCAATGTTGGGAAATCATCATGTTTGCATCGCATACAACACATACGCAGCGGAAAATAAACGGATCTACTTCATACGCAATCGATAACATGCACTATGTAAGTTTTAGAATATGAGAAGAAGAGAGTGTACCTTGATGCGGTGAATTTCAAAACCGAATGAAGAAGTACTCGGAAATACTTTCAATCTTCACTCCAATTCCACTCGATGCCCAAGATGTGTGGTCTCTCAATCAGTTCTTTATTTCTAGAAAGAATATGAAAGAGTGTCTCTCTTCCTTATTTTATTACCTTTTATTATTATAAAACATACAAACCATTTTATTCTATATAAAATTCTGTATGTTTCTCTCCACATAACTGATTATCTAATTGGGCAAGCCTTTTGGGCCTTCCCAATTGGGCTTTAGTGTGTGGCTTGGAGTGGGACCAAAAGGGAACAAATAAGACACTAGCTCCAATGGGCCTTGGGCTTTTCTGTCAACTCTTGACAAGTCCAAAGTTACCATTAATTATATTTAATACCACTATATAAATATAATTGCACTCTAGGCCTTATTAAGAAATTATATCCCAAGACTTTATTATACATGCAACCCCTTCATAAAATATTCGTAGTAACACAAAGTCATAAATATAGACTGCCACTTTGTGAATTACTACATCTTAATCCTTGAGTACCCGGTTTAATCCTTTTAAGTTATTCACCATATATTTATGAAATCTAATTTCATAAATATATACTTTAGTCTTACTAAAGTGGTTAGGCCTAACTCTCTGAATAACTGTACCCATTAAACTTATCTCAAGGGAATATTTTATATCTCCGTTAAGAGACTATGAATTCCATCTTGAGAATATATGTTCCATCAACACTAAATGTGGCTGCCCAACATACTGAGGTTTTGACCGTTACTTTAGATCTCACTCCTGATATATCAAAGCAACCTACATTTCATAATCAGGTCCATTATTCTCTCAGGATTAAGAGTTCATGTGAATACAAGTCGTGAGATTTATTATTCAATTGACAGTCGTTAGGAGAATAATAAATCTCACAGCGGTCCTGTTCAATATGTCTTAACTCTTAAAACATATCAACATATTAACTAGAAGTCACCACTTCCATGATCAAGACAAATCATCGTAGTTAATATGTTATAGTCTTCGCAGATGAAATGCCCAATTTCATCACCGACTACGAACCAAAATTATGAGTTTACAAAGAACTTGTGATCTATATCTTCTGTGACTAAATCACATAAATCACATACTATGCATCTCATGGACTATTTGATAATGTCCAAATATTCATGTTACCATTATTTTAGATAAGAATAAAACAACTTTATTACACATAATATTAAGTCATACATCATTTCTCAAATAATGTCATACATAATATCATACATAGCATCATACAATAGGATTTAATGGCACATATCCTAACACTGTCATCCCGCGCAGGGTGCCGGCGTCTAGTGGGAGTTTTATCCCTATCAGGTGCCCCCTCAGCCCATCAGTTCGTGAACACGTGGGAGACGGACTAATGGGATGATGGTTCTCATTTAATGAGAGAGTTGAATAGATAGGATGTCATTCAGTAATTAATGCTGGACATTTAATGCAGGGCACGTGTCGTCGACTTAATGTCCGTGTGCAAAGAACGAGGCGTCTCCTCGCCTTCCATGCTACCCTTCGTATATAAACTTCCTTTCTTTCCTTTCATTTTTCACTTTTTATAGAAATCAAGAGATCAGAGCGCATCCGTTCACCCAGCAAGAAAAGAATTTAATCCGTCAACCTATTCGTCCGTCACGTCCTCACAACCTTCCGTAACACCTTCAGCAACGAAAACAACCGGTAAGTACTTATCATTGTCTCGTTCGCTTTTACTACCATCAGGTGTCTCTAGGACAGTTGAACTTAGGGTTTTCCGTCATATGTAGGTATTAAATGTCTAGCGTGTCCAGTAATCAATCGTTTGTCCGCGAGGGAGCAGGCTACGATGAAGTTAACCCGTCGGGTCCAAAGGATCCTACAACTTCGAGTGAAGAAAGCTCATCTACCTCCTCCTCTTCTTCGAGTAGTGGTAGGACAGAGAGTAATCTTAGTGACGGGCTAGGGGAAGGTGAACAACAAATCCAATCCGTCATAGGCACAGATGGGATGAGGAAGTTCGTCATGCTCTCATTATGGACGGTAAATGATTTTACGTCCACCATAAAGGAGTCACACTTCAAAACACTTAGGAGTAAGTACCAGATACCCATCAACATACCCATCCGTCTACCCCGCCCAGGAGAGAAGTGTTATTACGACGGGGTCAGGGGCATCGGGGTCTATGAGCAAATGCTCAAGACCGGGTTAAGGTTTCCCTTGACTCAGCTACACCGTCATCTCCTTCATTATTTAGGATTGTCCGTCAACCAGGTTTCTCCGAATGCCTGGAGGGTTTTCCTTGGGGTGGAGGTACTGTACGGGTCAATGTCCAAGGGGAAGAAGAGGTTAACAGTGGAGGAGTTCTTCCACTGCTACCGTCTGGTAGAGATTGTAAAATCACGGGGGATGTACAGCTTTGTTGCTAGGAGCCCGTTATTGAGGTTAGTGAGTGATACTCCAAATTCCAATAGGGACTGGAAGTCTAGGTACTTTTTTATGGACGGGGATGAGTGGATGTGTCATCCAGGGGAGACTGAATTTATGCCCGTTGACACAACATGGGGTGTTCTACCCCCGTCTGGTATGCATCCTTCCATATTCTTTCTTTTTTGTCTGCACAAATTGCACTATTGATTTCTAACCGTCTTCTTTCTTCAGCTCAAGATTGTCCACAGGTGTCACTCGAACAGTGGAGCTTTTTGGAGAAGATCTTCCAGAAGAGTGAGTTGGCAAAAAGATCTTGGGCCACGTTGGTAACCCTCAAAACAATCTGTTGGCACTGTGACAGACCTGAACCGTCCTAGAAGGCACTAAAATACGAGACACAAGTTCGCGCACGTAAGTCCGTCCACTTGAACGCCATTTTTTCTTTTTTTCTTTTTTTTTTTTAAACTCATGTACCGTCTACCCTTGTAGAAATGGTTGAGGAAAAGAGGAGAGCCTTCATTAGGCAACAAGCAGCCACGAAAAAGAAAGAAGCTCAGGCAGCTGGGACGGACGCACCCAAACCGTCCTTCGCAAAGAGAAAAACTGACCAGGAGGGGGACCGTCACCCCAAGAAGCCGAAGGCGACGACCGAGACAGTGGTTGGCCTAGAGGCGGAGGTGAAGAAAGTCCCTGTGAAGCATGGCAAGGGAAAGGACCTCATGACGGGTGGCCCTATTCCCATCGTCGAGAAGCCACCCATGCTTCTTCGCGAGGATTCCAAGTATGCCATCGAGAGGCTGTCTTCAATATTGACGACAGAGGACTACGAGGATCTTGGAAATCACTCCACGGAGGCGATGGGTGAGACGGGCCTTTTCAGCCTTGCCCAGGTAAGCAGCTTTCCGTCATCATCAATTTCTTGAAATACATATGTATCTTCACCCGTCACGTTGACTTGATATTTTACTTTCTAGGCAGTCGTCATGATGAAGGGCCTAATGGACCGTTGTGTTCATGAAGAGACGGCTCTGAGCCGTCTGTGGGCTAAGGCGGCTGCGACGGAGGAGGAACTAGCCCACTTCAAGACCTGGAGGGTGCGCATCGAGAAGAAGTTGGCCCTATCCGAGCAAGAGAGAGGAGAGCTGGAAAAGCAGATGGAGGTGCTGCAGAATGTCCTTGGTGACAAGGAAAAAGAGATTCTCTCCATCAAGCACCAGCTCCGTCAGTCAAGGGTGGATGCTATCAGGGAATATCGTGACTCCGAGGTCTACTTGACGGAGCTGGGCAGCACCTTCGCCGACAGCTTCGACGATGCCATCCGTCAGGTGAGGGCCTCCTACCCCGAGCTTGACCTATCCAAGGTGAACATTGACGGGGCTCAAGCTCAGACCTCCGTCCTCGCCGCAGCTTCGGGTAGCAATGACCATGAAGTCCAAGATATTAAAGGTGCCGGAAGCCGGGATGACGAGGCGGAAACAGCCGGTCAGGGTCATGCCGAGGACAAGGTTGAAGATGTACAAGCTGCTGATTCTCCCGTCGAGTGAACTTGTAATTTTAGGAATATCAATTCTTTATCCGTCATGAACAGTTGCCTTTTATGGCGTTTTAATGTGTATTAAGTTTTTCACCGTCGTGAACAATGTTGCCATTTAAGGCATTTTTATTAATGCACTTTTTATTTCATGCTTGTTCTTGTGTGTATAGCTTGCTTTTACTTTAAGCTTTGTGAACGGTTTCCTTTGTACGCCCTTTAAGCTTTTGTGAAACCGTCAGCTTTATAAGCCGGTGGGTTTCAAGCATATTAGCTTTTAGGATCGTCATCATTTTGGCTTAGTCTTCCTGGCATGTCCTTAGGACAATGTGGTGGGTTTTGGGCCCGTCGTCCTTAGAATGCCGTCGTCTTTTAGACTTAGGCTTTTGGGTAATTGCCTTTTTAGGACAATGTGGTGGCTCTTTGGCCCGTCGTCTTTAGAATACCATCGTCTTTTAGACTTTGGCTTTTGGGCAATTGCCTTTTTAGGACAATGTGTTGGCTCTTTGGCCCGTCGTCTTTAGAATGTCGTCGTCTTTTAGACTTAGGCTTTTGGGCAATTGCCTTTTTAGGACAATGTGGTGGCTCTTTGGCCCGTCGTCTTTAGAATGCCGTCGCCTTTTAGACTTAGGCTTTTATGCCTTGTAAATTCTTTTTAGATCATTGGCTTCTAAGCCGTCAACTTTTGAGCTCGACGCTTTTATGCCTTGTAGATTCTTTTTAGATTGTTGGCTTCTAAGCCGTCAGCTTTTGAGCTCGACGCTTTTATGCCTTGTAAATTCTTTTTAGATTGTTGGCTTCTAAGCCGTCAGCTTTTTAGCTCGACGCTTTTATGCCTTGTAGATTCTTTTTAGATTGTTGGCTTTTAAGCCGTCAGCTTTTGAGCTCGACGCTTTTATGCCTTGTAGGATGGAGCCGTCAGCTTTTACACCGTCAGCTTTTATGTTCGACCGGATTTTTTGCTTAGCATTTTTATATCGTTGGTCTTGGGTCGTCGGTCCTTGTACAGTCGACCCTGTACCTCGCAAGTTCTGATGCTCGACACTTAACAAAATATAGAAGAGACTCTGAATAAACCTCTGTGTCTTGCACAATTTTTTAAGAAGGGGAAAACATGCCCTTTGAGTTCCAAAAATACATCAAAGCAGATTACAAGTAGGGGATTGCCATTCCCTCTTACTGGTAGTACTTTTGTAGGTGCTCGGTATTCCACGGATGGTGTAGCTTCTGCCCTTCCAGTGTTTCCAAATGGTAGGTGCCCTTCCTTTGACATGCTGTGATCCGATAGGGTCCTTCCCAGTTGGGGCCGAGCTTTCCTTGGGTGGGGTCTCTGGTGGCGCCCATGGTCTTTCTTAGAACGAGGTCTCCGACCTGGAATTTCCTGTGTCTAACTCGGGAGTTGTAGTGTTTAGCCATGCGATCTTGATATCGGGCTAGCCTTTGCTCTGCTACTGCTCTATCTTCGTCGATCAGGTCGAGCTGTAGGCGCAAGGCCTCGTTGTTCCTGCCTTCATCGTGGGTGCTCACCCTATAGCTTGTGAGTCCTACTTCGGCAGGGATGACTGCCTCGCTTCCGTAGGTTAGCCTAAACGGTGTTTTTCCTGTAGGGGTCCTTGCCGTCGTCCTGTATGCCCATAATACGCTTGGCAGTTCTTCGGGCCATATCCCCTTTGCCCCCTCTTGATAATCTTAAGCAAAGATCGGTTCGTTACTTCGACCTGACCGTTGGCCTGTGGGTGAGTGGGGGAGGAGTAATGATTCTTTATTCCCAGCTATGAGCAGAATTCTCGGAAGGGACCGTTGTCAAATTGTTTTCCGTTGTCGGAGACTAGTACTCTGGGTATTCCGAACCTGCATATGATGGACTTCCAGACGAAGCTTCGTATGTTCTTCTCTGTAATAGTGGCTAACGCTTCAGCTTCCACCCATTTCATGAAGTAGTCTATGCCTGCCACCAAGAACTTTAGCTGTCGCATAGCTGTTGGGAATGGGCCCATGATGGGCCCATGATGCCAAGAATCAACTCAGTAAGCTGCAAGGCCTTCACGTACTTCGGGTGAACCTGCACAAGTAGAAAGAACCTCGAAAAGAGGTACCGGTGTGGTACCGGCCAACGACCCTCCGATAGTTAAGTTAGTATCGCTCACAACTCTAGAGTGCCAGAGTCGGGGTAGAAGCATGCGTACCTCAATTTTGGAGGGTGTGGAAGTATTTATAGTAGTAGCAAGGGCCTTTGGCCAAGGCGTGCTGGAGAAGATATTACTCTTACCGGAATTGACCCCGAGTAGCGTGGAGTGTAAGATACTTCTTGGGCAAGCAAGTGTGTTGGGCAAGCCATCCCTCTGGGAACGATTGTATCGCGCACGACACCTGTCCAAATAGTAGCGTACGCGACAAGACAAGACTCGTTTTCTCAGGGAAGCGTGCGTGGCAAGATAGGCTTTGGGTGCCCCAAGCCTTTCCTGTCGACGGTCTCTCCCGTCACCCAATTCAAGGGTTGTGTCGTCAGGGTTTAGTGTCCGTCATCATCCCTTGCACCGTCATCCTGCGCAGGGTGCCGGCGTCTAGTGGGAGTTTTATCCCTATCACAGTGCATACATGAAAGAGGAATAAGACTCTTTTAAAAACAGTAAAGCACATGATAAGTATTTCCATTTACTTATTTCTTTTGGAGATATACTCTAATTATAACTATATATTTTCTAAAGTTGATTTCAAAAATTTGTTCCTAGGACATTTGTCAAATCGTGGATTGGGTAAAAACCTAGTATATGATACTTCCACTTTTGGAGATATCTAACACTTGTGCTAGAAAGAAAGTCTAACAAATTGAAATCAAAAGATAAAAAATATGTGTTTATGATGGGTATCCAAAAGGAATTGCATAAGACTGTTTTGGTAGTCATAAAAAATATAAGATGTTTGTAAAGTACAAATACAAAGTTCTTGATTCTATGTGAATAATCTTAAAGCTAAACGTATAAATGTTCTAGAAGAAAGATGTCAGAATTTGTTGAAAAACAACTATTAAATACATTTAGAAATGAAATGGTTGTATTAGAAATACCACAAAGTATTATTCAAAAAGTATAGCTAGTACACCAGTACTATATCGTAATGGGAGGATTGTTAATTATCAAATAAATTCATACTTTTAGAGTAAACTTTTGAAGTCATTCCACAAGAATATGAATTTGATCATCGGTTCTACGTAGAGGCAATAGATGATATGAATATAGATTACTGGATCAAGGTTATGTGAATAGAATTGGATTCTATTTGAAGTCTAGAACTTGTAGAGGCGCCTAATGGCATTAAGCCTATTATTTTCAAATAGGTCTACAAGTAAATGAGATTAATAGATATGAAGGTGCAAATCTTCAAAGTCAAGACTAATAGCGAAAAGATTTATTCAGAAAGAAATGGTTCGACTATGAAAAGATTTTTTCACCAATAGTCAAGTTTGGCTCTATCTAGATTCTCTTATTCATTATATTTCATTTGGATGAAATATGACAATGGATATCAAGAAAACTTCTTTTAGTAGCAATCTTAAGGAAAACATCTATAAGATGTAACTAGACTTGAACATAGCAAAGAAATAATAGTGTTTAGTATGCAGATTGTTTAAATTCTATTTAAGGATTAAACCAAGCATATAAATCATAAATATCATCTTTGATCAAAGAATCAAATTGTTTGATTTTGATCAAGTATCAAAAGGCCTTATGTGTGTAAAAGCTATATAGAATAATAAATTTCTTAATGTATGTTGATGACATTCTAATCATTTAGAATGATGTAGAGTTATTATCATTAATAGAGTTTTTTGTTGTTTAATTCAGTTTGATATAAAGTACTTGGGAAAGACTAGTCACATCCTAAGAATTAAACTTTGTTAAAATTCAAAAAAATTAGGATGATGGGTCTATCTCAAACTACTTAAATAGATTATATTCTAACCCAATATAGCATATAATACTTCAAGAAATGATTTTTTCTTTTTAAGTTTGAAGTTCCTTTATATAAAACTATAGTCCTAAAACATATAAAAGAAAGAGCATATTAAGATGATTCCTTATATCAAATCAGTAGGAAGTCTTTATGCTATGTGATACACTAGGCTAAATATTTATTTTGCGGTAGGTATGGTAAGCAAATATCAATTGAATCAAAAATCACTCAATTTAGTGAGAGTAAAGCATATACTCAAATATCTTACAAGAATGAGGGATTATATGTTTGTCCACAAAAGTGAGGTTTTGATGGTTACTGAATGTACAAATGATGACTTGTAGTTTGATTGTGATTCATGAAGTTGGACTTCAAAATATGTGTTCATCCTAAGTGGTGAAGATATACATTAAATGTAAGTAATATCTCATTAGAGAGATATGAATACGTAAAATATAGTAGTAGAAAAGATAATTTATGCAATAAATCTGGCTGTAACTTGTTTCCAAACCTTGCCTTACTATGAATTACTTTAAAGGGAGATAAGTGTCGGATATATGGTAAATTGTCTTTGAGGGCAAGTGGGAGATTGTTAGGGTTTATGCCCTAAAATCCAATTATTGGTATGTCATAAATAATTAAATTATTGAATTATATGAGATTATCTATAAATGAACTAATAGGACATTATATTAGTCCATGAGATGCATCGTATATGATTTATGTGAAAAGTCACAGAAGATATAAATCACAAGTTCTTTGTAAACTTAGAATTTTAGTTTGTAGTCGGTGATGAAATTGGGCATTTCAGTTGCAAAGATTATAACATATCAACTAAGATGATTTGTCTTGATTATAGAAGTGGAGACTTTTAGTAGATATGTTGATATGTTTTAAGAGTTAAGACATATTGAACTGGACCGCTATGAGATTTGTTATTCTCCTAATGACTGTCAAATGAATAATAAATCTCATGACTTCTATTTACATCAGCTCTAAATCTTGAGAGAATAATGGACATGATCATGAGGTGTAGGTTACTTTGATATATCAAGAGTGAGATCTATAAGTCACGATCAAAATCTCAGTATGTTGGGCAGTCACATTTAGTGTTGATGGAACATATATTCTCAAGATGGAATTCATAATCTCTTAACGGAGATATAAAATATTCTCTTAAAATAAGTTTAATAGGTTTGGTTATTTAGAGTGTTGGGCTCAACCACTTTAGTAAGGAGTTACTAAAGTATATATTTATGGAATTGAATTTCATAAATATATGATGCATAACATAAAGGATTAAATCGGGTACTCAAGGATTAAAATGGAGTAATCTTCAAAGTGGCAGTCTATATTCATAACTTTGTATTACTACGAATATTTTAATGAAGGGGTTGCATGTATAATAAAGTTTTGGGATATAATTTATTGATAAGGCCTAGAGTGCAATTATATTCATATAGTGGTATTGAATATAATTAATAGTAACTTTAAACTTGTCAAGAGTTGACAGAAAAGCCCAAAGCCTATTAGAGCTAAAGTTTTATTTGTTCCATTTTGGTTCCACTCCAAGCCACACACTAGAGCCCAATTGGAATGGCCCAAAAGGCTAGCCCAATTAGATAATCAGTTATATATAAGGAGAAAAACATACAAAATTTCATGAGTGTGCTTTCCAAGTTAGTTTTCTAAGTGGTTTTTCACTATGATCACATGAAATGGTTTATGTGTGAGTGTTGAACACTCTTATTCTCTCCTCGGAAACTGATTGAGAAACCACACTTCTTGGGTATTAAGTGGAATTAGAGTGAAGATTAAAGGTGTTCTCAAGTGCTTCTAATCTTTTATTTTGAATTTCACCGCACCAAGGTACACTTTTTTGTTCTTAAATTCTAAAACTTACATAGTACATGTTATCAATTGCGAATGAAGCAGATCCGTTAATTTTTCGCTGCATATGTTTTGTATGTGATACAAACATGTATTTTCCCAACACTATGTTAGAATCAGCCAAAATCTCTTGAATCAGCTCATTAAGTGCTTCTTTCATCTTCTTGGATCTTGCTCTAGTAATAGGCCCAACTAGAACATGCAATAGATCCTTTAATGCTTGTTGATTCTCATCAGAAGTTTACCACTCTAATGAGCACCAATCTCCTAAAATGTATGACGAAAATGTATTAAGGATATTACTAACCAATACCTTGATCATATGCATCATTGCTCAACTGTTGAAAGAAAGGATTGAATCCCGAAAACTATGAAAAGAACTCCACCTGAGAGCGCAACTTGCAAATATATAAAATTTGGATGTTACAACTTGTTTGCCACAACTGTCACTATAATATGAAAAGATAAATTGATTTTATGTTCCCGAATTACTATTTTCTCAGATATTCGAGATGCCAAGCTCTTCCCAACAAGGGCAGCTGCAACAGTACACAGTGCTTGTCCTCTGAGAGAAGGAACAAACACCAATTAGATTTACAAAAGAACTGATGAACATAAAGATTTAAAGATTATAAGACCTTAATGTCTGACTTGCTAGGACACATACACATCACTCCAAAATTTCTTAATGCAATCTAATACAAACACACGCACAAAAAAAATATATATATATATATATAAAGAAATGGCACCATACAGACAAACAAGGGCATGAGTGTCACAGGTGGTTCTGTGCAGTTGTTGGCGTTTATTAAATCCCCATAGTGCATTGGACTGGAAAACCACTATGTGATACAAAAGTTGAATTTTCTTCTTGTATATCTTGTGGCAAAATAAGTTGTATGTTTAACATAGCATGCATGACATGGCTACCTGTACTGAATTGTCTAAGAAAACAAACAACGCACGTTGTAAACCTAAAATATCCGAGAAGTTCCAATAGATAAATGGATAGATAGGTTGGTATCACTTACATAATTCCACCAAGAACAACACCAAATGGGTTCTCATCTGCAGTCAAACCTATGGTAGCCAGCTGAGAAACAGTTATGCTCAGTGATATATAGTTGACAAAGTAACAAGACTCACAGACAAACAATATGCATTGCCTAGGTGATGCTTACCTGGCTCTTGTCGCCCCATTCACCGAAAAAGTAACAGAAAATGCCTGCAGTATGAGCATGATTAAAATGGTAAGGCATAAGTTAGCCATGGTTGAGTTTTAAATTTAATAATACATAGTTATACAACCTTCAAAAAGATTGGTGAAAAGAATTGTGAGAGAAATGGTCGTTTTTGCCTTTTCAATTCATCATCATCCTGCAAGGAAAGACAAAAAGAATGCTATAAATTGTTCAAACATGAAGCATGATGTATCTTATAAATTATAAGTGACAAAGGCACCTGTTACATAATGCACCAGTTAAGTCACCATAATAACAAAATAAAAGATGTTTAGGACTTAACAAACACGTAAAGATCACAGGAACTTTTGAACATTTCCAACAGATAATTATCATTTTTTAGCTTAATGAAACAAATAACAACAATCACTAAAAAGAAAACTTAGGGAGAGACCGAAAGAGGTGAGATCAACTTAAGACATTGAGGCATTGAGCAGAAGATTGTGCTATGACGTAACTTACTTTTCTTTTTGGTAGTTCCTTTGTCAGAGTTCAATTCAGCATCCTAATCAAACCATAATGGTAAATTCAGAAGAGGCCTTGAGTTATATATTGGGCATGAATTAACAGTCAGAAAACCCACCAGTTTTGCTTCAACTTCAGTGAACTCATCATCATCTCTATAGGGTGAACCAGAAATTGACTCAGAGGACATATCTTTTAGATGAGAAATCATGTGCAAGAGGCAGAAAAGAAGTGAATGAATGAAAGAAATAAACATTACCCGTCATCTTTAATTCCATCCCATAAAGACCATAGCCCGAACACGAAGAACAACAATGTTGTTATGTGATATGCCCATTTATGAGAGATCTGCATGATTTAAGATCACAAAGCATTCATGTACATCAGTACATCCAATCATTATTAGCCTATAGTCATAAAGAACCAAAACCTAATGCCAACTTATGTTTTCAGCCAACAGCAGAACCTTTGGGCTGTTTATCAGTAACAACATCTCAGCCAACTTAGATATTGATAGAATAACTAAACAGCACAATTACTCATTAAGCATGACAACGTGTTCATGATGCTCTCCAAGATTTAAGCCAATTTTGTGAATCTTATTTTCCTTTTCTGTACTCTCAACCAATCTTGGAAACATAAACCTGATGCTTGAAATCCAAATCTATATGAGCAACAGAGAACTGTTAGGTGTGATCCTTGTTCATCACGAAAGATATGTCAACACCAAGCAACTTTTTTGAAAACTAGCTTAACATAAGAAAATTCAAGCTCAATTGCAATTAGCTGAACAGGCTAAAAATATTAAATGCACATCACAAAAGAAACTAAGCAAATAAAACTTCAGATTTAAACCAGTACCATAGATCTGCTCTTGCGTACTATTTTATAATATAAAATTTTCTAGTAAACATGTCGGATACAAAAATAACCAGATGTCCATTGTTGACTGATATTCTACATAAGACATAAAAACATATCCTTTTTTTTTATACAATAATCATTTTGGTAAGTGACATGAAACAATTCCATTATTCTGTCATGATCAACTTTTCCACAAGCATCAAAAAAACTAATGCACAAGGACAAGTAAATTTTTGAAAGAAAACAGAATCCTAACCAGATTAGGAGTAGCCCAGCCAACGAGAGCAGAGAGAACAGTCATCACCTAGGAATTAACAAATGTTTCAATCGCTGTGAGGACTTAAAAATTCATCAAAGATTGGAACTGAATTGAAATAAAAATATAAGTAAAATAGATGCTAAAAAGACACTTACAGACAAAGCTGCAAGGCAACCAAGCAAGACAGGTCTCCTAGGGTGACGCATAGCCAGGATCTTAAAACAATCATCATAATGTTAGAAAAAGTGAAGCCAGTGGACATTTATGTCAAAGAAACATGAAATCAGGGTTCTGATTTCGCTCAAAGTACCTTATTAAAGCAAAATTTAAGGAAAAACTCTACATAACAACAACATGATGCTCAGCCCAAAAATTAAACAACCATACATACAAGTACTAAAACAAAGAGAAACCATTGTAACGAATAGTCCATTCTTCACGGAGAAATAAACACTGAAGCAGTATGAATATCAGCCAATAATGTGAAGATTAATCCGCACATGCGTGTGCACTATCAAGTCCAGCCAACCAATCAGGATTCAGGAGTAACTTACTTCAAAGAGTAATTCTCCACAATTATTATTGACAGAACGCACCCACCCCCCAAAAATAAAAATAAAAAGGTCTAGCTTTATGTTCATGAACTGCTGAAACAATGTCTCTGCAAGTTGATTATATATTTAATTTTATTTCATAAGATTAATTTAATTTGTTTTCCTGACTCCTTTGAACAAATATAGTGTAATCTTGAAATACTCATTAAAATCACTTTCAAACTGCTACATTAGCCAAATTAGGAAACACTCATACAAATACGCGATGCATAGACGATACATTATGTGCACGATAATACATTAATTCTTGAAATTTTAGGATATGATGTGCTATGGATAATTTTTATTAAGTACATATTATGAATTTAGCTTAAAAGATATAAAAACAAAAGCTAAAAGGAACGATAATTTCTATGCAAGAAAGCCAATTAGAAGTTATTAGCTTCCCAGATAGAAAATTTTTTAGAAAAGAGAGAGAGAGAGAAATTTGTGCTATGCAAGATTATGTCTGATACTGATACAGTGTTTCTTAACTACAAAAGTAACCAAAGGCAATGCATGGGTAACTAACCGCTGTGGCGAAAAGTGTGTTGTCGCCGACCTCAGAGAGCACAGTCATGGCAAGCGACTTGATGGGACCCTAATGAACCGAATTTTTTTTTTAAAAGAAAAAATACATATATAATCGTATGTATTTGTGAACTAACAAATATAAATCCAATATGGATGAAAAAGTTGAGTAGTTTTAGCATGATTAATTAGTAAATAAATGATGAACCTGTACAAGAGAGCTCATGTTTGCTTTCTTCTATCGCAGAGAAAACCTGAGATCAAGGAGTCTAATGGCTTGTTTGGAAGTTTAGAGAGGGAGGAGAGTAGAGGGGAGTAGAGGGAAGGAGAGTAGTGGGGAGGAGAGTAGAGGAGAATGATTCTCCTCTACATTGTTTGGGTGTTTTTAAAATTAGGAAGGGGGAATGGGGTAATTAGGCCTTTAGAAAGAATAATTTTGTTAATTTAGAAAGGGTAAATTAGGGAATTCATTTGGCCAATAACTTATTTATTCTACTCTCTCTCCAAATCTCTCCAATTTGGAGGAATTAAAAATGAGGGGTAAGAAGGAGTTGAAACTCCTCCAAACCCCTCCAAATCCCTCCCCCTCCTTCCTTAAAAAACTTCCAAACAAGGTAATTGAATTACTCTCCCTCCCTCTACTCTACTCCCCCTCCTTTTTAAAACTCCCAAACATGCTATAAAAGTCACTTCTTTCAGATTTTTGGTTGTTGGGTTGTGCTTAGAGAGAGTCTTAAGACACTTACAACTTAGAGGGGTATCACTCATTCTCTATCGTGTATAGTTTTTTTATTTATTTATTTATAAGGTAGAATTCTACTCTAACTTAATCTAATTGTGGGTAAGAAGCTCATTTTTGGATATTTGAACTCCGACCTTTGTTCCCCATACTCCACAAGCATTTATACTTGTAAAGTGACCATCGCACCAAAGTTGTATAGTAGTCTCTATCGTGTATAGTTGACTAACTCGGATTAAAGAGAAATAAAATAATGGAGGAGAGAATTTTAATTTTATTAATGTCTGTTTGGCGCGTAATTATCATATCCTAGAATATAGTTAAAAATAAAATAAATAAAAACAAAGCCAGAAAGAGATGCTTTTAGGATTGGACTTTTAAAGCAAAGATTGCCAATGGGTTAATCCTTCTTTGATTATGCGGATACGAGGATTTCCTGACGAGACTCCCATGTGCATGGGAGTGAGTGAGTACTGTTCTTTTCTCCATCTTCAACACACATTTTTTTTTTTTCTTTTTCTTTTTCTTTTTACATGGTTCGGAAGATTTCCATTAATTTAGGACAGTATTGTTATTGTAAAAATTTTATTTCGACATAGATTTTTAATTCCACCCTTCTTTAATCTTTTGTCATTTTCATATATTTAAAACAAAACCATTGTTTATAAGTAATTTACATAATATAAATCATCACCACATTTGTAGCCGATGAAAGTCAGAAAAAGAACCTCCCTCAAATGTCCCTTAACATTCCCTAAATGCAATCTCCTCCTCCCTCCCTCCCCCGAAATAAATTTGGCCTCAACGTTAAGTTCCCCTATCAATGCAAATGCAATAGCGACACACCCACCCACGTTGCACGAATTTTCAAGATGTGCGATGGTGTTTTGAGTTCATCATGGCAGTCAGGCAGGCCCAAAGTGTGAGTGAGAGATTCGAACGGTGATGGTGGAGACACTGCACTGCTGGGCAGTTATCTGTGTGTGTGTGTGTGTGTGTCTATATATATATATATATATATATATACTATTCTCAAACATTTTTTTTGGTACTCCGTCCAATGTTTCATCTCGAATTTCTGATTATCTAAACAATTTGAGATGTCCTACTATGTCTGATTACAGATGGTATGAAGGTGTTTTCCTTTCCAGAGTCATGCTCCGGAAAGATTGTTACAAGCCTTATTGGAAAGAAAAGTTTATTGACGGTCTGCCTCCTATCTTTGCTCATAAAGTAAAACAAGACTTAATTGGTAAAAATGATTCCATTGATTATGATAGTTTAACTTATGGTGATATTTTAAGCACTATTAAAAGACTTGGTATCAACATGTGTAATGATGAAAAATTGTTAAAACACCAGTTAAAGAATAAGAGAAAAGCTAAATATGAAATGGGTAATTTCTGTGAACAATATGGTTTGCCCCCTATTGCTCCTTCCAGGCAAAAAGGGAAAAAACATGATAAAGCTCACAAAAATTACAACCATAAAAAATATAAAAAATACAGAACCAACTTTGTTAAACCTAATGATTTTTATGCTAAGAAGAAAAATGTTTCTAAAAGATATGATAAACAGAAATCTGGTAAGGGTAAATGTTTCAACTGTGGAAAACCTGGTCATTTCAGCAAAGACTGTAAGCAAAAACCTGGTAAGCTGAAAAATAAGTTCAATATGTTAAACATTAATGATAATGATCAAGAAGAACTATTCTGAATCCTTGAATCAAACGTCTCGTCTGATTCCTTGGAAGACGATTTTTCTTCTTCATCTGATTCTTGTTACCAATCTGATGATGATTCCTCTGGTTCACCTACTGTTAAACTTGGTTATAGAGATTCATGTTGCAATGTTATTAAAACTGTTAATGTTCTCACCAAAAGTGAAGAAAATGAAAGCTTGTTAATCCCATTGATAAGTCAGTTTCAAAATCCTGAGTTGCAAAAGGAATATCTTGATAAGTTTAAGAAAAATTTGACAAGAAATGAAAATGATAAAAGATTGAAACCAACAATAAGTTTTGAAGAAACTTTGGAAAGATTTAACAAAAAGAAATCCAAAGAATTAACTGTTAATGAACTTCAACATGAGATCAATGTTGTTAAACAAGAAATAATTGATTTAAAAAATGAATTTAAAAGCATTAAAAGTGATAACAATGATCTTAAACAAGAATTGCTTTTGTTAAAAATTGATAAAAATCTTGATAAATATCAATCTGATAATGAACAAAATGAGCTCAAAGATGGAGATGAATCCAGTCAACAGGCTCTTCTTTCTGGTAAAGGTATTGCTGATGTTATCACTGATTCTCAGATTAATCTTGTTAACAAACTGCTTCCTCCAAAATGGTTTACAAAAGTTAAAATTGTTGTTTCTCATGATTATCATTTCAATGTTATTGCTATGATTGATTCTGGTGCGGATATGAACTGTATCCAAGAAGGATTAATTCCTTCAAGCCGTGACCATTAGAACAGATGATTGATTTTACCATATGGCTCTTCTCAAACAGAGAGCCATATATATATATATATATATATATATAACTGAAGCTTTTGCTGCCATCACAATTTTTCACGTCAGCACAATATTAAAAAACAAAAAAAAAAACTTTTCTAAAACTAAAAAAGAAAAACATAAACACTTCCGAACTTGATAAACGCTTTTCCTTCTCTTCCTCCAAAATGCAGACCTTAAGCTCCTTCTACCAGCTGCCCCAACGCTCAAACCGACGGCAAACCAATAGAGATCTCATTCCTTAGACCCACAACAAAGCATCCAAAGACACCATACCCACCATAGCCACACACCAACAAAGATCTCCTTCCTCAAAACCACGGCAAACACCACTTCTCCTTCCTCCAACATGCAAACGAATCAAGCCACAAATCACCCACATGCAACCTTAACTATGTCGGTCGGCAATACACCATCACACCTAGCCCAGCCTAGTCGGCGATACACCATCACATCCAACCCAGCCCGTCGAAATCGGCCCAAAGATAGCTAATATACAAATTTAATCAGGACTCTATAACTATTATCTTATAAATAGTTTATTCTTGTTAGTCTTCTTTTTTTTTTTCATGGCTGTTCAATTTATAGGTTTCATTTTTAATTTTTGTTCTTCCGTTCACTTTTATTTAGATTTAATATTCCTGATTAATTTCTGCTTTTTTATTTCCTTTCTCTTTAGTCTTTTCCTCTATTTGACTCAAGGTTAAAGGTATGGTATTCATTTGCCTCTGTACTAAATTTTTGAATTTTTTTTTTTTTTTTTAGTATAGGGTTAACTACTTTCTATGTTTATTTTTGCTTTTTTATTGCCTTTCTCTTCAGTCTTTTCATAGTTCTTTATCGCATAAGAAGAGAACAGAATTCCAACCCTTCACCCTCAAAGTGTATGACAAAATTACTAAGCCAAACTGAAAAAGGGGCTTTGGCTTGGAGGCATGATGCTTCCTTTCCTCTTTCTCCTTCGTCTTAATTTAAGTTTTTTTTTTTTTTTTTTTTTTTTTTTTTTTGCAGAGTTTCCACATCTTCTTCTTCTTCCTTTGGATTGGATTTCTAGTATTGGACTTTATTTTCCCTTTTTTTGTATGCAATTTTTATTGGATTTTGCTTTCCAGGGATTCTTCTATTTGGTTTCAATTCTGGGTTTGTTTTGGTTTGATATATAGTGTTTCTATTGTCTTCATTTTACAATGGTTTTCTCTTTCGATAAATTATTATAATCTTTGGGTTTTTTTATATGATAGCCTACAGAGTGTTATGCTGGGGGCTGCCACTATTTTGGATTCTATAGGCAATTTTATTTTTGTTTTGAAGGTTAGGGTTGGTCAGTATAGTGGTTTGAGATTTCTAAACATGTGTTTGATAGAATGCCGGTGAACTATACTCTCAAGTGTTTGCTCTCTGTTAATGTCAGTAGTAATGGTTGTAATCAGATCAATTGTCAACTGGGATCACTGTGGCTGATATTGATTTTTCCTTAATTGATTCAGGGAGGGCAAAGATGCCAATTGCCAAGGTAAGCTCTAAATCCAATTTCTAAATAAAAAAGAAAAAAAGATATAAAAAAAAAGAGCCATGGTAAATAAATAGAGCCTCAAAATTTATATTTGAGTAGATGACAAATGTTTTTAACTTATAAGACAATTTTCTCCTAAACTTCTTTGAGCTCAAGTGGGATGGTTTGAAGTAACTGCCTAGTTGGTAATCCACTTGGAGTGGGTACTTCCTCTTTTTAGGTAGCTATGGACCAATTGCCCCATCAGGCACAATTATACTACCCTGACACTAGGTGGATGTGATGTTGACAATAGGCCTGTATCCTTGAAGCTAGCATGGTATTTTAACAAGTATGTTTGATTGACATTGTAAGTACAAGCACTAGAAATTTGGATCTTTACAGATTAATATTACTACTTCTTCCTAACACGGGTGTCCAGAGCTCCTCAAGCACACAACTATTTCTCTGGATGTGTTTAGTATCCCTATCTCTCTTACATGTACATAAGCTGTTTGATAAAATTCCTATGTGATTTTTTTTTTCTTGTTATTCTAGGAGTCACAGTACATGAAGATTGGGAAGGAAGAAGATAAGTAAAGAATGTGATTCTATGTTGCTGATTTAATCAGGTTGAAATGTGTTTGTCGGCCTTCTTTTTTCAATGTCATTTTTGGTGATGTAAAAACATGACTGGCTAGGTTGCTTATGCCTCTAGACAATTAAAGAATTTTGAACAAAAATTACCCAAACTCATGATTTGGAATTTGCTGTTGTGGTTTTTGCTTCAGATCTGATGGTAAAGTATTGAATGTTAATAATAGGCCATTGGTTATTGTAAACACTCGATTTTGCATCCATGATTTAATTAGGGAGAATCACTGGAATGACCATCTGTACCCAAAAAAAATCATGATTGCATTACATGCATTAATTTGTTCATTGCATATCATAAAAATGATCTTGAAGTTCTAACGGTCACGACGGTATGCCCAGTTTCCAAGTCAGACCGTCGGATTGGAAAATATTGCATGATCACGTTTGCACGGTCAGCATGCATTGTGTCTAGGTGGAGTCAACCACACATGATTAATTTAAATTAATTCTGATTGGCTAAACAATTAGAATTAATTAATAATTTTGTGATTGGTTGATAATTAGTGTCAAAAATAGGATTGCTTGCATGGGAATAAAGGGGATGGTTAGATAATAATAAAATTATGGATAATCTAGACTTTATCAAGACTTATTTTAGAATATTTATCTACAAGATAATTGTTGCTGAAAAGACTTGAATTATCCAGAATAGAGTTAAAAATCTTAGAATACGGACTGAAAACACGTCTAAGTGCAAGTCCCGGCTCAAGAAAACCTAAAAAATGAGTCCAAAACACACCTGAACACGAAAGCGTGATTGGCATCCAAGAGTGCCGATCGACACTTTCAAAGTACCAAATGGCACCTATTAAGGCTTTGGCCTAACGTTCTTTGGGTGACGGTAAAACACATCATTTACGACTTTTTAGCAAAAGGACGTGTCCCAGTTTGTATTCTAATCGTCTTTGCTTATTTTTTAAGCATTCTAGCTGCCTCCATAAATAAAGACTGGATCTCAAAATTCAAGGGACTTTTTCACGCTCTCAAATTTTTCATATTTCTAACTCTCCTTCCTGAAATTCTCTCTCTTAGTTAAAGAGGTTTTGGAGGCTTTAGTCTTAAGAGTTTCTTTTTTGCAAGCAAGGGTTTTTAGGTTTCAAAGACAATCGTATAAACTTCTTTGAACCCTAAAATATCCCCTCAAGAAGAAGAGTGCTCCATGCAAGAGGTTGTTTCTTGTTAATCCTTTTTCTTATGTTTCTCTTATTGTGATGATGCATGTTTATATATTTCTTTCAATTCAGTTGTTTTAAATATTCATATCATGAATTATTTATTTATTTTATCAAAATATGTTCTTGATTCTTTTTATTATTGTCATGATCTATTTTTAATCAAAAATCTACATGTCATCTACATCTTTTTTTCAAATAAAAAACTGATCTGCATCTTCCTTAGATGCAGATTTGAATTTTTCTCAAATAAAAAAAACTTATCTGCATCTTCCTTAGATGCAGATCTGAATTTTTTAAACAAAAACTGATTTGTATCTTCCTTAGATACAAATCTGAATTTTTCTTATTTAAAAAACTGATCTATGTTTTCTTTAGATGTAGATCTAATTTTTTTTTTTTTTTTAACATAGCAGATTTTGAAATAAAAAAGCTCATGGGTGGTTTGTTTGTTTGTTTAGTGCATGTAGTATAGATTTATTTCATGAGTAAAGTCCTCTTCTCAAAAAATCTTTTTCTTAATATTGTTCACACATATAAAAACAGATCTGATTTTTTTAATATACAAGTATGATTTTATATATTATATATATATATATATATATCACAAAATAGATCTAATTTTTCTTTCATCAAAAAACCAATTTTTTTAGTTCTCAAAAGCAAATCTGATTTTTCTTTCATCAATAAACCACTTTTTTTTAGTTCTCAAAAATAGATCTGATTTTTTCTAAATCTAATTCAATTTTTTTTATCACAACACAGATCCTATTTAAAACAAAAACAAAAAAAAAAAAAAAACAAAGAAGAGGGCATATTCATAAAATAGATTCATGTGGGTCAGTTTTGATTAGTTTTGTTCATATGTGCAACATATCATTCATGTCATGCATTAAAGGGGTATATTGGTCACGAGAGTTTAGAAAACCAAACTTTGTCTAGGCGGAATGTGTGTCTAACACCTTCCTATTTCGTAACCTAGCCTTTGAATTTAGTGTCTTTGGATAGGTAGAACTAGGCTTTATCTTTTTTTTTTTTTTTTTGGTAGATTGTAACTAGGACAAAAAGCCGTGTAATTATTTGGTAGTTTGTAACTAGGACCCAAAGCCATGTAATACTCAATTTGTCATGCATGTATTCTTTTTTATTTAATCAATGAGAATGAAACAATTCAATCATGTATTTTGTATTTAGTTTTTTTCTTTTTCTTTTTTTGTATAAAAAATAAGTGGCGACTCCACACCACTTACCCAAAAAGAGAGGTGCCCCTAAAAGCACTCAAAGATCTCTCTTTTTCTAAGTGGCACTTTTGCAGTCTTTCACAGTGGCGACTCCACTAGGGATGTCGAGGGCTAAGTTTCGTATTAGACTCAAGTAACCAAATGTGTACCCTAGTTTTTGCATGATATTGTTGTTTGTTTGTTTATTTATGGTTGTTGAGATGTTGTATGATATTTTGTTGTGTGTATTGTTTGTTAAAGCTTTCCCTAACTGTCATAGTGTGTGCCATCCAAACAATAATATGTATGCACCTCTTTCAACAACATGTGGTGGTAGTAACCATGGATCACCGGTCTTCATTAGATTCAGATACCCAGTGGCGAACTCACCAACCCATAGTCTAAAGTCACTAGATCATTTCCTGTTGACTATAAAGGATAGACCATGCTGTTTGGACCAACGCAATGTTCATTACATTACAAGTTGGGAGGTATAACGTCCTAACTATGGGAAACAATGAAACAACAAACCCACCCTATAGCGTAATGACTCAGAACCTACCCTTAGGTTGGTCCCTGTTAAAATTGCATTGAATGTTGTGTATGTTTGTTTGGTTGATTGATTGATGTGGATGAGACTTAGCTTTGAATAACTCGACCAAGCCTGTTTTAGGGGAGAATTTGGTTAAGATCTGAAGGAAGGCTGCAAAGAGAACCTAAGGCCAACACTTAAGCTAGTAGCTCCAATTCCAAGCCAATCACTCCCATTACGGTACTGAAGCCCGTAAGCATAGAAGATACTCCACTGCTGCAACATCACAATCCCATCTTCGACCTACAAGACAGTTCAAGCCACAAGAAGTCTGAACCTTCCAACACTATGACAGAAGAAGAGGAACATCCAAACACCGAGGAACCCATGAACACTCAAGAGCTACTCAACACCATGGTAGCTAGTCAAATCCGGCTGAGGGAGGACATGAACCGTATGGTGCAACAATTTCAGAATCTAAAGAGTAACCAAGAGGAGAACAAGGATGACCATAATCCTCCAACTATGGAAAGTGAGAAGAAGATCAACAAAAGAATGAACAAAATGGAGGAGATGATTAGAAGAGCTCGTAAGATGGAAGACCTTATGGACTACAATTCCCTCTCACTTTTCCCTAAAGTGAGACTGCCTCCCAAGTTCAAGATGCCAACCTTGGACAAGTTTGACAGGACCCGTTGCCCAAAGTCCCATCTAAAGATGTATATGAGGGCTATGCAGCCCTTAGGTGCGACTGAAGAAGTACTTGCTCAAATGTTCCAAAACACTTTGACTGGAGCCGCTCTTAGGTGGTTCTTCAACCTAGATGATGCTAGAGCAAGGAGTTGGGAGGACATCTGCCGAGAGTTTCACAAGCAATACAAGTACAATATAGAAGTGGACATAACAAGGAGAGATCTCGAGACCACTACGCAAGAGCTAAAAGAATCCTTATCTACTTTCATTACCAAATGGAGAGCCAAGGCAGCACAGATGATGAATAGGCCAAGTGAAGAAAAACAGTTAGCTATGGTTGTAAAGAATTTATTACCTGTATACCATAAGTACTTGTTTGTACAATACTTTCCCAATTTTAGAGCTTTGATTGCTGCTGGAACCTAAATTGAGGATGCAATAAACAATGACACTATAAAGAATGATGACCCACCAAGGTTTAAAAAGAATGTAGGATCTAATTCTAAGGCTGCAGAAATTTCTAATATCCATAAAAATGATCATTATCAACTGATTGCACCCATTGCACCTATGCAAGTATCACAAGGACCTAGACCTAGGAGGGAATTTCATGAGTTGTATATGCCTATAAGCCCAGTGTTTGACAAGTTAAAAGCAAAAGGGTTACTAAAACTCTTAGACCCAAGACCAATTCCAAACCCTTAAACCACAAGATTTGATGTAAATAAAAGATGTGCTTAACACCAAGGCCCTGGCCATGATACTGACAATTGTTTTGGCCTTCATCATGCAATTCAAAACCTAATAGACAACAAGGTAATTGCGCCGCCTACAAGGCCTAGCATCACTAATAATCCCTTGTCCAATCACAATTTTAGGAAAGGACCAAGGATTAATTGCTTGATGATCGAAGAGGAAAGTAAAGAAGAAGAAGAAGACCTATCTGACCTGATCTATGACCTACCCGAATGTTTTATGATGACATGGGAAGAACTGATGGATAAGACATCCGCTACCACCACAGGATATGATATATGGAATAAGGAAGTACCAGAACCCAAAAATTACTCAACATCCACAAATGGAGGGAGATACTTCAAACCCTAAATAAATAACCACTCACAAACAGGGTGAGATACCTCAAACCCCAAGTAAATAACCAAACACCCACAAATGGGGAGAGACACTTTGAACCCCAATTCAGTAACTCAACATCCATAAATGGGGGGAGACACTTCAAACCCCAAGATACCAATCCTAATGACCTAACAAAAATTGCCCACATCACCAGGGAAGGGGGGATACTTCAAACCCCCACATTTTGAGACAAATAACCTGGTAGAAGCCTTGAATAGATCCGCCCAACAAACACCTGCCGAAGAAGATGAGGTCCTCAAACAACTACAGAAGACACAAGCCAACATATCCTTATGGTGTTTACTTATGGCCTCATACAAACATCGTCAAAACCTAGTAGACCTTCTCAACCAAATTCAAGTCCCTACAACAACAACTTCCCAAGATCTGAATGCTATGATTGGGTCCATAAATACAGAACTCACTATTTCCTATTCTGACAATGATCTGACCAAAAAGGGAAAGCACCATAACGACCCATTGCACATCATTGTAGATGCCAAGGGGAAAAGGATATCGATGGTTTTGATAGATGATGGAAGTGCATTAAACGTGTGTCCTTTGAAGTCTGCAAGTTGCTTGGGTCTAAGCATCGAAGACTTTGTGCCTACTGATCAGCATGTGAGGGCATACGACAATGGTAGAAGAAAGGTCTTGGGAACCATATCATTAGAGCTCACTATAGGACCGGTGGTCAAGAAGGTGGAATTTCAAGTCCTTAACATAGCTTCATGCTTCAATATGCTCCTTAGGCGACCATGGATCCATGACACAGAGGCCGTACCTTTCTCCCTATACCAAAAGGTTCAGTTTCCACATGAAGGAGCTACTGTGACCATATATGGTGATACTTTGACAGTGCCTAAGCCTATTTTCAATATTGATTCTGAGAAAGAACCATTGACCTTGGATGGTTTTGAGATTAAGAGGCATGGCTTTGAAAGAAGACAAGAAGAAGTGGAGAAGATCCCGATGGACTTTGCTCCCTACAACAACAACAATGTGGTAGCAATGATGAGAAGAATGAACTACCTTTTAGGGATGAACTTGGGGAGAACTATAAAGAAGCCTAATGTTCAGGTCCTAATGATTCCTACTGCCACACCACCTTTTGGGCTAGGCTATAAGCCTACTGATGATGACTTGTTAGAGATGGAGATGAGAAAGATGGCCCGAGCCAAAGCTAAAGCAAAAGGACTTCCTTGTCCCCCAAAACCCCTAAAGCCTTATACTCCTACATTGAACGGGAAGTTTGTCAAAGCTGGAGAAAGTCAACGTTATTGGGGATAACCTGAACCAAGATATGATCCTGTGAGAAGGACAATGTTGCCTGGGTTTGAGATATTGCTTAACTGCAACAACAAGGTTCCAAAATTGAAAAAAGAAGATACAACTTAGCTTCATACTAATTGGGTTGATTACATGGACCCTGATGCCATGACTACACTTTTTGGAGATGCCATTTGTAATATAGAAGAAGAAGAGTATTGGGAGGCTTGCAAGTATGAATTGAAGAGCCTGTGTGAACTAAGAGCCAATGATGAAGATGAGGAGGGGGAGCAGCCCCTAATGATGATGATGAAGGAAGTGATGCCGAGAGTGACAATAGTAGTGACAGCAGCAGCAGTGATAGTGGACATGATGATGATGACAGTAACACTAACAGTGAGAGCAACAACAGCAACGATTATGATAGCCAATACAGTGGCAATGACTAGGGTGAACGCCCCAATGACAAAGAAGATGAAGACGCAGATCTTTATTATGAAGAATATGATGATGATGTGGACTATTATGATGAAGATATTGTTGATGATATCGAAGCTAACAGGTGAAGTGACACTGATAGCGACCAATACAGGCTGATAAATGTATTAGAAGATGCAAGAGAGGAGGTTGGACATCCCAATGATGTGGACTATAATGATTACCCCTATAGGCGTCCCTTAGATTAGAGCTATATCACTGACAACCATGGAAGAGAGATTCCGGAATTGGGGTCGTATTATGATTCAGAACCTGGCTCATTGACCCCACATACCGAAGAAGAGGATGACATAGATGCTAGGTTAGCCGCTCTAGACCAAAAATTGATGGTCCACGGTCTCAGAATCCTAACACTTGAGAATGCTAAATGTAATAATGAGAGGGTGGAAGGATGCAAGTCAGAACATCTCCCTCAACACACCTACTTGGGCAATAAAGGGAAACACGATTTCTTTGATGAGTGGAAAGATAGCATAAAGTGCCTAGATGCTTTTATGACCGACAAGCCTATAGACATAGAAATTGATGAAAAAGCCATAGATTATATTGATGAAGATCCCACAGTACTGATGCTGAGGGAAGAAGGAACTTACTGGGAGCCACCTGCCATTGTTGAAGCCACGACTGAGTTGAAGAACTGGGCATGGGAGGGAGCCGCCCACCCCATGGAGGACTTTGTGAAGAAGATCAAGACCGTCAAGTCAGTCACTCTGGCCAAGAAAATCAAGACCGTCGAGCCAGTCACCCCCTTCAAGAACATTATTTCTGTTTCTATTGAGTCTATATCTGCTAGTATTTCTATTCCTATTAAGTATGTTTGTGATAATTTTCTAGATATGTCTGATTTAGTTAAGTCTATTGAGTCAGTTAAGTCTGTTGAGAACTCTTTTCCTTATAATATGATTTCTAATTCTACTTATTTGTTGGCTTTGAATGTTTTTATTTCTGAAATTGGTAAAGAAACTCTTAATAATAAGGAATTAAAACAAGGACACCTAGAACCGATAAAAGAAGAAACCCAACCCATTAACCTGGGAACTAATGATGAACTCAAAATGATATAAGTGGGCAATACCCTAACCATTTCAGAGAAAGATGCATTAGTGGCACTCTTGATAGAATTCAAAGACGTCTTTGCGTGGTCATATGAAGACATTCCTGGGATTGATACAAATATAGTACATCATTGCATTCCAATAGATCCAACCATGAAGCCGATCAAGCAGAAGTTGAGAAGGATGAAGCTAGAGTGGACTCTCAAGATCAAGGAAGGAGTTGAGAAATAGTACAATGCAGGTTTCCTAAGGGTGGTCAACTATCCAGAATGGTTAGCTAATGTGGTTCTGGTACCAAAGAAGGATGAGAAGGTTAGAATGTATGTAGACTTTCAAGATCTGAATAAGGCCAGCCCAAAAGATGACTTTCCTTTGCCTCACATTGATATCCTCGTTGATAACACAGTAGGTCATGCTTTGCTACCATTTATGGACGGATTTTCAGGGTTCAATCAGATTAAGATGACTCTAGAAGATATGGAGAAAACCTCATTTATTACTCCATGCTCAAGATCAAGGAAGGAGTTGAGAAATAGTACAATGCAGGTTTCCTAAGGGTGGTCAACTATCCAGAATGGTTAGCTAATGTGGTTCTGGTACCAAAGAAGGATGAGAAGGTTAGAATGTATGTAGACTTTCAAGATCTGAATAAGGCCAGCCCAAAAGATGACTTTCCTTTGCCTCACATTGATATCCTCGTTGATAACACAGTAGGTCATGCTTTGCTACCATTTATGGACGGATTTTCAGGGTTCAATCAGATTAAGATGACTCTAGAAGATATGGAGAAAACCTCATTTATTACTCCATGGAGGACATATTGCTACAAGGTCATGCTATTTGGCCTTAAAAATGCTGATGCTACTTATCAAAAAGCAGCCACCACTTTGCTACATGATTTGATCCACAAAGAAGTAGAGGTTTATGATGATGATATGATAGTCAAGTCCAAGGACCATCAAGGGTATATACCAACTTTGAGGAAGTTCTTTGAAAGAATCTGGTTCTACAAGTTACAATTGAATCCAAAGAAGTGCACTTTCGGAGTAACATTTGGAAAGCTATTGGGGTTTATTGTAAGCCAAAGAGGAATAGAAGTCGATCCAGACAAAATCAAGGCTATTGTATAGATAAAGCCTTCAAGAACTGTAAAGGAGATCTGAGGATTTTTGGGGAGGATACAGTACATCAGCAGATTCATAGCCCAGCTCACCATGACAAGTGAACCAATCTTCCGACTACTCAAGAAGGAAGTTCCTACAGTATGGAATGAACAATGCCAAGAAGCCTTTGAAAAGTCAAGAATTATCTAATGAAACCACCAATACTTGTCCCACCGGTACCTGAAAAGCCATTGTTGTTGTATCTCACCACTACAGATATAGCAATGGGGGCTCTACTTGCTCAATACCTAGAAGAGACTAGAAAAGAAAATACAATCTACTACGTTAGCAAGAAGAGGTTGCCTTATGAAGAAAAGTATTCACCACTAGAGAAGACATGCGTAGCACTTGTATGGGCAACCCACAAACTTAAACATTACATGCTTGCCTACAAGGTCTTGTTGATTGCAAGAATGGATCCTTTGAAGTATTTAATGGAAAAGCTTGTGCAAGATGGGAAGACATCCAAATGGGTCTTACTTTTGTCAAAATTTGATAATAAGTATGTGACTCAGAAATCTGTGAAGTGTAAAGTAATTGCTGATCATTTAGCTCATTATTCACTAGAAGAAGCTAAAGAGATCCAAGGAGACTTTTCAAACGAAGATATCATGGGGATTGAAGTAGAATCATGGAATATGTACTTCGATGGAGCAACAAATCAAAACAGAAGTGGAATTGGAGTTCTCTTAATCTCTCCAAAAGGGACACACATCCCATTTTCTGGCATACTCAACTTTCCTGCCACCAATAATGCTACTAAATATGAAACTTGCATCATGGGGTTACGAGCAGCCGTAGGCCTAAGGGTGAAAGAGTTGGAGGTGTATGGTGACTCAGCTTTGATAATCTCCCAGATTCAGAATAAATGGAAGATCAAAGAAGAAAGATTGATGCCTTGTCATGAATGTCTTCAAAAGTGGGCCTCAAAATTCAGCAAGATCCAATATCAATATGTGCCAAGAATGCAAAATCAGATTGCAGATGCTTTAGCAACCATGGCATCCATGATGGATGGGCCAAAAGAAGATGAAGCTAGACCAATTATGGTGGAACAGAAAAAAGAACTAGCCTATTTCATGACAATAGAAGAGGATGAGGAAAAGAATGCAGAAGGTGAATGGTATTCAAACATCCTACAATACCTAAAGGATGGCACATGCCCGAAGTCTGCAGACAAGAATGACCAATTAACCATTTGGAGGTTGTTTACTAATTACATTATTTATGATGAAAGGCTTTACAAAAGATCATATGATGGAATTCATCTCCTTTGTGTAACCGCTAAAGAAGCACAGCAAATAATTGAAGAGGTTCATGAGTCAAGCTATGGGCCACATATGAATGCACAAATGCTGTCAAGGAAGATAATGAGAGAGGGCTATTATTGGACTACTATGGAAGCCGATTGTGCGGCTCATGTTTGAAAATGTCATCAATGCCAAGTCCATGGAGATATGAAGCACATGCCACCCATGTCATTACATACCATGACATCACTCTGGCCATTCTCTACATAGGGGATAGACATTATTGGGAAAATTCACCCAGCAACATCCAATGGCCATGAATTCATACTTGTAGCCATTGACTACTTCACTAAATGGGTCAAGGCCGCCTTATACAAGGTTCTGAATTCAAAGAAAGTTGCTCAATTCATTTAGAAAAATATCATATACAGATATGGAGTGCCACATGAAATTATCTCAGACAATGGGCTACATTTCAAGGGAGAAATAGAGAAGCTGCTACGACAGTTCAATATTCAACACCACAAGTCTTCACCTTACCGTCTGCAAACCAATGGAGCAGTTGAGGCTGCTAACAAAAACATAAGGCGAATCTTGAAGAAGAGCATAAAGAATTACAAGGACTGGCACCTACAATTGCCCTATGCACTCTAAGGGTACAGAACATCAATTCGATCTTCCACGGGAGCCACTCCTTCATTGGTGTATGGGATGGAAGCAGTCCTTCCCATTGAAATGGGTGTCCATTCACAAAGGACAGTATTGGAAAGTGAAATCCCTGAAGCAAAGTAGATATGACCAGTTATGAATGCTTGATGAAAAGAGACTTAAGGCCATGTATCATATTCAAGGTTACCAAAAGAGGCTTAGGAAAGCTTTTGACAAGAAAGTAAGAACTAGAGATTTGAAATTGGGGGATTTAGTGTTGAAAGAAATCTGAGCCCCGATTCAAGATGCAAACGGGAATTTCAAGCAAATTGGGCAGGCCCATACATTATCAAGCAGATATACTTTAGGGGAGCACTAAGGTTGATGGATTTAGATGCAAACCCTTTCACTGAGCCAACCAACATGGATCAATTGAAGAAATACCACGTCTAAGGTGGTAGTCTAAAAGCACCACATCTGAAGTGGTTATAAATTATGTTATTTCCCTTCCTAGGCTTTTGCCAAAAAAAAGAGCTCACTAGGCTGAAAACCTGAAAGGGCAGTCTAGGCAAAAATTAGAGCAACAAAAAAAAGCTAGGTTGAAAACCTAAAAGGGCAATCTAAGCAAAAGGAAAGTGAAAAAAAAAAAAAAAAAAAAAAAAAAAAAAAAAAAGAGTGAGAGAGCTTGCTAGGTTGAAAACCCGAAAGGGCAGCCTAGGCAAAAATTAAGGCAAAATAAAAATCAATGAACTACGTGATGACTTGATCCTTCTACAAAGAAAGTACATAGGCAACCATGCATTGGTCCAGTCATAATTTCCCAAAACCACCATTTGCTCATTAAACAAAATTTTCCAAAATTCAACCATTCCATTAAACCATGTCATCACACAAAATCCAAAAAACCAACCTTAAGAAGCCAAACCCAAAACCAAACCAAACCTCAAGAACCCAAACCCTAAACCAAACCATAAAAAAAAAAAATAAAAAAAAATAAATAATAATAATAATAATAATAATAATAATAATAATAATAATAAAGCCAAACCCCTAAAACCTACACTTTAAACAAAACCCTTAACCTGCAAGTCCTAAATAATTCCTAAACATAAGAGTTTTTACATCAACTTCTAAATAAACATGTTCAAAGCCAAAAATAAGGTCACTTTGTCTTCAGTCTTTTCTCTTTAGGTTGATCATTGATTTCCTCTGTGGTAGGTATTGTCATCCTTGTCCCTTCTTTTAAATTCATAGTTGTCATCATCATGTCTTTCTCGGTTATCTCTGAGAAACTACTTTCTCATAGCAACCATCTCAATTTCCTTGTCAACAATCTTGTCCACCAACCAATTAGAGTATTCTGTAGTCATCCTGTGAAAGTGAACCTTGACAAAAGACTGGTCCACTCAGTTAGCCATCTCCAAGCCCAACAGCATGTTCCTTATAGAAGTAGGATTTATGTCCACAGGAGTGAAAGGTCCTTTTCTTTTTCCACCAAGCATTTTTTGCTCATATTGGAACTACATCAAGAGTCTATCTGCCATGTAGAAAGTTGCCCTCCACAATCCAACAATGAAGATGTGATCTGATCCTGGAAACCGCAGTAAAGAGGGTGAGCACTTCCACCAATAACAGTTCCATTGTATTGAGACACTTTCACCCAGTCGCTTTCAGTTTGGCACTCAGTTTTGATGACATTTCTGCTAAGAAAACTGTTAGGACCATAATTACCAGTTGTAGGTCTGGCAATCATATCCAGTCGCTCCATCAACCATATCTGCAAAGTCAAGGGACTCCCAAGGAAGTTTTAAGATTCTCCACCATGAAATACAATGTCTAGTCCCTGAAGAGTTTCTGCCAAGATCAAAGAAACAAGATTATCACCATCCTTAATTTGACTCACCACACTTTGGCTCGAGCATCCGTAAAATTGTGTCTTCCAAAGCAAAGCAAAAATTCTCCGATAAAGCATAGGGTTGACAAAAAATTTCTGCATATTTTTGGTCACACCATAAGTACGTTTGTTAATTAGGTTAATCAGCTTGGAAACAATTGCATGAAGATTCACCATATGTCCTTAACCATACTACTAGTGATGGAAGTTGGAAGACCGAGAACATCAGACAAAGACTCCCTATGCCTGGGATCACAAGAAACCACTACAGATTTTTTGCTTAGATCATAGCCCAAGATAGCAGAAAATTCTTCTATTGTAGGACAAAGTTCAGCAGTTTTAAACTGGAACACGTAATCTTCGGGATCTTAGAATTTCACAGTAGCACGAAGGAAATCCCACTTGATTTTGACATTCCTCAGAGCCTTAATTCCCTCTAGTTTGTAGGCTGTAAAATTGGTCTTGGCACTGAAATCAAAGCTACGAACCCATCTGTTGATATCATGAGTTGTTGAATGAGAAAAATTGTGATTGCTAGCCATGAATGAATTTTGCTTGTGATTATTGTGTTTTGCTAACCTTGATGCAGAGATTTGTTGTAGGAGAGATCATCAATATAAGCTACGTCAGTTCCTAATCAGGTTTAAATAGGTTTCAAAGAGTTTGTAGCTTAGTAGGAAAGTATTTCATGGTCACACACGAAGGAAATATTTTTTTAAAAACCCAAAAACGTAAAACACACATTGGAAAAGCATGAGGTGTCGGCCCACCATGGCATAAGCGTCATAGTGTGACCAAGTGCCATTTGGCACTCTAAAAGTGCCAAATGGAACTTAGCCCCGCCATCGCTCATTCATGCAATTTCATGCAATTTTGCGTTTTCAAGCCTTTTTTTTTTAGGACCGTTAAACACTCAAAAAGATTTTTTTTTTTTTTTTTTTTTTTTTGGGGTTAAACTGGGGCATTCAGACATGCCTAACTTATTTGTATCATTATTTTCAAAAATTGACCAAATCAAAATTTTTCCAAACTCATGAACACATGTCTCAAATTAGGGGCATTCGCCCATGCCTCATTTAGTTTCAAAAAAAAAAAAAAAAAAAAAAAAAAAGACCACCATCATCATCTTTTCAAAAAATATCAAATCATCAAGATTCTAAGATTTCCAAAAAATCATGCATTCATTTTTAAACTAGGGGCATTCGACTCCGCCTCATTCAAGTAAGTGCAGATTCCATCAAAGCCAATCAAGATAAGTTTAAATTGGTACTACAAGACCTCATCAGGTGAATTCTAAAATTGTCTCATTTAAAGTTTCTACATGATCAAGGGCAATTCCAAGGACAAAGAGCTAAACATGCAAGTTAATACATGATTGTCTAAGGAACACTTCCTTTTGTTTTACAGGAAAAATTAAAAATACAAATCAAACATCATTGGGACTCCAGGTCTGCCTGCGAGAAGACCTCCTCGACCCACCTCTAGAGGAACCGCCTTCAGTATTTCCCTCTTGACTTGCTTAGAATCAAGGATCATACTGACGATTCTCAAGTTCTAGGTTTCTGATCCTATCCTCCAAAGTTCTTTTGGCAGAATCAGCTGCTTCCATTCGACTCACCTGAAAAGTCAGCAAAATCAAGTGTTATTTATCAAGAAAAATCCAAGCAAAAGCCACTTGGAAAGTATCATTGCATACCTAGCTCGCCTCGTTGATTACATATCGAGAAGACTGAGTACGAATCAATAGTTGTAAACCTCCAATCACTTGCATACTTTACACCACAAGATCAACATCAACCTGAAGCACAAATCTATCAAGATCAGGAGCCATTCAGTAAGCCAAGAAGAGATAAAGACAAGGAACTAAAAAATTCAAGAACACACCGGATCGAGCCAAGGGACATTTGGTGTGTGCTCTGGCCTATTCAAAGGCATGGACCTATATGTTTCATCATGATTCATCACTCCATATTGCCATGCCGGAAAATGGGGATAAGTCAGGGGCGGCGGTACTTGAAGGCCAGGGTGGTCACAGGACCACCCTGTCTTGATTTTTTTTTTATGTATAATAATTAAAAATTTTATATTTGTCTACCCTTCAAAAAAATTTGGGAACACCCTCCTTCAAAAAAATTTGGGAACACCCTTAATTTTTTTTTATACTAATAAAATTAAACTTTGCCCCATAATTTGTTCTACTTAATAATATATTGGGCTTTTCAAGAAAAAAAAAGCCTCAAAAAAAAATCTAAACTAAAATCTGGAAAAAAAAAAAATTTATAACATAGCAAGCCCAAGTGCCCAATAAACCCTAGGAAAAAAGTCCAAGATCAATCTCTTTTATTAGATTGTGTAATTTATACTTCTTAATGAATATCTTGAGAAAAATTCCTGGAGTCACCACTGGGATAAGTCTCCATGAAAGAACTAGAAGAGCTACCATCATGGTGAGGGGAAGGAATTTCTTCTTCTTCTCCCTCTCCCTCTTCCTCTCCTTCAAAATATGGAGCCTGAAAATCCAACATGCAAATGTTGTCACCAAGCAAAGATATGGAAAAGGAATATGTGAGATGAAAATTTGACTTCAGAAGGGAAGAGAAATACCGATATGCCGGCTAGGCAACCTTGCAGATGAGTTTGAATAAATTTAGAATAAGTCCCTGCTACTCCTGAAACCTCAAGGCCAACACGAGCCCAAGTAATCTCTTCGTCAGAAGGTTAGCCAACCGGATAGAAGGATAAGGAGGAACTGGAATTGTTGTAGAAGGGTGCACATGTTGAACTTGGGGCAACACCCGATCATCCACACTCAAACAATACCTGACGGCTATTCAGCTCCAAAGCTCGCTCACACTCCGCATACTCCTCACATCCAACCCAAGGATTTAAACACATCTGAAAAATCATCAAAGAACCCAGAATGAGAAAATTACCAAACCACCACTAAGTGTTACGACATATGTGAATCACGTTAGGAACATATGTCAATATAGAATTGGCTAATCCTTTGACAAAACGCACTTTACTTGTAATTAGGTAGATCTAGGATGTGTTTAAAGCTTCAAGGAATAAGGTTTCAAGTTCAAGTGTTAAAGCCATGCAAGTCTATCCAAGAATCAAGTGAAGAAGTGCTGGATTTTAAAGCTCGACAGCTAGTATCTATCGAGGTTTAAAAAGCTGTTTCAGCCCGATGCTCGACAATTGCTCGATAGATAGGGTATCTATCGAGATTTATGAAAAACAAATTTTCAGCTTTTTTTTTTTCATCCAATCCATGAATACATGTTTAGGTTTTCTTTTCTTACAACCCTAAACATATATAAGGATTATTTTAAAGGCCGTCAAAGGTTGCAACAGTTGCACAAGTGTGAAACAAAGTTTTGTTAATGCAAATTGTGACCGAAGACAGAATTTGCCCTAGTTCATCTTTCTTTTGGAGAAGCTGTTGCGTTTATACTTCGTTAGGTTTTGTGACTAAAGGGCTTCTTGATCTTTATCGTGTGATGAACTGAAAAACTTTGCAGCCAATATCTTTCTCAAGTTTGTGAAGAAAGTCGAGTATTGGGATCCGCGCATCGAATTAGTTAGTCACGTACTGGGAGCCGTGCATTGAAAGGAGAGATTGTCACTACAGAACAAGTCCAACTGGGTATTGGGGTAAGGGTTCAACTGTAGGTTGGTATAAGGTATTGGGATTCCTTTACTTATAACCGCTTGTTGTGATAATAGTGAATTCTCGAGAGTGGTGACCTTAAAATCACCCGGTGGGGTTTTTGCCTTGGAGGTTTTCCCCATTTGTAAACAAATCACCGAGTCAATTTATTTTCCGTTGCACTTTATTTTAGTTGGTGATTTGTTTGTGTTGCCATGCATCTTGTATGTTAATCTGATTAATTAATCAACTTGGCTAATTAATTGGTTAATTCATCATAACGGGGTCAATACATTCTTGGCCTATCACTAAGCATCAAAGATCCCACAAAAAAAAAAAAAAGAGGGAAAGGACTCACATCATCAGCAGTCAAATTGTCAATTACTAAATGCCAAATGTCCAAAGAACGCCTAAAGGGCATTAATAAACGGTGTTTAGGCAACCAACAGAGAAATCTAGGAAAAATGTCATTAACCTTCTCCCGAATTTCAGGGCCAACTTCAAAGTATTCATACATCCTGACCTGAAAAAAATTTCACAACACCATTGCCATACATAGCCAAAATGACTTTCCAAAATTCACACATAACCAAAAATTTCAAACCTCACCTGCCATACAAATGAAGCACTACTTAAGCTTGAAAGGCTACACCTAGAAAGATGAGTCATGAAATGCAAAAGGGTAGCATAAGCCATACCACCCTAGTCATAATTCTTGATTTGCTTAATGTTTCTCAAGCTCCATAAATAACACAAAGTCACTGTACTACTTCAATCTGGGCACAAGAAAGTCTCAATGAAAAGAAGCATGAACACACGGGTATCCCTTGCCATAATATCACATTTTGTAATGTTCTTACATAGCCACGACAAAGGAACATTTTTACTTCTCATTTTGGAAGGCACTCCACCTAGAAGTTTCTTGATTTCATTTGCACTAAGGGAGTCATTGACATGGATTCTCTCACCATCCAACTTCAAGCCGGTGATGACAAAAAAGTCATAAGGTGTCAACATTTCCTCACCAATGCCTGAAAAATGGAAGGTACATGTGGTGTCCCAGAAGTGCTCTGACATGGCAAGAAGTAATTGGAGGTCCTTGTATTCATGAGTCTCCTAATTTATAAATTTTCAAAGAAAGTACCAAAGCCTGCATCATTGATGATATTTCTGATGTCAAGAGACAATGCTTCCCATACACTCTTCAACATTTGGAGACTGCCTCGACTCTTGAGGTTCTGCAACACAAAAATTTAGCCCATCATTTCATGCCAAAAATCACATGCTAACAAAAGAGATAAAATCATTCATTCCATGTCAAAATCCCATTCCTTTCCAACAAAAAGTCCCCACCAAAGAAATCAATGTCCCACAAAAAAGAAATCATCGATGCCCCACCAAAATTTTACCACAACCAAAATTTTTCACATGTCCAAACACAACTACCAAAAATTTCCCATGACCATAGCCATCAAAAATTTCTAATTGTCCAAAGTAGTCATAAAAAATTCTTACATGTCCATGCACAACAAAAAATTCCCACATATCCATCACATACCCAACAAAATTTTCCATAGCCAAAATTTCATGTCCATAAAACTTCTTCCATATCCACAAAAATTCTCTATACCCACAAATATTCCATTTTCATAACCACAAAAATTTTGTCATGTTCATAAAATAAAATTTACACATGCCAACAAAATTTCTTACATACATCATGAATAACTTCATCCAAGCTTGCAACACAAAATTTTCACAATGCCAATACCCCCAAAATCCAAGCCAAAATTCATCCAACAACATCACAAATTACCAACATTGCCAAAATTCAATGAGCCACCAACATTGTCCAAATTACACCATAACCAAAAAAATACAACACTTCAAAAATGCTCCAAAACCAAGATTACAACATGATCAATCATACAATGCCCTAAATTCCAACAAGATCACACAATAAAATGACAATGTCTCACCATCAAACTTTCAATGAAACATGAAACAACATTTTTCCAAACAAAGAAATCAAAGAAAAACTCACCTTGATGTCCATGTGAGAATATGAAGCATGGGTCTTGGGGTCTTGAAGGAGCCCCTCCTCATCATTCCATTCAAATAATAGATCATATTTCTTGTCATGAAAAGTAAGAAAAGAGGGTCCATTGGAAGAAGAAGACATTTTGATGCAAAGAAAAGATGGGTTTGAAAATGGGTTTCACCAAAAATGGGTGTGTGGCAAAAGTGCTCAAGAATACAAAAATCTAAGAAAATATTGAGGGAGATAAGTGGAGGAAGGTTGAGAAGCTAAGAAAAGTGTTTTTTTTTTTTTTTTTTGGATAAGAAAAGGTGAAGAGAAGAAGGAAAATCAAGTGGAGGAAGAAGATTAATAGTGTTAATGGTGAAAGAAAGGTGATGAAGGAGGAAGCAAAAAAGAAGAAAAGAGAGACAAGACAAATGGGGGGCCAAAATTCGGCCCCCACACTTAAGTTTCAGCTGAGTTGCTGAGTCAACTCAGTCAAACTTAGTTGACTCAATCAACTCCAAAAAAAAATTCTTTTTCTTTTTCTTTTTCTTTTATTTTATTTTCTTCTTCAAAAAAATCAAAAATCAAATCTAAAAAAAAAAGAGAAAAAAAATTCTTGGAGCGGATTAAGGATAAAAGATTCAAGTTCAAAGTCTAAATTTTTCAAATCCCAAATTTTTAATTCAAAATTTTCATTTTCAATTTCCAAATTTTCAATTCAAAATTTCAAAATTTCAAGTTTCAATTTTCAAATCTCAAAATTCCAATATCTCCAATTTCAAAATTACAAGTTGCAAATTTCAAGTTACAAATCTTTTAAAATCTCAAATTTCAAAATTCAATTTCAAAAACTCATGTTCAAAATTTCAAGTGGCAAAATTTTCAAAAATTCAAATTTCAAGTTCCAAATTTCAATCCAAAATCTCAAGTCTCAAAATTCCAAAGTTTCAATTTTTCAAAATTTCAAATTGAAAATTTCTAGTTTCTAATTCCAAGCTTTCAAGCTTCAAAAAGTAAATCTTTCTCAAAGCTAAAATCTCTTTCAAGGAACTACAAAAATCAAAGTTTTCTTAATAAAAATGAAATCAAGAAGGAACATATCTCAAAAACAGTGGGTCCACAAAGCCTTCATCACTTAAAGACTAATCCCAAATCTTGACTTTTTGCAGGTGACAACCAGATCAAAGTTGAAAAACCCTTTGATCGACATTCCAGCAGTCGGATCAATGTTGAAAAGCCCTTTGATCAACATTCTAGTAACCAAATCGAGGTTGAAAAGCCCCTTGGTTGCCACAGCTTCGGTTCCGAGGTTGAAAAGCCCCTTAGTTACTTTTCATCAAGATCGAGGTTGAAAAACCCCTTGGTCATCATAGCTCTGGTGCCAAGGTTCAAAAGCCCATTGGTTACCTTTCTTTAAGATCAAGGTTGAAAAGCCCATTGGTTACCTTTCATCAAGATCGAGGTTGAAAAGCCCCTTCGTTGTCGTAGCTCTGGTACCAAGGTTGAAAAGCCCTTTGGTTACCTTTCATCAAGATCGAGGTTGAAAAGCCCTTTGGTTGCCACAGTTCCAATTCCGGGGTTGAAAAGCCCCTTGGTTACCTTTCATCAAGATCGAGGTTGAAAAGCCCCTTGGTTGTCACAACTCCGATTCCAAGGTTGACAAGCCCCTTGGTTACCTTTTATCAAGATCGAGGTTGGAAAGCCCCTTGGTCACCACAACTTCGGTTCCGAAGTTGAAAAGCCCCTTGGTTACCTTTCATCAAGATCGAGGTTGAAAAGCCCTTTGGTCGCCATAGTTCTAGACCGAGGTGGAAAAGCCCCTTGGTTACCTTTCTTCAAGATCGGGATTGAAGAGCCTTTCAGTCACCTCAATTATCAAGAATCACTTTAAAGTTCATCAGCTATCAAGTAGGTCAAGCATTTACAATTTTCATTTTTGTCAAAGGTAAGGCACTAGTTCTATGTTATAAGATTTTAGGTTCGAGGGCTAGGTAATCTTTGAAAATTCAACCTCAATTAAATCATGGCCGCTAAAATCAGTGTCTTTGTTTTACATTGACATTCGCTTTCGAAGCTCTATCAATGAGGGGCATTCTATAGACACTCGATTTTGCACCCATGATTTAATCAAGGAGAATTACTGGAATGACCAGAATGACCAACCCTGTACCCAAAAAATTCATAATTGCATTACATACATTAATTTGTTCATTGCATATCATAAAAATGATCTTGAGGTTCTAATGATCGCAATGGTATGCCTGATTTCCAAGTCAAACTGTCGGATTGGAAGATATCGCATGATCACGTTTGCACGGTCAGCATGCATTGTGTCTAGGTAGAGTCGACCATGCATAATTAATTTAAATTAATTTTGATTGGATAAACAATTAAAATTAATTAAATAATGTTGTGATTGGTTGATGATTAGTGTCAAAAATAGGATTGCTTGCATGGGAATAAAGGGGATGGTTGGACAATAATAAAATTATGGATAATCTAGACTTTATCAAGATTTATTTTAGAATATTTATCTACAAGATAATTGTTGCTGAAAAGACCTGAATTATCCATAAAAGAGTTAAAAATCTTAGAATACGGATTGAAAACACGTCTAAGTGCAAGTCCCGACTCAAGAAAACCTAAAAAAGGAGTCCAAAACGCACCCGAACACGAAAGCACGATTGGTATCCAAGAGTGCCATTAGGCACTTTTGGAGTGCCGAACGGCACTTTCAAGGTGCCGAATGGCACCTATTAAGGCTTTGGCTCGACGATCTTCGGGTGACAATAAAACACATCATTTTCAACTTTTTAGCAAAAGGACGCGTCCTGATTCGTATTCTAATCGTCTTTGCTTATTTTTTAAGCATTCTAGCCTCCATAAATAGGGACTGGATCTCAAAATTCAGAGGACTTTTCATGCTCTCAAATTTCTCATATTTCTAACCCCTCTTTCTAAAATTCTCTCTCTTACGTTTAAGAGGTTCTGGAGGCTTTAGTCTTAAGAATTTCTTTTTTGTAAGCAAGAGTTTTTAGGTTTCAAAGAAAATTGCATAAATTTATTTGAACCCTAAATTATCCCCTCAAGAAGAAGAGTGCTCCATGCAAAAGGTTGTTTCTTGTTAATCCTTTTTCTTATGCTTCTCTTATGGTGATGATGCATGTTTATATATTTCTTTCAGTTTAATTATTTTAAATATTCATATCATGAATTGTTGATTTATTTTGTTGAAATATGTTCTTGATTCTTTTTATTATTGTCATTGTCTATTTTTAAATTTCAAAAATCTGCATGTTATCTACATCTTTTTTTCAAATCAAAAGCTGATCTGCATCTTCCTTGGATGTAGGTTTGAATTTTTCTCAAATCAAAAACTGATCTACATCTTCCTTAGATGCAAATCTGAATTTTTCTCAAATAACAAAACTAATTTGCATCTTCATTAGATGTAGATCTGAATTTTTTAAACAAAAAACTTATTTGTATCTTCCTTAGATACAAATCTGAATTTTTCTTATTGAAAAACTAATCTACGTTTTCTTTAGATGTAGATCTAATTTTTTTTAACATAGCAGATTTTGAAATAAAAAAAGGTCAGGAGTGGTTTTGTTTTTTTGTTTAGTGCATGTAGCATATATTTATTTCATGAATAAAGTCTTCTTCTCAAAAAATATTTTTCTTAATATTGTTTACACATATAAAAACAGATCTAATTTTTTTATATATATATCACAAAATAGATCTAATTTTTCTTTCATCAAAAAACCAATTTTTTTAGTTCTCAAAAACAAATCTGATTTTTCTTTCATTAGGAAACTAATTTTTTTTAGTTCTCAAAAACAGATCTGATTTTTTTCTAAACCCAGTTCAATTTTTTGTCACAACACAGATCCGATTTTTTTAAAAAACAAAGAAGAGGGCATATTCATAAAATATATTCATGTGAGTCAATTTTGATTAGTTTTGTTCATGTTTGTAACATATCATTTATGTCATGCATAAAAGGGATACATTGGTCACGAGAGTCTAGAAGACCAGACTCTGTCTGGGCAAAATAGAGCCTAACATCTTCTCATTCCGTAACCTAGCCTCCGAATTTAGTGTCTTTGGATAGGTAGACCTAGACTTTATCTTTATTTTTTTTTTTTTTTTTGGATAGATTGTAACTAGGAAAAAAGGCCATGTAATTATTTGGTAGTTTGTAACAAGGAACCAAAGCCGTGTAATACTCAATTTATCAAGCATGTATTCTTTTTTATTTAATCAATGAGAATGAAACAATTCAGTCATGTATTTTGTATTTAGTTTTTTTCTTACTTTTTTGTATAAAAAATAAGTAGCGACTTCATACCACTTACCCAAAAAGAGAGGTGCCCCTGCAAGCACTCAAAGATCTCTCTTTTTTTAAGAGGCACTTTTGCGGTCTCTCACAGTTACAAAATTGTTATGATCCGATATGTAGGTTTGATATATAAAAGGTCCATATATGATTTTGGATGAGGGATAGCATGAATGGTTTATATAAATAGTGTAAAAACTCCACTCATTTTTCTTATGCTTTTTCAATTGAACCAGGATGGATTTTGTTTCTCCAACTTAAAACAAATGACTGGCATTTATGTGCTACACCTATTCTTTGAACTTGCTTTCAAGTTTCATATGATTGTATTCTTTAAGAAAACATGTATTAAAAATTTGTTGTTTTTTACCTCCTGGAATATGCTTTTACATCCTTTATGAGATTTTGTGTTACCAAGATTTGCTATAACTCAGTTTGTTGTATAGTTTATAGTGGTGGAACAACTGAGTGTGTATTTTGGTTTCTGCGATGAAAATAGTTGTTTTCAGATCTCTAAAGATGACAAGAATTATCTGAAAAGTTGTAAAGTTTGTTTAATGGTGGGAAACAGAATTCTGTGTTGGGCAAGAAGCGATGACAACCACAAAATTTCAAGAGTGGTTAGAGATGATAACCCAGAATGGAAGTGGTGACCAGATGGTATGGATGATATAATGTATTAAGTAAATGCTATTTAGGAATGAAATTTTTTCTTTTCTTATCTTTGAGTTGTTTTAGTAGTGTATTATTTTTTCACTTTGACATTAGAGAAATTGTTACATCAATTATAAAGTAAATATATATATTATTTTTTATCAATATATTTTATTCTATTTTCTCCTTAAAATTTTGATAGAGATGGTAGTAGCTTCAAAGCATACACACGTAATTTCTTCATATTATTTTTTCCTATAAAGTTTTTTTTTTTTTTTCCGAAATCGTCACCATAAGCAATTCATTACTATTTTGTTTTCTCAAAGTCATAATACATTTAGAGTTAATTGTGTGATTTTTCTTGGGTTGTCCTTGACTAATTTAAGTTGAATCTTTAAATTGAACGATGGGAGCCATCCCAATTCATAAGGTTATTATTGTACAATCTATTTGTACTTTAGATTGAGCCAATCGTTTCAAAAATTCACTAAAGCTATTTGATCTATCAAATATGGGCTTAGATAGCAAATTTGGAAGTACTAATAGATACATGTTTGGGAATTTTTTCTGTTACATTTGTAGTATTGCAATGATTTATGACTATTATGCTACTATTTTAGAGTTGAGTATAGACATTTTTAATAATGTTCACTTTCATTAAGTGTTGTTTCTTTCACACATGCACAAGGTGTTTGATGAAATTTCTTAAGAGTTCTAGAAGCCATGATACACAGAGAGTCGTAAGGAGGAAGATAGGTAAGAAATGTGATGCTCTGTTGTTGATTTAATCAAGGTAAGCTGTGTTTGATTCTTTTTACTATTTATCAATTAAAAATGTATTCTATATAGATTTTTTTTCCTTTAAACTTTGTCTCATTATTTTTATTTTCTTTTTTCTCCTGTTTTTTCCAATACAATTGTTCAACCCAGAAGCACTCCAAATTTTAGATGTCTTTTCAATTGAACTAGGATAGACTTATAGATATAAATACTCCAACTTATAGATAGACTATCTATTTCGATTAAAAATTTGTTGTTTTTTACCTCTAGTAATATGCCATTACATCTATAATGATGAAACTATTGAGAGTGTATTGTGGTTTCTTCAATGAAATTGGTAGGTTTAAGAATATTTGCAAAATTGAGAATATTGTTTAATGGTGGGGAACATAATTCTTTGTAGGCTGGAATCATAGACAACCACAAAATATCAAAGGGTGATTAGAGATGATAACCCAGAATATGGTAGGTGGATGGTAGGTTGATGCAATTGTTAGGATATGTGCCCTGAAATCCTATTGTATGATGCTATGTATAATATTATGTATGACATTATGTGAGAAATGATGTATGACATTATATTTTGTTTAATAAAGTTGTTTTATTCTTATTTAAAATAATGGTAACATGAATATTCGGACATTATCAAATAGTCCATGAGATGCATAGTATGTAATTTATGTGATTTAGTCACAGAAGATATAGATCACAAGTTCTTTGTAAACTCAGAATTTTGGTTCGTAGTCGGTGATGAAAATTGGGCATTTCATCTGCGAAGACTATAACATATTAACTACGATGATTTGTCTTGATCATGGAAGTGGTGACTTCTAGTTAATATGTTGATATGTTTTAAGAGTTAAGACATATTGAACTGGACCGCTGTGAGATTTATTATTCTCCTAACAACTGTCAATTGAATAATAAATCTCACGACTTGTATTCACATAAACTCTTAATCCTGAGAGAATAATGGACCTGATCATGAAATGTAGGTTGCTTTGATATATCAAGAGTGAGATCTAAAGTAACGGTCAAAATCTCAGTATGTTGAGCAGCCACATTTAGTGTTGATGGAACATATATTCTCAAGATGGAATTCATAGCCTCTTAACAGAGATATAAAAATATTCCCTTAAGATAAGTTTAATGGGTACAGTTATTCAGAGAGTTAGGCCTAACCACTTTAGTAAGACTAAAGTATATTTTTATGAAATTGGATTTTATAAATATATGGTGAATAACTCAAAAGGATTAAACCGGGTACTCAAGGATTAAGATGTAGTAATTTACAAAGTGGCAGTCTATATTCATGACTTTGTATTACTACGAATATTTTATGAAGGAGTTGCATGTATAATAAAGTCTTAGGATATAATTTATTAATAAGGCCTAGAGTGCAATTATATTTATATAGTGGTATTAAATATAATTAATGGTAACTTTGGACTTGTCAAGAGTTGACAGAAAAGCCCAAGGCCCATTGGAGCTAGTGTCTTATTTGTTCCCTTTTGGTCCCACTCCAAGCCACACACTAAAGCCCAATTGGGAAGGCCCAAAAGGCTAGCCCAATTAGATAATCAGTTATGTGGAGAGAAACATACAGAATTTTATATAGAATAAAATGGTTTGTATGTTTAATAAAGAATAAGAAAATATAAGGAAGAGAGACACTCTTTCATATATTCTCTCTAGAAAACATAGAACTGATTGAGAGACCACACATCTTGGGCATCAAGTGGAATTGGAGTGAAGATTGAAAGTCTTCCCGAGTACTTCTTCATTCGGTTTTGAATTTCACCGCATCAAGGTACGCTCTCTTGTTCTTATATTCTGAAACCTACATAGTACATGTTATCAATTGCGAATGAAGTAGATCCGTTTATTTTTCGCTGCGTATATTTTGTATGTGATGCAAACATATACATTTCCTACGGAGCTATGTCATTGATTCTAGACAATGGTGTACACTAGACTAAGTATGATGTTAACCTCCGTACGGAGCTATGTCATTATCAATTAGAGGCTAAAGGATAAGCGGCAAATTATTTTTGTTTGGTAAGAGTTACCATGATAGCATTAATAATGAGGATAATCCTCGCTTAATCAAAGTGATTGGTATGACCTCGCTACCGAGGAATATTAATTGCGGGATTGGGTTGTCGTTGCATATATTATATTATGGTTTTATGAAGGTTCCATATTATATGTTTATATGCTAAATTGATAATGTCCAGTTTACTTATTATATTCATGTTTATTATTTCAGATTTGGACATGGCATCATTTATCCCACTTGTTAGCATTCTTAATCAAAACAAACTGACTAGAACCAATTATGTTGACTGGAAAAGAAACTTGGACATAGTTCTCACAGCTGAAGAGTACAAATATGTGCTTATTCAACCATGTCCTAGCTTTCCTTCATTAGATGCTCCTCCTGAGGAAAAACAACGATATGATCGTTGGTAGAAATCTAATGAAATGGTCAAGTGCTATATCCTAGCGTCCATCTCAAATGTTCTACAGCATCAAATGCAGGATGTAGAACTTGCTTGGGACATTATGCTAATTTTGAAGGAGATGTTTGGTGAGCAAGGCCGTTCTGCAAGACAAGAAACCATGAGGCAAATTTATAATACCAAAATAGCTGAAGGTAGTTCAGTGAGAGAACATTGTCTTACAATGATCTCTAATTTGAATACATTGGAAGTTTTGGGTGCCGACATTGATGGAGAATCCCAAGTGGATATGATACTCTAGTCACTACCGGAATCATTCAAGGAATTCAGACTTAATTATAACATGAACAAAAAGATTTATTCTTTGTCTGAATTAATGAATGAGTTGGTAACGGCGAAAGGCATCCTTGGTACGTCTAATGTTGAAGCCCATGTGGGTGAAACTTTTACTTCTCAACCTAAGTCGAAAGGCAAGGGTAAGAAGAAGAAGAAGAAGGACTTCACTAAGCAGAAGGGTAAACAAATTGTCTTAGGGGTTGCCAACAAAGGAAAGAAGCTGAAAAGAAAATGTTTCCATTGTGGTGAGAAAGGACATTGGAAGAGGAATTGTCCTAAGTTCAAGGCTGCTAATAAGGGTATGAAAATTTCATTCCTTCTTGAAATATGTTTGGTACAAAATCCCACGGATTCCTGGTGTGTGGATTCAGGTTGTACTAATCATATCTGCAATTCTTTGCAGGGGTTCCAGGAGACCAGAAGACTTAAAGAAGGAGAGTTGTTTCTGACCTTGGCTGATGGGAGTAAGATTCCAGTTGTAGCTATTGGAGTGTTTAATTTATGCTTTGAAACTAGGGTTTTAATATTGGAAGACTGTTTATTTGTACCTAATGTTCGTAGGAATTTAATTTCTGCAACTTATTTAGGTAAAAATGGATATTGTGTTATCCTTAAAGACAGTGTTGTAATAAAGAAGGATAAAATGTTTATCTGTTCTGGCAATATTGTGGATGGTCTTTATATTTTAACTCCTGATAAGCATGAATTATATAATTCTGAATTAGATAATAACTGTCATGTAAAATCATTAAAGAGAAAGTTTCCTTCTACTAATGATGCATATTTTTGGCACTTGCGTTTGGGTCATATTAATCCAAACAGAATTCAAAGACTGATCAAAGATGGTCTCTTAGAGTCATTGGACTTTGATGAATTTCCAGTTTGTGAATCTTGTTTGGAAGGCAAAATGACCAAACGACCTTTTAATACAAAAGGTAGAAGAGCCCAAGAGTTGCTAGAATTAGTTCATACGGATGTTTGTGGTCCTATGTCAACCCAAGCAAAAGGAGGTTATGAGTACTTCATCACTTTCACCGATGATTACTCTAGATTTGGTTATGTGTACCTAATGAGACGAAAGTCCGAAGCCTTTGAAAAATTCAAAGAGATTAGGGCTGAAGTTGAGAATCAATTGGGTAAACGCATAAAGGTCATTCGATCTGATCGTGGTGGCGAATACCTTCTTAGGGATTTCAAGGATTACTTAACTCAAAATGGGATTGTATCCCAATTGACTGCACCTGGAACTCCCCAACAAAATGGTGTAGCAAAAAGAAGGAATAGGACTCTTTTAGAAATGGTTAGGTCCATGATGAGTTACTCAACTTTACCTATTTCTTTTTGGGGTTATGCCTTAGATACAGCAATACATCTTTTGAATTTAGTTCCATCAAAATCTGTTCCCAAAACACCCATGGAATTGTGGAGTGGGCGTAAGCCTAGTATGAAATATCTCCACATTTGGGGTTGTCCAGCACATGTCTTAAAAGAGAAGCCTGATAAGTTGGAACAAAAATCAGAAGTATGTTTGCTTGTAGGTTATCCAAAAGAAACTAGGGGTTATTTATTCTATAGTCATAAAGATAACAAAGTTTTTATTAGTACAAATGCTAAATTCTTGGAATATGACTATATGAATAATTTTACTCCTAGAAGAAGAGTTGTCTTGGCTAAAATGAATGAACCTATAATTAAACAACCAATTGTTGAAACTAGGGATGATGTGGCTGTATTGGATACACCACAAGATACTACTCATGAGATGTCTAGTATACAGTTGCCTCGTCGTAGTGGGAGGAATGTTAGGCCACCTATAAAATTCATAGGTCTTGGAGAGACTTATGAGGCTATCTCAGAGGAGGCCGAAACTGATCCTTACACTTATGAAGAAGTAATGAATGATATAGATGCACATCATTGGGTCCAAGCTATGAAATCAGAATTAGATTCCATGTATTCCAATCAAGTTTGGGATCTTGTAAAGGTGCCTAACGGCATTAAACCTGTTGGTTGCAAATGGGTTTACAAGAGGAAGAGAGGGATAGATGGAAAGGTTGAAACCTTTAAAGCAAGGCTAGTGGCAAAAGGGTATACTCAAAAAGAAGGTATTGATTATGAGGAAACCTTTTCACCAGTAGCAATGCTTAAATCTATCAGAATTCTCTTATCCATTGCTGCTCATTATGATTATGAGATTTGGCAAATAGATGTCAAGACTGCATTTCTCAATGGCAATTTTGAAGAGGAAATCTATATGATGCAACCAGAAGGTTTCATAGCAAAGAACCAAGAGCATATGGTTTACAAGTTGAATAGATCCATTTATGGACTTAAGCAAGCATCTAGGTCATGGAACATCAGATTTGATCAAGCAATCAGGTCATTTGGTTTTGATCAAAATCTTGATGAACCATGTGTAGACAAAAGACATCAAGACAAAGTAGTAATGTTCCTAGTGCTTTATGTTGACGATATTCTACTCATCGGAAATGATGTAGGTGTAATGTCATCAGTAAAGGTTTGGTTGTCAAGTCAATTTGATATGAAGGACTTGGGTGAGGCTAACTTTATTCTAGGGATCAAGCTTTGGCGAAATCGTAAGAATAAGATGTTAGGCTTATCACAAGCTGGATATATAGATAAGGTTCTAGAACGGTTTAGCATGCAAAACTCCAAGAAATGATTACTTCCTTTCAGACATGGAGTTCCTCTGTCTGATGACCAAAAGCCTAAGATTCAAGAGGAAGAAGATATGATGAGACAAGTTCCTTATGCTTCTGCAGTAGGAAGTCTCATGTATGTCATGCTTTGTACTAGACCAGATATCTGTTTTTCAGTTGGCATGGTCAGCCGATATCAATCAAATCCAGAACCACAACATTGGCAAGCTGTAAAGCATATTCTTAAGTATCTACGGAGAACGAGAGATTATATGCTTGTTTACCGTTGTGAGGATTTGATTCCCGTTGGCTATACAGATTCAAACTTTCAATCGGATCTAGATTTCAAAATGATGTAGGACACAAATTACTATTTAATTATTGTAATTTATTATTTTTGGTATTTTTATGTAAAAACGTTATTTTAGGTTTAGGTGATTTATTTCCTTATTTTTAGGTGCATTTAATGTTTTTTAGGTCAAATTTGATTCCTGATATGATTAGGTATCAATTAGGAGTTATTTTAGAATATATTTTCTTGTCTGTCAAGTTTTATGGAGCCCTTAAATAGGGCCCTAAGTCTGTAAACGTTTTTCATAGAATTATTGAATAAAAATCAGAAAAAGGTGAGGCTTTGCTCTTCTCTTTGGTTCTTCAAGAACTGAGAACTTATCAAGGATTCTTCCTTGTGGCGTTCAAACTTATACCTTTGGTTCGTGATTCCTTTATAATCATTGGGTCAAGGTTTGTTACTTATACCTTTGGTTCGCGTTTCTCTACGTTGGGTCTGGGTTTTCTATCAAATCTGAATTTTAGCTTTCTTGGGCAATATTCCAATATTGTTTGTTAGGTCTCAAAGCGAGTCGATTGAGGTTCGCATCACAAAAAGTCCACGTCAGGATGTGTTTTCACCTTGGGAGGTAGAGCCATAAGTTGGAGGAGTGTTAAGCAATCTTGAATTGCGGACTCCACCATGGAAGCTGAATATGTTGCTGCTTGTGAGGCGGCAAAGGAAGCTGTTTGGCTCAAGAAATTCCTTTCTGATCTTGGTGTAGTGAGAATGGAGCAAGTTCCTATCACATTGTTTTGTGACAATAGTGGAGCGGTTGCACAATCCAAAGATCCAAGGAATCACAAGAAAGGAAAGCACATTGAGAGAAAGTACCACATCATTCGAGACATTGTTGCTCGTGGAGATGTGGTGGTAGCAAAGATTGAAAGTGCAAATAATCTAGCAGATCCCTTTACCAAAGTCTTGCCTCAAAGGATCTTCGAGTCACATTTGGAGGGAATGGGAATTAGATTAGTGCACAATAGTCTTTAGGGCAAGTGGGAGATTGTTAGGATATGTGCCCTAAAATCCTATTGTATGATGCTATGTATAATATTATGTATGACATTATGTGAGAAATGATGTATGACTTAATATTGTGTTTAATAAAGTTGTTTTATTCTTATTTAAAATAATGGTAATATGAATATTCGGACATTATCAAATAGTCCATGAGATGCATAGTATGTAATTTATGTGATTTAGTCACAGAAGATATAGATTACAAGTTCTTTGTAAATTCAGAATTTTGGTTCGTAGTCAGTGATGAAAATTGGGCATTTCATCTGCGAAGACTATAACATATTAACTACGATGATTTGTCTTGATCATGGAAGTGGTGACTTCTAGTTAATATGTTGATATGTTTTAAGAGTTAAGACATATTGAACTGGACCGCTGTGAGATTTATTATTCTCCTAACAACTGTCAATTGAATAATAAATCTCACGACTTGTATTCACATAAACTCTTAATCCTAAGAGAATAATGGACCTGATCATGAAATGTAGGTTGCTTTGATATATCAAGAGTGAGATCTAAAGTAACGGTCAAAACCTCAGTATGTTGGGCAGTCACATTTAGTGTTGATGGAACATATATTCTCAATATGGAATTCATAGCCTCTTAACAGAGATATAAAAATATTCCCTTGAGATAAGTTTAATGGGTACAGTTATTCAGAGAGTTAGGCCTAACCACTTTAGTAAGACTAAAGTATATATTTATGAAATTGGATTTTATAAATATATGGTGAATAACTCAAAAGGATTAAACCGGGTACTCAAGGATTAAGATGTAGTAATTTACAAAGTGGCAGTCTATATTCATGACTTTGTATTACTACGAATATTTTATGAAGGGGTTGCATATATAATAAAGTCTTGGGATATAATTTATTAATAAGGCCTAGAGTGCAATTATATTTATATAGTGGTATTAAATATAATTAATGGTAACTTTGGACTTGTCAAGAGTTGATAGAAAAGCCCAAAGCTCATTGGAGCTAGTGTCTTATTTGTTCCCTTTTGGTCCCACTTCAAGCCACACACTAAAGCCCAATTGGGAAGGCTCAAAAGGCTAACCCAATTAGATAATCAGTTATGTGGAGAGATACATACAGAATTTTATATAGAATAAAATGGTTTGTATGTTTAATAAAGAATAAGAAAATATAAGGAAGAGAGACACTCTTTCATATATTCTCTCTAGAAAACATAGAACTGATTGAGAGACCACACATCTTGGGCATCAAGTGGAATTGGAGTGAAGATTGAAAGTCTTCCCGAGTACTTCTTCATTCGGTTTTGAATTTCACCGCATCAAGGTACACTCTCTTGTTCTTATATTCTGAAACCTACATAATACATGTTATCAATTGCGAATGAAGTAGATCCGTTTATTTTCCGCTGCGTATGTTTTGTATGCGATGCAAACATGTACATTTCCTAACAGCAATAGTTTCAGAATTAGTCCCTTTTAAATTTGATGATTTTTCTACACAATGATGATGGACTATTTTGTACATTGATACAATTCTTTATCATGTTCAAAATTCTAACTTCCTTGACGCGTGGCTCTAGCAACCTTTCATATGAAAGTTAGGAAACTTTGAAATTTTAAATTAATAATATAGATCATGTAGTCCAAACAAGATGTTTAAATTTATGATTTATGTCCCTTCCCATTCCTCTCTCTCATTTTAGATAAAATTTTTCTTGGGGAATGATCCTAATCTATATAGCAAATTGCTTGCAGCCTTGCAATGTTGTTAACTACAAGTATTTCTTTGCATGGGCTGCCAGTGGATTATGATGAGTACCTTCGCATATTATATAAGGTTTCTTTTAAACCTTCTCTCTTTTTGTGCCATTGCAATTTTTTTTAATAATGATTTCTGTTTGGTTGTTAAGAAAGTTTAGCAATAGAATCCAATAGTTTTAGGTTTTTATTTAGTTTGGTTGGGATTTGGGCATCTTCTTTATATAGCTGTTTGGGCTTCATTCCCCACACCACCCCCCCCCCCCCCCAAAAAAAAAAAATTCTATTTGGTTGCTGAAGGAAATCAAGTTCAAATTGGAATCTTAAATAAATTACATTGTCGGCGAAAGAAAGCAAAAATATTTAAATTTTTACAACATTATTAGATTGTATGCATGGGATCTCTTATGGTCAGTTTTTCAAAATTTTACACTAGACTACTAACATATGTGCATGGTTGTCAAAATTGCAATATGGATCGTAAGATCATACAATTTTACAATCTCACCTCACCAAAACATTTAGAATTACACTAGGTTCGTAAAAATAGTAAGATCGTATGTAGAATAATGTAAAATCGTATAAGATCATAGAATCGTATAAGATTCTACCGATTCTACTAAAAACAAAAAAAAAAAACAAAAACAAAAAAAATTGGTTTTTTTTTTTTTTATAGGATAGATTTTTTGTTTTGATGAAACTTTAAGGGTTTTTATTTTTTCATGTTGTAATGGTATGACTTTTTATTTTATTTTTATAAAATTATGTTAACCTGAGCAAATGTTCTCTAGTTTCTAGTTTACTTGTAATCAAAATGAATGAATGTTTCATCATTTCTAAATGAAAAATTTGATGTTGGCTTTGTTGCCTTTTAAGCTATAATGTTATTAAATTTGTTTGATCAATATACTAATTTGTGTTATAATATTACTAAAATATTTTTTTATATATAATTTCATCAGTTATGCTTGTATTTGTATATTAATTGATTGATTTTTTTGAGCATATTCTTTAATTGTTGTTAAGTGATATAACTTGAATAGTTGAGTGTGAAATTGTATCTTGATATCTTTTGCAGCTCTAGTATACAAATATATAATATCTACATAAATGATGAAATGGATGATGATTAGAAATTTAGGACGGTGGTTATAGGAACCTTAGAATGAGAATAATTAAATGTTCACTTCATCTTAATATTCATATTGCTTTTAGATTTCATATTGTAGTTAGCTAGTTTCCATTTGCTAACTTATTTTGGATTTTAATCTTGGAACTTGGAACTTAGAACTTGGAAAATATTTTCCATATGTTTGGATAAATATTTTGGTATATGGTTGCTAATTAAACATTTATTGAACTTTTTAAATACATTGGGTCAAAACTTAAATATATTTGTTTCGTTAGTATAAACTTAACGATGTATGACATGCAAATTATGTTATATAATGAAAAATCTTAGTTTTTTTATGCATGAATTTATAATTTACGTGATTATTCAACATACAAAGATATTATCAATATGTTTTTTGCTTTAAATTTAAAAATATGTAGGATCTTACGATTCACAATCCGATCCTACGATTTACGATCCCACCTACCTTCAATAATCCTATGTATGACAACCTTGCATATGTAAATGACTCTGGACAACATCATATGCATTGAAAATATGTAACAAATTTTTGGAGAAAAAACACCATTGTCTAATCCTTTAAGCAAATATAGATTCTAATTTAAAAGTGGCTTACACATTCCAACAATTTAAAAGGGTGTTGATGACTTTGCTTTAAATTATTGGGATTGTTTTTTCTAATTGAAGGGGTTGTTGATATTTTCTAGAGGTATGAAAAGGTTTGATTTAGCATCGACAAAACGTAGATAACTGAATTCAATTATGATCCTGCTTTCATGGAGGAAATGAGGACAAGAAAACAAACATTTCATGAGTTTCACATACCCAGTTGTAGAACCAATTCATAAACCATAGAAATATGGACCATGCAAATTAAAAATGTCTATGTACAATGATAAATTTGCTAAGAAGTGTTCATAAAAGAAATATTCAACTTGTGATGGTATTCATAAAAGTAACATTCAACTAGTATTGATAACACCTACTCTTCTAAGTTTATGAAATTTTACATGTATTACTTTTGTGATCTTCTAAAATTATGTTGTTTTAGGTTTCTACAATTTTGTGTTTATTTTTATTTTTATGTGAACTTTTATTTTGAACAAATTGTTTTATTTTCATATATTTTCAAGTCAATACCTTGAACAAAATAAATATATTTAATTTTTATTTAACTATCCTGTGTATCGTACGGGTTAGATACTAGTTACTTATTGTTTATGGAAGAAGAAAGGTGATTTGGTTGCTTCACCCTTTCTTAAACAAGAACAGGAAATTTCGAAACTATTTCAATATTTGCTCGGTAGCCCATACTTCTGTGAATCACCTTTTTGCTAGAAAGTACTAGTATTTATATTTATATTTGTATATTTATTTATTTTTGCTAGTAAAAAGTGAAAAATGTAATTCATGCAAGGTAATTCATGATTAAACCCAACCATAAGGTAATTCATGCAACATCATAAGATCATCTCAAATAGTTTATTGCCCAACATTCAACCTATCATCTCAAATAGTTTATTGCCCAACATTCAACCTATTTTATTGCCCCCATCAGGCAGGTTACGCTCGTTCCTATTCATATCTCCCTTTCAATTAAAATGGATACCTTCAGCACCATGTCAAGCAAATAAAATCAACAAGGCTTAAAATAAGTTAGCTAAGCAGATAGATGAGTGGCACTAATAAGAGAACATTTTGCCAACTCGGAGATTAGAAGCAATGAAATCTATTCATTTCACTGTCGTTTGTTAATCAAGTCAAACTTGGATAAGCAATGGCATTTGAAACTTTCAACGATTATTAGACAAGTAGCAAAGATTAGTTGAGGACTACTTAAGGATGCATCAAACCATCTTTGATTAACACATTCTCAAATCAATAATCCTAGACAATTTTAATTTTTTAATACCAAGTGTAATTATAATATAATACGGGAAAAAGCCAGATCTTCCAAAATGTGGACATATTGAGATATAACCCCATGTCTATATAAGGGTCGTCAATGGGCCGGGTCGGGCCGGCCCAGCCCATGTTTACTTGGCCCATAGGCACAATGGGCTGGACATAATGGGCTATTAACTAGATAATGGGCCGGGTCGGGCTGGGCCGAAAGAGAAAACCTCAGCCCATGACCCTGCCCATGGGCAATGCCCATTTTGTCTTTAGCGAGTTGGGCTATTGGGTTGGGCCTAATGGGCTACCCATGAGCTTGTATTAGCATATTATTTTATTATTTTTATAAGGAAAGAATCAATTTTTTATAAGGAAATAATCAATCTATTTTTTTAAAGGAAATAATTAAATAATTTAATACTTAATTACAAATTTTTTTACAGTCAAATCTATTTAATTTTTTGTTTCGTTGATGGAAACCTATTTAATTTTTTTTATTAAGGCTTTAAATAGTTTTTTATTTTTATCTTTTATAAAAAAAAATGTCAAATGGTTAATTCAAAATTGCTAGACTACTAGAAAAATATATATTTAATAAACTAAGTTTAGCACAATTACTTTGAGTATCTTAATGGTTGAGAGAGTTCTCTTAAGAAATTCCTATATAATATCTCAAGATCAATCCTTCATACACTTCCTATATATTTTTGTTATGAATTATGAGTTATTGGGCTGGGCCAACGGGTTAGGCCAACGGACTGGGCAACGGGTTGGGCTACTGGGCTAGCCCACTGGGTACCCATGGGCATAAAAACTAGCCCACGGCCTAACCCACTGGGCTAGTGGACTACCCATGGGCCTCAATAACAACGAGCTGGGCCGCCCATTAGCCCGGTGGGCTATTGGGTTTCTAGGCCGGGCTATGGGCCGTGGGCTATTTGATGACCTTTAGTCTATATCACTGACCAACATACAGGGACCTGTCATGTGCGTTCCCAACAGATGCTCTAATGTGCTACAACTAGTTCAAACTTCAAACAAAACCTTGCCAAAACAGTAGCTTTTAGATTTTTAGCCTTGCATCTTGTAGTAGTGAAGTTGGCAAAAAGAACAAAATGCCTACTCTGATTAAATATATCTGAATAGTGGCATACATCATAGCAGAGCAAAGAGGAAAATGCAATATAGTGATGCCATAGATGCCAACAAGACATTTTAGCCTTAATCTTGTATAACATACTATAGCTATCTGAAACAGTTCTTTCGTGGTTTACGTCATTGTTCTTGTAAATAGTGATAATTTATTGGATTTGTCACATGACTAACTCTCACACTGTCAAGAGTATAATTTCTTTAGTTCAAGAATCCATCTTTCAACCCCTGAATGCAAGCAGTTGTCACAAGACAATGTCATTAGTAGAGTTGCAATGCACGTATCTATGTGTGTGTGTGTGTGTGTGTGTGTGCATGTGTGCGGGTGCGTGTGTGTGTGCGTGTGTTCAGTGTGTGCACAGTGGGGCACGCATAAATACAATAATTAATTAGTAGGGTTCCCCAAAGCACAACTAACAGGACACCCCACCTAAAAAGGATCATATCATTCCTTGCTAAACCAATTTTAGCATTGTCTCAAGAGGCAATTGTGATGTGTTTGTTAGAATCCTGCAATTCTGTGTGTGTGCACCCTGTGCGTATGAGAGAGAGCTGTGCTTGGAATGGAAAACAATTTTTGAAATCATTGCCCACATCAGTACAAAATTTCGCCACAGAAATCAATTTGGAATGATCACTTGGGACCAGCAAAAATGTGTTCTAACCAGTGACACATAATCCTTTCGATGTGGCTAAAAGATAGGTACACCAACTTTTCTCCCACCATACCATTCTAATTAGCATTTTTCCTAAAACATGTAACATAAAGGCCAATATATTACTAACCATTACCAAGATTATAGGCATCACGAATCAACCGTTGAAAGGAAGGATTGAATCCCAAAAACAATAAAAAGAACTCCACCAGAGAGTGCAACCTGCAAAAAGGAAAAGAAAAAGGATGTCACAAATTTCTTGCCACAACCGTGACTAAGATGAAAAGATCAGTAGATTCAAGTTCCCGACTTACTATTTTCTCAGATATTTGAGCTGCCAAGCTCTTGCCACCAAGCACAGCTGCAATAGTACACAATGTTTGTCCTCTGAAAGAATGAAACACCATACTTAGATTTACCAGAGATAAATATATAGATTTAAAGACTTTTAAGGCCTTCCTGTCTGACATGTTGGTCAACATGCCTATGTGCACGCCTTGATGTTTGAACACTGGCAAACATGCACAGAAACACATAAAAGTAGATAAAACAGATAAATGTATGGTACCATGTAGACAGAAAAGGGTGCGACTGTCAAGGGTAGTTCACGAATGATTGTAGGAATTATTAAATTAAACCCCATACCTCAATGCACTAGAAAATAGGTTTTCTTCATTGTATACCCAGGGCAAAATAAGGTGTATGTGTAACATAACATGCTTGACATGGCTACGTGTACTCACAAGTATAATAAAATCAACAGCACATTGTAAACACAGAAATTTAGGAAGATGTTCCTGTCTTACTTTGTTGGAGGAACCTGTTATGCAAATGCTAGACAAGAGGCATGAAAAGATATATCACGCATCCATAATCATGTTGTGTTGGACAAATATGGCACACCTATGATCATGTTGTGATGTGTCAAACACAAACACTTCATATTTTGAGTGTCTATAAGATGTATACACCATATACTATTATTAAGACCCTCAATGTGCTTAATAGGATTAAATATCCGATTTTTATTTTCTTCTCTAAAACATTATTGGAAAATCTTCCACCTCTTAAGAAATTCAAGGCATCTGACACTAGAAAATAGACCGTAGATGGGGCACTGCACAAAGAAGATATCCCAAATCACATGTCCACATCTTTTATATGCACATACACGCACACAAAATGCTAATGACATGGATAATAACTGGAAGGGGTTCACATCAGCAAGACTCCTATAGACAGAATAGATAAATAGGCATAACTTACAGAATTCCACCAAGAACAACACCAAATGGGTTCTCATCAGCAGCCAAACCAATGGTAGCTAGCTGAAAAGAAAATTAGGCTCAGTAACAAATGGTTGACCATGTAATAATGACTCACAGACAAACAATGCATTCCTTGGGTATTGCTTACCTGGCTCTTGTCACCCCATTCACCAAAAAAAGTAATAGAAAACGCCTGCAGCATGAAAGTGATGGAAGTGATTAGGTGCAAGTTAGCCTTGCTGAATTTTACATTTAGTAATCCATAGAAATACAACCTTCAAAAAGATTGGCGAAAAGAATTGTGAGAGAAATGGCCGTTTCTGCTTTTTAATTTCATCACCATCCTGAAAAGAAAAGAAAAATTGCTATAAAGTGTCAAGACAAGCACGGTGTCGCTGATAAGTTAAAAAGGCACCTAATTGCATAATGCACCACTCAATCACCATAATTACAAAATTAAAGATGACTCAAGACTTAACAAACATGTAAAGAGTACAGAATCTTCTGAATTCCAACAGAGTATCACCGCTGTTTAGCAAAATGAGATACAGGGCAACAGTCACTGAAAAGAAGACACAGGAAGAGAGCAACAGAGAGGAAATCATTTTAGGCCATTAAAATGCATAAGAACGTAATATGCTGTACCTTACTATTCTTTTTGGTGGTTCCTGTGTTAGTCTTCCAATCAGCATTCTAATCAAATCAAAAAGGTATGTCAAAACGGTCCTTGAAAATATATTAGGTGTGAATCAGCAGTCAGAAAACCTACCAATTTTGCTTCAACTTCAGCCAACTCTTCAGGCTCCCTATTGGTTGAACCAAGATTAGATTCCAGTACAAATCTTTTAGATACAAACTCGTGTTCATGCAAAAGGCAGTAAACAAGTGATTTAATGAAAGAAATAAACCATTACCCTTCATCCTTAAATCCATCCCACAAAGACCATAGCCCAAACCCAAAGAACAAAAATGTTGTTATGTGATGAGTCCATTTACGAGAGATCTGCATAATTTACATCACAAAGCATTCATGTACATATTAAAACACAAAAGTAACAAAGGGGTGAGGACCTATTTCACACAACTTCAAAAGATACATGCACTTGACCATATGTTGTAAAGTATGTGATTAAACCTATTACCCACGACAACTGAGCTTGGATCTACATTCTACAACAAAAATAAGACTCAAAAACTTCAGCAGTATTGTTAATAGCATATAATGACACCGATATTTGTACTAAAGATCTTAGGCTGCAACATCTAGCATCAAGTGTTGCAGTTCATGTACATCAGAACATTGTGCCAAGAAACAAAACCTAATGCCACCTTGTGTTTTCAGAAACAACTGCTGGAACTTTGGACTGTTTATCGGTGACATATTAGCCAGCTTAGATGTTGATTATGCTAGTACTATCTCATAACAACCAATCTGATGAAATCGATGAACAGAACCTTTAGCATGATGATGCTCAACAAGATTTAAGCAAATTTTATGAACCTTCTTCTTTTCCTTTAGTTCAACTAATTTAGAGACATAAATCTAGTTCTTGAAATCCAAATCCAGATGAGTAATGGAGAACTGTTATGTTGACCATTGTTAATCATGAATAAAAATATAAAATATAAGTCCAATACCAAGCAAATTTGGAAAACTCTCTCCCTGCCTAGAGTTTTTTTTTTTGGTTTGGGAGGTGGCCCTAGGAAAATATCCGATGACAAGTAATCTCTGTAAAAGGGATATTGTTATAGTAGATTAGTGCTGTATGTGTAAATCAGATGGTGACACAGAAAGTCATCTTCTGCTGCATTGTCCTATTGGTTCTAATCTGTGGGTTTTTTTCTTTTGCTAAATTGGGCTTGCTTGGGTTATGCAAATTCTGTCAACTCTATGTTGGAGTCTTGTAGTGGAGTAATGAGAACACATAGATGTGTGACAGCTTGTGTGGCAGCCCCAGCATTTATTTTGTGGTGCATTTGAAAAGAAAGAAATTAACAGATGTTTGGGGAAAGGAGTTAACTTTGCCAAATCTCGAGTTTCTCTTTCTAAAGACAATTTTTGAATGGGCGTCAAAGTCATTTACTATTGCAACGTATTCATTGATGGAGTTCCTAGATTCTTTGAGACTTTGCCGTTAATGTCACGGCTTGGATCTTTCTTCATTCTCTTTTTCTTAATTTTCACTTTGCTGTTTTCTTTTTACCCTCGTATACTTCCTGTATATGCATTTCAGTTTTAATAAATTGCAATTACTTTTTTTTATTATTTAAAAAAAAAAAAAAAAGAAGCTTAACAGAAGAAAAATCAAGTTCACTTTCATTTAGTTGAATAGCCTAATTTATTAAATGCACAAACTGATAAATTACCTCTAGTTTCAAAAGCTTAAGTTGATAGGAAAGGATAAATTTAATCACCCCATGTATGGGCCCATGCTCCCCCTCAATAAGTACAGCCCAACAATTTGAATTTCTAACCTTCTAAATACAAGGTAGAATGGAAAAAGTATATAGTTTTCCCACCGCATGCAGAGGAACCACCATATACCACCTCGGTAGAAAGGAGACAAGACTCAAACTCAGGACCACATGATGAATTTAATCACTTTGCCATTATTCTAACACCAAAGAAACTGAAAAAATAAAATTTTTTAGATTTACACCAGTAACGTATATCTGCCATTCTTGCATCCTTTTCTTAAATATGCAAATTTCAAGAAAAAATTATTGACTCTGTAATATTGACTAGTATTCTACATAAGACATGAACTTAATCACCATACTTAGGACAAGTAATTTTAGGACAAGATAAAGGTTAATCCTCAAGGACAAGTAATTTTAAGATATGAAACAGAAACAGAATCCTAACCAGGTTTGGAGCAGCCCAGCCAACAAGAGCAGAAAGAATAGTCATCACCTAAGAATTAACAAATGTTTCCAACACTGAGGCCTTAAATTTGATAATGATCAGAAATAAAACCAATTAAAAATAAAAAAACAAAAATAAAAATGGGTAATAGATGCAAGAAACAAACTTACAATCAAAGCTGAGAGGCAACCAGACAAGACAAGTCTCCTAGGGTAACGCATAGCAAGAATCTTAAAAAACAACGATCACAATGTTAGAAAAATTGAAGCAAGTGGAAACAGCATTTATGTCAAAAGAAGCATGAAATCAGGGTTCTGATTTTTACTCAAAGTAACTTACAAGAGGAAATTCAATAAAAATTCAATATAACAACATGATGCTAAGCCCAAATATTAACCAATTATTCAAGTAAAATAGTCCTTTACTCAGAGAAATATGCACTTTATCATCACATACCCTTGAGAACACAGCATCTTTTTTTTTTTTAATATATACTTTGAATCATCAAAAAATTTTGGGAAAAACACTCAGCTCTACCAGCAAAAAGCATCAAAATTAGCACAACCTAGCTGCAATAAAGCACAAGAGAAATGAATTGCAGACTCAGAACATGTCTCTAAGAATAGAACTTCTCTACAGCAATAAAACCACCAGGGAAGGCTAGGGTCGTCAGTTGCTGGATTAAGTGTTTTTTTTTTTTTTTTTGGTTGTGGGGGGGGGGTGAGGAGACAATTCGATAGTTTTTTTGATAGTTACAATGGAGGAGGGGGGATTTGAACCCTAGATGTCTCCATTGTAAACACCAGAAGGTGCCAACCAGTTGACTTACAACACTCTTGGCAAAAAATAAAATTGGCAAGTATAGAGACTCAAACCCTTGTTCTGCTATTTAGATAGCTTACACCCAACCACTGAACCATTACTATTCCAGCTAAAATTTATAGATTGAGCGCTTTTAGCCTCTAATGTTTTAATTGAGAAAAAAAGTACTAGAGCCTGTCAGACAGCCATATGACCATCCCAACTGACCAAGACCAAGCTGAGTACGATCCTCTACAATTTGGGGTCCCATAGAAAGGCATCAAGACCGTTAATCATGCTCTGATCGCACGTCCTGTCTCCTTAGTGGACAAGAATTCAGAGGTACAAACCTATAGAACAGATCTCGTTCAACAATGAGGGAGGATCTAAACCCTAGACATATCTATTGGAAACATTAGACGGTACGGGTTGAGCTACAAGGCTCTTGGCAGTTAAGTATAAATCAATAGAACAACAAAATATGTCGTTGGAAGAAAACTTCTTTACAGAAAAACAACCACCAAGAAAGGCAGTTTCCGGGTTAAGTGCTAACTGCTAAGCAATAGAGCATTGGGCAAGAGTAATGGATCACAAAGTCACCACACCTCTCATTGACATAGAACTTCTCTACAGCCAAAAAAAAAAAACACCTAAGTGGGCAATTTTGACTAAAGTGTTTACCAATTGAGCATAGGGACAAGAGAAATGGGTTGCAAAATCACAACACAACTCCTCACAATAGAAATTCTCTACAGCAAAAAAGCACTAGGGTGGGAAGTTTCCGGGTTGACTATTTAACAATGGAGCTAGACAAGAAAAATAGGCTGCAGAATCACAAATATCTCATCAGAAGAGAACTTCCCTATAGCAATATAGCATGTTAAACAATGAGCAACAGAACAAGAAAAATGTGTTGCAGAATCATAAATATCTCATAGGAAGAGAACTTCTCTATGGAAATAAAACCATCATGAAAGGCAGTTTTCAGGTCAAGTACTAAGCAATAGAGCATAAGGGCAAGAGAAATGGGTCGCAGAATCACAACAAATCTTATCAGTATATAACTTCTCCATGGCAAAAAAAGAAACCAGAAAAAATTATCAAAACATGCGAGCACTTGATTTTCAGGTTAAGCGTTAAACAATAATAGAGCAACGAGAAAATAGAAATGGGTTGCAAAATCACAAATATCTTATCAGAAGAAAACTTAGGCCATGTTTGGTTTCTCATCACTCAAAACTTTAATCCATATCTCAAAACTCAGTTATCTATTTTTCTTAACTCTATCACACAAGCGTTTGGCTCAAAAATTTGGTGTAGTTTTCACCCAAAACAACTCTATTTTTTCTGAACTAGCAGACCCCACATGCTGACACATATCAGAACGGTAAACTCTTTTCTTTTCTCTCTCCCCATTCTTCTTTATTTTCGGTCTCTACCTCTACTCTTTCTCTGCAATATTCTCTGTTTTGTTCTTCCCCACTCATCAGATCAAGTAATAGCAGCAACAACACAGATTTTCTCTCTTCCTCCAAATCGCCAAAAAAAAAAAAAATATCCCAAGCACAGCCCAGATTTTCTCTCTTCCTCACTCCAAATCTCAGATTTTTTTTCCCCTTACCCGGTCCCACAACCATAGAGATCAACGAAGGAAAGGAATAAAGAACCCAGGTTCCATTGCTCAACAAAGAAGCGTGATTATGTAAGAAGAAAGGAGAAAGGAAGCGTGCTTCTGGGTTCCAGCGTAGAAGAAGAAAGAAGAAAGGAAGAAAGAAGAAGAAAATAAGGAAAAAGAAATGATTATGTATGAGATGTATCTGACTTGATGAGACAACACGTTGAGATGGGTCCCACAAATGTGATTAAATTTACAAAAATGCCCTGATAACTCATAACTCTAAATCTGAAAACAAGAAAAATTTGTTCTCATTTCTCATTACTCTAACTCATTTTTTTGAGTAATGAGTTACGGAAATTAAGAATGAAAACTAAACCAAACAGCCTTATCTGGTGTGGGACCCACAAAAAATAAGTAATGAGTAATGAAAACTGAGTGATGAGTAATGAAAACACCCTAAACCAAACATGGCCTTATTTACAGCAACCACAAGGAAAGGCAGCTTTCAGGTCAAGTGCTAAGCAATAGAGCATAGGGGCAAGAGTTGGGTTGCACAATCACAACCCATCTCATTAATAGAACTTCACTATGGCCAAAAGAATACCTAGGTTGGCAATTTCCGAGTGAAGTATTAACCGATAGAGTAAAGGTTCAGCAGAAATACATTGCAGAATCACAAATATGTCATCAGAAGGGACTGCAACAATAAAACCACTAGATAAAGCCAAGGAGTAACAGAAATGAGTTGCAGAATCACATGATGTCTCATTAGAATAGGACATCTTTACAGCAAAAACACTAGGGTGGGCATTTTTCAGGTTAGGTTAAGTGTTAAACAATAGATTAACAAGACAAGAGAAATGAGTTGCAAAATCACAAATATCTTATTAGAAGAGAATTTTTTACAGAAAAAAATCCACAAGGAACAGCCGTTTTGGGGTTAATTTCAAAGCCATAGAGCATAGGGACAAGAGAAATGGGTTGCAGAATCAAAACACATCTCATCAGTATAGAACTTCTCTATGAAAAAACAAAACATAAAAAAAACAAAACAAAACAAAAAACAAAAAACAAAACAAAAAAACAAAAAAAACAAAAAAACTCAGCAATTTCCAAGTAAAGTGTTAACCGATAAATGCAGAATCAAAACACATCTCATCAGCACAGAAATCAATGAAAAAACAAAAGAAAAAGGAAAAAAAATGTCATCAATTTCCAAGTGAAGTGTTAACTGATAAACAGAGGGCTAAGAGAAATGAGTTACAGAATCACAAATATCTCAGTGGAAGAGAACTTATCTACAGCAATAAAACCACTAGGAAAGGAAGCTTTTGGGTTAAGTGCTGCTGAGCAATAGAGCATAAGGCTAGAGAAATGGGTTGCTGAATCACAACACATCTCATCAGTGTAGACTTCTATATAGCAAGTAAAAAAAAACCACTCGGTAAACAGTTTTTAAGTAAAGTGTAAACCAATAGAACCGAAAGCAGGCAAGTTTAGTAAACATAGAAATGGGGTGATCTGGAACACGGTCCCTCACTGTTTGATGTGGGGTATTTGAAATGAGAGGAATGCTCAGATTTTTTAAGGAACCAAAAGTTCAATTCAAGAGTTGAAGACTTCTTTCTTCCAGACTTTGTTTGGGTGGATAAATGCGTCAGTTGTTCTCTCTTTTAATTCTTTGTCCGATTTGTTTGTATCCTGCTTTCCTTAGTACACGTCCTGTGTGCTTTGATTTTTTTTTTTTTTTTTTTTTTTTTGTACTTGTTTTTGCTATCAGTGAAGCTTATTACTTATCAAAAAAAGTGTTACCCATTAGAGCAGAGGGGGAAGAGAAATGAGTTGCAGAATTACAACACATCTCATCATAATAAAACCACTAGGGAAGGCAGCTGGGTTAAGCGTTAACCAATAGAGGATAAAAATGGGCTGCAGAACTACAACAGATCTTATTGGGACAGAACTGCAAAAAGCCACCAGGGTAGGCAAGTTTAAACAATAGGGTAAAGGGTCAGGGGAAATGGGTTGCAGAACAGCAACACGTCTCATTAGAATAAAAACCGCCTGGGTTATGGATTAAAGTATTAACCATAGAATAAAAATTAATCATTCAAAAACGAAGATGCTAACGTAGACAATTACTGTGCAAATTTCAGTCAATAATGTGGGACTAATTTTCACAGCCCAATTGAGCCGAGCCAGCCAATTATCAGTGCTGTGCTTAGCTACATAGAATAATTCTCCATAATTCTTATTTAAAAATTGAAAAAAGATGCTAAGCTTTATTAAAAAGAATTCAATTTGATAAGAACAAATAATTATTTAAACTCCTTTGAACGAATATATACATATTGAAATAACTGTAATCTAATTAGAATCACTTTCAAAATGCTAAAATAGTGAAAATCAATTAATTAATCATATAAATATAATAATACCCAAAGCTCTCCGAGAAAAGAAGAGTCAGATTCCCCAAAGCAATAAACAGAAGTGGCTACAGAATCAATCCAAATAAATAGTAATAGCGTATAATACTAACCGCGGCGGCGAAAAAGGTCTTGTCGCCGATCTCAGAGAGCACAGTCATGGCTAGCGACTTGGTGAAACCCTGATTAACCAATCGAAACAACAACAACAACAAAAACGAATTGTCAAAAAATCAAAAATAGAGGAACATTTTTTGCATAGCTTATAGATTGATATATGAGTAATGAGTGAATGAACCTGCAATACTGAGCTCATCTTTGCTCTGATACAGAGAGAGAGCAGAGAGCAGAGAGCAGAGAATGAGAAACCCTAGGGGATGTTTCTGGGAGAGATGAGAGCGTGAAAGAAAGGCGTTGGATATCTCTCTCTCTCTCTCTCTCTCTCTCTCTCTCTCTCCGCGCTCACTCTAATTCTGTATATAGAAGAGTCTCAGCTGTATGAATGGTAAGCCGAGAGTCGTTCAAAATTTCTAAATCAGCAAAATGATACCAATAGTAATACAGAGGAGAGGATGTGTGCGTGTGTTTGACTTTGTGTTCCGTGTCTTGTGCGTTGGGCCTCTATTGCATCTATACTCACTCTACCCAAATAATAACTACTGTAGTAGTTACCAAATAATAACTACTGTAGTAGTTACCAAAATACAATTAACTAGCCGCTAATATAAAATATGCAGTATCAATAATTGTTTTAAATTTATAAAAACGAAAATTAAACTAAAATGTAAGTTAAGATATATGCTTCCCCATATATATATATATATATATATATATATATATTACTATTAATAAGACCACACATTACATCTGCAAATTGTAGGAGCATTGGGCCTAGCAATTCATTATTCATATATATGTTAGGCCTAAGGCCCAAGCCGAGGACTAGAAGTCATTCGAGGATGGGTAAACTTTATCAAGGGAGTCTGTATTAGTAGATAAAAAGTTAGCTTTGGACATAATGGCCCAAGAGGGAGTGCCGAGGATGAATGACACCTCGGCTAACCAAAGCTGAGGTCCATGTAGGTGGTTTGCCATTCAGGGGAACATCCCAAAGAGTTCTATTAGTACGAATAAGTATTGCAGAAACGTATAGCAGGAAAGAGTCCTAAAATATCAAAGGAGAAAACTACTACCACCGCATTAAATATTCTGCAGCTAACCCTCTAGCCGCATTAATGTGGAAGTGATACTTGAACAGTGTTTTTCAGCCTTACAGCTATTATGTAAAGACTTCCAAAAGATGCTGATGAGACAAGTATCAACATCAACCATCAAGCTTGCACGTGGAGGGCAAATGGAAGAGAGGAAAAGAGTATAAAATGAAGAAGATATCTAGAGAGCAAGGGATCGGAGAGAGGAAAAAAGAAACACTGTAGCAACCTAGAACTAAATTTGTAATCAACTTGTGAATCATTATACAGAAACTAGTCTCCTCAGATTGAGCCGAGGACATTTTTCTTTGGATAAATCTATTATGTCCTTATTCTTTTGATTGCCTAGATCTATTATATTTGTTCTCAACATATTAAAACCCAATTTTCCTAATCCACTCTCTACAAATTCATTATTTTGGGCTTTTTGGGCCTAGGTCTATCCATCTTGTAGGCTAGAAATCTGAATTGTGTCTTTACAATTGGCGTCGTCTGTGGGAATTACTGGTTTTATAGTGAGTCTAACATTCAACAATGATAGGTTCAGGTCTAAACCAGGTAGAGTCAATGGAGTCTCAGCGTCAAGATCATTTTTGTGACCTTGAGAGAAGAAAGGACCAGGAGGGGAGTGTGCATACTACCCATATCAGTAAGAGTCATTCTCAAGATAGTAGTCACCTTTCTCATGAGAAAAATGACAAAGCCATACAGCTGGAGATTGATCACTTAGAAAGGAAATTGCGCCATGAACGGAGAAGGCGAAGTCCTTCTTTTTCTGAGCTTTCTTCTAACGATGAAGAGTATGATGAGGATTAAACCATCATCAAGGACTCCTTCTAGTGAGTCTTTCTCGTATGATAAGGATTACCATCATGAGTGCAGGAACAGAAGTTCATCCTCGAGAGGCCTGGGGAATGATGCTATAAGTAGGGCATTTAACCAAATTTTCAGATCACCTTTCACGCGTAGAATTGAAGGAGGAAGACTCCTCAGTGGTTCGCTCAACCCACATTCACCATGTATAACGTTTAAACAGACCATGTGGAACATGTTAGCCACTTCAATCAGAGAATAGCTATACATTCCAAGAACGAGACCTTGATGTGCAAGGTATTCTCATCTAGCTTGGGGCCTGTGGCGATGAGGTGGTTTGATGGTTTGGGAGTAGGTTCCATTAATTCCTTTAAAGAGCTCACTCAGGCATTTGGATCTCATTTTATTACGTGTAGCAGGGTTCCTCGGCCGTTAGATTCCTTACTGTCCCTGTCCATGAGAGAAAGGGAAACCCTAAAAACGTATTCGGACAGATACTAGGAGATTTTCAATGAGATAGATGGTGACTTTGACGACGTGGTCGTCAGGACTTTCAAGGTCGACTTGCCTGCCGAGCATGGCTTAAGGAGGTCTTTGACTGGAAAACCTTTTACCAGTGTACACCAGCTCATGGATCGGATTGATAAGTATAAAAGGGTTGAAGAGGATCAATAGCAAGGTAAGGGGAAGGGTAAGGTTATCCCTCAAGAGAAGAGGGATTTTAAGTCAAATATCTATAACAATAACCAACCACGAAGGGATTTTAACGGAAAATCTGGATCTACAGCTACCCGAGTGATTAATACTGTGTTCTAGGAACCAATGCATCAGGTCTTAGAGAAAATTAAGAATGAGTCATACTTCAAATGGCCAAACAAATTAAGCGGGGTCTCCTTGAGACACAATCAGAGTCTTTATTGCCAATACTACCAAGAGCCCCCATACCACCAAAGAATGTAAAACCTTATGGAATCATCTAGAACAGCTGGTCCGAGATGGAAAACTAAAGCAATTCTTGTATCGGCCCAACGAACAAGGAAACCAAGTAGGGTCAGGGACTTAAGGGAACATTTCTTCAAGGCCCCCTCTAGGCACTATCCACGTCATCCTCGTTGCTCTAGGGAGGACCAGATCTTGTCCGTCTAGGGTAATGTCAGTGGCTAGGCCATCTGCCAAGGATTCCGAACATAAGCTGAAGAGGGCTAAGGTGGGGATCTGGCCAGCGTTAAGCTTTTTTGATAATAACAAAGCCGAGACCATACAACCACATGATGATGCCTACGTAACAACCCTTAGGATTTGAGGGTATGATGTAAAGAGGGTACTAGTAAACCAAGGTAGTGGAGCTGAGATTATATATCCAGATTTGTATAAGGGGCTCAATTTGAAGCCAGAAGATCTGATGAGCTATGATTCACCTCTTGTAAGCTTCGATGGGAAGGTTGTTGTTCCGAAAGGACAAATTAGACTACCCGTGCAGATCGGTTCAGAGGTGGTGGAGGTAGATTTTATAGTAGGGGATGCTTTTTCTCCGTACACAGCCATTGTGGCACGGCCTTGGCTCCATGTCCTAGGGGCCGTTTCTTCCACCCTTCATCTCAAAGTGAAGTATTCATCCAGGGATCGGATTGAGGAGCTGGTTGGGAGCTAGTTTGTTGCTAGATAATGCTTAATGGCTGCCATTATGCATCGGCCCGAGACCAGTTCCTCGGCCCTTGTAGATAAAGGTTTGTAGCAGTTAAAGACAACGGCATCACCTTTGGGTAAGGTAACCGAGGAGGCGAAATGTGAGGATTTGGAGAAAATTATCATAGGTGATGATCTAGAGAAATTTTTCCAAATTAGAGCTCAACTACTTCCTCGAGAGAAGGAAGAGCTGGTGAAGTTTCTCAAAATAAACATTGATGTGTTTGCATGGAATGCCAATAAAGCCCTTAGGGTAGATCCGAGCTTCATCTGTCATTATCTAAACGTCCAACCATCTGTCATTCCTAAAAAGCAACAACCTCGGCGCTCATCAAAAGACTATTCTGACGCTATCAAAGATGAGGTGATAAAGCTTAAGCAAGCCGAGGCTATTAAAGAGGTGTTTTACCCTGAATGGTTTGCCAATACTGTGGTTGTGAAGAAGAAGAATGGAAAGTGGCGGGTATGTGTGGACTTCACAGATCTGAACAAGACCTGCCCAAAAGACCATTTCCCCATGCCTCGGATCGACCAGCTAGTAGATGCCACTGTAGGTCACCCTTGGATGAGCTTTTTGGACGCTTTTCAAAGCTACCACCAGATACCTTTGGCTTTGGAGGTGCAAGAAAGGACAGCTTTTGTCACTCTCACTGGGAACTACCACTATAAAGTGGTGCCTTTTGGTTTGAAAAATGGGAAGGGCTACTTATCAGAGAATGATGACAAGGATGTTTGAGCCACAACTGGGAAAAAACATTGAAATTCATATTAAGGACATGGTGGTCAAGAGCAAGTTGGAAACCGAACACGTTAAAAACCTCGGAAATATCTTAATGCTTCCAAATGTTCTTTTGGGGTTGAATCGAGGAAGTTTTTGGGCTACATGGTCACGCACCATGGAATTGAAGTCAACCCTGACTAGATTAAGGCAATCAATAATTTACAGCCATCTCGGAATCCCAAGAAGGTCCAGAAGCTAACAAGGATGGCCCCTACTCTAAACCGATTCATATCTTAATCAGCAGTCAAGTGTGGGCCTTTCTTTTAGTTGTTGAATAAGTGGAAGAGATTTGAATGGACCGAGGACTATGTCTTGGCTTTCCAGCTGTTGAAAAAGTATCTTTCTCAACCACCTATCATGTCCAAGCCCGAGGTGGCTGAAGTTCTATTTGCCTACATTACAGTGGCCGCCCACGCGATGAGCTTAGTGTTGATACGGGTTGATAGTGGTGTACAAAAGCCAGTTTATTATGTGAGCAAGTCACTACATAAGACTAAGGTCCGATATTTACCACTCGAGAAGGCCATTCTGGCAGTGGTGCATGCCACACGTAAGCTTCTTCACTATTTCCAATCACACATAGTTGTTGTCTTAACCCAACTCCCACTCAAGTCTTTGCTTCGAAGCGCTGACTACACAAGGAGGATTGCAAAGTGGGGGGACGATCCTAGGAGCTTTTAATATCAAGTACATGCCTTACACCTCTATCAAGGGTCAGGTCCATGCCGACTTGGTGGCTGAGTTTGCTAAAACCCCGACACAAGAAAATGTAGAGGAGTGAAACATGGATGGAAATTCAGTTGGCGTAATCTCCTTACAAGAACCTTTGTCCTGGAGGGTCTACATTGATGGTGCGGCGAACCACAAAGGATCTGGAGTGGGGCTAGTCCTGATGTCCCCTAAGAAGATCACAATTGAGAAATCCTTGAGATTAGGCTTCTCGGCCACGAACAATGAAGCTGAGTATGAAGCTCTGCTGGTTGGGATGACCATGGTTCAGAGGATGGGTGGAAAGGCAGTTGAAATATTTTTTGACTCAAGACTAGTGGTAGGTCAAGTCCGAGGAGAATTGGAAACCAAAGATCCCAGAATGCAGGAATATTACATTTACTGTCTGGATTTGAGTCTTTTAATTTATCACAGGTCCCTTTAAAAGCAAAAATACACATGCAGACTCACTTGCCACACTAGCAACCTCCTCAGCATAGAGTTTACCTTGAGTATCCTTGTGGAAGATTTAACAGAACCTATTAAGGAAAGAAGAGATGCGGTCCTTATCCATCAGATAAGGGTAGGTCCTAGCTGGATGGACTCTATTGTGCTATTCCTTAAAGAAGATGTCTTGCCTAAGAATAAGACTGAGGCGGACAAAGTAAGGAGAAAGGCTCCTCAGTTTTGGCTATCCGAGGACTAAAAGTTATATAAGAAATCCTTTTCTAGCTCGTATCTGTCGTGTATACACCCTAAAGCAGTTAAGCTACTTTTGGAGGAATTACATGAAGGAATTTGTGGAAGCCACACAAGGAGAAGATCTTTGTCTTATAGGGCCTTCATTCAAGGATATTAATGGCCAAACATGCAAAGGGAAGCACAAGAGTACATGAAAAAGTGTGATCAGTGCCAGAGATTTGCACCAAACATCCATCAACTAGGAGGAGTCCTTAATCCTCTGTCTAGCCCTTGGCCTTTTGCTTAGTGGGGCTTGGATATTATAGGTCCTTTCCCCAAGGCAGCAGGAAATAAAAAATATTTGTTGGTCGGCACGGATTATTTCACCAAGTGAGTTGAAGCTAAACCGCTGGCAAATATCAGGAATGTGGATGTCAAGAAATTTTTTTGGAAAAATATTGTCACTCGGTTTAGAATCCTTTATACTCTCATCTCAGATAATGGACTTCAATTTAACAGTAAAGCCTTTAGGAGATCCTGTTGTGACTTGAGAATAATTAATAGATATTCCACTCCAGCTTATCTACGAGAGAATGGATAGGCCGAGACTGTGAATAAGGTCATAGTGAGTGGACTCAAGAGAAGATTAGATGATGCAAAGGGAAAATGGGTGGAAGAGCTGTCACACGTCCTTTGGACATACCAGACTACACCTTGTAGGTCCACTAGGGAAACCCCCTTTTCAATGACTTATGGGGCCAAGGCTGTTATTATACTGGAGATTGGATTCTCCACACTGAGGACAAGCTCCTTCACTCTGAACAGCAATGATGAGCTATTGGAGAAGAGTTTAGACTTAATTGAAGAACGAAGAGAAAACGCTATGGTCCAATTGGCATATTATCAACATAAGCTTAAACAAGGGTATGATGCCAACGTGAAATTAAGGCCACTGGCGCCTGATGACTTGGTGTTGAGAAAGGTTGTGAGTTCTGCAAAAAACCCAGCCTAGGAAAAATTGGGGCCCAACTGGGAAGGAACATATCATATCACAACAGTGGTGGGAATAGGTGCATACTGCCTTGAAGATCCAGAGGAAAAGGTTGTATCACACCCCTGGAATGTAAATAACCTGAAAAGATATTATAATTAATAAGAGAATAATGTACCATGTCTGAGTTGGTTATATTGCGTGTCATGTGTTCTGCTATCATTTTCCTAAGTATTCCTAAGTATTAAAAAGAACCTTGGTTATACCTGGCTCTTCGGACCATATACCTTAGACAAATTAATACCTCCTGATATCTATTTAAGTATCAAACAAAATCTTGGTCATGTTGGAAAAATATATGTTTGTATCGCTTACAAAACATACGTAGCGGAAAATTAACGGATCTACTTCATTCGCAATTGATAATATGTACTATGTAAATTTCAGAATTTAAAAATAAAAGAGTGTACCTTGGTGTGGTGAATTTTAAAACCAAAGGTTAGAAGTACTCGGGAACACTTTTAATCTTCACTCCAATTTCACTAACGCCCAAGATGTGTGGTCTCTCAATCAGTTTCTATGAATTTGTTCAAAGGAGAATGAGAGAGTATCCAACACTCACATACATACCATTTCATGTAACTTACTAAATTCTGTATGTTTCTCTCCTTTAAATTGATTATCTAATTGGGCTAGCCTTTTAGGCTTTTTCAATTGGGCTTAAGTGTGTGGCTTGGAGTGGGACCAAAAGAGAACAATAAGATACTAACTCCAATGGGCCTTGGACTTTTCTGTCAACTTTTGACAAGTCCAAAATTACCATTAATTATATTTGATACTACTATATAAATATAATTGCACTCTAGACCTTATTAATAAATTATATTCCAAGACTTTACTATACATAAGACTCCTTCATTAAATATTCTTAGTAATACAAAGTCATGAATATAGATTGCCACTTTATAGATTACTATATCTTAATCCTTGAGTACCCAGTTTAATCCTTGAGTACCCAATTTAATTCTTTTAAAGTTATTCATCATATATTTATGAAATCCAATCTCATAAATATATACTTTTGTAATTTTTTACCAAAGTGGTTAGGCCTAACTCTTTGAATAACTGAACCCATTAAACTTATCTCAAGGGAATATTTTATATCTCCGTTAAGAGAGTATGAATTACATCTTGAGAATATATGTTCCATCAACACTAAATGTGGCAGCCCAACATACTGAGGTTTTGACCGTTACTTTAAATCTCACTCTTGATATATCAAAGCAACTTACACTTCATGATCAGGTCCATTATTCTCTCAAGATTAAGAGTTCATGTAAATAGAAGTCGTGAGATTTATTATTCATTTGATAGTCGTTAGGAGAATAATAAACCTCACAGCGATTCAGTTTAATATGTCTTAACTCTTCAAACATATCAATATATCAACTAGAAATCTCCACTTCTATGATCAAGACAAATCATCTTAGTTGATATGTTATAGTCTTCGTAGATGAAACGCTCAATTTCATCACCGACTACGAACTAAAATTTTGAGTTTACAAAGAACTTGTGATTTATATTTTCTATGACTTTTCACATAAATCACAGACTATACATCTCATGGACTATATGACAATGTCTAAATATTCATGTTACCATTATTTTAGATAATAATAAAACAATTTTATCAATCACAATATTAAGTCATACATAATGTCATACACAATGTCAAACTTAATATCATACATAGCATCATACAATAGGATTTAAGGGCACTAATCCTAACAATCTCCCACTTGCCCTAAAGACTATTGTGCATTAATCTAACTTTCATTCCTTCCAAATGTGACTCGAAAGTCCTTTGAGGCAAGGCTTTGGTAAAGGGATCTACCATATTATTTGCACTTTCAACCTTTGCTACCACTACATCTCCACGAGCAATAATGTCTCAAATAATATGGTACTTTCTCTCAACGTGCTTTCCTTTCTTATGATTCCTTGGATCTTTAGATTATGCAACAGCTCCACTATTGTCGCAAAACAATGTAATAAGAACTTGCTCCATTCTCACAATACCAAGATCAGAAAGGAATTTCTCGAGTCAAACAGCTTCCTTTGCCGCCTCACAAGCAACAACATATTCAGCTTCCATAGTGGAATCCACAATACAAGATTGCTTAATACTCCTCTAACTTTTGGCTCCACCTCCCAAGGTGAACACAAAAACCTGAAGTGAACTTTTTGAAATCTAGATCTGATTGAAAATTTGAATTTGTATAGCCAATGGGAATCAAATCCTCACACCGGTAAACAAGCATATAATCTCTCGTTTTCTGTAGATACTTGAAAATATGCTTTACAGCTTACCAATGTTTTAGTCCTGGATTTGATTAATAACGGCTGACCATGCCAACTGAATAACAGATATCGGGTCTAGTACAAAACATGGCATACATGAGACTTCCCACTGCAGAAGTATAAGGAACTTGTCTCATTATATTTTCTTCCTCTTGAGTCTTAGGCCTTTGATCATCAGATAGAGGAACTCTATGTTTAAAAGGAAGTAATCCCTTCTTGGAGTTTTGCATGCTAAACCGTTCTAGAACCTTATCTATATACCAGCTTGTGATAAGCCTAACATCTTATTCTTGCAATCTCGCCAAAGCTTGATCCCTAGAATAAAGTTAGCCTCACTGAAGTTATTCATGTTAAATTGGCTTAACAATCAAACTTTTACCAATGACATCCCTACATCATTTCCAATGAGTAGAATATCATCAACATAAAGCACTAGGAACATTATTACTTTACCTTGATGTCTTTTGTACACACATGGTTCATTAAGATTTTGTTCAAAACCAAATAACTTGATTGCTTGATCAAACTTGATGTTCCATGACCTAGATGCTTGCTTAAGTCCATAAATGGACCTTTTCAACTTGCATACCATATGCTCTTGGTTCTTAGCTATGAAACCTTCCGATTGCATTATGTAGATTTTCTCTTCAAGATTGCCATTGAGAAATGCAGTCTTGACATCAATTTGCCAAATCTCATAATCATAATGAGCAACAATTGATAAGAGAATTTTGATAGATTTAAGTATGGCTATTGGCGAAAAAGTTTCATCATAGTCAGTTCCTTTCTTTTGTGTATATCCTTTTGCTACTAACCTTACTTTAAAGGTTTCAACCTTTCTATCTATCCCTCTCTTCCTCTTGTAAACCTATTTGCAACCGATAGGTTTAATGCCATTAGGCGCCTTTACAAGATCCTAAACTTGATTGGAATACATGGAATCTAATTCAAATTTCATAGGTTTGACCCAATAATGTGCATCTATATCAGTCATTGCCTCTTCATAAGTGTAGGGATCCAATTCAGTTTCTTCTGAGATAGCTTCATAAGTTTCTTCTAAACCTATAAATCTTATAGGAGGCTGAAAAAATCTCCCACTACGACGAGGCACTTGTGTACTAGACATATCATAAGTATTATCTTGTGATGTATCTAATACAGTCACATCATTCCTAGTTTCATCCATTGGTTGTTCATTTACAGGTTCATTCATTTCAGCCAAAACAACTCTACTTCTAAGAGTAAAATTATTCATATAATCATTTTCCAAGAATATGGCATTTGTACTAATAAACACTTTGTTATCCTTATAACTATAGAATAAACCTCCAACAATTCCTTTTGAATACCCTACAAAGAAAACCACTTCTGTTTTAAACTGTAACTTGTCAGACTTTTCTCTTAACACATGTGCTAGACAACCCCAAATATGGAGATGTTTCATACTAGGCTTACGCCCATTTCACAACTCTACAGGAGTTTTAGGAATAGACTTCGAAGGTACTAAATTCAGAAAATATATTGCAGATTTAAGGCATATCCCCAAAAGGAAATTAGTAAAGTCGAATAACTCAACATGGACCTAACCATATCTAAAAAATTCCTATTCCTTCTTTTTGCTACACCATTTTGTTGTGGAGTTCCAGGTGCAGTCAATTGGGATACAATCCCACTTTCAGATAAGTAATCCATGAAATTCCCAATAAGATATTCACCACCATAATCAAATCAAATGGCCTTTATGCGTTTACCTAATTGATTCTCAACTTCAGCCTTAAACTCTTGGAACTTTTCAAAGGCTTCAAACTTCCGTTTCATTAGGTACACATAACCAAATCTAGAGTAATCATTAGTGAAAGTAATGAAATACTAGCCACCTCTGGCCTTGATTGACATAGGACCACATACATTTGAATGTACTAGTTCTAGCAAATCTTGGGCTCTTCTAACTTTTACATTAAAAGGTCATTTGGTCATTTTGCCTTCCAAACAAGATTCACAAACTGGAAAATCATAAAAGTCCAATAGCTCTAAGAGACTATCTTTGATCAGTCTTTCAATCCTATTTGAATTAATATAACCCAAATGTAAGTGTAAAAAATAAGCATCACTAGTAGAAGGAAACTTTCTCTTTAATGATTTCACATGAGAGTAATTATCTAATTTAAAATTATATAATTCATGCTTATCAGGAGTTAAAATATAAAGATCATCCACAATATTGCCGGAACAGATAAACACTTTACCCTTCTTTATTACAACATTGTCTTTAAAGATAACATAATATCTATTTTTATTTAAATAAGTTGCAGAAATTAAATTCCTACGAACATTAGGTACATACAGACAGTCTTCCAATATTAGAACTCTAGATTCAAAACATATATTAAAAACTTCAATAGCAACAACCAGAATCCTGCTTCCATCAGCCAAAGTAAGAAAAAATCCCCTTCATTAAGTTTTCTGGTCTCCTGGAACCCCTGCAAAGAATTGCAGATATGATTAGTACAACCTGAATTCACACACTAGGAATTCGTGGGATTTTGTACTAAACATATTTCAAGGAGGAATGAACTTTTCATACCCTTATTATTGGCAGCCCTAAATTTTGGAAAATTCCTCTTCCAATGTCCTTTCTCACCACAATGGAATTACTTTCCTTTAATCTTCTTTCCTTTGTTGGTAACCCCTAAGGCAATTTGTTTACCATCTTTCTTAGTGAAGTCCTTCTTCTTCTTCTTCTTCTTACCCTTACCTTTCGACTTAGGTTGAGAAGTAGAAGCTTCACCCATATTGGCTTCAACACTAGAAGTACTAAGGATGCCTTCCGCCACTTCTAACTCATTCATTAATTCAGACAAAGAATAAATCTTTTTGTTCATGTTATAATTAAGTCTGAATTCCTTGAATGATTCCGGTAGTGACTGGAGTATTTTATCCACTTGGGATTCTCTATTAATGTCGGCACCTAAAATGTTAGGAAATCATCATGTTTGCATCGCATACAAAACATACGCAGCGGAAAATAAACGGATCTACTTCATTCGCAATTGATAACATGCACTATGTAGGTTTCAGAATATTAGAACAAGAGAGTGTACCTTGATGCGGTGAAATTCAAAACTGAATGAAGAAGTACTCGGGAACACTTTCAATCTTCACTCCAATTCCACTTGTTGTCCAAGATGTGTGGTCTTTCAATCAGTTCTATGTTTTCTAGAAAGAATATGAAAGAGTATCTCTCTCACTTATTTTCATCACCTTACACATACAAACCATTTTATTCAATATAAAATTCTGTATGTTTCTCTCCACATAACTGATTATCTAATTGGGCTAGCCTTTTGGGCCTTCCCAATTGGGCTTTAGTGTGTGGTTTGGAGTGGGACCAAAAGGGAACAAATAAGACACTAGCTCCAATGGGCTTTGGGCTTTTCTGTCAACTCTTGACAAGTCCAAAGTTACCATTAATTATATTTAATACCACTATATAAATATAATTGCACTCTAGGCCTCATTAATAAATTATATCCCAAGATTTTATTATACATGCAACCCCTTCATAAAATATTCGTACTAATACAAAGTCATGAATATAGACTGCCACTTTGTAAATTACTACATCTTAATCCTTGAGTACCCGGTTTAATCCTTTTAAGTTATTCACCATATATTTATAAAATCCAATTTCATAAATATATACTTTAGTCTTACTAAAGTGGTCAGGCCTAACTCTCTGAATAACTGTACCCATTAAACTTATCTCAAGGGAATATTTTATATCTCCGTTAAGAGATTATGAATTCCATCTTGAGAATATATGTTCCATCAACACTAAATGTGGCTGCCCAACATACTGAGGTTTTGACCGTTACTTTAGATCTCACTCCTGATATATCAAAGCAACCTACATTTCATGATCATGTCCATTATTCTCTCAGGATTAAGAGTTTATGTGAATACAAGTCGTGAGATTTGTTATTCAATTGACAGTCGTTAGGAGAATAATAAATCTCATAGCGGTCCAGTTCAATATGTCTTAACTCTTAAAACATATCAACATATTAACTAGAAGTCACCACTTCCATGATCAAGACAAATCATCGTAATTAATATGTTATAGTCTTCGCAGATGAAATGCCCAATTTCATCACCGACTACGAACCAAAATTTTGAGTTTACAATGAACTTGTGATCTATATCTTCTGTGACTAAATCACATAAATCACATACTATGCATCTCATGGACTATTTGATAATGTCCGAATATTCATGTTACCATTATTTTAGATAAGAATAAAACAACTTTATTAAACACAATATTAAGTCATACATCATTTCTCACATAATGTCATACATAATATCATACATAACATCATACAATAGGATTTAAGGGCACATATCCTAACATAAAACCTCCAATGTATTCAGATTAGAGATCATTGTAAGACAATGCTCCCTCACTGAACTACCTTCAGCCATTTTGGTATTATAAATTTGCCTCATAGTCTCTTGCCTTGCAGAACGGCCTTGCTCACCAAACATCTCCTTCAGACTTAACATAATGTCCGAAGCTAGTTCTACGTCCTACATTTAATGCTGTATAACATTTGAGATGGATGCTAGGATGTAGCACTTGGCCATTTCATTAGATTTCTACCAATGATCATATCGCTATTTTTTCTCAAGAGGAGCATCTAATGAAGGAAAACTAGGACAAGGTTGAGTAAGCACATATTTATGCTCTTCAGTTGTAAGAACAATGTCCAAATTTCTTTTCCAGTCAACATAGTTAGATCCAGTTTGTTTTGATTAAGAAAAATAACAAGTGGGCTAAATGATGCCATGTTGAAATCTGAAAATAATAAACATGAATATAATAAGTAAACTAGACATTACCAATTTAGCGTATAAACATATAGTATGGAACCTTAATAAAACCATAATATAATATATGCAACGACAACACAATCCCATATTCAATATCCCTCAGCATAGAGTGAACATTAAATACTATGATTGATTGAGAACTATTCTCATTATTAGTGCTATCATGATAACTCTTATCAAACACCAATAATATGCCGTCATACATTTGTTCTCTAAATAATAATAGTAAGAGCTCAGCATAGAGGATACTATAATACTTAGTCTAGTGTATACCATTGTCTAGAATCATGTGTAGCCACATTTCATCTCCTTAACAGGTTTATTTTGTAATACCATGATCAAAACACCCTCTGCATGCAATGCAAAGCTTGAAGCTAAGACAAGGTGTTTGATCAAACCACTATAAACCAAGAAGTTCAACCTTGTAAGACCATGAAATAAATACTCTCCGCATGGAATGCTAAGCTCAAAGCAAAGACAAAGTATATATTTCACACTACTATGAACCGACAATGGAGGTCGTGAGATTTAACCCTTGTATCTCTCTCCCACTAGATGTTTTAAATTAAAGGTTTTTAATTATAAAACATGCGTAAACTAATCACACACAGCCTTGCACTTTATACATTTGAAAACAGTTAAAAAAAAGTTCAAAATTTCTTTCAGTGGCATTTTCGTGGGAAGAGCTTAGTCGCGAGTTTCTCGCGAAAATGGGTTAAGGCAAAAAAGTGAAAACACAAAAAATTCAAACAGAAATTTTCGCGACTATTTCACGGGTAAAGCTTACCCGTGAAAAGTTGTGTTCTTCAGAGGCATTTTTTGCAAGTAACTTCACGGGAAGTTAACTTGCGAAAAACCCGTATTTTCAGTTTTTAAAGGGAAGTTCTGAACAATTTTCAACGGTTTTCCAAAAACAAACAACCACCATATGAACATGATAGATAGAATTTGATATCAAAACTGAATTTCATTGATGCTATAGCGTTAAAGATTAGAAGTACTCATGAACACTTTAATCTTCAATCCAATTCCACTAACGCTCAAGATGTGTGATCTCTCAATCAGTTTCTATGAATTTGTTCAAGGGAGAAAGAGAGAGTGTCCAACACTCACATAGATACCATTTCATGTAACTTACTAAATTCTGTATGTTTCTCTCCTTATAACTGATTATCTAATTGGGCTAGCCTTTTGGACCTTTCCAATTGGGCTTAAGTGTGTGTCTTGGAGTGGCCAATTGGGCTTGAGTGTGTGTCTTGGAGTGGGACCAAAAGGGAACAATAAGAAACTAACTCTAATAGGCCTTAGGTTTTTCTGTCAACTCTTGACAAGTCTAAAGTTAACATTAATTATATTTAATACTACTATATAAATATAATTGCACTCTACGCCTTATTAATAAATTATATCTCAAGATTTTATTATACACGTAACCCCTTCATAAAATATTTGTAGTAAAACAAAATCATGAATATTGACTGCCACTTTGTAGATTACTACATCTTAATTCTTAAGTACCCGGTTTAATCCTTTTAAAGTTATTCATTATATAATTATGAAATCCAATCTCATAAATATATACTTTAGTAATTTCTTACCAAAGTGATTAGGCCTAACTTTTTGAATAACTGAACCCATTAAACTTATCTCAAGGGAATATTTTATATCTCCGTTAAGAGACTATGAATTCCATCTTGAGAATATATGTTCTATCAACACTAAATGTGGATGCCCAACATAATGAGGTTTTAACCATTACTTTAGATCTCACTCCTGATATATTAAAGCAACCTACACTTCATGATCAGGTCCATTATTCTCTCAGGATTAAGAGTTCATGTAAATAGAAGTCGTGAGATTTATTATTCATTTGACAGTCGTTAGGAAAATAATAAACCTTACAGCGGTCTAGTTCAATATGTAAGTTTGAAATTAATTAACCATTTTGTTGGTTTTATTCCGTGTCAATTTGCTTGTAATTCAGCACTTAGAAACCTTGTATTTAGATGAGAATCATTTAAGGGTAGTGTGTGAGAGAGTGTGAAGAAAAGCTCAAGATTGTGCACTCAACAAGGAACTTGCGACTGGATCTCACGGCTTGCAAGTCACCAAAAGTTGCACGCGAGTGAAGCATGTAGAGGAGCTGAACAGTCATGCCAACTGGAGCACTACAAGATAAAAAGTCTAGATTGGCCATTCAGTTAGCTCGCAGCTTGTACTCGCGGCTAAGTCAAGTCGCGAGGCCAAGCCGCCAGTCCACTCTGTTTTGGAAAAACTGACTCTGCGCATTCCAAACACACACGATTATAAATACCCCTTATACCCACAAAATTTAGAGAACTTCCAGAGAAAATTTGGAGAGAGAAACCCTAGAGAAAAACAAGATTGACTCATCCACAATCTTTACATAATGACTCTTCAAATTCCTCAACTCCCATCCTCTCCATTGTTACATCCTTGAGAGATTCTTTAGCCAAATCCTTTTCTCACCATACCCATATTTGTGAGAAGGCTTTTTGGTGCTTTGGGAAGCAATTAAGAAGAGACCAATTGATATTGGTTAATGCTATGGGCTATAGCGGAATCCGGTAAGCTATAGAAGACAAAGGTTCGGTGTAATCTCGTTGGAGCAAGAAGCTTGTAGGGCTTAGGTACACTAGGTAGATTAGGCTTAGAGGTCTTCTGCTGTTCATGTATCCCAATTTCATCCTCTTCGATAATACATCGTTGTGTTGTCCTTGTGTTTGCATCTCTCTTCCCTTAATCTTTACCATTTAAATTTTGCTGTGGATGTGATTTTATTTGGTTTAGATTGTCTATCAATTCTGTTATAAGCTTATGTTCATTTTCCGCACATACATTTTTTGATATTAAGCTTGAATTGGTAATTTGTAATTTGGGGGTCTAAACGTTCAAGGTGTTTTTCACACTATTTGAACATTCACAATATATCTTAACTCTTAAAACATATCAACATATCAACTAAAAGTCTCTACTTCCATGATCAAGACAAATCATCTTAGTTGATATGTTATAGTCTTCGTAAATGAAACGCCCAATTTCATCACCGATTACGAACTAAAATTTTGAGTTTACAAAGATCTTGTGATTATATCTTCTATGGCTTTTCACATAAATCACATACTATGCATCTCATGGACTATATGATAATGTCCGAATATTCATGTTACCATTATTTTAGATAATAATAAAACAACTTTATCAATCACAATATTAAGTCATACATAATAAGACTTGTGAGAACCTGGTAGTCACGGCTGCAACCTCCTCAGTGACTTATTTGGCTTTGTCCACTTGACTGGCCTGCTCTACCACCTCTTCAGGACTGTTGAATAGGGTCCTTGGACGAGGCCTCTTCAATAGGACTCGCGACGTTAGGGGCTGCATCATCTGGGGAGGCTGAAGAGCCTGGTGCCCAGATTGCAGGGGGTAGTATATGTTTTCTACCCTCCTAAGTGCCGAGGAAGCCTCAACCCCAGCCCGATTGAGAGCCTCACTCCACACTTGGGAGCAGTACACCCTACACACCCCTGAGACCTCGGCCCTGAGGGCTTCCTCAGTCTCGACTACCCCCACGTCGTAGCCATCTTGTTCGGCCTGGTCCTTGGCCTTTTCAACATCCTCTAGTTTCTTCTTTAGCTATTTTATTTGCACCTTAGTAGCAGTGATCTCGTCCTTGGCCAGGCAGAGTTGCTTGCGCTGAGTTTCTACCTACCTCTCAACGTTGTCTACTACTGCCTTGGCGCTCTTTCTGCCCCATTCCGATTCAACGAGCTTGGCATCAGTCTCTTTTATTCTTTTTTCGGCCACCTTGAAGGCCTTGTCCATAGAAATTCTTCTGCTCTCCTCATCCTTCATTTGTCGATAGGAAGCATCTACTAGCTCCTCTGCCCTGAAACTTGCTTAAACAGCCTGTAAAGGAACCTGGTGGTTAGTAGCAAAATATATAATAAAAAAAAGTCTAACTCAAGTACGAGGTCCCTTTTTAAACTTAGAAACACTTCGTGTTGCTTTATGGTTCTTAGGTCGACCATGTCTTCGGGCAGTAGTAGAGGTTGCTCCACAGCATATACTACATACCTGGCCTTCCCCTTTTAAAAGTCCCGGATAAAGGAGTTGGTAGGGAGAAGGGTCAAGTACAAAAGGAGGGTTCTAGTTTGGAACCCTGGTGCGAAGGTCCCACCCCTTGTCTCAGTGCACCCTATCCCTCTTGGCTTTGTTTGGCTAGTTTTGGTTATCTTAGGCCCTTTTTGGGGCTCCATCTCATGGGGGAGGCCACCTCGGCCCTCTTCCACCACCTCCTTTCCTTTTTGTTCTCTTTTTCTTTTCTTGTTGGCCACTTCTTGCTGAGGGTCATAAGGAGGGGGAAAAGGGAGGGAATTTGGTTTGGCGGGCCACCTCTAGCACTTTCACCCTAACCTGGGACTCCATCACCTCCAGCAGGCTGGTCCTGGGCTTGCACTATACCCCCATATCTCCTTGTGTTTGGCTCACTTGAACAGAAAAGGAGTGGCTGGAGCCCTTTGTAGATATTTCTGAAGTTGGGAAGCGGTTGAAGACTTCAAATTCATCCTCGGATTTGAAGATGTTCACTACTTCTTCCTTCTCCTTGATGGTCGACTGTGATGATGTGGCTACCTCCTCGACAATTCGTTGAAATGGCAACTTTGCCTTGGGTATGCCTTCAAAGATTGGACTGGTAGAGAGAACTCCTTCTAGGACGGGGCTAGGGAGTATGAAGCCCGGGGCAGCTACGTTTATTCGATGCAAACAAAGGTCTCGTGCCTTGATCATGCACTTCGGCACCTGAAAAGAGATGGAGATAAGGACGTAGTTCAATATCAAATGAGCCGCCCTCAGTTGGCCGTCTGAATGAACAAACTCCTTTGCCTTCAAAATCTTGTCCAAACTATTTTGGTTCACAATATTGAAGTTAGGGACACATGTGTGCTTATCTGCAAAACCATTAAGTAAAAAAAATCATTAGCAAAGAACAATTCAAGTCAAAGGAATTTTTAGATACCAACAAAAACAAGAGAAAAAGAAAGGGAAGCAACTTAGAAATTATAAACCTAAACCTGTAACTCCACCTGGTTGCCCCTCTCTTGTTGGACAATGAAGGCTGTCGTGCTATTCCCCTGACACAATCAAGAAGTCCTTGTTGAAGCCTTTGTTGGACTTAAGAAGGCATTGGATAAGCCTAACCTTGGGGTACCTATATTTTAGATAATACCTCTGACCTTTGAGGTGGTGGAGGTTATAGACCCAGTTAACATCAAGATAGGTCAATCCTAAGCCCATTCTTTCGTTAAGGGCATCTACACAACTTAGTATTCTAAACATATTGGGCGCACACTAGGTGGGAGCTAACCTATGGGCGATGAGGTAGTTCCTGATAACGGTACCTATAGGGATTCTCATCCCTCCCTCTGTGAAGACGATCAGCAAGATCACTACTTTTCCCTCTCGCTTTAATGCATGCCACTTCCCTTCCTTACAGTACCTAAGGCCCATTCCTGGAAGAATCCTATACCTTACAACATTCATTAAGATCACTGATAATTTCATAATGTTCTAATTTTGTGCCATGTGTTTAGATCACTACAAGAAAAGAGTCTACTAGTGAGGGTAAAATGCCCTTGCAAAAATTCAAATATCGTTGCAAAAGGTTATTAGCAAGGGCATATAGCCCTCGAAGGCCGTCGTATTTACTCTTGTTGCTAAAAGAGATTTTGCGACCATACCTTCGCAAATAAATAATTTACGAGGCGCAATCCACCATCGTTACTGAACAAATTCACCCTCACAAATATATTATCAAACGACGAGAAAAATCGACAACTTATTTTTAGCAAGGGGAAGCAATCATCGTTAACAACTATTTGTGAGGACCTTTATACCCTCGCAATTAGTTATTTGTAAATTCCAAATTAACAACATACTTTTTAGAGACAAATAATGTCGTCGCTAAAATTTATTTGTGAAGGCTTTTATCCCCCTCACAATTAGTTAGGAATAATAGTGACAACATTAAACTGTCGCTTAAAATGTTTTTGCAAAGGGTTAAGTGACATCGCTATTCTATAAATTGCAGGGACTTTGTCGTCACTATAAAATTATTTATGACCAAATTTTTATGTCATCAGTGATAATATTTTATATAATTTTTGAAATATTTATTTATTTATTTTTAATTTTTTTATAGAATTTTTTTTAACTATCATGTTACGATAGTACAATAATTACTAAAAATTGATCAATTGAAAGATAAAAATTCATATAAGTTCAAACTTTAGAATATACAATATACAAAGAAATCTTGAAATTAAACTTTGTTTTAAACTTAAACAACTAGAATTATGACAAGATCTATACTAGTCTTCCTCTGAGTTACCCTCCCAGCTGTTTTCAACCTCCCTTGTGCTATTGATTGAGTTGTCATCTTCATCTCTACTAGTACCATCCTTAAAAAAAAAAAAAAAAAAACAAAACATTAAACATAATTCATACACTAGAATATTAGCTTTTATAAAAATAATAACAAATAATGGTTAAAGAGAGTGCAAGAGAGATAGAGAGAATTCATGACATGTATTTCATTTATACTCACCCCCTAATCTCCATCCATCCATTTATCCACCATCTTTTTCCAAAAGAATGTAGGAATAAAGGAAGGACCATTCTTATAACGATCTTCTTTCTCTGTGTACTTCTTAAAAATAGGATTTTTAATGTGAAACATCCAATTAGAATAACATCATTTCACCAATTCTACAAATTCTTTCTTCACTTCCTCATCTGGTTGCTTATGCTTAAAATGTTAAGCTTTATAGCAAGCATATAGAGTTTCGAGCTCAAATCTTGGGTATTCACTAAAAGTCGTCCAAGCTCCATTCAGTTTTTGGTAAAAAAGAATAGTAATCTCTTGAGTAGCTTTTGGTGTGATGATTCTACCTTTACTTTCACCTTCCCTTGCCATGTTTGCCTTTTTTTTGTATAAGCCCCTGCCACATCTACCTACTATTAGTTAGTATTAATATGATGAAAGTATATAATATAAATATGTATTTACAATATGATTGTGTTAAAGACATGACCCACTAGTAAAAGATGATACTCTAGTATAAGACGATACTAGACCTTATCCTCAATCCAACAACACTTATTGCTACAATCAACACACAAATAATTGTTTTGCATATCTTTATTTATTGAATGTTTAAATGCATACTCAAGAGAATTTTAAACCCATTAATATATCTAGTAGAATGATGCATCCAAAATTTATCAACTGACATTTTATCTACTCCCTATAAAACATCATATTATATAACTAACAACAATAATGGTTGCTTTTTTTTTTTTTTTTTTGATACAACAATAATGATTGCTAACACATGTATAATTATGCACTCTTTAAAATAACTAGCACAGTTAACATTGTGTCTTGTAAAATAGAATTATCAAGGATTCGCATATTTGGCCACAAAATAGAAATATCAACACAACCTAAAGCAAATCTCAAGCCAAACAATTGAGATTGGACAAATATGTTGTCAATATTGTCATCCTAATTAACTTTTTCAAGTAATCTATAGATTTTCAGCTCACTACAAGCCTTACACATTTAAAACTCACATCGGAGAACTCTACAAAATTTTTGCATTTAACATTCCTTATAGTGTTCCAAAAATGACCACAATATTTATATTTTCAATAAGAAACAAAAGTTTGTATCTGCCTGTATATGAGATAAAAAAAAAAAAAACTAATTATAAAAACATATATAAATAAATAGCTTCAATCAATATCAGTATAGATATATATGACTAATTATTTTATTAGTTTATTCTAAAAGAAAACATAGATAATAAATTGAACTTTGTATTATATGCTTAATTTAAACGACCTGCCCTTCCAAAATTCTTCCTAAGTCCACCAAAAACCAATGCAGCTTGATCTAAGTAGGGGGAGAAAAGGAACTCTTGTGTTAGAGCCGTGAAATTATATAACATAACAAACAACTTTCATTATAATATAACTTTGTCAATAATATTGGTTAATAAGGCGGGTCTGAGGATCTGAATTATAACACATGAAATCAAGTCAATCAAAGAAATTAAATTAACTTGCATTATATACATAACTAATAAAAAATTCGTCTCTTCCCTCAAAAAAAAAAAATAATAATAAAAAAAAAATTCAAACAGGACAACAAATCATGCATAGTCCTAAAACAAAGAACAAAGGATAAGGATTTGTCTAGACTCAAACATGCATGTGGTATATAAACTTATAGTAAGCAATCATCAAAGAAGAATAAGCACAATTTAACCCCCCCACCCCACTCATATTTTATATGATAATTCAAAACAGGATTGGCAGGGTAAAATTTATTAATCTATAATTTTTTTAGAAGAAGATATTGAAATAATATGAATCTAATACCTAGTTACTAGTTCATCTTTGTCTAAATTGAGAAGTATTGCAATGATAAGGCCGTTAAACTAATTCACATAATAATTAATATAAAACTTTTAGTTTAGAAGGAATTGGGAGAGTTTAGATATTTGACAACTTCAAGATTCACCATTTTAAGCCACATAGCCCACCCCACCTACAGATGGCATCTCAAATAGACAACACCCAAGGGAACTTATATATCTAAATATGAATTGAAACAAACCACCTAGCATTGCATTTTAAGAACTACAACTAAGTCAACCCATACATGGGTATCATTTAAAGAATTGGGAGGGTTAGCAAATGTACCTACACCGTGTTTGATAGTAGCATAGACAACAGCAAAGCTTTCAAGGTGGCATGGTTGGACTCTTTGCAGCAACAGTTGGGAATTCTGACAGATCCGTACAGTAATGGTAGCTGGTTGGGAGTTTGTATTTGGAGAGTTGGGGTTTGTGGTTTATGCAGGAAAGGAGTTTGAGGGGTTTGAATGGGGATTTTGGGTTTGGTTAGAGAGAGAGGCGTTTGAGGGAGAGGCATTAATGTGTGGAGATTTGGGATTTGGGGTTTGGTTAGAGAATGAGAGGCGTCTGAGGCAGGTTTTTTTTTTTCTTTTTTTCTTTTTTGAGTCAAAGTAGAGGTTTTTTTTAGTGAGATGGAGAGACCTGGTGGGATATTGAAAAAAATTGGCCGCCTTTTTTTTTATTGAAAGGGAAGGGAGAAGGACAGGGAGAGGGAGGGAGATAGGGTTTTTCTTTTTTGTTTTTAAGGTAAAAACGATATTGGGGGGATTTATTTAAAATAATAATTGATAGTGTCTCAAAATAATCCAACTCCAAGTTCGTCCGTAGGGGTCGTCCAAGGAAGGAGTAGAGATGACTTAGCCCAGAAACCTCGTCCATATTAGGGTCGTTCGTCCATGAAAACCCTTAAACGGCCTACAAGGACTCTAGGCATAGTTATCACGTGCAATCTCTAATGACAAGGACTCCAGGCGTATGCGAAATCAAACTTATTGCCATGAAACCACCTCCAATGACAATTATGGAACGTATGACCAAATAATATAACTTCCATAGCAGTTATGGAAGTTAACTCCGAACTTTCCGACTTCCTCTAATATAGGAGAAGTTATCAAACAAGTAACTGCTCATAGTATGCACTATATAAACAACTATTGCCAATAAAAAAGTACGGAGATCATTTTTCCAAGTAATTTGGAATTCTTAAAGTTAAGAGATACACTGACTTTATCATCGGAGGGTTCTTGGCCGGTCCTCCCCCGTCACCTTTGATAGTTTGTTCATCTCTTTAGGTTTTTCCAGATTATCGTTTTACCAACCATTGAAGCCCGAAGCATTTAGTCTACTGATTTTGTCGTGCATCATCAATAATAAATCCCTCTAAAACCAAAAACTACTTATTGTGTGAATTTATTCAAAATAATATTAATTAAAAAACAAGGAACATTTGTTCTATGGTTAACAGGCTGGACGAGGATCGTTTGCCTTCGCCCTCCGATGAAATTATTGACAAATAATTTACTCAATTGTTTAAAAGAACTTACAGAGTTTGGAGGTATTTTGCTGAACCACACTCGTGCCGATCCTTTAAGTGTAGTAGGGAAAGCCCTACACATAATCTCATCCGGAGCTCCCTGAAGATGCATTGTAGTCTTGAAGGTGGCGATGTGATCAAACGGATCACGCGTCCCATCATATGAGTCCAAGGAAGGCATTTTGAACTTAGGTGGCAGGGGATGACTGTTGATAGAAGCCGTAAAAGGAGAGTCTGTTCGATGAACCAAATCCTCCACAGGATTTGCCCTTCTCATATTTTCCTCCATCTCATCCATAGCCTTTCGCATCTAATCCATTTCCCTTTCCAAGTGTGGCACCCTAAATGATGCGATACCCCTTGTCTGGCTTTCGGGATTGACGTTCCCTCTCCCTTCTTGACTCTGGGCTTGTCCTTCCTCGTACCCTTCGTGGTGCTATCTCCACAAAACCAATCTCTCTGGTAAACTCTTGATTTTGACGAGTTAATTCTGCCATGGCGGCTGCTATGGACTGTATATGTTGGATGGATGGCGGTTGAGTGATGGACGCTGATTTTCGATCAAGGTTGGGATTGCTAGAGGCATCCCTACTTTCTTGGTGGCCTGGGCTAGTAGCCCATGACCTTGTCCGAACCATACAGCCTTTTGTCGAAGGAAGATAAATTGTAAAACACAACTTTTCCCACAAACGGCGCCAACTGATAATGCACGACAAAATCAGTAGACTGAATGCTTCGGGCTTCAAAGGTTGGTAAAACGATAATTTGGAAAAACCTGAAGAGATAAAAAAACTATCAAAGGTGACCGAGGAGGACCGGTCAAAAACCCTCCGATGATAAAGTCAGTGTATCTCTTAACTTCAAGAATTTCAAATTACTTGGAAAAGTGATCTCCGTACCTTTTTATTGGCAATAGTTGTTTATATAGTGCATACTATGAGCAGTTACTTGTTTGATAACTTCTCTTATATTAAAGGAAGTCGGAAAGTTCGGAGTTAACTTCCATATCAAAGTCATTGCCACGAAACCACCTCCAATGACAATTATGGAAGTTATATTATTTGGTCATACGTTCCATAATTGTCATTGGAGGTGGTTTCGTGGCAATAACTTTGATTTCGCATACGCATTCTGGAATAAGGATATGGACCTCGTCCAAAGATTGCACGTGATAACCATGCCTGGAGTCCTTGTAGGTCGTTCAAGGGTTTTCATGGACGGAAGACCCTGATATGGACAAGGTTTCTGGGCTAAGTCATCTCTACTCCTTCCTTGGACGACCCCTATGGACGAGCTTAAAGTTGGATTATTTTGAGACACTATTAGTTGCCCCCCTGTCCGTGGGTCATCTAGGAAAATGTGTGACATGATGTTGTTCTCTGGAAGTGTGCATCTGTATCAACGTTTAAACTCGTCACGTGTCATGATCTTACTAGTGAAAGTTCACGTCGACTCATTTTTCAAGGAGTGTGCCACGTGTAAGCTTATGGTTGGTTGTGTCATTTTGGGTACTAAAGTCTATGCCTATAAATAGTGAAATTCCTGTGCTACCCCTTCATTTCTGAAATTTTTCTTCCCTGACACTCCTCGTCCTAGTGCCTCTTCTAGAAGTTCCATGCGTCCATAGTCTCCATTTAGATCCAAGTACTTTCCTCACTCTTGTCCTCAGGTTTTAAGTTTCCTAAAAAAAGAATGACTGAGATTGTCCTTTCTTCGTCTAGCAATAGTATTGAGAAAGCCATAGACGAGTTTCACAATCCTAGTAGCTTTAGTGGCACTAGTGATAATAGTAGTAGTGGTAGCAACAGTAGTAGTAGTGGGGGGAATACCACAGACGAGTATACGTCTGGTGTCCCTGGGGTTCCTCTGTGTTGGGGTTTATGCCCTAAAATCCAATTTATTGGCACGTCATAAATAATTAAATTGTTTAATTATATGAGACTATTTATAAATGAACTAATGGGACATTATGTTAGTCTATGAGATGCATAGTATGCGATTTATGTGAAAAGTCACAGAAAATATAAATTGCAAGTTCTTTGTAAACTCAAAATGTAGTTCGTAGTCGGTGATGAAATTAGGCGTTTCATCTGCGAAGACTATAATATATCAACTACGATGATTTGTCTTGATCATGGAAATGGAGATTTCTAGTTGGTATGTTGATATGTTTTAAGAGTTAAGACATATTGAACTAGACTACTGTGAGATTTATTATTCTCCTAATGATTGTCATATAAATAATAAATCTCACGACTTCTATTTATATCAACTCTAAATCTTGAAAGAATAATGGACCTGATCATGAGATGTAGGTTGCTTTGATATATCAGGAGTGAGATCTATAAGTTACGGTCAAAACCTCAGTATGTTGGGCAGCCGCATTTAGTGTTGATGGAACATATATTCTCAAGATGGAATTCATAATCTCTTAACGAAGATATAAAATATTCCCTTGAGATAAGTTTAATGGGTTTGGTTATTCAGAGAGTTGGGCCCAACCACTTTAGTAAGAAGTTACTAAAGTATATATTTATGGAATTGGATTTCATAAATATATGATGAATAACATTAAAGATTAAACCGAGTACTCAATGATTAAGATGTAGTAATCTTCAAAGTGGCAGTCTATATTTATGACTTTGTATTACTACGAATATTTTAATGAAAGGGTTGCATGCATAATAAAGTCTTGGGATATAATTTATTAATAAGGCCTAAAGTGCAATTATATTCATATAGTGGTATTGAATATAATTAATGGTAACTTTGGACTTGTCAAGAGTTGACAGAAAAGCCCAAGGCCCATTTGAGCTAGAATCTTATTTGTTCACTTTTGGTCCCACTCCAAGCCACACAACATGAGCCCAATTGGAATGGCCAAAAGGCTAGCCCAATTAGATAATCAATTGTTTATAAGGAGAGAAACATACAAAATTTCAAAAGGTTCTTTTGATGAGTGCTTTTTCTCACATGAGTCTTTTCATAAGTGTTTTCATCAAGATTACACAAGGAATGAAATGGTTTGTATGTGAGTGTTAGACACTCCCTTGTTCTCTCCTTAGAAACTGTTTGAGAGACCACACATCTTGGGTATTAAGTGGAATTGGAGTGAAGATTAAAAGTTTTCCTAAGAACTTCTGATTTTGGTTTTGAATTTCACCGCACCAAGGTACGCTTTCTTGTTCTTAAATTCTGAAACTTTCATAGTGCATGTTATCAATTGCGAATGAAGAAGTAGATCCGTTAATTTTCCGCTGCGTATGTTTTGTATGTGATACGAACATGTATTTTTCCTAATACTCTAGAGGTTCTTCAGGAAGAGTTTAGGACGAGAACTGAGTCAGGGTCAAGGGCAGGCACTAGTGCTCCCTCGTCCACGGCCCAGGACAACGTGGAGATTGTTTATAGCTGCGCTATATAAATTGCTTCCAAGACAGACAAAAAAAGATTAGAGTCTCTCAAGGCTTGGTACCAAATTCCTGATAGCTTGAACCCTAGGTTACCTGTTCGTGGGGAATGGTGTTGCTAACCCCGTTTTGGTGTTAGTATTTATGACGCTTACCTCTTGGGGGGTTTGAGGTTGCCTCTCAATGCCTTTGTTGGGGAGTTGCTCACTAGGTTAGGCTTAGCTATCTGTTAATTCAACCCCAACGCATGGAGGCTAATTGTCTCCATGCAAGTTTTATGGAGGGAGGTTTTTGGGGGGGATCGTCCTCTCACTGAGGACGAGTTCCTCTATTGCTATAAACCCTCCAAAATTAATCAGTCCCTTAGCTTCTATCAATTCACAGCTAGAGGGAAAGACTATAGATTGATAAAGTCCTTGGTTACCTCTAATAGGAACTAGAAGACGGAGTTCTTCTTCGTCTTTGGTTACTAGGCTGGGAAACCAATTGAGGTTGACAGGGATCCATTTGGTCCTTACACAGGAGAATTAGGAAACCTTCATCTTGAAGATATGGTTGAGGTTGTCCATCCTGATATGTATATATAAATTTATCATTTTATTATTATTATTATTATTTTATTGTTCTCGTCTAAAGCTCATTAATCTTTTTTTTTTTTTTTGTAGGTGTTAGACAACCTCACTTGAGCAAGTTCTATATTGAACGAGTTCAAAAGGCTCGTCTGTAAACTGACAGGAAGTTCCATTTTTTGGTAAGCCTTAGATGCCTTGCTGCCTGGGGATTAGGCCCTGAGCCATCTGCTGAGGCTATTGCTCACAAGCTCACTATTCGTAGACGTAAGTATTTTTATTTATTTATTTTATTTTATTTTTTATTTTAGTAACGTACTAATGTTTTTCCTTTCAGGGATGGCTACAATGAAAGAAAACAAAGGCAAGGAAGTGATGGACGAAGGAGTTGTGCAGGGGGTTCAATCCCAGCCTCGTCCGTCAGTAGGTGACAAGAGGAAAAGTCTGTCCAAAGGGATTGACTTGGAGAATCTTCCAAGTCGACATAGGGAGAAAAAAGCTAAGCACAGGCCGTCTAAGCCTGGGGTTGTCAAGCCCAGCCTTCCTGTCCATTCCACCCAGCAGCCCTTCGTCCATGTTCACAATGTTGATGATGAGCCCTTTGATCCTCCGTCAATGGACATTCCGTCCACAGCCAAAGTGATTGCCTCGTCGCAGCCCTCTAGACGAGTCTCTCCAATCCTTATTGAAGATGAAGACTTAGCTTGGGAGAGGTTTGAGAGGGTTGTGACTGACCAGGACGTGGCGGCATGCTATAACATGTCTTTGGAGGACTTTGAGCACTCTGGTGTTCTTGACCTCTTCAAGGTAAACTTCCTCTCATTTTTATCTCGTTTTACCAATATTATAATCATGCTTTGTCTAAAAAATGATTTTCACACAAGCAATGTCTAAGTTCATCGCCGCGTCTAGACAAGCAACGGAAATGGACAAGACGAGGATACAGGAGGTTAAGGACGAGAGCAAAAAGTGGGCTGTGGTGGCGGCTAAGGCCAAGGACGAGGTAAAGAAGCTGCAGGACCATGTAGAGGAGCTGAAGACTGATGTCATAGAGAAGGACACTCGTCTTGATCACCTCCAAAAGAGGAATGATGAGTTGAGTGCCCTTCTTGAGAAGGTCAAGGGAGACGCGGTTGTAGAGTTCAAGGCGTCCAAAGAGTACACTGATTCTTTGGACGTAAACTATGCAGCTAGGTTTGAAGACTTCAGAATGGACGCCATGAAGAATTTCCCTGACCTTGACTTCAGTTCTATCAAGCTCAACCTTGGTGGTGCTGCTACAAGCTCCCTTCTTCAGACGAGCTCAAAAGATATTAATATTAAGGATGATGCCACCACCTAGCGAAACCAGGATGACCCCAGTACTGATCCTCCCCAATGAAGACAACTTTTATACTAGTTTTTCTTTGTGTTATTATTTTTATTTGGACCGTTGTTTTGGACTATTGAATATAACCAAAGTACAATTATCTCGTCCATAGTTTTAGGACGATCTATTAAACAATTTATCTTGTTTGTTTCAAATTCATGTGAAGGTTTTTGTCCATCCTTCGACTAATAGATGTATGCTTTATCTTTTATTTACTGAAAGATTGCATGGATGAACTCGTCTTGAATCCCAGACAAACGTTAATTTTGGCTCGTCCATGATTAGGTCTTTCATTTTTAGCTCTTGAATTCAGCATACCTTGTCTATGGACGGTGGTTTTTGTTGTCTTCACTTAACTCAGCACTAACCTTCGTCCATTTTTTGGACGATTCTTTGCTTCTTTTTTATCACGTCCATAGATTAGGCTGTTTCAGCTATCTTACCCAATAAGTTATTCATTTGTCCATTTTCTCGTCTATGACTGGGGTAGCACTTTCAAGGCTTACACTCGTCTTTGTGTGGACGAGTGTGCCTTTACCCTTGAAGAAAGCTTTATGGATGAAACATCCTTGTGTAGCACTTTCAAGGCTTTGACTCGTCTTGATGTCGACGAGTTTGCCTTCACTTGCTTTTCCTTTGAAGAAAGCTTTATGGACGAAACATCCTTACGTCCAAGGATTTTACTTGTCTTTGGTTGTTTGCCTTATATGAATTATTTCGAATGGAACCACAAGAATGAAGGACTCCTTTGCAATTATACATATACTTCGAAATACATATATATGATTAGAAATCCATACTTTGTAAACATTCGTCCACAGGCATGGCACGTGCTTAAGAGCTAGTGCCTTTTGGGAATTAAAATACTTAAACACACAAGTTAGTCCATAACACAACACTTATACATTTCAAACACACTAGTAATAGGCAAATACGAGAAAATAATACTGCGAGCAATTATTTTGAACGTCCATGGTGTTCGTCCTATGGCAATGCTCATCCATGGTCATCCTTTATTAGTAATATCTTCTCAAGTGTTCAACATTCCAAGGGTATTTTAGCTTACGTCCATCCAGGGCCTCTAAATAATATGATCCTTGCCTTTTGCAGTTAATAACCCTGTAAGGTCCTTCCCAATTTGGTCTCAGCTTACCATGGGCAGGATTTTTGGTGGCCAAAGAAACCCTTTTTAGGACGAGGTCCTCGATGTTAAAGCGCCTGGGTTTGACCATGGCATCATACAGTTTGGCCATGGCATCATACAGTTTGGCCATTAGGTTTTTATACCTTGCTGTTCTCTGCTCCGCGTCCAACCTTACCTCATCTATGAGATCGAGGTTAAGACGAAGCTGTTCCTCGTTTTTCTCATCTTGATACCCCACAATCCTATGGCTGGCTATATGTACTTCCGCAGGTATGACTGCGTCGCTTTCGTAGGCTAGTTTGAAAGGAGTTTCCCTTGTAGGGATCCTCGTAGTTGTTCTGTAAGCCCACAATACACTTGGTAATTCATCCGGCCATACTCCCTTTGCCCCTTCAAGCCAAGTCTTGATGATCTTCAACAAGGATCAGTTTGCTACTTTTGCTTGGCTGTTTGCTTGAGGGTGGAAGGGAGAGGAATAATGATTCTGAATTCCAAAGTGTTCGCAGAAGTCCCTAAAAAGTGCGTTATCAAACTGTCATCCATTGTCTGATACCAGTACCCTGGGCACCCCAAACCGGCATACAATGTTTTTCCAAACGAAATTCTTAACATTTTGCTGTGTGATCTTTGCTAGTGGTTCTGCTTCTATCCACTTAGTAAAGTAGTCAATACCTACCACTAGAAACTTCATCTGCCTGGTTCCAAGTGGAAAGGGACCTAAAATGTCTAATCCCTATTGTGCAAAGGGCCATGGGGCCATCATAGGAGTGAGGTACTCTGAGGGTTGTCTGGGGACATTGCTGAATCGCTGACATTGGTCACATACTTTGACATAAGCCTTTGCGTTTGCTTGAATGGTTAGCCAGTAGTACCCTGCACGGACGACTTTATGCACTAGTGCTCTTGCTCCCGAGTGGTTTCCACATGCTCCCGAGTGCCTTAGCCCAGAAACCTCGTCCATATCAGGGTTGTCCGTCCATGAAAACCCTTCAACGGCCTACAAGGACTCCAGGCATGGTTATCACGTGCAATCCCTGGACGAGGTCCACATCTTTATTCTAGAATGCGTATGCAAAATCAAAGTTATTGCCACAAAACCGTCTCCAATGACAATTATGGAACATATGACCAAATAATATAACTTCCATAGTAGTTATGGAAGTTAACTCCGAACTTTCTGACTTCCTTTAATATAGGAGAAGTTATCAAACAAGTAACTGCTCACAGTATGCACTATATAAACAACTATTGCCAATAAAAAGGTACAGAGATCATTTTTCCAAGTAATTTAGAATTCTTAAAGTTAAGAGATACACTGACTTTATCATCGGAGGGTTTTTGGCCGGTCCTCCCCGGTCACCTTTGATAGTTTGTTCATCTCTTTAGGTTTTTCTAGATTATCGTTTTAGCAACCATTGAAGCCCGAAGCATTCAATCTACAAATTTTGTCATGCATCATCAGTTGGCGTTGTCTGTGGGAAAAGTTGTGTTTTACAATTTATCTTCCTTCGACAAAAGGCTATATGGTTCGGACAAGGTCAAGGGCTACCAGCCCAGGCCACCAAGAAAGTAGTAATGCCTCTAACAATCCCAACCGTGATCGGCAATCAGCGCCCATCACTCAACCGCCATCCATCCAGCATATACAGTCCATGGCAGCCGTCATGGCAGAATTAACTCGTTAGAATCAAGAGTTAACCAGAGAGATTGGTTTGCGGAGACAACGCCACGAAGGGAATGAGGAAGGACAAGCCCAGAGTCAAGAAGGGAGAGGGAACGTCGAGCCCGAAAGCCAGACAAGGGGTACCGCATCATGAAGGGTGCCACACTTGGAAAGGGAAATGGATTAGATGCGAAAGGCTATGGACGAGATAAAGGAAAATATAAGAATGGCAAATCCTGTGGAGGATTTGGTTTATCGAACAGACTCCCCTTTTACGGCTTCTATCAACAGTCATCCCCTGCCACCTAAGTTCAAAATTCCTTCCTTGGACTCATATGATGGGACGCGTGATCCATTTGATCACATCGCCACCTTCAAGACTACAATGCATCTTCAGAAAGTTCCAGACGAGATTATGTGTAGGACTTTCCCTACTACACTTAAAGAACCGGCACGAGTGTGGTTCAATAAAATACCTCCAAACTCTGTAAGTTCTTTTGAAGAATTGAGTAAGTTATTTGTTAATAATTTCATCGGAAGGCAAAGGCACAAACGTTCCTCGTCCAGCCTGTTAACCATAGAATAAGAAGAGAATGAAAGCTTGCGGTCCTTTATCACTCGTTTCAACAGGGAAGCCCTGACGGTGGACGAGATGGATGACAAACTACTATTGGCGGCCTCCATAATGGGGTTAACTCTGACTTGTTTATCCACAAGCTTTATGAGCAAAAACCTCAGACTATGGCTGAACTCGTCCATTCAGCCCAGAACTTTATGAATGCAGAGGACGCAATCATTGCTAAGAAGAGGAAGACAGCCGAGAAAATGGAAGCAAACCCCACACGTCACTTCGAGCAAGGTCCTTGTCCAAAGAAGGGACGAATGGAGGATAAGAAAGACCGAGATAACAAGAAAGCAGGCCCTTCAGCACGGAGTTAACAACACACGCCATTGAACGTACCACTAGAGCAAGTTCTCATGCAAATCAAGGACGATCCTTCTTTGAACTGGCCGGAGAAAATGAAGGGAGATCCCAACAAGCAAAATAGGAATAAGTACTACCGTTTCCACAGGGACCATGGGCATGACATGGACGAGTGCTTTGATTTGGAGCAGCAAATAGAAAATCTCATCAGGCAAGGAAAACTGAGGAATTTCCTTGAACGAGATCACAAAGGTGAAAGGCTGAAGGGAAAACTGGAAAAGGTACCACGACACCCACTGGAGGAAATAAGAGTTATCATAGGGGGAACCTTGAGAGGACAATCTTCCAATTCAAAAAAGACGTATTTAAAAGTGGTGCAAAACGTCCAGCTCTCAAGACTGTCTCCAAAGACGAGGAAAACTGATGAACAGGCTATTACGTTCATGGACGAGGATACTGAGAGGGTTCACCACTCCCATGACGACGCGATCATCATTACTTTGCTTATTGCAGGTTATACAACCTGGAGAGTGTTAGTGGACAACGGTAGTTCGGCGGACATCTTGTATTACCCTACTTTCGAGCAAATGAAGCTTGGACTAGATATACTTCGTCCAGTGAACTCACCGTTGGTGGGGTTCGGAGGAATGAAGGTACAACCTGTGGGAATAGTTACATTACCTATAGTGGTGGGGGCATATCCACAACAGATAACTAAGGAAGTAAATTTTCTCGTAGTGGACTGTTCGTCAGTGTACAATGCCATCATTGGAAGGCTAACTCTAAACAATTGGAAGGTAATAACATCTACTTACGACCTGTCAATCATGTTCCCTATAGAATACGGGGTGGGGCAAGTGCAAGGAGATCAGCTAGCAACAAGAAAATGTTACCTAACCATGCTGGCCGTGGACGAGCAAGTTTAGGCGATGAGTATTGAGGAAAGAGTTGTAGCAGAGCCCACCAAAGTACTGGAAGACATTCCTTTGGACGAGATGTTAGGAAATGTGCCCTTAAATCCTATTGTATGATGCTATGTATGATATTATGTATGACATTATGTGAGAAATGATGTATGACTTAATATTGTGTTTAATAAAGTTGTTTTATTCTTATCTAAAGTAATGGTAACATGAATATTCGGACATTATCAAATAGTCCATGAGATGCATAGTATGTGATTTATGTGAAAAGTCACAGAAGATATAAATCATAAGTTCTTTGTAAACTCAGAATTTTGGTTCGTAGTCGGTGATGAAATTGGGCATTTCATCTGCGAAGACTATAACATATTAACTACGATGATTTGTCTTGATCATGGAAGTGGTGACTTCTAGTTAATATGTTGATATGTTTTAAGAGTTAAGACATATTGAACTGGACCGCTGTGAGATTTATTATTTTCCTAACGACTGTCAATTGAATAATAAATCTCACGACTTGTATTCACATGAACTCTTAATCCTGAGAGAATAATGGACCTGATCATGAAATGTAGGTTGCTTTGATATATCAGGAGTGAGATCTAAAGTAACGGTCAAAACCTCAGTATGTTGGGCAGCCACATTTAGTGTTGATGGAACATATATTCTCAAGATGGAATTCATAGTCTCTTAACGGAGATATAAAATATTCCATTGAGATAAGTTTAATGGGTACAGTTATTCAGAGAGTTAGGCCTAACCACTTTAGTAAGACTAAAGTATATATTTATGAAATTGGATTTCATAAATATATGGTGGATAACACAAAAGGATTAAATCGGGTACTCAAGGATTAAGATGTAGTAATTTACAAAGTGGCAGTCTATATTCATGACTTTGTATTACTACGAATATTTTATGAAGGGGTTGCATATATAATAAAGTCTTGGGATATAATTTATTAATGAGGCCTAGAGTGCAATTATATTTATATAGTCGTATTAAATATAATTAATGGTAACTTGGGATTTGTCAAGAGTTGACAGAAAAGCCCAAGGCCCATTGGAGCTAGTGTCTTATTTGTTCCCTTTTGGTCCCACTCCAAGCCACACACTATAGCCCAATTGGGAAGGCCCAAAAGGCTAGCCCAATTAGATAATCAGTTATGTGGAGAGAAACATACAGAATTTTATATAGAATAAAATGGTTTGTATGTTTAATAAGTGAAGTAATATATGAAATAAGGAAGAGAGACACTCTTTCATATTCTCTCTAGAAAACATAGAACTGATTGAAAGACCACACATCTTGGGCATCAAGTGGAATTGGAGTGAAGATTGAAAGTCTTCCCGAGTACGTCTTCATTCGGTTTTGAATTTCACCGCATCAAGGTACACTCTCTTGTTCTTATATTCTGAAACCTACACAGTACATGTTATCAATTGTGAATGAAGTAGATCCGTTTATTATCCGCTGCGTATGTTTTGTATTCGATACAAACATGTATATTACCCAACATTGGTATCAGAGCGGTCTTCATTTCGAATCTGTATAACATGTTTTGTGCGTTTTGGAATTAGAGATAATAGTTTCAAGTTGATAGAGGATTATACATTTAATTTTCTGCATGGTTGTTGAAACTATGATTTGATACAAACTGATATTGATGTTATGATGTTGTTTAAATATGAATTTAAGAATGTTAAATTGATCTTTAAGGCTATAGCATCAATAAATTTCAGTTTTGATATCAATCTCTGTCTATCATGTTCGTATAATTGTTGTTAATTCATGCAAAACCGTTGAAAATTGTCTTAGAGAAATTCTGGAAATTCGAGTTTCACGAGTTTCGATCGATCGAAATTTACTTTCGATCGATCGAGTGAAACAGTGATCAATCTTTTGAATCAATTAATATTCGATTGATAGTCGATTAATCGAATTTTCTTTTCGATCGATCGAGAGGCGATCGAGTATCAATCGAATCAGACAGAAGGTTTAGAAGATAAAAACCTTTAATTTAAAATATCTAGTGGGAGAGAGATACAAGGGTTGGATCTCACGGCCTTCATTGTTGGTTCATAGTAGTATGAAATATATATTTTGTCTTAACTTCGAGCTTTGCATTCCATGCGGAGAATATGTATTTCATGGTCCTACAAGATTGAATTTCTTGGTTTATAGTGGTTTGATCAAACACCTTGTCTTAGCTTCGAGCTTTGCATTTCATGCGGAGGGTGTTTTGTATCATGGTACTACATGATAAGCCTGTTAAGGGGATGAAATGTGGCTACACATGATTCTAGACAATGGTATACACTAGACTAAATATTATAGTATCCTCTATGCTGAGTTCTTGCTATAATCATTTAGAGGTCAAATGTATAACGGCATATTATTAAGTGTTTGATAAGAGTTATCATGATAGCACTAATAATGAGAATAGTTCTCAATCAATCATAGTATTTAATGTTCACTCTATGCTGAGGGATATTGAGTATGGGATTGGGTTGTCGTTGCATATATTATATTATGATTTTATTAAGGTTCCATACTATACGTTTATATGCTAAATTGATAATGTCCAGTTTACTTATTATATTCATGTTTATTATTTTCAGATTTGAACATAGCATCATTTAGCCCACTTGTTAGCATTCTTAATCAAAACAAACTGACTAGAACCAATTATGTTGACTGGAAAAGAAACTTGGACATAGTTCTCACAGCTGAAGAGCACAAATATGTGCTTACTCAACCATGTCCTAGCTTTTCTTCATTAGATGCTCCTCCTGAGGAAAAACAACAATATGATCGTTGGCAAAAATCTAATGAAATGGCCAAGTGCTACATCCTAGCGTCCATCTCAAATGTTCTACAGCATCAAATGCAGGATGTAGAACTAGCTTCGGACATTATGCTAAGTCTGAAGGAGATGTTTGGTGAGCAAGGCCGTTCTGCAAGGCAAGAAACCATGAGGCAAATTTATAATACCAAAATGGCTGAAGGTAGTTTAGTGAGAGAGCATTGTCTTACAATGATCTCTAATCTGAATACTTTAGAAGTTTTGGGTGCCGATATTGATGGAGAATCCCAAGTGGATATGATACTCCAGTCACTACCGGAATCATTCAAGGAATTCAGACTTAATTATAACATAAACAAAAAGATTTATTCTTTGTCTGAATTAATGAATGAGTTGGTAGCGGCGGAAGGCATCCTTGGTACTTCTAATGTTGAAGCCAATGTGGGTGAAGCTTCTACTTCTCAACCTAAGTCAAAAGGTAAGGGTAAGAAGAAGAAGAAGAAGGACTTCACTAAGCAGGAGGGTAAACAAATTGTCTTAGGGGTTGCCGACAAAAGAAAGAAGCTGAAAGGAAAATGTTTCCATTGTGGTGAGAAAGGACATTGGAAGAGAAATTGTCCAAAGTTCAAGGCTGCCAATAAGGGTATGAAAATTTCATTCCTTCTTGAAATATGTTTGGTACAAAATCCCACGGATTCCTGGTGTGTGGATTCAGGTTGTACTAATCATATCTGCAATTCTTTGCAGGGGTTCCAGGAACCAAAAGACTTAAAAAAGGAGAGTTGTTTCTGACCTTGGTTGATGGGAGTAGGATTCCAGTTGTAGCTATTGGAGTGTTTAATTTATGCTTTGAAACTAGAGTTTTAATATTGCAAGACTATCTGTATGTACCTAATGTTCGTAGGAATTTAATTTCTGCAACTTATTTAGGTAAAAGTGGATATTGTGTTATCCTTAAAGACAATGTTGTAATAAAGAAGGGTAAAACATTTATCTGTTCTGGCAATATTGTGGATGGTCTTTATATTTTAACTCCTAATAAGCATGAATTATATAATTCTGAATTAGATAATAACTCTCATGTAAAATCATTAAAAAGAAAGTTTCCTTCTACTAATGATGCATATCTTTGGCCCTTGCGTTTGGGTCATATTAATCCAAACAGAATTCAAAGGCTGATCAAAGATGGTCTCTTAGAGCCATTGGACTTTGATGAATTTCCAGTTTGTGAATCTTGTTTGGAAGGCAAAATGACCAAACGACCTTTTAATGCAAAAGGTAGAAGAGCCCAAGAGTTGCTAGAATTAGTTTATATGGATGTTTGTGGTCCTATGTCAATCCAAGCAAGAGGTGGCTATGAGTATTTCATTACATTCACTGATGATTACTCTAGATTTGGTTATGTGTACCTAATGAAACGGAAGTCCAAAGCCTTTGAAAAGTTCAAAGAGTTTAGGGCTGAAGTTGAGAATCAATTGGGTAAACGCATAAAAGCCATTCGATCTGATCGTGGTGGCGAATACCTTCTTGGGGATTTTAAGGATTACTTAACTGAAAATGGGATTTTATCTCAATTGACTGCACCTGGAATTCCGCAACAAAATGGTGTAGCGGAAAGAAGGAATAGGACTCTTTTAGAAATGGTTAGGTCCATGATGAGTTATTCGACTCTACCAACTTCTTTTTAGGGATATGTCTTAAATACTGCAATGTATCTTCTGAATTTAGTACCTTCGAAGTCTGTTCCTAAAACACCTGTAGAGTTGTGGAATGGGCGTAAGCCTAGTATGAGACATCTCCATATTTGGGGTTGTTCAGTACATGTGTTAAAATGAAAGTCTGACAAGTTACAGTCTAAAACAGAAGTGGTATTCTTTGTAGGGTATCCAAAAGGAACTGCTGGAGGTTTATTCTATAGTCATAAAGATAATAAAGTGTTTGTTAGTACAAATGCCAAATTCTTGGAAAATGACTATATAAATGATTTCACTCCTAGAAGTAGAGTTGTCTTGGCTGAAATGAATGAACCTGTAATTGAACAACCAATGGTTGAAACTAGGGATGATGTGGCTGTATTGGATACACCACAAGATACTACTCATGAAATGTCTAGTACACAGTTGCCTCGTCGTAGTGGGAGGAATGTTAGGCCACCTATAAGATTCATAGGTCTTGGAGAGACTTATGAGGCTATCTCAAAGGAGGCCGAAACTGATCCTTACACTTATAAGACGCAATGAATGACATAGATGCACATTATTGGGTCCAAGCTATGAAATCAGAATTAGATTCCATGTATTCCAATCAAGTTTGGGATCTTGTAAAGGCGCCTAACGGCATTAAACCTGTTGGTTGCAAATGGGTTTACAAGAGGAATGGAGGGATAGATAGAAAGGTTGAAACCTTTAAAGCAAGGCTAGTGACAAAAGGGTATACTCAAAAAGAAGGTATTGATTATGAGGAAACCATTTCACCAGTAGCAATGCTTAAATCTATCAGAATTCTCTTATCCATTGCTGCTCATTATGATTATGAGATTTGGCAAATGGATGTCAAGACTGCATTTCTTAATGGCAATCTTGAAGAGGAAATCTATATGAAACAACCAGAAGGTTTCATAGCAAAGAACCAAGAGCATATTGTATGCAAATTGAATAGGTCCATTTATGGACTTAAGCAAGCATCTAGGTCATGGAACATCAGATTTGATCAAGCAATCAAATCATTTGGTTTTGAACAAAATCTTGATGAACCATGTGTGTACAAAAGACATCAAGACAAAGTAGTAATGTTCCTAGTGCTTTATGTTGATGATATACTACTCATTGGAAATGATGTAGGGGTCATGTCATCAGTAAAGGTTTGGTTGTCAAGCCAATTTGATATGAAGGACTTGGGTGAGGCTAATTTTATTCTAGGGATCAAGCTTTGGCGAGATCGTAAAAATAAGATGTTAGGCTTATCACAAGCTGGATATATAGATAAGGTTCTAGAACTGTTTAGCATGCAAAACTCCAAGAAAGGATTACTTCCTTTTAGACATGGAGTTCCTCTGTCTGATGACCAAAGGCCTAAGACTCAAGAAGAAGAAGATATGATGAGACAAGTTCCTTATGCTTCTGCAGTAGGAAGTCTCATGTATGCCATGCTTTGTATTAGACCAGATATCTGTTTTTCAGTTCGCATGGTCAGCCGATATCAATCAAATCCAGGACCACAACATTGGCAAGCTGTAAAGCATATTCTCAAGTATCTACGGAGAACGAGAGATTATATGCTTGTTTACTATTGTGAGGATTTGATTCCCATTGGCTATACAGATTCAGACTTTCAATCGGATCTAGATTTCAGAAAGTCCACGTTAGGATGTGTATTCACCTTGGGAGGTGGAGCCATAAGTTGGAGGAGTGTTAAGCAATCTTGTATTGCGGACTCTACCATGGAAGCTGAATATGTTGCTGCTTGTAAGGCCGCAAAGGAAGCTGTTTGGCTCAAGAAATTCCTTTCTGATCTTGGTGTAGTGAGAATGGAGCAAGCTCCTATTACATTGTTTTGTGACAATAGTGGAGCGGTTGCACAATCCAAAGATCCAAGGAATCACAAGAAAGGAAAGCACATTGAAAGGAAGTACCACATCATTCGAGACATTGTTGCTCGTGGAGATGTGGTGGTGGCAAAGATTGAAAGTGCAAATAATCTAGCAGATCCCTTTACCAAAGTCTTGCCTCAAAGGACCTTCGAGTCACATTTGGAGGGAATGGGAGTTAGATTAGTGCACAATAGTCTTTAGGGCAAGTGGGAGATTGTTAGGATATGTGCCCTTAAATCCTATTGTATGATGCTATGTATGATATTATGTATGACATTATGTGAGAAATAATGTATGACTTAATATTGTGTTTAATAAAGTTGTTTTATTCTTATCTAAAGTAATGGTAACATGAATATTCGGACATTATCAAATAGTCCATGAGATGCATAGTATGTGATTTATGTGAAACGTCACAGAAGATATAAATCACAAGTTCTTTGTACACTCAGAATTTTGGTTCGTAGTCGGTGATGAAATTGGGCATTTCATCTGCGAAGACTATAACATATTAACTACGATGATTTGTCTTGATCATGGAAGTTGTGACTTCTAGTTAATATGTTGATATGTTTTAAGAGTTAAGACATATTGAACTGGACCGCTGTGAGATTTATTATTCTCCTAACGACTGTCAATTGAATAATAAATCTCACGACTTGTATTTACATGAACTCTTAATCCTGAGAGAATAATGGACCTGATCATGAAATGTAGGTTGCTTTGATATATCAGGAGTGAGATCTAAAGTAACGGTCAAAACCTCAATATTTTGGGCAGCCACATTTAGTGTTGATGGAACATATATTCTCAAGATGGAATTCATAGTCTCTTAACAGAGATATAAAATATTTCCTTGAGATAAGTTTAATGGGTACAGTTATTCAGAGAGTTAGGCCTAACCACTTTAGTAAGACTAAAGTATATATTTATGAAATTGGATTTCATAAATATATGGTGAATAACACAAAAGGATTAAACCGGGTACTCAAGGATTAAGATGTAGTAATTTACAAAGTGGCAGTCTATATTCATGACTTTGTATTACTACGAATATTTTATGAAGGGGTTGCATGTATAATAAAGACTTGGGATATAATTTATTAATGAGGCCTAGAGTGCAATTATATTTATATAGTCGTATTAAATATAATTAATGGTAACTTTGGACTTGTCAAGAGTTGACAGAAAAGCCCAAGGCCCATTGGAGCTAGTGTCTTATTTATTCCCTTCTGGTCCCACTCCAAGCCACACACTATAGCCCAATTGGGAAGGCTCAAAAGGCTAGCCTAATTAGATAATCAGTTATGTGGAGAGAAACATGCAGAATTTTATATAGAATAAAATGGTTTGTATGTTTAATAAGTGAAGTAATATATGAAATAAATAAAGAGAGACACTCTTTCATATTCTCTCTAGAAAACATAGAACTGATTGAGAGACCACACATCTTGGGCATCAAGTGGAATTGGAGTGAAGATTGAAAGTCTTCCCGAGTACGTCTTCATTCGGTTTTGAATTTCACCGCATCAAGGTACACTCTCTTGTTCTTATATTTTGAAACCTACATAGTACATGTTATCAATTGCGAATGAAGTAGATCCGTTTATTTTCCGCTGCGTATGTTTTGTATGCGATACAAACATGTATATTACCCAACACGAGAATGAACCTCAGAAGTTTGTTAGAATTGGGACAAGCATGAAGGAAGAGACAAAGAAAGACCTCGCCCACTTCTTAAAAAAGAGTACAGATGTTTTTGCATGGAGTCATGAAGACATGCCTAGGATTGACCCAAATGTTATTACTCATCGGTTGAACGTATACCCGTCTTACAAGCCCGTCTATCAGAAGAAAAGGGTTTTTGCTCCAGAACGTGACAAGGCTATTAAGGAAGAAGTTCAGAAGTTAACGACAGCGTAATTTATTCGGGAAGTCTACTACCCAGATTGGTTAGCCAATGTAGTGACTGTCAGGAAGGCGAATGGCAAATGGAGAATGTGTATAGATTTTACTGATTTGAATAAAGCTTTCCCCAAGGACAGTTACCCTTTACTGCGCATCGACCAGTTGGTAGATTCAACAGCGGGTCACCAGTTGCTAAGATTCGTGGACGCCTTCTCAGGATATAACCAGATAAGGATGGACGAGGCAGATCAAGAAAAAATGTCCTTCATCGCTAGTCAGGGTCTATTTTGTTATAAGGTGATGCCTTTTGGTTTAAAAAATGCAGGGGTGACTTATCAAAGGTTGGTAACTCACATGTTCTGACCACAAATAGGACGGAATGTGGAGGTTTATGTGGACGATATGTTGATGAAAAGCTTGGATGAGAAAAACCACCTGGACGACCTCCAGGAAACCTTTGACACACTAAGGCAATATAATATGAAGTTGAATCCCAATAAGTGCGCTTTTGGAGTTTCATCAAGAAAGTTCCTTGGATTCATGGTTTCACATAGAGGGATTGAAGTGAAACCCGACAAAATTTAGGCGGTCCTAGATATGAAGCCACTAGGGAACATCAAAGAAGTCAAATCCCTCACTGGACGTGTTGCCACTCTCAACAGGTTTGTTTCTAAAGCAACTGATAAGTGTTTGTCATTCTTCAAGGTTCTTAAAAAGGCATTCGAGTGGACGGACGAGTGTCAGAAGGCTTTTCAAGATCTCAAGACCTACCTAACCACCGCTTGACTACTGAGCCCATCCGTGCCTGGTGAAGATTTATATTTGTATCTGGTAGTGTCACCGCATGCAATACGCTTGGCGCTGATCAGGGAAGAGGGAAAGATACAGAAACCAGTCTACTATACAAGCTGAGCACTAAGAGGGGCAGAAGGACGATATCCGATGATGGAAAAGTTGGCCTTTGCTTTGGTGACAACTTCAAGGAAGTTGAAGCATTATTTTCAAGCACATGTCATCAATGTCTTAACAGATCATCCACTAAAGAAGGTAATGAACAAGTTGGAAGCCGCAGGACGACTAGTCCAATGGGCTATAAAACTTAGCGAATTTGATGTCAGATACTAACCAAGGAGCGCGATAAAAGCACAAGTATTGGCAGATTTTATTGCGGAGTTCACTCTAAACTTAGGAGAGATAGACGAGCCGGACAAAACCCGGAGATAGGTTATTCATGTGGATGGGTCCTCTACTCTGCACATAGGGGGAATATGAGTTATTCTACAATCACTAGAAGGAAATGAGCTGAAGTACAAAGTTCGACTACAATATACATCGACCAATAATGAAGTAGAATATGAAGCCCTTCTTAAGGGGTTAGAGTTGGCAAAATCCTTGGGAGCGGAGTCATTACTCGTCCATGGAGATTCTTAGCTGGTTATAGGTCAAGTGAATGGAACATACGAAGCGAAAGAGGAACGCATGAAGAAATATCTCAATAAGGTAAGACGCCTTGTGAAAAAATTTAAAGAAGCTAGTTTCATTCAAATCCCAAGAGAAGAGAACATGAAAGCGGACGTTTTAGCAAAAGAAGCCTCGACAGGTAGACCTTTGGACGACTTTAACGAAGTTCAATATATGTCAAGTATAGATCTTCCAGAGATACAGCAGATAGAAGACGAAGAAAATTAGACAACCCTAATAGTAGCGTACTTAAAGGATGGAAGGCTACTAGAGGGAAAGGACGGGGCAAAGAAACTAAGAATTAGGTCGGCCAGGTACGTTTTCGTAAATGAGGTATTATACAAAAGAGGTTTTTCTCAACCTTATCTGAAGTGCTTAACTCCAGATGAAGCAAACTATGTAATGAGGGAAATTTATGAAGGAGCATGTGGAAACCACTCGTGAGCAAGAGCACTAGTGCATAAAGTCGTCCGTGTAGGGTACTACTGGCCAACCATTCAAGCAAACGCAAAGGCTTATGTCAAAGTATGTGACCAATGTCAGCGATTCAGCAATGTCCCCAGACAACCCTCAGAGTACCTCACTCCTATGATGGCCCCGTGGCCTTTTGCACAATGGGGATTAGATATTTTGGGTCTCTTTCCACTTGAAACTAGGCAGATGAAGTTTTTAGTAGTAGATATTGACTACTTTACTAAGAGGATAGAAGCAGAACCACTAGCAAAGATCACACAGCAAAATATATTAAAAATTTCGTCTGGAAAAACATTGTATGCCGGTTTGGAGTGCCCAGGGTACTGGTATCGGACAATGGACGACAGTTTGTTAACGCACTTTTTAGGGACTTCTGCGAACACTTTGGAATTCAGAATCATTTTTCCTCTCCCTTCCACTCTCAAGCAAACAGCCAAGCAGAAGTAGCAAACCGATCCTTGTTGAAGATCATCAAGACTCGGCTTAAAGGGGCAAAGGGAATATGGCTGAATGAATTACCAGGTGTATTGTGGGCTTACAGAACAACAGCGAGGACCCCTACAGGGGAAACTCCTTTCAAACTAGCTTACGGGAGCGACGCAGTCATACCTGCGGAAGTACATATAGCCAACCATAGGGTTGTGGGGTATCAAGATGAGAAAAACGAGGAACAACTTCGTCTTAACCTCGATCTCATAGACGAGTAAGGATGGACGCGGAGCAGAGAACAGCAAGGTATAAAAACCTAATGGCCAAATTGTATGATGCCATGGTCAAACCCAGGCGCTTTAACATCGAGGACTTCGTCCTAAAAAGGGTTTCTTTGGCCACCAAAAATCCTGCCCATGGAAAGCTGAAACCAAATTGGGAAGGACCTTACAGGGTTATCAACTGCAAAAGGAAAGGATCATACTACTTGGAGGCCCTGGATGGACGTAAGCTAGAATACCCTTGGAATGTTGAACACTTGAAAAGATATTACCAATAAAGGATGACCGTAGATGAGCACTGCCATAGGACGAACACCATGGACGTTCAAAATAATTGCTCGCAGTATTATTTTCTCGTATTTGCCTATTACTAGTGTGTTTGAAATGTATAAGTGTTGTGTTATGGACTAACTTGTGTGTTTAAGTATTTTAATTTCCAAAAGGCACTAGCTCTTAAGCACGTGCCATGCCTGTGGTCGAATGTTTACAAAGTATGGATTTCTAAACATATATATGTATTTCGAAGTATATGTATAATTGCAAAGGAGTCCTTCATTCTTGTGGTTTCATTCGAAATAATTCACATAAGGCAAACAACCAAAGACAAGTAAAATCCTTGGACGTAAGGATGTTTTGTCCATAAAGCTTTCTTCAAAGGAAAAGCAAGTGAAGGCAAACTCGTCGACATCAAGACGAGTCAAAGCCTTGAAAGTGCTACATAAGGATGTTTCATCCATAAAGCTTTCTTCAAGGGTAAAGGCACACTCGTCCACACAAAGATAAGTGTAAGCCTTGAAAGTGCTACCCTAGTCATAGACGAGAAAATGCACGAATGAATAACTTATTGGGTAAGATAGCTAAAACAGCCCAATCTATGGACGGGATAAAAAAGAAGCAAAGAATCGTCCAAAAAATGGACGAAGGTTAGTGCTGAGTTAAGTGAAGGCAACAAAAACCACCGTCCATAGACAAGGTATGCTGAATTCAAGAGCTAAAAATGAAAGACCTAATCATGGACGAGCCAAAATTAACGTTTGTCTGGGATTCAAGACGAGTTCATCCATGCAATCTTTCAGTAAATAAAAGATAAAGCATACTTCCATTAGTCAAAGGATGGACAAAAACCCTCACATGAATTTGAAACAAACATGATAAATTGTTTAATAGATCGTCCTAAAACTATGGACGAGATAATTGTACTTTGGTTACATTCAATAGTCCAAAACAACGGACCAAATAAAAATAATAACATAAAGAAAAACTAAGTATAAAAGTTGTCTTCATTGGGGAGGATCAGTACTGGGTTGTCCTGGTTTCGCTGGGAGGTGGCATCATCCTCAATATTAATATCTTCTGAGCTCTTATGAAGAAGGGAGCTTGTAGCAGCACCACCAAGGTTGAGCTTGATAGAACTGAAGTCAAGGTCAGGGAAATTCTCCATGGCGTCCATTCTGAAGTTTTCGAACCCAGCAGCATAGTTTGCGTCCAAAGAATCAGTGTACTCTTTGGACGCCTTGAACTCTGCAACCGTGTCTCCCTTGGCCTTCTCAAGAAGGGCACTCAACTTGTCATTCCTCTTTTGGAGGTGATCAAGACGAGTGTCCTTCTCTATGACATCAGTCTTCAACTCCTCTACATGGTCCTGCAGCTTCTTTACCTCATCCTTGGCCTTAGCCGCCACCTCAGCCCACCTTTTGCTCTCGTCCTTAACCTCCTGTATCCTCTTCTCCAGCAGGATCCTCGTCTTGTCCATTTTTGTTACTTGTCTAGACACGGCGATGAACTTAGACATTGCCTGCGCGAAAATCGTTTTTTAGACAAAGCATGATTATAGTATTGGTAAGACGAGATAAAAATGAGAGGAAGTTTACCTTGAAGAGGTCATGTACACCAAAGTACTCAAAGTCCTTCAAAGACATGTTATAGCATGCCGCCACGTTCTGATCAGTCACAACCCTCTCAAACCTCTCCCAAGCTAAGTCTTCATCTTCAATAAGGATTGGAGAGACTCGTCTAGAGTGCTACGACGAGGCAATCACTTGGGCTGTGGACGGAATGTCCATTGACGAAGGATCAAAGGGCTCATCATCAACGTCGTGAACATGGATAGAGGGCTGCTAGGTGGAATGGACAGGAAGGCTGGGCTTGACAACCCCAGGCTTAGACGGCCTGTGCTTAGCTTTTTTCTCCCTACGTCAACTTGGAAGATTCTCCAAGTCAATCCCCTTGGACAGACTTTTCCTCTTGTCAGCTATTGACGGACGAGGCTGGGATTGAACCCCCTGCACAACTCCTTCGTCCATCACTTCCTTGCCTTTATTTTCTTTCATCGTAGCCATCCCTGAAAGGAAAAACATTAGTACGTTAAAAAAATAAATAAATAAAATAAATAAAAATACTTACGTCTACGAACAGTGAGCTCGTGAGCAATGGCCTCAACAGATGGCTCAGGGCCTAATCCCTAGGCAGCAAGGCGTCTAAGGCTTACCAAAAAATGGAACGTCCTGTCAGTGTACAAACGAGCATTTTGAACTCGTTCAATATAGAACTTGCTCAAGTGAGGTCGTCTAACACCTACAAAAAAAAAAAAGAAGATAAGTGAGCGTTAGACGAGAACAATAAAATAATAATAATAATAAAATGATAAATTTATATATACATATCAGGACGGACAACCTCAACCATACCTTCAAGACGAAGGTTCCCCAATTCTCCTGTGTAAGGACCAAATGAGCCCTGTCAACCTCAATTGGTTTCCCAGCCCAGAAACCAGAGACGAAGAAGAAATCTGTCTTCTAGTTCCTATCAGAGGTAACCAAGGACTTTATCAATCTATAGTCTTTCCCTCTAGCTCTGAATTGATAGAAGCCAAGGGACTGATTAATTTCGGAGGGTTTATAGCAATAGAGGAACTCGTCCACAGTGAGAGGACGATCCCCCCCAAAAACCTCCCTCCATAAAACTTGCATGGAGACAATTAGCCTCCATGCGTTGGGGTTGAATTAACAGATAACTAAGCCTAACCTAGTGAGCAACTCCCCAGCAAAGGCATTGAAAGGCAACCTCAAACCCCCTAAGAGGTAAGCCTCATAAATACCAACACCAAAACGAGGTTAGCAACACCATTCCCCACGAACAGGTAACCTAGGGTTCAAGCTATCAGGGATTTGGTACTAAGTCTTGAAAGACTCTAATCTTTTGTTGTCTGTCTTGGAAGAAATCTCTATAGCGCAGCTATAAACAATCTCCACGTCGTTCTGGGCCGTGGACGAGGGAGCACTAGTTCCTACTCGTGACCCTGACTCAGTTCTCGTCCTAAACTCTTCCTAAAGAACCTCTAAAGGAACCCTAGGGACACCAGACGTATACTCGTCTGTGGTATTCCCCCCACTACTACTACTGTTACTACCACTACTACTACTATCACTAGACCCACTAAAGCTACTAGGATTGTGAAACTCGTCTATGGCTTTCTCAATACTATTGCTAGACGAAGAAAGGACAATCTCAGCCATTCTTTTTTTAGGAAACTTAAAACCTGAGGAAGAGAGTGAGGAAAGTACCTAGATCTAAATGGAGACTATGGACGCAGGGAACTTCTAGAAGAAGCGCTAGGACGAGGAGTGTCAAGGAAGAAAAATTTCAGAAATGAGGGGGGTAGCACAAGAATTCCACTATTTATAGGCAAAGACTTTAGTAACCGAAACGACACAACCAACCATAAGCTGACACGTGGCACACTCTTTGAAAAATGAGTCAACATGAGCTTTCACTAGTAAGATCATGACACGTGACGAGTTTAAACGTTGATACAGATGCACACGTCCAGAGAACAACATCATGTCACACACTTTCCTAGACGACCCATGGACCAGGGGGCAACTGATAGTGTCTCAAAATAATCCAACTCCAAGCTCGTCCATAGGGGTCGTCCAAGAAAGGAGTAGAGATGACTTAGCCCAGAAACCTCGTCCATATCATGGTCGTCCGTCCATGAAAACCCTTGAATAGCCTACAAGGACTCTAGGCGTGGTTATCACGTGCAATCCTTGGACGAGGTCCATATCCTTATTCTAGAATGCGTATGCGAAATCAAAGTTATTGCCACGAAACCACCTCCAATGACAATTATGGAACGTATGACCAAATAATATAACTTCCATAGCAGTTATGGAAGTTAACTCCGAATTTTTCGACTTCCTCTAATATAAGAGAAGTTATCAAACAAATAACTGCTTATAGTATGCACTATATAAACAACTATTGCCAATAAGAAGGTACGGAGATCATTTTTCCAAGTAATTTGGAATTCTTAAAGTTAAGAGATACATTGACTTTATCATCGGAGAGTTTTTGACCGGTCCTCCCTGGTTACCTTTGATAGTTTGTTCATCTCTTCAGGTTTTTCCAGATTATCGTTTTACCAACAATTGAAGCCCGAAGCATTCAATCTACTAATTTTGTCGTGCATCATCAATAATAAATCCCTCTAAAACCAAAAACTACTTATTGTGGGAATTTATTCAAAATAATAATAAATAAATAAAAAGTATTGTGTAAGTGAATTTATTTTACAAAAATTTAATCTCAATATTTAAAAAATAAAAAATAAAATTTGTATATATTTTTTGGCAAAACTACCTCACTTTTTGGTAGTTGTTACTTTGAAATTTTGAGATTTGGAAAAACTATACTTCACCCCAAATTTGAAGAGAAAAAACATTTTTCACCATTGACATCTGATTTACCAAATTTTATTAAATTAATATTAAAAATGTTGTGCACTAAACTGCCGTTATAAGTACTGAAACATTTATATTGCGACGATTTTTAATACCGCCGCTGTAGAGAGTCACAAAATATAACTCATTTCTTCGATTAATAACAATTAATTAAAATAACATTTTACTAAGCATTTTCTCACACAATCATACACTAAAAAAAAACTTCAACTCCAACCAATTACTTATTATTAAATTCATATTTTGAAAATCCAACCGTTGGATTACATGTTCTATATGTTCTTAACATGTATGTCAATTTTCATGCCAATCGGGTGTAATTTACCATTTGATCTTTAAACTCATCTTTTATGCATTATTTTAAACTACAAAAACTTGAATTTAAACAATTGATTGATGATATGCCTATTAAACTTTGATCACCTTGAAATTTTGTAATCATGACAAATATATGAAAATAATGTAATCTAACGGTAGATTTGTCGAAATTCACATTGAATTAAGAAATATAGAGCTAGGTTCATGTTACACCTAATGTAACTCTAAAATATGTTACACCACTCAATAACTTATTATTGAATTCATATTTTGAAAATCCAACCGTTGGATTACATTTTCTATATGTTCTTAACATGCATGCCAATTTTCATGCCAATCGGGTGTAATATACCAACTGATCTTTAAACTCATCTTTTATGCATTATTTTAAACTACAAAAACTTGAATTTAAACAATTGATTAATGACATGGCTATTAATCTTTGATCACCTTGAAATTTTTTAAAAGTGTTATTCCCAACATTGAAGAGGTTTAATGTCCACTTAAGAAATAGCAATAGGATTTTGATCATATCCTTACAGTGCATGTGTAATGATATTACAATGTGAAGTCACTTTCTTTGTATTTTAGAGACTTGCTTTGCCCATTTGCACAAAATGTGTAGGCTATGTTCAAGGGAAGAGTTCAGAAATGCAGTAATGAGGCCATTGACTTTTTCCTTCTCTTCAAGCAGATGCAGCACAAGCTTAGCCAGTTAGAGTTGGAAAGATGGGTAACCACTACATGGGCAATCTAGAATACAAGAAATAGATTCTACTTTCAGTAGGTCCAAGTCCATCCAAAGGCAATCTTTGAAAGTGCAAGTGGTTTTTTGGAGGAATATCAAAGAATAATGGGCTCACAAGTCTAATGGGCTCTGGTATAAACTCTCTGCGGTTGGGGTCAATATTTTCCTTTGTATTCCACTCTTTGGGTTTCAACTTGTGTTGGGGACACCACTTCATGTAGTTGGTGTTTCCCCCCTACGCTAGTTTTCTAAATAGCTTTACTTGTAATTCTTCTTTGTTTTCTAATAAAGCATTTCTATCCTTTTTAGCTCCAAAAAAAAAATATGCGACTTGACTTATTTGATAATGTTTATATTGTGATTGGCTTATATTCCAATTGGACAAGCTTGCTTTCCTTGATGGGAAGAAATTTTTATTCACTTTTGAGAGAGAGAGAGAGAAAGAGTCCATAAGGCTGCTATTTTTGAATTTTAGGCTACCGTTTTAAAGTAGAAAGTGCTATCATTTTTTTATGGGTAAAATTTATTAGAAAATAAGGACAGACCTTTCATATATAGGATGTATATAAAAGGCTTTAAACAAAAGGTTCATCTAAAGAATACAAAAGTGTTATATGTTTATACCCTTTTTTTTCTTTGAATCTTATAATAACTTTTATCTCCAAAAAATTTAATATTTTAATGATTATTTGTGAAAGCCAATCATGGTCCTTGCAAATGATTTAGTGTTAGTGAGGGCATATTTTTAACCCACACAAAAAATAAACTTTTTACGAGGGATTTTTATAGTCCCTCAGAAATAATTTGGTGGGCATATTTTTCCCTCCAAATATTTTGACATTTTAATGGTTATTTGTGAAGGTCGATCTTGGCCCTCGTAAATAATTTAGTATTAGTGACGGCATTTTTTTGACTGTCACAAATAATACACTTTTTGCGAGAGAGTTTTAATCGTTCCTCACAAATAATATGGAGGGAAAATTTCCTTCCAAAATATTAACATTTGTGACAGCTACAACACATAATTGCGACAACTTTTCTTGTTGGTGACAACTGTTTCACATTTTACCAAGTATTTGCGAGGGCTTTATTTTGCCATCAAAAATAGAATTTTTTGAGAGGGTTTTTTGGGTTCGTCAAAAATTCTTCGCCGCTAGAAGGCATTTTCCTTGTAATAGATTTATGTGAAGATCACACCATAATTATCCTTCCAATTGTTCAATTCAAATCTAAAATTAAAGTCCAATTTTGCTCCATCTATCTAAAGTTAAGTGAGACCAGCACATAATTATCCATTAATGTCCATTCTCATTGAAACAAACGCTGGTTTTTTTTTTCCCCGAATAAAACCTTCTGCTCTTCCACAATAATCAGACCTACCTCTTTTTAGGTTCACCTCCCCTACTACAATAATCAAATGCAAATCGCAAAACCCAAATTCATTCCTCTCCTACTCAGCTAACAGTGCATCTTGCGAATTACCACACTGGTTTGAGAACCTTAATATACAGCTCCCCTCTTTTTCAATGAATGCTATGGAATTTGAAAGGTATCTCTCGGGATCAATGATGCATACTTTTGGGTATTTCTGTATCTTATATAGGAAGAGGTTCTCATCTATTCCAACCATCCCTAAGGTTTGATTACTTCTTTCTTTCATCTGCCTATGCTTTCCTTTCTTTTTGTGAATAATTTTTATTCTTTAATTATATAATTTTTTTGTTTTCCTATTATTGATGTTGCATGTTTATTTTCTGTTTCAGTCATCCTATAACAACATATCATACACAAATTTGATAGAAATATATAGAACATTAAGGATTCTTGCATTTGCATTCCAAGGTTTGTTGGTTTTAGACAATTTCCCATCATGCTATCATATTCAAGCTAACAATGATTGTTATGTTCTTAATTGCATGCTATTTAATTTGAAGATATAAACTAATTTGTTTAATGAGTCACATGCTAATAATAAACTTTTTATGTACCCAGGATCCAAATGTGAGATTTGTAAATAGCCTTAATGAAGTAGTACCACATTCAGTTGTTGTAGGATTTGACTTTGTTAGATATTTAGCTTAATGGTTTGTTAATTTCTCGTAAACTCTAAAATTTAGAAAGAAAAAAAAAAGTATTCTATGCTTTCTTTTTTAATATTTTCCTTAAAAAATTATTATGATTAACTTTATTACCGTCATTTGTAAGGGATTTCAATTTTCTTTTTTCTTTTTTTTTTAATTTATTCATCTATGAGCTAAGTTGTTTATTCATGTTTTATATGTTTATTCAATTTTTGGGAAGGTGAAATTTTTTTGAGTTTTGAAATTGATGGGTGTTGTAGGTTCATCGCTGGGCCAACAAAGCTATTGTTCAAGGATCAACCAGCTAAATGTTAGTAACTAAGTTAACCTGTCTTGAAATTTTGTTAGCGGCCCATGTTTCTTTTCACTCTATTTTTGCTGAATAAAACTTTTCTAATATACATAAAGAAATTAATATAGAATAGCAAATTAAATCCATCTAGCTCTTCCAGCAACACAATAATAAATGAATATAAAAATCCATCTTACTCCATGTGTTAGAGAAAAAGAGCCCTTTTATGAATGTTTACAGTGATAGAGGCATTTTTCCAGTATGCTAGCTTGAGTAGGATTGAACTTGAGGATGGCAGATATAATTGCTAAAGTGTCCCTTTCAAAATGACATTAACCCAAGAGACTAGGCTAGGTGAACTGCGAGAATGGAGGCTTTGGCTTCACCAGCAATAGGTTTGGCACAAAGTTTTCACATTATTGGACCCGACCCAAAACTCACCAGCAATAATTATGCATATGATATGTCCTAATAATTTTACTTCTATTATGTAATATGTTAAAGAAGGATTCTGCAGATGCAGTAAATGCAGAAACTGATGTTGCTGTTGAAGAGCTATAAGCAGGGTGCTGTGCTACATGTAGTTCAATGTTAGGCAGATATGCTACAAGTAGTTTAGTCTATTAAGTGAGCATGTGATGTGCACTTGAGCATGTGATGTGCATGTGATGCTACATGTAGTTCAATGTTAGGTAGATATTATATAATTATATTTAATTATATTTAATACCACTATAATCAGATTGCAATTATATTGCAGTTACCATTAATTATATTTAATACCACGATATAAATATAATTGCACTCTAGGTCTTATTAATAAATTATATCCCAAGACTTTATTATACATGTAACCCCTTTATAAAATATTCGTAGTAATACAAAGTCATGAATATAGACTGCCACTTTGAAATTACAACATCTTAATCCTTGAGTACCCGGTTTAATCCTTTAAATTATTCATCATATATTTATGAAATCCAATTTTATAAATATATACTTTAGTATATCCTTACTAAAGTGGTTAGGCTAACACTCTGAATAACCAAACTCATTAAACTTATTTCAAGGGAATATTTTATATATCTGTTAAGAGATAATGAATTCCATTTTGAGAATACATGTTCCATCAACACTAAATGTGGCTACCCAACATACTGAGGTTTTGATCGTGACTTTAGATCTCACTCCTGATATATCAAAGCAACATATATCTCATGATCAGATCCATTATTCTCTCAAGATTAAGAGTTCATGCAAATAGAAGTAGTGAGATTTATTATTCATTTGATAGTCGTTAGAAGAATAATAAATCTCATAGCGGTCCAGTTTAATGTTGTGAAACTTTAAAGTACTCGCAAGTGTACGAACCGTACCGAAGTATAGTTTGACAAGAACGAGGTCGAACCTACAGAGACTTGAATGAACGTAGGAAAATTAATTAAACCTTAACAAAATTAATCCTAATCTAGTTTAATAAAAATTGTTTTTTCTGAGATTAAATAAACTAAGCAATTAATAAAATTAAGCAAATAGTTAAACTAAGCAAAAGATATAATATAAAGCAGTAAAAAGATGTAAACAATCAAGGGAAAGGAATTAAGGTTTTGGAATCCGCCTTGTAAGTCATATTAGCATATATTTATGATCATTAAATTTTCCCAACTCACTACATGATAATCTAGAAATCAATCTTGCTATCATGGAAAATATCATCATTAAAACTTATGTTTAAAAATCTAAAGCATGTTCTTCTTCGCTTCATAAGTATAAAATCAAATTATCAATTATATGCGTAGCCAAACAAATCACAAGATATATCCAATACTAAAAATCAAATCATAAATTGTATCTATTGACAGACAAATCACAAGCGATATCCAATTTTATAATCAAGAATTAATAAACCAAGTATTCAATTAATTAAGACAAATCCTAAATCATGAGAAAAACATGATTGAACTCATATCTAGAAACACATCTTAGTCAATTGATATAAAGTAAGAACAATTTAAATCATTAAAGAACAATTATTGTGGGAAAAATCAAATAACATAAATATTACTGATAATCCTTAACAAGGTTTCATCCTTAAACCTAATTATAAATTTAGCTACTCATGATAATAAAATGAAAACACAAAAATAAAATACTAAACATTAAACTGGACAAATAAAATAGAGAAAGAAATAGTCACAGTGCTATCATGGAGAAAAGCTACAGAGAAGCCACATGCGGCACTGCCTCTTGCTCTTATTTTTAGTTTTGCATCTCAGCCCTATCACTAACCTCCCTGAATTTTTCCCTAAAAAGCCTTTAAATAGGTCCAGGAATCCTATTACAAATTGAATTCCCGTTTGGAGAAAATTCCAAATTTTTAGGCTTCACTTAACTGACTATTTTGGCCCATTTAACGTCAGAATTTGGACTTTTGGTAAACTACAAAGTTGTAGCCCTTTAAGTTAACTTTCCAGCCGAACTTGAATCATCTCGATTGGACATCTGAGCTGAAGGTTATGCCAAAAATACTAACTGATGTGCAGGCTAGAATCCTAATCCAAATTGGACTTGGATTTGGTGCAAATTTCCTTTGATTTCTTGCTCCAATTGGACTTAAATTTAATTGGGTTGGCTTTTTTTAACTTCATCATGGCCCTTGTAAAATGAAGTCCATTAGCTTTCTTCTTTGCACAAATCCACTTATTTAATTCCATTCTCCTACAAAAGACAAAATCACGCAATAAAATTTAATTAAGCACAAAATTGATTATTCACCATTATTCCAAAACCAAATATAAAATGTATGAATTACCTCAAAAAAAGCATGATAATGCTTTCTAACAGTGATATAAATATGCAAAATTAAGCTATTATCAATGCACATCATTCAATATGTCTTAACTCTTAAAACATATCAACGTATTAACTAGAAATCTCCACTTCCATGATCAAGACAAATCATCTTAGTTAATATGTTATAGTCTTCGCAGATGAAATGTCCAATTTCATCACCAACTACAAACTATAATTCTGAGTTTATAAAGAACTTGTGATCTATATCTTCCGTGACTAAATCACATACTATACATCTCATGGACTATATGATAATGTCTAAATATTCATGTTACCATTATTTTTGATAAAAATAAAACAACTTTATTAATCATAATATTAAGTCATACATAATGCCATACATAGTATCATACAATAGGATTTAAGGGCACATATCCTAACAATCTCCCACTTGCCTTAAAGACTATTGTGCACTAATCTAACTCCCATTCCCTCCAAATGTGACTCAAAAGTCCTTTATGGCAAGGTTTTGGTAAAGGGATCCACTAGATTACTCGCACTATCAATCTTTGCTACTATTACATCTCCTCGAGCAACAAAGTCTCGAATAATGTGGTACTTTCTCTCAATGTGCTTTCCTTTCATGTGATTCCTTGGATCCTTGGATTGTGCAATCGCTCCACTATTGTCGCAAAACAATGTGATAGGAACTTACTCCATTCTCACAACACTAAGATCAGAAAGGAATTTCTTGAGCCAAACAGCTTCCTTTGCCATCTCATAAGCAGCAACATATTCAGCTTCCATGGTGGAGTCCGCAATACAAGATTGCTTAACACTCCTCTAACTTATGGCTCCACCTCCTAAGGTGAACACACAACCTGAAGTGGACTTTTTGAAATCAAGATCTGACCGAAAATCTGAATCTATATAACCAGTGGGAATCAAATCCTCACTATGGTAAACAAGCATATAATCTTTCGTTCTCCGTAGATACTTGAGAATATGCTTTACAGCTTGCCAATTTTTAAGTCCTGGATTTGATTGATATCGGCTGACCATGCCAACTGAATAACAGATATCTGGTCTAGTACATAGCATGGCATACATGGGACTTCCCACTGCAGAAGTATAAGGAACTTGTCTCATCATATTTTCTTCCTTTAAAGTCTTAAGCCTTTGGTTATCAGACAAAGGAACTACATGTCTAAAAAGAAGTAATCCTTTTTTGGAGTTTTTGCATGCAAAACCGTTCTAGAACCTTATCTATATACCCAGTTTGTGATAAACCTAACATCTTATTCTTGCGATCTCGCCAAAACTTAATCCCTAGAATAAAGTTAGCTTCACCTAAGTCCTTCATTTCGAATTGGCTTGACAACCAAACCTTTACTGATGACATTACCCCTACATCATTTCCAATGAGTAAAATATCATCAACATAAAGGACTAGGAACATTATACTTTATCTTGATATCTTTTGTACGCACATGATTCATCAAGATTTTGTTCAAAATCAAATGATTTGATTGCTTGATCAAATCTGATATTCCATAACCTAGATGCTTGCTTAAGTCCATAAATGGACCTTTTCAACTTGCATATCATATACTCTTAGTTCTTTGCTATGAAACCTTCAGGTTGCATCATATAGATTTCTTCTTCAAGATTGCCATTAAGAAATGCAGTCTTGACATCCATTTGTCAAATCTCATAATCATAATGAGCAGCAATGAATAAGAGAATTCTGATAGATTTAAGCATGGCTACTAGCGAAAAAGTTTCATTATAATCAATACCTTCTTTTTGTGTATACCTTTTTGCCATTAGTCTTGCTTTAAAAGTTTCAACCTTTACATTTATCCCTCTCTTCCTCTTGTAAACACATTTGCAACCAACAGGTTTAATGCCGTTAGGCGCCCTAACAAGATCCCATACTTGATTGGAATACATAGAATCCAATTCAGGGTCATAGCTTGGACCCAATGATGTGCATCTATATCATTCATTGCCTCCTCATAAATGTAAAGATCCGATTCAGCCTCTTTTGGGATAGCTTCATAAGTTTCTCCCAAACCTATAAATCTTATAGGAGGCCGAACAATTCTCCCACTACGACGAGGCACCTGTGTACTAGTCATCTCATGTGTAATATCTTGTGGTGTATCCAATACAACCACATCATTCCTAGTTTCATCCATTAGTTGTTCAATTACAGGTTCATCTAATTCAGCCAATACAACTTTACTTCTAGGATTGAAATTATTCACATAATCATCTTCCAAAAATTTGGCATGGATGCTAACAAACACTTTGTTATCATTATGATTATAGAATAAATAACCCTTGGTTTCCTTTGAATACCCTAAAAACATGCATACTTCCATTTTAGCTTCCAACTTATCAGACTTCCCTTTCAACACATGTGCTGGACATCCCCAAATGTGGAGATATTTCATACTAGGCTTGCGCCCACTCCACAATTCCTTAGGTGTATTGGGAACAGATTTTGATGGAACTAAATTCAAAATATGTATAGCAATTTTTAGTACATATCCCCAAAAGGAAATTGGTAAAATTGAATAACATATCATGGACCTAACCATTTCCAAAAGTGTCCTATTCCTTCTTTTTGCTACACCATTTTGTTGAGGAGTTCCAAGTGTAGTCAATTGGGAGATAATCCCATTTTGAATTAGGTAATCCTTGAAATCCCTAAGAAGGTATTCGCCACCTCGATCAGATCGAATAGCCTTTATGCATTTACCCAATTGATTTTCAACTTTAGCCGTAAACTCTTTGAACTTTTCAAAGGCTTTGGACTTCCGTCTCATTAGGTACACATAACCATATCTTGAGTAATCATCCGTAAAAGTGATGCAGTACTCATAACCTCCTTTTGCTTGGGTTGACATAGGACCACATACATCTGTATGAATTAAGTCAAGTAACTCTTGGGCTCTTTTACCTTTTGTATTAAAAGGTCATTTAGTCATTTTACCTTCCAAACAAGATTTACAAACTGGAAATCCATCAAAGTCCATGAGCTGTAAAAGTCCATCTTTGATTAGTCTTTGAATCCTATTTAAATTAATATGACCTAAACGCAAGTGTCATAGATATGTATCACTAGTAGAAGGAAACTTTCTCTTTAATGATTTTACATGAGAGCTACTATCTAATTCAAAATTGTATAATTCATGCTTATCAGAAGTTATAATATAAAGACCATCCACAATATTGCCAGAACAGATAAACACTTTATCCTCCTTTATTACAACATTGTCTTTTAGGATAACATAATATCCATGTTTACCTAAATAAGTTGTAGAAATTAAATTCCTACGAACATTAGGTACATACAAACAGTCTTCCAATATTAAAACCCTAGACTCAAAACATAAATTAAACACTCCAACAGCTACAACTGGTATTCTGCTCTCATCAGCCAAAGTAAGAAACAATTCCCCTTCATTCAGCTTTCTGGTCTCCTGGAACCCCTGCAAAGTATTGCAGATATGATTAGTACAACCTGAATCCACATACCAGGAATCCGTGAGATTCTGTACCAAACATATTTAAAGAAGGAATGTACTTTTCATACCTTTATTCTTGGCAGCCTTAAATATCTGACAACTCCTCTTCCAATGTCCTTTCTCACCACAATGAAAATACTTTCCTTTGGTTTTCTTTTCTTTGTTTGCAACTTCTAAGGCAACTTGTTTACCATCTCTCTTGGTGAAGTCCTTCTTCTTCTTCTTCTTCTTTTTCTTCTTTTTACCTTTGTCATTCGACTTAGGTTAAGAAGTAGAAGCTTCAGCCATATTGGCATCAACACTAGAAGTACCAAGGATGCCTTCCACCGCTACCAACTCATTCATCAATTCAAACAATGTATAAACTTTTATGTTCATATTATAGTTAAGCCTGAATTCCTTGAATGATTCTGGTAATGACTAGAGTATCATATTCACTTGGGATTCTCCATCAATATCGGCACTTAAAACTTCCAATGTATTCAGATTAGAGATCATCCTAAGACAATGCTCCCTCACTGAAGTACTTTTAGCCATTTTGGTATTATAAATCTGCCTCATAGTTTCTTACCTTGCAGAACGGCCTTGCTCGCCAAACATCTCCTTCAGACTTAACATAATGTCCGAAACTAGTTCTACATCCTGCATTTGATGTTGTAGAACATTTGAAATAGATGCTAGGATATAGCACTTGGCCATCTCATTAGATTTCTACCAACGATCATATCGCTTTTTTTTCTCAAAAGGAGCGTCTAATGATGGAAAGTTAGGACATGGTTAAGTAAGCACATATTTGTGCTCTTCAGCAGTAAGAACAATGTCCAAATTTCTTTTCCAGTCAACATAGTTGGATCCAGTCAATTTGTTTTGATTAAGAATAGCAACAAGTGGGCTAAATGATGCCATGATTTAAATCTGAAAATAATAAACATAAATTTAATAAGTAAACTGAACATTATCAATTTATCATATAAACATATAATATGGAACCTTAATAAAACCATAAAATAATATATGCAACGACAACCCAATCCATGTCTATAATTCCTTGGTAGCAAGTTTATTATAAACACATTAATTGGTTGAGAAATAATCTCATTATTAATGCTATCATTGTAACTCTTACCAAATAAAAATAATTTGCCATTTTGCCTTTAGCCTCTAAGTAATAATGACATAGCTCCTTTAGAAGGTTAACATTACACTTAATCTAGTGTACACCATTATCTAGAATTATGTGTAGCCATATGTCATCTCCCTTTATAGTGTTTAAACTTGTAGTACCATGGAACAAAACACTCTCCTTTGGGATCGCGAGGCATATATGCCAAGACGAGATACTTGTTCACACTACTTTAAATGGGTTAGTTCAATCTTGTAGTACTATGAAGTAAACACCTTCCTTTGGGATCGCAAGGCATATACGCAAAGACGAGGTGTTTACCCACACTACTATGAACCGATAATGGAGGCCATGAGATCCAACCCTTGTATCTCTCTCCCACTAGATGTTTTAAATAAAGGTTTTTAAGACCAAGAATTATAATAACGCTAGAAACCTTGAAAACATAATCCTAATCTCATTAGGAATAAATTTCATTAAACAAATACTTTAATCCTAGCGTTAATATATTAATATAAAAACAAACCCATATATATATATATATATATTATATTGTAATATATATATATTATTTATATATATATATATATATGAATATATTACAATAATATATAAATATTGTAATATATGCAAGATATTATATATATATATATATATATATATATATTACAATTACCACACCACTTCCTTGTTAAAGCCAAGCCGTGCAAAACAAAAGACCAAGCAGTGCATTAACCCCAAGTGGTGCAAGCCTTATATACATATTTATATCCATGCAGTGCAATGGCTTAATCCACGCACATGGTAGTTATATTCCACTTCCTTGTTAAAGCCAAGCCGTGCAAGACAAAAGACCAAGCAGTGCATTATCATATATAAATGAATTATGCCATTGCACAATCCATTCTAATGAATTGGAAACTTTCTCTTTGATGGATTTCCAACCAATATTAAACATGCACAAGTTCACGAATTCAACACCAATAAATATGCAACTAGGGCAATTCATATATCCAAGTCCAACCATATTGGATGAACCAATATATATCATATTAAATATGCATAAGTACCGTATCAGTCATGCAAAGAAAATAAACACCATGTGAATGAATTCATTTGGTGCAATCAAAACAATAACAACGGTGTCAAGTGCATTGACAGCATTAAGAAACCGTTTTTCCTTTATTCTAAAATCCTCACATGTTATACAATCATGATATGAAAACCTGGCTCTGATACCAATTGTTGAAAAATCTGGTTTTGTATCTCATACAAAACACATAGCGGAAGCAACAAATATGGATCTATTTCATTCATGATTGATAATATGCACTATATAAATTTCAGAATTTAAGAACGAAATAGCGTACCTTGGTGCGATGAAATTCAAAACAAAAGATTAGAAGTACTTGGGAATACTTTTAATCTTCACTTCAATTCCACTTTACGTCCAAGAAGTGTGGTCTCCCAATCAATTTCTAAGGGAGAATAATTGAGTGACTTAACTTGCACATACACACCACTTCACAATGATGTCTATTTTTCTCTTATGAAAAATTATGTATGTTTCTCCTTTTATAACTAACTGATTATCTAATTGGACTGGCCTATTGGGCCTTTCCAATTGGGCTTTAGTGTGTGGCTTGGAATGGGACCAAAAGGGACCAATAAGACACTAGCTCCCATGTGAATGAATTCATTTGGTGCAATCAAAACAATAACAACGGTGTCAAGTGCATTGACAGCATTAAGAAACCGTTTTTCCTTTATTCTAAAATCCTCACATGTTATACAATCATGATATGAAAACCTGGCTCTGATACCAATTGTTGAAAAATCTGGTTTTGTATCTCATACAAAACACATAGCGGAAGCAACAAACATGGATCTATTTCATTCATAATTGATAATATGCATTATGTAAATTTCAGAATTTAAGAACGAAATAGCGTACCTTGGTGCGATGAAATTCAAAACAAAAGATTAGAAGTACTTGGGAATACTTTTAATCTTCACTTCAATTCCACTTTACGTCCAAGAAGTGTGGTCTCCCAATCAATTTCTAAGGGAGAATAATTGAGTGACTTCACTCGCACATACACACCACTTCACAATGATGTCTCTTTTTCTCTTATGAAAAATTATGTATGTTTCTCCTTTTATAACTAACTGATTATCTAATTGGACTGGCCTATTGGGCCTTTCCAATTGGGTTTTAGTGTGTGGCTTGGAATGGGACCAAAAGGGACCAATAAGACACTAGCTCCCATGGGCTTTGGGCTTTTCTATCAACTCTTGACAAGGCCAAAGTTACCATTAATTATATTTAATACCACTATATAAATATAATTGCACTCTAGGTCTTATTAATAAATTATATCCCAAGACTTTATTATACATGTAACCCCTTTATAAAATATTCGTAGTAATACAAAGTCATGAATATAGACTGCCACTTTGAAATTACAACATCTTAATCATTGAGTACCCGGTTTAATCCTTTAAATTATTCATCATATATTTATGAAATCCAATTTCATAAATATATACTTTAGTATATCCTTACTAAAGTGGTTAGGCCTAACGCTCTGAATAACCAAACCCATTAAACTTATCTCAAGGGAATATTTTATATTTCCGTTAAGAGATAATGAATTCCATCTTGAGAATATATGTTCCATCAACACTAAATGTGGCTGCCCAACATACTAAGGTTTTGATCGTGAATTTAAATCTCACTCCTGATATATCAAAGCAACCCACATCTCATGATCAGGTCCATTATTCTCTCAGGATTAAGAGTTCATGCAAATAAAAGTCATGAGATTTATTATTCATTTGACAGTCGTTAGAAGAATAATAAATCTCACAGCAATCCAGTTCAATATGTCTTAACTCTTAAAACATATCAACATATTAACTAGAAGTCTCCACTTCCATAATCAAGAAAAATCATCTTAGTTAATATGTTATAATCTTCGCAAATAAAATGCCCAATTTCATTACCGACTATGAACTATAATTCTGAGTTTACAAAAAACTTGTGATCTATATCTTCTGTGACTAAATCACATACTATGCATCTCATGGACTATATGATAATGTCCAAATATTCATGTTACCATTATTTTTTATAAAAATAAAACAATTTTATTAATTATAACATTAAGTCATACATAATGTCATACGTAGCATCATACAATAGGATTTAAGGGCACATATCCTAACAGGAGACGTTGTCTGAAGGGAAATACCTTCTCGGCTAAGCAGAGTGAAGGTCAAAGGTCCGACTACCCATCAAGAATAAGGCAACAAGCAGTCGTGTTAGGAAGGATAAACATCAGAGAGGGATGAGACAAAAAGGAGTTGGGAAAAATCTGAGAAGAAAGTTGCTATTACCGCATTGAATACTCTATATCTAACCCCCTGGCAGCATTAATGTGAAAGTGATACCTGAACAGTAACTTTCAACCTTACAGCTACCCTCAAAGACTCTAGGAAGGTACTGATGGGACAAGTATCAAGAAGATCAGCAATCTGGCCTACACGTGGAGGGCTGAAATGAAAGAAGGGGAGGGAATATAAAAGAGAAGAACCCCATTACAAAGGGGAGGATCAGAAAATCTAGAGAGAGATCACTATACACTGAAGAACTGTAATTTTGTATAAGTCTAAGAGAAATATATAAGAACAAACTTTTCTCAAACTTGACTGATAAGAACTTTTCTTGTTCAAAACTGTTTGTTTTATTCTTTCTAGCAATAACTAACCTGCTGTTGTTGACACCTCATTTTGCAACCCGCATTTAACCTCACATGGAGGGTAAAAGGGTAATTTTGCCTTGGAAATATGCATCTTGATCCTTAATCTCATTTCACCAAAATAATCTTGATATTGTAACGATCAAATCGACTGGTCATAAGCCCTAATTGGATCATCAGATTGAAAGTTATCATCAAATCAAGTTTTGATGGCCGAGATGCACTATCACAAATTGAGTCCGACTATATGTGATTATGAACAATTGATTCCAATTGGTTATAATTATAATCAATTTGAGATTAATGATGTGTCATAATTTGATTAGTTAGGACTACATTTTATGGTGAGGTTGCATACACCTAATTAATTAGATAGATAAACATTAATTATTCAATGAGTAATTTGTGCAATTATCTTTCAATTAGGGTAAATTTAGAACCAATTAAGTCTGAAATGGGAGTGATTGGAGCCATTTAATGTAAATTGAGAGCTAATTTGAGACATATTAATGTTAATTGTGCTAAAACCATTTTCTAATAAATGACTTCTGCTCACCATTTCGTCAATATCTCTCAGAATATTTTAAATCTGTGAATGATGTTAATTTTCCCAGAAACTAGACATCCAGGGCTTCAATTTGAGCACAAGAATGAGCCAATTCAGATCAGAATTGAGTCAGATATGATTTTTTGAAGTTGGTTCTACAAGTTGTTACAACAGCTACGGAAAAATCGAATTTTGGCTTGCTCCTCACTCCCACCAATCTTTCCATTTAATGCACCAGATTTTCCCAAAGGCTAAAATGAGGTCTAGGTTCATGATTCTTTGTCAACCCTCATTAAATGGTCTTCCATTCATATTTCCTCAATCAATACTATATAAACCCCATTCTCCTTCATTCCAACACACAAAAACCCCCTCTCTTCTCTTCTCTTGAGTTATAGTGAAGTTGAGTAGTCTTGTCATATCTTGGTCTTCCTGAGACTCAAGGTATTGAGTGAGACTCACTCTCCCTCTCCTAGCTCTTCTTTTCCTCCACCTTTAGGATCTCTACCAAGAGTCTCCTCCTCCACCATATAGATCTTTCATGAAGGTATAATCTCTTTCTCTAACTTGTTTTTTGTGTTGCCATGATGAGAATTTTGGATTAAAACCATGATAGTAACTATTCAAATTATCTTGAATATGTTTGAATGTTCTTAAATGTTCTTATGTGTTCTTCATATGTTCTTGGTTGTTCATCACCTGTTCATGCATAATACTAGTTTTAATCTTAAATCCACATCAAAAATATGAAAAACATGTTTGTTTCATAATTCTTTCAAATCCTTGAATCTAGGTTATCACCATTCACACACATTCACTAGAATTTATTTTTCAATCCAAATTCAATGCTTAATAAATTGAATTAGGATTCATCACATACACACACATTAAATTCAACATGTAAATTGATTGGCATATTGGATGATATGATATGAATGTTGGCCACCATAATCTAGAAGACCGGTTTCACTGGGCAAGATGGGTGCCTAACACCTTCCCACCTTATAACATAGCCTCCGAGTTTAGATCAAGAGGTAGTAGACTAATGCTTATCCATGTAATTTTCAATTTCTAGATTGTAACTAGGTAATAAAGTTATGTACTTTATCTTAAATTGTATCTAGGACCAAAGCCATGTAATTTTCCTATGATCAATGTAAATTCAATTTCCAATTAATAAAATGAGGAATTATTTTTCAATTAAGGTTTTCTTGTTTTTCCAATAATTAAATAAGTGGCGACTCCATTGTAAAACCCTTAATCTAAAGGGGAAAATATAACTAGTCGAACCTCCATTTTGAAAGGCAATAACACGACTCCACCCATTCACGTGGGTTTAGCCCAACACACCCTAAAAAAAAAAGGGGGGGCCGGGGGTGCGGTCTCTCACAGTGGCGACTCCGCTGGGGATATTGAGGGCTAAGTTTCAATTAGGTTATAGTGGTCAACCATGTCATTGTTTGTTTATTGCTTTTTTGTAAATAATATATCTAATATGTCATTATTTTGCATGTCATACATCATTTGTTTGAATGAAATTTATTTTATTTATGTGCTAGCCCGGAAGCCCGGTAGTACTAACCGTGGATTGTGGTCTTCCTGAGACTCACATACCCAGCGGTGAACCTACCACCCACTGTGACAAGGATCATCATGGTTATGCCATGGTGGTTCATAGGGACAAACTGTACTATTTGGACTAACGCGGCGCTCCTGGCGTCACAAGTTGGGAGGTACGACGTCCTAGCTTGTGGGGACCTTTAACCTACCTTCTACCCATGTTGTAATGACCTATAGAACCTACCTTTAGGTCGGACCATGTAAATTGCATTTCATTACGCATTTGTTTGGCCGTTGTTTGAGCCATCATGACCCAAGTCCAACGCTTGGGCCCATCATGATTGTTTGAACCTTGTATGTTGTGAATGAACTCAAACCCAAAAGCCTATGATTGAACTCTACTTGAAATGGAAGTCCAATTTGTTTCTTGAATGAGTCTAAGCCCAACACTTGAGCCCATCAAAGGTGTATACACGTGATCAACATCAAAGGCCAAAAGTTCACAAGATGCATACCTTCCAAGTGCAAGCCCAAGCCATTTCATCATAATCAAAGTTCAAGCATACCCAGTCTCAAGTATTCTAAATGGACCAAAAAAAGTAAGTGGCCCAACTTTGCCTCACTCCACATTTGGTTTGCAACATCATGGTTAAGTTTAAAGTTTGTTTGTTTGTTTGTTTATTCCATGTTTCTATATTTCTTTGAATTCTAAAAATTCATGTAGTATTTGATGTACTTTGTTCATGTACATATTTTAAAAAAAAAAAATTTCAAATGAGAAAGTGTTTGGACTAGGAGTATTGGGCCTTTGAGTCATTTAAAAAAAAAATCTTTGAACTAGGACTATTGAACTTCCTAATGACTTTTTCAAAAAGGCCCAATTTTTTTTTTCAAGATTTAAAAAAAGAAAAAAGAAAAAAAAAGTCTCCTTTTCAAAATGGTACATGAGGAGGATCCCTTGGACAAAACATTTTCTAAATCTTAATATTTAAAGGCTTGAGCAATCAATTTGTACTAAGAAATGATTAATTTCATTTGATCCATGTAAAGATTTTTGCTACTTGACTTAGAATATAAGAAGAAATGGTCTTAAAAGGCAATAAAAAAGAATCCATCCATCAGAAAATCCCAAGAATCCATGCACTCGATCCAATTTTCAAAGATCTTTTGATTCACCACATTAGAGCATTCATACTTTTTCTTTTAAAATGAATTTATTAAAAGAGCTTAAGTCACTATGCCTACAAGTAAGAATTACTAGGGATAGGAGGCCATCTTTGGTTTAACAAGATTATTCCCTAATACCTAGAACAATCTTTATCCATTGCTAGCCCATTTGAACCTTTAAACACTTAGCCTCTTTTTTACATGAACCCAATAAAATCTGAACTTAGGGTGGGAAAAACCAAAGTATGCATGCTTTAATCTCATGTTGAGGAGGAGTCAACCTTGTAGCTTTGAAGCTAATTGATAAATCTCTCCTAGAAGACATGAAAGATAAGTGGAGAATTCATTAGGCTAAAGACAAGAGATCATCAAAGAAAAATGAGATTTCACACAATCAAGGAAAGAGAAATGAAATTCCATCAATGTGAAAAAAAAAGAAAAGAAAAAAGTGTTTGTCAAGTTGAAGAGCCTAAAATTCATCGTGCCAAGAGGAATACAAGATTCATCTAAAAGAAAGTTCATCAAAAGAGGAAAAGATTCATCAAGCATAGAAATATGCAAGCGCATCGAGGCAAGAAAGATGTATAGAGTGTGCATCAAAATGACTTAAGCTAAGAAAAACAAGGGAGGCATAAGATCCCCAAAAAGTTCATTCAATCAAGAGATGAAAAATAGCAACAAAAAAAAAAAAGCCCGTTAGGTTGAAAACCCAAAAGGGCAGTCTAGGCAAAAGCAAGTGCCAAAAAAAAAAAAAAAAAAAAAAAAAGAAGCCCGCTAGGCTGAAAACCCAAAAAGGCAATCTAGGCAAAAGTTAGGGCCGAAGAAAAGAAGAAGAAGAAGAACAAAAGAAAAATTGGAAAGTCCAAGTTGGAAACTTGAGGATGCAACCTAAAAAGAGAAGAATATTACAAAATGAAAGTCTAGAGGTAAGATTCAAGATGAATGAGCATAAAAAACAAATGTTGATACAAGTGACCAATGAAGACTAGTGAGAAGATGACAACGAAGAATTGAGAAAACTCCTCCAATACTTGATTTTTGAGTAATGTAGACTTGGGGGAACATCATAGAGAATTTTGAGCCTTTTTATATCATTCATTTTATAACCTAAACCCGGCCTACATTACAACCCATGAATAAGACCTCCTTAAAGTTTTGCTAATTGTAGGCACATCTTAAACTCTAATAATATTTTCTCTTGAATTAAAAAGGAAAAATGCTTAAAATTGTGAAACCACACAGGATGATATGTCCGAGGACAAAATTTCTGAAATTCTCAAATCCTCAAAATGACTGAAAAGAACTTCCAAACCTGGAGCACTCTCCTTGTTTGCACCCAACAATATGATTCATAAATATTACCACATTTCATTTTTTTATTGCCTTTGGAGACTTAATCTGACGATGTTCAAAAGAATGAAGCAAATTTGATTACATGAGTTTAATGATCTTGATCCTTCCCAATCAAAGAGATTTGTTTGATTCTTAAAAACTTTGATTTGCAAAAATGGTTGTTCAAAGGATCACCTCTTGTTCATAAAAAAAAAAGAAAAAAAGAAAAAAAAAAAAAGAGAAATCTTATTTCCACAAAAGAAAAAAAAAATCATTCTTTTTAAAAATCTAGTTCTCTTAAACTATGTCTTGACCTGATCCTCTATGAGAGAGGTTTGTAGCCAGCCTTTCAGAGGCCCAGTCCCAATCACCCAAACAACCTTAGAGAACAAAGTCAAAACAATGTGACAAAATTGTTTGGGTGCATGTTAGGTTAAGCCCATTTGTTTGCACTAAGCATGTTTAAACTTGGAGCATTGGCCTATTTATATTGTGTGCAAATATGTTCTTCTTGCATGGAAGTATGTTTTCATTTGAGGCATTAATCCATTTATTTGCAAACATGTCCACACTAAGGACATTGGCAAAAAATATTTTCACGATAATTGGATTCTAACAAGCTAGAAAAAGAAAGCCTTTTTTTGTAGGAATCAAGGATGGCAAACCATGATCTTCTTTCATGTTCCCCAATGGCCGCAACATCAAATGAACTCAGCTTCAATCTAAGCATGGAATATGCCTCAAACTAGGGGCATTGGGTAAGTACTTCCAATTCATTTCAATGAATAAATCCATTGCTAATTGAAATTATCTTTTTGCAGGAATTAAGCAAGGACTTATCCAGCAATCCACATAAACTCCTAGCCAAAGTTGTTCTCGTACATAGGATAGGTTTTTCAAAAAAAAAAATCATCATGAATAAATCTTCATCACTTTTACTCTATCTTCATCTTCATTTTCTTCACTTTTTGATAATGAACAAACCTTCAAATCTCAAAAAAAAAAAAAAATCATTAATCAAAATTTTCAATTCCTTCAAAAAAAAAATTAAAGATTTCAAAATATTTCAAAAAAAAAAGAGAGATTTTTCAAAAACAAAAATTTTTTCCTTCAAAAAAAAAATTCAAGATTTCCAAATTTTTCAAAAAAATTCATCAATCAAAATTTCCAATTCCTTCAAAAAAAAATCATTATTAAATTCTTCTTCAGGAACAGAAAGCTATGATCCTCTTCCATATTCTCCAGTGGTGCAACATCAAGTCAATTGTCCACCCTCAGCATTCATCGAAGCATAGAATTTGTCCTAAACTAGGGGCATTCGCCAGGTATGCCAAATTCTTTTCAATGAATAACTCTGTTATTAATTGAAAATATTTATTTTGCAGGTACTAGGGTAAAAAGCCACCACACATCGACATGAACCAAGATCCAAAAATCCTAAGTCCTCTGAAAACATGAGCCAGGATTCAAAACCTTTGGTCCTCTGAAAACATAAGCTAAGATCCAAAATCCTAGGTCCTCTGTAAACATGAGCCATGATCCAAAACCTTTGGTCCTCTGAAAACATGAGCCAAAGCCAAAAAAAAAAAAATCCTAGGTCTTCTGAAAACATGAGCCACGATCCAAAAGCTTTGGTCCTCTGAAAACATGAGCCAAAGCCGAAAAAAAAAATCCTAGGTCCTTTGAAAACATGAGCCAGGATTCGGAACCTTTGGTCCTCTAAAAACATGAGCCAAAGCCCAAAAAAAAAAAATCCTAGGTCCTCTGAAAACATGAGCTAGGATTCAGAACCTTTGGACCTCTGAAAACATGAGCCAAAGCCCAAATAAAAAAATACTAGGTCATTTGAAAACATGAGGCAGGATTCAGAACCTTTGGTCCTCTGAAAACATGAGCCAAAGCCCAAAAAAAAAAATCCTAGGTCCTCTAAAAACATGAGCTAGGATCCAAAATCTTTGATCCTCTGAAAATACGAGTCAAAGCCCAAAAAACCCTTGGTCCTCTGAAAACAAAAGCTAAGATCCAAAATCCTAGGTCCTCTGAAAACATGAGCAAGGATCCAAAACCTTTGGTCCTCCGAAAACATGAGCCAAAGCCCAAAAAAAAAAAAAAAATCCTAGGTCCTCTGAAAACATGAGCCAGGATACAAAAGCTTTGGTCCTCTGAAAACATGAGCCAAACCCCAAAAAAAAAACCTAGGTCCTTTGAAAACATGAGCCAGGATTCAAAAACTTTGGTCCTCTGAAAACATGAGCCAAAGCCCAAAAAAAAAAAAAAATCCTAGGTCTTCAGATAACATGAGCCAGGATTCAGAAGCTTTGGTCTTCTGAAAACATGAGCCAAAGCCCAAATAAAAAAATCCTAGGTCCATTGAAAACATGAGCCAGGATTCAGAACCTTTGGTCCTCCGAAAATATGAGCCAAAGCGCAAAAAAAAAAATCCTAGGTCCTCTGAAAACATGAGCCAGGATTTAGAACCTTTGGTCCCCTGAAAACATGAGCCAAAGCCCAAGAAAAACAAAAAAAAATCCTAGGTCCTCCGAAAACATGAGCCAGGATCCAAAACTTTTGGTCCTCTGAAAACATGAGCCAAAGCCCAAAAAAAAATCCTAGGTCCTCAGAAAACATGAGCCAGGATCCAAAACCTTTGGTCCTTTGAAAACATGAGCCAAAGCCCAAAAAAAAAAATTATAGGTCCTCTGAAAACATAAGCCAAGATCTAAAACCTTTGGTCCTTTGAAAGCATGAGCCAAAGCCCAAAAAAAAAAATTCTAGGTCCTCTGAAAACATAAGCCAAGATCCAAAACCTTTGGTCCAGCCAAAACCCAAAAAAAAAAAAAAAATATATATATATATATATATATCCTAGGTCCTCTGAAAACATGAGCCAGGATTCAGAACCTTCGGTCCTCTGAAAACATGAGCCAAAGCCCAAGAAAAACAAAAAAAAATCCTAGGTCCTCCGAAAACATGAGCCAGGATCCAAAACTTTTGGTTCTCTGAAAACATGAGCCAAAGTCCAAAAAAAAAAAAAAATCCTAGGTCCTCTGAAAACATGAGCCAGGATCCAAAACCTTTGGTCCTCTGAAAACATGAGCCAAAGCCCAAAAAAAAAAAAATCCTAGGTCCTCTGAAAATATGAGCCAGGATCCAAAACCTTTGGTCCTTTGAAAACATGAGCCAAAGCCCAAAAAAAAAAAATAATTCAAGGTCCTCTGAAAAACATAAGCCAAGATCTAAAACCTTTGGTCCTCTGAAAACATGAGCCAAAACCCAAAAAAAAAAATCCTAGGTCCTCTGATAACATGAGCCAGGATTCAGAACCTTTGGTCCTCTTAAAACAATTCCAAAACCAAAGAAAAACAAAAAAAACTCCTACGTCCTCTGAAAACATGAGCCAGGATCCAAAACCTTTGGTCCTTTGAAAACATGAGCCAAAGCCCAAAAAAAAAAAAATTTCTAGGTCCTCTGAAAACATAAGCCAAGATCTAAAACCATTGGTCCTTTGAAAGCATTAGCCAAAGCCCAAAAAAAAAAAAAATCTTTGGTCCTCTGAAAACATGAGCCAGGATCCAAAACTTTTGGTCCCCTAAAAACATGAGTCAAAGCCAAAAAAGAAAAAAAAAAAACTTAGGTCCTTTGAAAACATGAGCTAGGATCCAAAACCATTGGTCCTCTAAAAACATGAGCCAGGATCCAAAACCTTTGGTCCTCTGAAAACATGAGCCAAAACCCCAAAAAAAAATCCTAGGTCCTCCGAAAACATGAGCCAGGATTAAGAACATTTGATCCTCAGAAAACATGAGCCAAAGCCCAAAAAAAAAAAATCCTAGGTCCTCTGATAACATGAGCCAGGATTCAGAACCTTTGGTCCTCTGAAAACATGTGCCAAAGCCCAAGAAAAACAAAAAAAATCCTAGGTCCTCTGAAAACATGAGTCGGGATCCAAAACCTTTGGTCCTTTGAAAACATGAGCCAAAGCCCAAAAAAAAAAAAAAATTCTAGGTCCTCTGAAAACATGAGCCAGGATTCAAAACCTTTGGTCCTCTGAAAGCATGAGCCAAATTCCCAAAACAAAATGCTAGGTCCTCTGAAAACATGAGCCGGGATCCAAAACCTTTGGTCCTCTAAAAACATGAACCAAATCCCAAAAAAAAAATCCTAGGTCCTCTGAAAACATGAGCCAGGATCTAAAACCTTTGGTCCCCTGAAAACATGAGCCAAAGCCCAAAAAAAAAATCCTAGGTCCTTTGAAAACATGAACCGGGATCCAAAACCTTTGGTCCCTTGAAAACATAAGCCAAAGCCCAAAAAAAAAAAAAATTCTAGGTCCTCTTAACACATGAGCTAGGATCCAAAACCTTTGATCCTCCGAAAGTATGAGCCAAAACCCCAAAACAAAATCCGAGGTCCTCTGAAAACATGAGCCGGGATCCAAAACCTTTGGTCATCTAAAAACATGAGCCAAAGCCCAAAAGAAAAAATCCTAGGTCCTCTGAAAATATGAGCCAGGATCCAAAACCTTTGGTCCTCTGAAAACAAGAGCCAAAGCCCAAAAAAAAAAAAATCCTAGGTCCTCTGAAAACATGAGCCAGGATTCAGAACCTTTGGTCCTCTGAAAACATGGGCCAAAGCCCAAAAAAAGAAAATCCTCGGTCCTCTGAAAACATGAGCCAAGATTCAGAAGCTTTGGTCCTCTGAAAACATGAGCCAAAGCCCAAGAAAAAAAAAATCCTAGGTACTCTAAAAACATGAGCCAGGATCCAAAACCTTTGGTCCTCTGAAAACATGAGACAAAGCCCAAAAAAAAAAATCCTAGGTCCTCTGAAAACATGATCCAGGATCCAAAACCTTTGGTCCTCTGAAAACAAGAGCTAAAGCCCAAAAAATAAATTCTAGGTCCTCTGAAAACATGATCCAGGATCGAAAACTTTTGGTCCTCTAAAAACATGAGCCAAAGCCAAAAAAAAAAAAAAAAAAAAAAAAACCTAGGTCCTTTGAAAACATGAGCTAGGATCCAAAACCTTTGGTCCTCTAAAAACATGAGCCAGGATCCAAAACCTTTGGTCCTCTGAAAACATGAGCCAAAACCCCAAAAAAAAATCCTAGGTCCTCGAAAACATGAGCCAGGATTCAGAACATTTGGTCCTCTGAAAACATGAGCCAAAGCCCAAAAAAAAAAATCCTAGGTCCTCTGATAACATGAGCAAGGATTTAGAACCTTTGGTCCTCTGAAAACATGTGCCAAAACCCAAGAAAAACAAAAAAAAATCCTAGGTCCTCTAAAAACATGAGCCGGGATCCAAAACCTTTGGTCCTTTGAAAACATGAGCCAGAGCCCAAAAAAAAAAAAATTTCTAGGTCCTCTGAAAACATAAGCCAAGATCTAAAACCTTCGGTCCTTTGAAAGCATGAGCCAAAGCCCAAAAAAAAAAAATCTTTGGTCCTCTGAAAACATGAGCCAGGATCCAAAACTTTTGGTCCTTTAAAAACATGTGCCAAAGCCAAAAAAAAAAAAAAAAAAAAAAAAAAAAAAAAAAACCTAGGTCCTTTGAAAACATGAGCTAGGATCCAAAACCTTTGGTCCTCTAAAAACATGAGCCAGGATCCAAAACATTTGGTCCTCTGAAAACATGAGCCAAAACCCCAAAAAAACAATCCTAGGTCCTCTGAAAACATGAGCCAGGATCCAAAACCTTTGGTCCTTCGAAAACATGAGCCAAAGCCAAAAAAAAAAAAAATTCTAGGTCCTCTGAAAACATGAGCCAAGATCCAAAACCTTTGGTCCTCTGGAAAGATGAGCCAAAGCCTGAAAAAAAAAAAATCCTAGGTCCTCTGAAAATATGAGCCAGGATTCAGAACCTTTGGTCCTCTGAAAACTTGAGCCAAAGCGCAAAAAAAAAAAATTCTAGGTCCTCTGAAAACATGAGCTAGGATTCAGAACCTTTGGTCCTCTGAATACATGAGTCAAAGCCCAAATAAAAAAATCCTAGGTCCTTTGAAAACATGGGCCAGGATTCAGAACCTTTGGTCCGTTGAAAAATGAGCCAAAGCCCAAAAAAAAAAATCCTAGGCCCTCTGAAAACATGAGCCAGGATTCAGAACCTTTGGTCCTCTGAAAACATGAGCAAAAGCAGAAGAAAAAAAAATCCTAGGTCCTCTGAAAACATGAGCCATGATCCACAACGTTTGGTCCTCTGAAAACATGAGCCAAAGCCCAAAAAAAAAAAAAATCCTAGGACCTCTGAAAACATGAGCCAGGATCCAAAACATTTGGTCCTTTGAAAACATGAGCCAAAGCCCAAAAAAAAAAAATTTAGGACCTCTGAAAGCATGAGCTAGGATCCAAAACCTTTGGTCCTTTGAAAACATGTGCCAAAGCCCAAAAAAAAAAAATTCTAGGTCCTCTGAAAACATTAGCCAAGATCCAAAACATTTGGTCCTTTGAAAGCATGAGCAAAAACCCAAAAAAAAAAAAAAATCCTTGGCCCTCTGAAAACATGAGCCAGGATCCAAAACTTTTGGTCCTCTAAAAACAGGAGCCAAAGCCAAAAAAAAAAAATATCCTAGGCCCTTTGAAAACATGAGCCAGGATCCAACACCTTTGGTCCTCTGAAAACATGAACCAAAGCCCAAAAAAAAAAATCCTTCGTCCTCTAAAAACATGAGCCAGGATTCAGAACCTTTGGTCCTCTGAAAACACGAGCTAAAGCCCAAAAAAAAAAAATCCTAGGTCCTCTGAAAACATGAGCCAAGATTCAGAAGCTTTGGTCCTCTGAAAACATGAGCCAAAGCCCAAGAAAAAAAAAATCCTAGGTACTCTGAAAACATGAGCCAGGATCCAAAACCTTTGTTCCTCTGAAAACATGAGACAAAGCCAAAAAAAAAAAATCCTAGGTCCTTTGAAAACATGATCCAGGATCCAAAACCTTTGGTCCTCTGAAAACATGAGCTAAAGCACAAAAAAAAAATTCTAGGTACTCTGAAAACATGATCCAGGATCGAAAACTTTTGGTCCTCTAAAAACATGAGCCAAAGCCAAAAAAAAAAAAAAAAAAAAAAAACCTAGGTCCTTTGAAAACATGAGCTAGGATCCAAAACCTTTGGTCCTCTAAAAACATGAGCCAGGATCCAAAACCATTGGTCCTCTGAAAACATGAGCCAAAACCCCAAAAAAAAATCCTAGGTCCTCGAAAACATGAGCCAGGATTCAGAACATTTGGTCCTCTGAAAACATGAGCCAAAGCCCAAAAAAAAAAATCCTAGGTCCTCTGATAACATGAGCAAGGATTCTGAACCTTTGCTACCCTGAAAACATGTGCCAAAACCCAAGAAAAACAAAAAAAAATCCTAGGTCCTCTAAAAACATGAGCCGGGATCCAAAACCTTTGGTCCTTTGAAAACATGAGCCAGAGCCCAAAAAAAAAAAAATTTCTAGGTCCTCTGAAAACATAAGCCAAGATCTAAAACCTTTGGTCCTTTGAAAGCATGAGCCAAAGCCCAAAAAAAAAAATCTTTGGTCCTCTGAAAACATGAGCTAGGATCCAAAACTTTTGGTCCTCTAAAAACATGTGCCAAAGCCAAAAAAAAAACCTAGGTCCTTTGAAAACATGAGCTAGGATCCAAAACCTTTGGTCCTCTAAAAACATGAGCCAGGATCCAAAACCTTTGGTCCTCTGAAAACATGAGCCAAAACCCCAAAAAAAAATCCTAGGTCCTCGAAAACATGAGCCAGGATTCAGAACATTTGGTCCTCTGAAAACATGAGCCAAAGCCCAAAAAAAAAAATCCTAGGTCCTCTGATAAAATGAGCAAGGATTCAAAACCTTTGGTCCTCTGAAAACATGTGCCAAAACCCAAGAAAAACAAAAAAAAATCCTAGGTCCTCTAAAAACATGAGCCGGAATCCAAAACCTTTGGTCCTTTGAAAACATGAGCCAGAGCCCAAAAAAAAAAAAATTTCTAGGTCCTCTGAAAACATAAGCCAAGATCTAAAACCTTTGGTCCTTTGAAAGCATGAGCCAAAGCCCAAAAAAAAAAATCTTTGGTCCTCTGAAAACATGAGCCAGGATCCAAAACTTTTGGTCCTCTAAAAACATGTGCCAAAGCCAAAAAAAAAACCTAGGTCCTTTGAAAACATGAGCTAGGATCCAAAACCTTTGGTCCTCTAAAAACATGAGCCAGGATCCAAAACCTTTGGTCCTCTGAAAACATGAGCCAAAACCCCAAAAAAAAATCCTAGGTCCTCGAAAACATGAGCCAGGATTCAGAACATTTGGTCCTCTGAAAACATGAGCCAAAGCCCAAAAAAAAAAATCCTAGGTCCTCTGATAAAATGAGCAAGGATTCAAAACCTTTGGTCCTCTGAAAACATGTGCCAAAACCCAAGAAAAACAAAAAAAAATCCTAGGTCCTCTAAAAACATGAGCCGGGATCCAAAACCTTTGGTCCTTTGAAAACATGAGCCAGAGCCCAAAAAAAAAAAATTTCTAGGTCCTCTGAAAACATAAGCCAAGATCTAAAACCTTTGGTCCTTTGAAAGCACGAGCCAAAGCCCAAAAAAAAAAAAATCTTTGGTCCTCTGAAAACATGAGCCAGGATCCAAAACTTTTGGTCCTCTAAAAACATGTGCCAAAGCCAAAAAAAAACCTAGGTCCTTTGAAAACATGAGCTAGGATCCAAAACCTTTGGTCCTCTAAAAACATGAGCCAGGATCCAAAACCTTTGGTCCTCTGAAAACATGAGCCAAAACCCAAAAAAAAAATCCTAGGTACTCTGAAAACATGAGCCAGGATTCAGAACCTTTAGTCCTCTGAAAACATGAGCCAAAGCCTAATAAAAAAAAAATCCTTGGCCCTCTGAAAACATGAGCCAGGATGCAAAACCCTTGGTCCTCTAAAAACATGAGCGAAAGCCCAAAAAAAAATCCTAGGTCCTCTGAAAACATGAGCCAGGATCCAAAACATTTGGTCCTCTGAAAACATGAGCCAAAACCCCAAAAAAACAATCCTAGGTATTCTGAAAACATGAGCCAGGATCCAAAACCTTTGGTCCTTCGAAAACATGAGCCAAAGCCCAAAAAAAAAAAAATTCTAAGTCCTCTGAAAGCATAAGCCAAGATCCAAAACCTTTGGTCCTTTGAAAGCATGAGCCAAAACCCCAAAAAAAAAAAATCCTAGGTCCTCGGAAAACATGAGCCAGGATCCAAAACCTTTGGTCCTCAAAAAAAATGTGCGGAAGCCCAAAAAAAAATCCTAGGTCCTCTGAAAACATGAGCCAAGATCCAAAACCTTTGGTCCTCTGAAAAGATGAGCCAAAGCCTAAAAAAAAAATCCTAGGTCCTCTGAAAATATGAGCCAGGATTCAGAACCTTTGGTCCTCTGAAAACTTGAGCCAAAGCGCAAAAAAAAAAATCCTGGGTCCTCTGAAAACATGAGCTAGGATTCAGAACCTTTGGTCCTCTGAATACATGAGTCAAAGCCCAAATAAAAAAATCCTAGGTCCTTTGAAAACATGAGCCAGGATTCAGAACCTTTGGTCCGTTGAAAAATGAGCCAAAGCCCAAAAAAAAAATCCTAGGCCCTCTGAAAACATGAGCCAGGATTCAGAACCTTTGGTCCTCTGAAAACATGAGCAAAAGCAGAAGAAAAAAAAATCCTAGGTCCTCTGAAAACATGAGCCATGATCCACAACGTTTGGTCCTCTGAAAACATGAGCCAAAGCCCAAAAAAAAAAAAAAAAAAATCCTAGGTCCTCTGAAAACATGAGCCAGGATCCAAAACATTTGGTCCTTTGAAAACATGAGCCAAAGCCCAAAAAAAAAAAATTTAGGACCTCTGAAAGCATGAGCCAGGATCCAAAACCTTTGGTCCTTTGAAAACATGTGCCAAAGCCCAAAAAAAAAAAATTTTAGGTCCTCTGAAAACATTAGCCAAGATCCAAAACCTTTGGTCCTTTGAAAGCATGAGCCAAAACCCAAAAAAAAAAAAAAATCCTTGGCTCTCTGAAAACAAGAGCCAGGATCCAAAACTTTTGGTCCTCTAAAAACAAGAGCCAAAGCCAAAAAAAAAAAATATCCTAGGTCCTTTGAAAACATGAGCCAGGATCCAACACCTTTGGTCCTCTGAAAACATGAACCAAAGCCCAAAAAAAAAAAAAATCCTTGGTCCTCAAAAAACATGAGCCAGGATTCAGAACCTTTGGTCCTCTGAAAACATGAGCTAAAGCCCAAAAAAAAAAATCCTAGGTCCTCTGAAAACATGAGCCAGGATTCAGAACCTTTGGTCCTCTGAATACATGAGCCAAAGCCCAAATAAAAAAATCCTAAGTCCTTTGAAAACATGAGCCAGGATTCAGAACCTTTGGTCCTTTGAAAAATGAGCCAAAGCCCAAAAAAAAAATCCTAGGCCCTCCGAAAACGTGAGCCAGGATTTAGAACCTTTGGTCCTCTGAAAACATGAGCCAAAGCCCAAAAAAAAAAAAATCCTAGGACCTCTGAAAACATGAGCCAGGATTTAGAACCTTTGGTCCCCTGAAAACTTAAGCCAAAGCCTAAGAAAAAAAAAATCTTAGGTCCTCTGAAACCATTAACCGTGATCCAAAACATTTGGTCCTCTGAAAACATGAGCCAAAGCCCAAAAAAAAAAAAATTCCTAGGTCCTCTGAAAACCTGAGCCAGGATCCAAAACCTTTGGTACTTTGAAAACATGAGCCAAAGCCCAAAAAAAAAAAATCCTAAGTCCTCTGAAAACATGAGCCAGGATCCAAAACCTTTGGTCCTCTGAAAAATGAGCCAAAGCCCAAAAAAAAAAAAATCCTAGGTCCTCTGAAAACCTGAGCCAGGATTCAGAACCTTTGGTCCTCTGAAAACATGGGCCAAAGCCCAAAAAAAGAAAATTCTCGGTCCTCTGAAAACATGAGCCAAGATTCAGAAGCTTTGGTCCTCTGAAAACATGAGCCAAAGCCCAAGAAAAAAAAAATCCTAGGTCCTCTGAAAACGTGAGCCAGGATCCAAAACCTTTGGTCCTCTGAAAACATGAGACAAAGCCCAAAAAAAAAAATCCTAGGTCCTCTGAAAACATGATCCAGGATCCAAAAACTTTGGTCCTCTGAAAACATGAGCTAAGGCCCAAAAAAAAAAAAATCCTAGGTCCTCTGAAAACATGATCCAGGATCCAAAACCTTTGGTCCTCTTAAAACATGAGCTAAACCCAAAAAAAAAAAAATCCTAGATCCTCTTAAAACAAGAGCCAGGATCCAAAATCTTTGGTCCTCTGAAAACATGGGCCAATGCCTAAAAAACCCTTGGTCCTCTGAAAACATGAGCTAAAAACCAGAATCCTAGGTCCTCTGAAAACATGAGCCAAGATCCAAAACCTTTGGTCCTCTGAAAACATGAGACAAAGCCCAAAAAAAAAAAAATCCTAGGTCCTCTGAAAACATGAGCCATGATTCAGAACCTTTGGTCCTCTGAAAACATGAGCCAAAGCCCAAAAAAACAATCCTAGGTCCTCTAAAAACATGAGCCAGGATCCAAAACCTTTGGTCCTCTGAAAACATGAGCCAAAGCCCAAGAAAAAAAAAATCCTAGGTCCTCTGAAAACATGAGCCAGGATCCAAAACCTTTGGTCCTTTGAAAACATGAGCCAAGGCCCAAAAAACCCTTGGTCCTCTGAATGCATGACCTAAGATCCAAAATCCTAGGTCCTCTAAAAACATGAGCCAGGATCCAATACCTTTGGTCCCCTGAAAACATGAGCCAAAGCCCAAAAAAAAAATCCTAGGTCCTCTGAAAACATGAGCCTGGATCCAAAAGTTTTGGTCCTTTGAAAACATTACCCAAAGCCAAAAAAAAAAATCCTAGGTCCTTTGAAAACATGATTCAAGATTCCGAACCTTTGGTCCTCTGAAAACATGAGCCAAAGCCCAAAAAAAAAATTCATAGGTCCTCTGAAAACATGAGCCAGGATTCAGAACTCGTGGTCCTCTGAAAACATTAGCCAAAGCCCAAAAAAAAAAAATCCAAGGTCCTCTAATGACATGAGCCAGGATTTAGAACCTTTGGTCCTCTGAAAACTTGAGCTAAGGCCCAAAAAAATAAAATCCTAGGTCTTCTGAAAACATGAGCCACGATTCAAAACCTTTGGTCCTCTGAAAACATAAGCCAAAGCCCAAAAAAAAAACCATAGGTCCTCTGAAAACATGAGCCAGGATCCAAAACCTTTGGTCCTCTAAAAACATGAGACAAAGCTCAAAAAAAAAAACCTAGGTCCTCTGAAAACATGAGCTAGGATCCAAAACATTTGGTCCAGCCAAAGCCCAAAAAAAAAAAAAATCCTAGGTCCTCCGAAAACATGAGCCAGGATCCAAAATCTTTGGTCCTCTGAAAACATGAGCAAAAGCCCAAAAAACCCATGGTCCTCTGAAAACGTAAGCTAAGATCCAAAATCCTAGGTCCTCTTAAAACATGAGCCAGGATCCAAAACCTTTGGTACTCTGAAAACATGAGCCAAAGCCCAAAAAAAAAAAAAAAAATCCTAGGTCCTCTGAAAACATGAGTCAGGATCCAAAAGTTTTAGTCCTCTGAAGACATGAGCCAAAGCCCAAAAAAAAAATCCTAGGTCTTTTGAAAACATAAGCCAGGATTCAGAACCTTTGGTCCTCTGAAAACATTAGCCAAAGCCGAAAAAAAAAATCCTAGAACCTCTGAAAACATGAGCCAGGATTCAGAACCTTTGGTCCTCTGAAAACATGAGCCAAAGCCCAAAGAAAAAAATCCTAGGTCCTTTGAAAACATGAGCCAGGATTCAGAACCTTTGGTCCTCTGAAAAATGACCCAAAGCCCAAAAAAAAAAAATCCTAGGTCCTCAGAAAACATGAGCCCGTATTTAGAACTTTTGGTCCTCTGAAAACATGAGCCAAAGCCCAAAAAAAAAAAAAATCCTAGGTCCTCTAAAAACATGACCCAGGATTCGGAACCTTTGGTCCTCTGAAAACATGAGCCAAAGCCAAAAAAAAAAAAATTCCTAGGTCCTCTGAAAACATGATCCAGGATCCAAAACCTTTGGTCCTCTTAAAACATGAGCTAAAGCCCAAAAAAAAAAATCCTAGGTCCTCTGAAAACATGATCCAGGATCCAAAACCTTTGGTCCTCTTAAAACATGAGCTAAACCCAAAAAAAAAAAAAAATCCTAGATCCTCTTAAAACATGAGCCAGGATCCAAAATCTTTGGTCCTCTGAAAACATGAGCCAATGCCTAAAAAACCCTTGGTCCTCTGAAAACATGAGCTAAGATCCAAAATCCTAGGTCCTCTGAAAACATGAGCCAAGATCCAAAACCTTTGGTCCTCTGAAAACATGAGCCAAAGCCCAAAAAAAAAAATCCTAGGTCCTCTGAAAACATGAGCCATGATTCAGAACCTATGGTCCTCTGAAAACATGAGCCAAAGCCCAAAAAAAAAATCCTAGGTCCTCTAAAAACATGAGCCAGGATCCAAAACCTTTGGTCCTCTGAAAACATGAGCCACAGCCCAAGAAAAAAAAAATCCTAGGTCCTCTGAAAACATGAGCCAGGATCCAAAACCTTTGGTCCTTTGAAAACATGAGCCAAGGCACAAAAAACCCTTGGTCCTCTGAATGCATGACCTAAGATCCAAAATCCTAGGTCCTCTAAAAACATGAGCCAGGATCCAATACCTTTGGTCCCCTGAAAATATGAGCCGAAGCCCAAAAAAAAAATCCTAGGTCCTCTGAAAACATGAGCCTGGATCCAAAAGTTTTGGTCCTTTTAAAACATTACCCAAACCCAAAAAAAAAAAATCCTAGTTCCTTTGAAAACATGATTCAAGATTCCGAACCTTTGGTCCTCTGAAAACATGAGCCAAAGCCCAAAAAAAAAATTCATAGGTCCTCTGAAAACATGAGCCAGGATTCAGAACTCGTGGTCCTCTGAAAACATTAGCCAAAGCCCAAAAAAAAAAAAAAAAATCCAAGGTCCTCTAATGACATGAGCCAGGATTTAGAACCTTTGGTCCTCTGAAAACTTGAGCTAAGGCCCAAAAAAATAAAATCCTAGGTCTTCTGAAAACATGAGCCATGATTCAAAACCTTTGGTCCTCTGAAAACATAAGCCAAAGCCCAAAAAAAAAACCATAGGTCCTCTGAAAACATGAGCCAGGATCCAAAACCTTTGGTCCTCTAAAAACATGAGACAAAGCTCAAAAAAAAAAACCTAGGTCCTCTGAAAACATGAGCTAGGATCCAAAACATTTGGTCCAGCCAAAGCCCAAAAAAAAAAAAAATCCTAGGTCCTCCGAAAACATGAGCCAGGATCCAAAATCTTTGGTCCTCTGAAAACATGAGCAAAACCCCAAAAAACCCATGGTCCTCTGAAAACATAAGCTAAGATCCAAAATCCTAAGTCCTCTTAAAACATGAGCCAGGATCCAAAACCTTTGGTACTCTGAAAACATGAGCCAAAGCCCAAAAAAAAAAAAAAAAATCCTAGGTCCTCTGAAAACATGAGTCAGGATCCAAAAGTTTTAGTCCTCTGAAGACATGAGCCAAAGCCCAAAAAAAAAATCCTAGGTCTTTTGAAAACATAAGCCAGGATTCAGAACCTTTGGTCCTCTGAAAACATTAGCCAAAGCCGAAAAAAAAAAATCCTAGAACCTCTGAAAACATGAGCCAGGATTCAGAACCTTTGGTCCTCTGAAAACATGAGCCAAAGCCCAAAGAAAAAAATCCTAGGTCCTTTGAAAACATGAGCCAGGATTCAGAACCTTTGGTCCTCTGAAAAATGACCCAAAGCCCAAAAACAAAAAATCCTAGGTCCTCAGAAAACATGAGCCCGTATTTAGAACTTTTGGTCCTCTGAAAACATGAGCCAAAGCCCAAAAAAAAAAAAAATCCTAGGTCCTCTAAAAACATGAGCCAGGATTCGAAACCTTTGGTCCTCTGAAAACATGAGCCAAAGCCAAAAAAAAAAAAAAATCCTAGGTCCTCTGAAAACATGATCCAGGATCCAAAACCTTTGGTCCTCTGAAAACATGAGCTAAAGCCCAAAAAAAAAAATCCTAGGTCCTCTGAAAACATGATCCAGGATCCAAAACCTTTGGTCCTCTTAAAACATGAGCTAAACCCAAAAAAAAAAAAAAATCCTAGATCCTCTTAAAACATGAGCCAGGATCCAAAATCTTTGGTCCTCTGAAAACATGAGCCAATGCCTAAAAAACCCTTGGTCCTCTGAAAACATGAGCTAAGATCCAAAATCCTAGGTCCTCTGAAAACATGAGCCAAGATCCAAAACCTTTGGTCCTCTGAAAACATGAGCCAAAGCCCAAAAAAAAAAAATCCTAGGTCCTCTGAAAACATGAGCCATGATTCAGAACCTTTGGTCCTCTGAAAACATGAGCCAAAGCCCAAAAAAAAAAATCCTAGGTCCTCTAAAAACATGAGCCAGGATCCAAAACCTTTGGTCCTCTGAAAACATGAGCCAAAGCCCAAGAAAAAAAAAATCCTAGGTCCTCTGAAAACATGACCCAGGATCCAAAACCGTTGGTCCTTTGAAAACATGAGCCAAGGCACAAAAAACCCTTGGTCCTCTGAATGCATGACCTAAGATCCAAAATCCTAGGTCCTCTAAAAACATGAGCCAGGATCCAATACCTTTGGTCCCCTGAAAACATGAGCCAAAGCCCAAAAAATAAATCCTAGGTCCTCTGAAAACATGAGCCTGGATCCAAAAGTTTTGGTCCTTTGAAAACATTACCCAAAGCCAAAAAAAAAAATCCTAGATCCTTTCAAAACATGATTCAAGATTCCGAACCTTTGGTCCTCTGAAAACATGAGCCAAAGCCCAAAAAAAAAATTCATAGGTCCTCTGAAAACATGAGCCAGGATTCAGAACTCGTGGTCCTCTGAAAACATTAGCCAAAGCCCAAAAAAAAAAAAATCCAAGGTCCTCTAATGACATGAGCCAGGATTTAGAACCTTTGGTCCTCTGAAAACTTGAGCTAAGGCCCAAAAAAATAAAATCCTAGGTCTTCTGAAAACATGAGCCATGATTCAAAACCATTGGTCCTCTGAAAACATAAGCCAAAGCCCAAAAAAAAAAAACCATAGGTCCTCTGAAAACATGAGCCAGGGTCCAAAACCTTTGGTCCTCTAAAAACATGAGACAAAGCTCAAAAAAAAAAACCTAGGTCCTCTGAAAACATGAGCTAGGATCCAAAACATTTGGTCCAGCCAAAGCCCAAAAAAAAAAATCCTAGGTCCTCTGAAAACATAAGCCAGGATCCAAAATCTTTGGGCCTCTGAAAACATCAGCCAAAGCCCAAAAAACCCATGGTCCTCTGAAAACATAAGCTATGATCCAAAATCCAAGGTCCTCTTAAAACATGAGCCAGGATCCAAAACCTTTGGTCCTCTGAAAACATGAGCCAAAGCCCAAAAAAAAAAAAAAAATCCTAGGTCCTCTGAAAACATGAGCCAGGATCCAAAAGTTTTAGTCCTCTGAAGACATGAGCCAAAGCCCAAAAAAAAAATCCTAGGTCTTTTGAAAACATAAGCCAGGATTCAGAACCTTTGGTCCTCTGAAAACATTAGCCAAAGCCGAAAAAAAAAATCCTAGAACCTCTGAAAACATGAGCCAGCATTCAGAACCTTTGGTCCTCTGAAAACATGAGCCAAAGCCCAAAGAAAAAAATCCTAGGTCCTTTGAAAACATGAGCCAGGATTCAGAACCTTTGGTCCTCTGAAAAATGACCCAAAGCCCCAAAAAAAAAAAATCCTAGGTCCTCTGAAAACATGAGCCCGTATTTAGAACTTTTGGTCCTCTGAAAACATGAGCCAAAGCCCAAAAAAAAAAAAAATCCTAGGTCCTCCAAAAACATGAGCCAGGATTCGGAACCTTTGGTCCTCTGAAAACATGAGCCAAAGCCAAAAAAAAAAAATCCTAGGTCCTTTGAAAACATGAGCCAGGATCCAAAACCTTTGGTCCTTCGAAAACATGATCCAAAGCCCAAAAAAAAAAAATTCTAGGTCCTCCGAAAACATAAGCCAAGATCCAAAACCTTTGGTCCTCTGAAAACATGAACCAAAGCCCAAAAAAAAAAAAATCCTTGGTCCTCTGAAAACATGAGCCAGGATTCAGAACCTTTGGTCCTCTGAAAACATTAGCCAAAGCCGAAAAAAAAAATCCTAGAACCTCTGAAAACATGAGCCAGGATTCAGAACCTTTGGTCCTCTGAAAAATGACCCAAAGCCCAAAAAAAAAAATCCTAGGTCCTCTGAAAACGTGAGCCCGTATTTAGAACTTTTGGTCCTCTGAAAACATGAGCCAAAGCCCAAAAAAAAAAAATCCTAGGTCCTCTAAAAACATGAGCCAGGATTCGGAACCTTTGGTCCTCTGAAAACATGAGCCAAAGCCAAAAAAAAAATCCTAGGTCCTTTGAAAACATGAGCCAGGATCCAAAACCTTTGGTCCTTTGAAAACATGAGCCAAAGCCCAAAAAAAAAAAATTCTAGGTCCTCTGAAAACATAAGCCAAGATCCAACACCTTTGGTCCTCTGAAAACATGAACCAAAGCCCCAAAAAAAAAAAATCCTTGGTCCTCTAAAAACATGAGCCAGGATTCAGAACCTTTGGTCCTCTGAAAACATGAGCTAAAGCCCAAAAAAAAAAAATCCTAGGTCCTCTGAAAACAAGAGCCAGGATTCAGAACCTTTGGTCCTCTGAATACATGAGCCAAAGCCCAAATAAAAAAATCCTGGGTCCTTTGAAAACATGAGCCATGATTCAGATCATTTGGTCCTTTGAAAAATGAGCCAAAGCCCAAAAAAAAAAAATCCTAGACCCTCTGAAAACAAGAGCCAGGATTTAGAACCATTGGTCCTCTGAAAACATGAACCAAAGCCCCAAAAAAAAAAATCCTTGGTCCTCTAAAAACATGAGCCAGGATTCAGAACCTTTGGTCCTCTGAAAACATGAGCTAAGGCCCAAAAAAAAAATCCTAGGTCCTCTGAAAACATGAGCCAGGATTCAGAAACTTTGCTCCTCTGAATACATGAGCCAAAGCCCAAATAAAAAAATCCTAGACCCTCTGAAAACAAGAGCCAGGATTTAGAATCTTTGGTCCTCTAAAAACATGAGCCAAAGCCCAAAAAAAAAATCCTAGGTCCTCTGAAAACATGAGCCAGGATCTAAAACCTTTGGTCCCCTGAAAACATGAGCCAAAGCCCAAAAAAAAAAAAATCCTAGGTCCTTTGAAAACATGAACCGGGATCCAAAACCTTTGGTCCTCTGAAAACATAAGCCAAAGCCCAAAAAAAAAAAAAATTCTAGGTCCTCTTAACACATGAGCTACGATCCAAAACCTTTGATCCTCCGAAAGTATGAGCCAAATCCCCAAAACAAAATCCTAGGTCCTCTGAAAACATGAGCCGGGATCCAAAATCTTTGGTCATCTAAAAACATGAACCAAAGCCCAAAAGGAAAAATCCTAGGTCCTCTGAAAACATGAGCCAGGATCCAAAACCTTTGGTCCTCTAAAAACATGAGCCAAAGCCCCAAAAAAAAAAAAATCCTAGGTCCTCTGAAAACATGATCCAGGATTCAGAACCTTTGGTCCTCTGAAAACATGGGCCAAAGCCCAAAAAAAGAAAATCCTCGGTCCTCTGAAAACATGAGCCAAGATTCAGAAGCTTTGGTCCTCTGAAAACATGAGCCAAAGCCCAAGAAAAAAAAAATCCTAGGTACTCTGAAAACATGAGCCAGGATCCAAAACCTTTGGTCCTCTGAAAACATGAGACAAAGCCAAAAAAAAAAAATCCTAGGTCCTCTGAAAACATGATCCAGGATCCAAAACCTTTGGTCCTCTGAAAACATGAGCTAAAGCCCAAAAAAAAAATTCTAGGTCCTCTGAAAACATGATCCAGGATACAAAACTTTTGGTCCTCTAAAAACATGAGCCAAAGCCAAAAAAAAAAAAAAAAAAAAAACCTAGGTCCTTTGAAAACATGAGCTGGGATCCAAAACCTTTGGTCCTCTAAAAACATGAGCTAGGATCCAAAACCTTTGGTCCTCTGAAAACATGAGCCAAAACCCCAAAAAAAAATCCTAGGTCCTCGAAAACATGAGCCAGGATTCAGAACATTTGGTCCTCTGAAAACATGAGCCAAAGCCCAAAAAAAAAAATCCTAGGTCCTCTGATAACATGAGCCAGGATTCAGAACCTTTGGTCCTCTGAAAACATGTGCCAAAGCCCAAGAAAAACAAAAAAAAATTCCTAGGTCCTCTAAAAACATGAGCCGGGATCCAAAACCTTTGGTCCTTTGAAAACATGAGCCAGAGCCCAAAAAAAAAAAAATTTCTAGGTCCTCTGAAAACATAAGCCAAGATCTAAAACCTTTGGTCCTTTGAAAGCATGAGCCAAAGCCCAAAAAAAAAATCTTTGGTCCTCTGAAAACATGAGCCAGGATCCAAAACTTTTGGTCCTCTAAAAACATGTGCCAAAGCCAAAAAAAAAAACCTAGGTCCTTTGAAAACATGAGCCAGGATCCAAAACCTTTGATCCTCTAAAAACATGAGCCAGGATCCAAAACCTTTGGTCCTCTGAAAACATGAGCCAAAACCCAAAAAAAAAATCCTAGGTCCTCTGAAAACATGAGCCAGGATTCAGAACCTTTAGTCCTCTGAAAACATGAGCCAAAGCCTAATAAAAAAAAAATCCTTGATCCTCTGAAAACATGAGCCAGGATCCACAACCCTTGGTCCTCTAAAAACATGAGCGAAAGCCCAAAAAAAAAATCCTAGGTCCTCTGAAAACATGAGCCAGGATCCAAAACCTTTGGTCCTCTGAAAACATGAGCCAAAACCCCAAAAAAACAATCCTAGGTCCTCTGAAAACATGAGCCAGGATCCAAAACCTTTGGTCCTTCGAAAACATGAGCCAAAGCCCCAAAAAAAAAAAATTCTAGGTCCTCTGAAAAAATAAGCCAAGATCCAAAACCTTTGGTCCTTTGAAAGCATGAGCCAAAACCCAAAAAAAAAAAAATCCTAGGTCCTCGGAAAACATGAGCCAGGATCCAAAACCTTTGGTCCTCCAAAAAAATGAGCGAAAGCCCAAAAAAAAATCCTAGGTCCTCTGAAAACATGAGCCAAGATCCAAAACCTTTGGTCCTCTGAAAAGATGAGCCAAAGCCTAAAAAAAAAAATCCTAGGTCCTCTGAAAATATGAGCCAGGATTCAGAACCTTTGGTCCTCTGAAAACTTGAGCCAAAGCGCAAAAAAAAAAATCCTAGGTCCTCTGAAAACATGAGCTAGGATTCAGAACCTTTGGTCCTCTGAATACATGAGTCAAAGCCCAAATAAAAAAATCCTAGGTCCTTTGAAAACATGAGCCAGGATTCAGAACCTTTGGTCCTTTGAAAAATGAGCCAAAGCCCAAAAAAAAAAATCCTAGGTCCTCTGAAAATATGAGCCAGGATTCCGAACCTTTGGTCCTCTGAAAACATGAGCTAAAGCCCAAAAAAAAAATCCTAGGTCCTCTGAAAACATGAGCCAGGATTCAGAACCTTTGGTCCTCTGAATAAATGAGCCAAAGCCCAAATAAAAAAATCCTAAGTCCTTTGAAAACATGAGCCAGGATTCAGAACCTTTGGCCCTTTGAAAAATGAGCCAAATCCCAAAAAAAAAATCCTAGGCCCTCTGAAAACGTGAGCCAGGATTTAGAACCTTTGGTCCTCAGAAAACATGAGCCAAAGCCCAAAAAAAAAAAAATCCTAGGTCCTCTGAAAACATGAGCCAGGATTCAGAACCTTTGGTCCCTTGAAAACTTAAGCCAAAGCCTAAGAAAAAAAAAATCCTAGGTCCTCTGAAAACATTAACCGTGATCCAAAACCTTTGGTCCTCTGAAAACATGAGCCAAAGCCCAAAAAAAAAAATTCCTAGGTCCTCTGAAAACTTGAGCCAGGATCCAAAACCTTTGGTACTTTGAAAACATGAGCCAAAGCCCAAAAAAAAAATTCTAGGTCCTCTGAAAACATAAGCCAAGATCCAAAACCTTTGGTCCATTGAAAGCATGAGCCAAAGCCAAAAAAAAAAAATATATCCTAGGTCCTTTGAAAACATGCGCCAAGATCCACAACCTTTGGTCCTCTGAAAACATGAACCAAAGCCCCAAAAAAAAAATCCTAGGTCCTCTGAAAACGTAAGCCCGGAATCAGAACATTTGGTCCTCTGTAAACATGAGCCAAAGCCCAAAAAAAAAAATCCTAGGTCCTCTGAAAATATGAGCCAGGATCCAAAACCTTTGGTCTTTTGAAAACATGAGCCAAAGCCCAAAAAAAAAAATCCTAGGTCCACTGAAAACATGAGCCAGGATCCAAAACCTTTGGTCCTCTGAAAACATGAGCCAAAGCCCAAAAAAAAAAAAATCCTAGGTCCTCTGAAAACATGAGCCAGGATCCAAAACCTTTGGTCCTCTAAAAACATGAGCCAAAGCCCAAAAAAAAAAAAAAAATCCTAGGTCCTCTGAAAACATGAGCCGGGATCCAAAACCTTTGATCCTTCGAAAACATGAGCCAAAGCCCAAAAAAAAAAAATTCTAGTTCCTCTGAAAACATGAGCCAGGATTCAAAACCTTTGGTCCTCTTAAAGCATGAGCCAAATCCCCAAAACAAAATCCTAGGTCCTCTAAAAACATGAGCCAGGATCCAGAACCTTTGGTCCTCTAAAAACATGAGCCAAAGCCCAAAAAAAAATCCTAGGTCCTCTGAAAACATGATCCAGGATCTAAAACCTTTGGTCCCCTGAAAACATGAGCCAAAGCCCAAAAAAAAAAAATCCTAGGTCCTTTGAAAACATGAGCCGGGATCCAAAACCTTTGGTCCTTTGAAAACATAAGCCAAAGCCCAAAAAAAAAAAAAAATTCTAGGTCCTCTTAACACATGAGCCAGGATCCAAAACCTTTGATCCTCCGAAAGCAAGAGCCAAATCCCCAAAACAAAATCCTAGGTCCTCTGAAAACATGAGCCGGGATCCAAAACCTTTGGTCCTCTAAAAACATGAGCCAAAGCCCAAAAAAAAAACATCCTAGGTCGTCTGAAAACATGAGCCAGGATCCAAAACATTTGGTCCTCTGAAAACATGAGCCAAAGCCCAAAAAAAAAAAAATTCCTAGGTCCTCTGAAAACATGAGTCTGGATTCAGAAGCTTTGGTCCTCTGAAAACATGGGCCAAAGCCCAAAAAAAGAAAATTCTCGGTCCTCTGAAAACATGAGCCAAGATTTAGAATCTTTGGTCCTCTGAAAACATGAGCCAAAGCCCAAGAAAAAAAAAATCTTTGGTCCTCTGAAAACGTGAGCCAGGATCCAAAACCTTTGGTCCACTGAAAACATGAGACAAAGCCCAAAAAAAAAATCCTAGGTCCTCTGAAAACATGATCCAGGATCCAAAACCTTTGGTCCTCTGAAAACATGAGCTAAAGCCCAAAAAAAAAAAAATCCTAGGTCCTCTGAAAACATGATCCAGGATCCAAAACCTTTGGTCCTCTTAAAACATGAGCTAAACCCAAAAAAAAAAAAATCCTAGATCCTCTTAAAACATGAGCCAGGATCCAAAATCTTTGGTCCTCTGAAAACATGAGCCAATGCCTAAAAAACCCTTGGTCCTCTGAAAACATGAGCTAAGATCCAAAATCCTAGGTCCTCTGAAAACATGAGCCAAGATCCAAAACCTTTGGTCCTCTGAAAACATGAGCCAAAGCCCAAAAAAAAAAAAATCCTAGGTCCTCTGAAAACATTAGCCATGATTCAGAACCTTTGGTCCTCTGAAAACATGAGCCAAAGCCCAAAAAAAAAATCCTAGGTCCTCTAAAAACATGAGCCAGGATCCAAAACCTTTGGTCCTCTGAAAACATGAGCCAAAGCCCAAGAAAAAAAAAATCCTAGGTCCTCTGAAAACTTGAGCCAGGATCCAAAACCTTTGGTCCTTTGAAAACATGAGCCAAGGCCCAAAAAACCCTTGGTCCTCTGAATGCATGACCTAAGATCCAAAATCCTAGGTCCTCTAAAAACATGAGCCAGGATCCAATACCTTTGGTCCCCTGAAAACTTGAGCCAAAGCCAAAAAAAAAAATCCTAGGTCCTCTGAAAACATGAGCCTGGATCCAAAAGTTTTGGTCCTTTGAAAACATTACCCAAAGCCAAAAAAAAAAATCCTAGGTCCTTTGAAAACATGATTCAAGATTCCGAACATTTGGTCCTCTGAAAACATGAGTCAAAGCCCAAAAAAAAAATTCCTAGGTCCTCTGAAAACATGAGCCAGGATTCAGAACATGTGGTCCTCAGAAAACATTAGCCAAAGCCCAAAAAAAAAAAAATCCATGGTCCTCTAATGACATGAGCCAAGATTTAGAACCTTTGGTCCTCTCAAAACTTGAGCTAAGGCCCAAAAAAATAAAATCCTAGGTCTTCTGAAAACATGAGCCAAGATTCAGAACCTTTGGTCCTCTGAAAACATAAGCCAAAGCCCAAAAAAAAAACCATAGGTCCTCTGAAAACATGAGCCAGGATCCAAAACCTTTGGTCCTCTAAAAACATGAGACAAAGCTCAAAAAAAAAAACCTAGGTCCTCTGAAAACATGAGCTAGGATCCAAAACATTTGGTCCAGCCAAAGCCCAAAAAAAAAAATCCTAGGTCCTCTTAAAACATGAGCCAGGATCCAAAATCTTTGGTCCTCTGAAAACATCAGCCAAAGCCCAAAAAACCCATGGTCCTCTGAAAACATAAGCTAAGATCCAAAATCCTAGGTCCTCTTAAAACATGAGTCAGGATCCAAAACCTTTGGTCCTCTGAAAACATGAGCCAAAGCCCAAAAAAAAAAAAAAATCCTAGGTCCTCTGAAAACATGAGCCAGGATCCAAAAGTTTTAGTCCTCTGAAGACATGAGCCAAAGCCCAAAAAAAAAATCCTAGGTCTTTTGATAACATAAGCCAGGATTCAGAACCTTTGGTCCGCTGAAAACATTAGCCAAAGCCGAAAAAAAAAAATCCTAGATCCTCTGAAAACATGAGCCAGGATTCAGAACCTATGGTCCTCTGAAAACATGAGCCAAAGCCCAAAGAAAAAAATTATAGGTCCTTTGAAAACATGAGCCAGGATTCAGAACCATTGGTCCTCTGAAAAATGACCCAAAGCCCAAAAAAAAAAAAATCCTAGGTCCTTTGAAAACATGAGCCCGTATTTAGAACTTTTGGTCCTCTGAAAACATGAGCCAAAGCCCAAAAAAAAAAAATCCTAGGTCCTTTAAAAAAATGAGCCAGGATTCGGAACCTTTGGTCCTCTGAAAACATGAGCCAAAGCCAAAAAAAAAAAATCCTAGGTCCTTTGAAAACATGAGCCAGGATCCAAAACCATTGGTCCTTTGAAAACATGAGCCAAAGCCCAAAAAAAAAAATTCTAGGTCCTCTGAAAACATAAGCCAAGATCAAAAACCTTTGGTCCTCTGAAAACATGAACCAAAGCCCAAAAAAAAAAAAAATCCTTGGTCCTCTGAAAACATGAGCCAGGATTCAGAACCTTTGGTCCTCTGACAACATTAGCCAAAGCCGAAAAAAAAAATCCTAGAACCTCTGAAAACATGAGCCAGGATTCAGAACCTTTGGTCCTCTGAAAACATGAGCCAAAGCCCAAAGAAAAAAATCCTAGGTCCTTTGAAAACATGAGCCAGGATTCGGAACCTTTGGTCCTCTGAAAACATGTGCCGAAGCCAAAAAAAAAAAATCTTAGGTCCTTTGAAAACATGAGCCAGGATCCAAAACCTTTGGTCCTTTGAAAACATGAGCCAAAGCCCAAAAAAAAAAAATTCTAGGTCCTCTGAAAACATAAGCCAAGATCCAACACCTTTGGTCCTCTGAAAACATGAACCAAAGCCCAAAAAAAAAAAATCCTTGGTCCTCTAAAAACATGAGCCAGGATTCAGAACCTTTGGTCCTCTGAAAACATGAGCTAAAGACCAAAAAAAAAAATCCTAGGTCCTCTGAAAACATGAGCCAGGATTCAGAACCTTTGGTCCTCTGAATACATGAGCCAAAGCCCAAATAAAAAAATCCTGGGTCCTTTGAAAACATGAGCCATGATTCAGATCATTTGGTCCTTTGAAAAATGAGCCAAAGCCCAAAAAAAAAAAATCCTAGACCCTCTGGAAACAAGAGCCAGGATTTAGAACCTTTGGTCCTCTGAAAACATGAGCCAAAGCCCAAAAAAAAAAATCCTAGGTCCTCTGAAAACTTGAGCCAGGATTCAGAACCTTTGGTCCTATGAAAACTTGAGCCAAAGCCCAAGAAAAAAAAAATCCTAGGTCCTCTGAAAACATGAGCCATGATCCAAAACCATTGGTCCTCTGAAAACATTAGCCAAAGCCCAAAAAAAAAAATCCTAGGTCCTCTGAAAACATGAGCCAGGATCCAAAACCTTTGGTCCTTTGAAAACATGAGCCAAAGCCCAAAAAAAAAATTTTAGGCCTCTGAAAACATAAGCTAGGATCCAAAACCTTTGGTCTTATGAAAACATGAGCCAAAGCCCAAAAAAAAAATTCTAGGTCCTCTGAAAATATAAGCCAAGATCCAAAACCTTTGGACCTTTGCAATCTTGAGCCAAAACCCAAAAAAAAAAAAATCCTATGTACTCTGAAAACATGAGCCAGGATCCAAAACTTTTGGTCCTCTAAAAACATGAGCCAAAGCAAAAAAATATATATATATCCTTGGTCCTTTGAAAACATGAGCCAAGATCCAAAACTTTTGGTCCTCTGAAAACATGGACCAAAGCCCAAAAAAAAACAATCCTAGGTCCTCTGAAAACATAAGCCCGGATTCAGAACCTTTGGTCCTCTGTAAACATGAGCCAAAGCCCAAAAAAAAAAATCCTAGGTCCTCTGAAAACATGAGCTAGGATCCAAAACCTTTGGTCCTTTGAAAACTTGAGCCAAAGCCCAAAAAAAAAAAAAAAAATTTTGGTCCTCTGAAAACATGAGCCAAGATCCAAAACCTTTGGTCCTCTGAAAACATGAGCCAAAGCCCAAAAAAAATAAATCCTAGGTCCTCTGAAAACATGAGCTAGGATTCAGAACCTTAGGTCCTCTGAAGACATGAGCCAGGATCCAAAACATTTGGTCCTTTGAAAACATGAGCCAAAGCCCAAAAAAAAAAAATTGTAGGTCCTCTGAAAACATAAGCCAAGATCCAAAACCTTTGGTCCTCTGAAAACATGAACCAAAGCCCAAAAAAAAAAAATCCTTGGTCCTCTGAAAACATGAGCCAAAGCCCAAAAAAAAAAAATCCTAGGTCCTCTGAAAACATGAGCCAGGATTCAGAACCTTTGGTCCTCTAAATACATGAGCCAAAGCCCAAATAAAAGAATCCTGGGTCCTTTGAAAACATGAGCTAGGATTCAGAACCTTTGGTCCCCTGAAAAATGAACCAAAGCCCAAAAAAAAAAATCCTAGGTCCTCTGAAAACATGAGCCAGGATTCAGAACCTTTGGTCCTCTGAATACATGAGCCAAAGCCGAAATAAAAGAATCCTGGGTCCTTTGAAAACATGAGCCATAATTCAGAACCTTTGGTCCTTTGAAAAATGAGCCAAAGCCCAAAAAAAAAATCCTAGGCCCTCTGAAAACATGAGGTAGGATTTAGAAACTTTGTTACTCTGAAAACATGAGCCAAAGCCCAAAAAAAAAAATCCTAGGTCCTCTGAAAACATGAGCCAAAGCCCAAAGAAAAAAATCCTAGGTCCTTTGAAAACCTGAGCCAGGATTCAGAACCTTTGGTCCTCTGAAAAATGACCCAAAGCCCAAAAAAAAAAATCCTAGGTCCTCTGAAAACATGAGCCCGTATTTAGAACTTTTGGTCCTCTGAAAACATGAGCCAAAGCCCAAAAAAAAAAAAAAAATCCAAAGTCCTCTAAAAACATGAGCCAAAGCCAAAAAAAAAAAAAATCCTAGGTCCTCTGAAAACATGAGCCAGGATCCAAAACCTTTGGTCCTTTGAAAACATGAGCCAAAGCTCAAAAAAAAAAATTCTAGGTCCTCTGAAAACATAAGCCAAGATCCAAAACCTTTGGTCCTCTGAAAACATGAACCAAAGCCCAAAAAAAAAAAAATCCTTGGTCCTCTGAAAACATGAGCCAGGATTCAGAACCTTTGGTCCTCTGAAAACATGAGCCAAAGCCCAAAGAAAAAATCCTAGGTCCTCTGAAAACATGGGCCAGGATTCAGAACCTTTGGTCCTCTGAATACATGAGCCAAAGCCCAAATAAAAAAATCCTGGGTCCTTTGAAAACATGAGCCATGATTCAGATCATTTGGTCCTTTGAAAAATGAGCCAAAGCCCAAAAAAAAAATCCCAGGCCCTCTAAAAACAAGAGCCAGGATTTAGAACCTTTGGTCCTCCGAAAACAGGAGCCGAAGCCCAAAAAAAAAAATCCTAGGTCCTCAGAAAACATGAGCCAGGATTCAGAACCTTTGGTCCTATGAAAACTTGAGCCAAAGCCCAAGAAAAAAAAATCTTAGGTCCTCTGAAAACATGAGCCATGATCCAAAACCTTTGGTCCTCTGAAAACATTAGCCAAAGCCCAAAAAAAAAAATCCTAGGTCCTCTGAAAACATGAGCCAGGATCCAAAACCTTTGGTCCTTTGAAACATGAGCCAAAGCCCAAAAAAAAAATTTTTAGGTCCTCGGAAAACATGAGCCAGGACCCAAAACCTTTGGTCTTTTGAAAACATGAGCCAAAGCCCAAAAAAAAATTCTAGGTCCTCTGAAAACATAAGCCAAGATCCAAAACCTTTGGACCTTTGAAAGCATGAGCCAAAACCCAAAAAAAAAAAATCCTAGGTCCTCTGAAAACATGAGCCAGGATCCAAAACATTTGGTCCTCTAAAAACATGAGCCAAAGCCAAAAAAAAAAAAAATATATCCTAGGTCCTTTGAAAACATGATTCAAGATCCAAAACCTTTGGTCCTCTGAAAACATGAACCAAAGCCCAAAAAAAAAAATCCTAGGTCCACTGAAAACTTTAGCCCGGATTCAGAACTTTTGGTCCTCTGTAAACTTGAGCCAAAGCCCAAAAAAAAAAAATCCTAGGTCCTCTGAAAACATGAGCCAGGATCCAAAACCTTTGGTCCTTTAAAAACATTAGCCAAAGCCCAAAAAAAAAAAAATTTTAGGTCCTCTGAAAACATGAGCCAAGATCCAAAACCTTTGGTCCTCTGAAAACATGAGCCAAAGCCCAAAAAAAAAATCCTAGGCCCTCTGAAAACATGAGCCGGGATTCAGAACCTTTGGTCCTCTGAAAACATGAGCCAAAGCCCAAAAAAAAAAATCCTAGGTCCTCTGAAGACATGAGCCAGGATCCAAAACCTTTGGTCCTTTGAAAACATGAGCCAAAGCCCAAAAAAAAAAATTCTAGGTCCTCTGAAAACAGAAGCCAAGATCCAAAACCTTTGGTACTCTGAAAACATGAACCAAAGCCCCAAAAAAAAAATCCTTGGTCCTCTGAAAACATGAGCCAAAACCCAAAAAAAAAATCCTAGGTCCTCTGAAAACATGAGCCAGGATTCAGAACCTTTGGTGCTCTAAATACATGAGCCAAAGCCAAAATAAAAAAATCCTGGGTCCTTTGAAAACATGAGCCATGATTCAGAACCTTTGGTACTTTGAAAAATGAGCAAAAGCCCAAAAAAAAAAATCCTAGGCCCTATGAAAACATGAGGTAGGATTTAGAACCTTTGGTCCTCTGAAAACATGAGGCAAAGCCCAAAAAAAAAATCCTAGGTCCTCTAAAAACATGAGCCAGAATTCAGAACCTTTGGTCCTCTGAAAACTTGATCCAAAGCCCAAGAAAAAAAAATCCTAGGTCCTCTGAAAACATGAGCCATGATCCAAAACCTTTGGTCCTCTGAAAACATGAGCCAAAGCCTAAAAAAAAAATCCTAGGTCCTCTGAAAACATGAGCTAGGATCCAAAACCTTTGGTCCTTTGAAAACATGAGCCAAAGCCCAAAAAAAAAAAATCCTAGGTCCTCTGAAAACATGAGCCAGAATTCAGAACCTTTGGTCCTCTGAAAACTTGATCCAAAGCCCAAGAAAAAAAAATCCTAGGTCCTCTGAAAACATGAGCCATGATCCAAAACCTTTGGTCCTCTGAAAACATGAGCCAAAGCCTAAAAAAAAAAATCCTAGGTCCTCTGAAAACATGAGCCAGGATCCAAAACCTTTGGTCCTCTAAAAACATGAGCCAAAGCTCAAAAAAAAAAAATCCTAGGTCCTCTTAAAACATGAGCCGGGATCCAAAACCTTTGATCCTTTGAAAACATGAGCCAAAGCCCAAAAAAAAAAATTCTAGGTCCTCTAAAAACATGAGCCAATATTCAAAACCTTTGGTCCTCTGAAAGGATGAGCCAAATCCCCAAAACAAAATCCTAGGTACTCTGAAAACATGAGCCAGGATCCAAAACCTTTGGTCCTCTGAAAACATGAGCCAAAGCCCAAAAAAAAAAAATCCTTGGTCCTCTGAAAACATGAGCCGGGATCCAAAATCTTTGGTCCTTTGAAAACATGTGCCAAAGCCCAAAAAAAGAAAAAATTCTAGCTCCTCTAAAAACATGAGCAAGGATCCAAAACCTTGGATCCTCTGAAAGCATGAGGCAAATCCCCAAAACAAAATCCTAGGTCCTCTGAAAACATGAGCCGGGATCCAAAACATTTGGTCCATTGAAAACATGAGCCAAAGCCCAAAAAAAAAATTTCCTAGGTCCTCTGAAGACATGAGCCAGAATCCAGAACCTTTGGTCCTTTGAAAACATGAGCCAAAGCCCAAAAAAAAAAATTCTAGGTCCTCTGAAAACATAAGCCAAGATCCAAAACCTTGGGTCCTCTGAAAACATGAACCAAAGCCCCAAAAAAAAAAAATCCTTGGTCCTCTGAAAACATGAGCCAAAGCCGAAAAAAAAAATCCTAGGTCCTCTGAAAACATGAGCCAGGATTCAGAACCTTTGGTCCTCTGAATACATGAACCAAAGCCCAAATAAAAAAATCCTGGGTCCTTTAAAAACATGAGCCATGATTCGGAACCTTTGGTCCTTTGAAAAATGAGCCAAAGCCCAAAAAAAAAATCCTCGGCCCTCGGAAAACATGAGGAAGGTTTTATGACCTTTGGTCCTCTGAAAACATGAACCAAAGCCCAAAAAAAAGTATCCTAGGTCCTCTGAAAACATGAGCCAGAATTCAGAACCTTTGGTCCTCTGAAAACTTGATCCAAAGCCCAAGAAAAAAAAATCCTAGGTCCTCTGAAAACATGAGACATGATCCAAAACCTTTGGTCCTCTGAAAACATGAGCCAAAGCCCAAAAAAAAAAATCCTAGGTCCTCTGAAAACATGAGCCAGGATCCAAAACCTTTGGTACTTTGAAAACATGAGCCAAAGCCCAAAAAAAAAAATTCTAGGTCCTCTGAAAACATAAGCCAAGATCCAAAACCTTTGGTTCTCTGAAAACATGAACCAAAGCCCAAAAAAAAAAAAATCCTTGGTCCTCTGAAAACATGAGCCAAAGCCCAAAAAAAAAAAATCCTAGGTCCTCTGAAAACATGTGCCAGGATTCAGAACCTTTGGTCCTCTAAATACATGAACCAAAGCCCAGATAAAAAAATCCTGGGTCCTTTAAAAACATGAGCCATGATTCAGAACCTTTGGTCCTTTGCAAAATGAGCCAAAGCCCAAAAAAAAAATCCTAGGCCCTCGGAAAACATGAGGAAGGATTTAGGACCTTTGGTCCTCTGAAAACATGAGCCAAAGCCCAAAAAAAAATATCCTAGGTCCTCTAAAAACATGATCCAGAATTCAGAACCTTTGGTCCTCTGAAAACTTGATGCAAAGCCCAAGAAAAAAAAAATCCTAGGTCCTCTGAAAACATGAGCCAAAGCCCAAAAAAAAAATCCTAGGTCCTCTAAAAACATGAGCCAGGATCCAAAACCTTTGGTCCCCTGAAAACATGAGCCAAAGCCCAAGAAAAAAAAAATCCTAGGTCCTCTGAAAACATGAGCCAGGATCCAAAACCTTTGGTCCTTTGAAAACATGAGCCAAGGCCCAAAAAACCCTTGGTCCTCTGAATGCATGACCTAAGATCCAAAATCCTAGGTCCTCTAAAAACATGAGCCAGGATCCAATACCTTTGGTCCCCTGAAAACATGAGCCAAAGCCCAAAAAAAAAATCCTAGGTCCTCTGAAAACATGAGCCTGGATCCAAAAGTTTTGGTCCTTTGAAAATATTACCCAAAGCCAAAAATAAAAAAAAATCCTAGGTCCTTTGAAAACATGATTCAAGATTCCGAACCTTTGGTCCTCTGAAAACATGAGCCAAAGCCCAAAAAAAAAATTCCTAGGTCCTCTGAAAACATGAGCCAGGATTCAGAACTTGTGGCCCTCTGAAAACATGAGCCAAAGCCCAAAAAAAAAAAAATCCAAGGTCGTCTAATGACATGAGCCAGGATTTAGAACCTTTGGTCCTTTGAAAACTTGAGCCAAGGCCCAAAAAAATAAAATCCTAGGTCTTCTGAAAACATGAGTCAGGATTCAGAACCTTTGGTCCTCTGAAAACATGAGCCAAAGCCCAAAAAAAAAAACCATAGGTCCTCTGAAAACATAAGCCAGGATCCAAAACCTTTGGTCCTCTAAAAACATGAGACAAAGCTCAAAAAAAAAAACCTAGGTCCTCTGAAAACATGAGCTAGGATCCAAAACATTTGGTCCAACCAAAGCCCAAAAAAGAAAAATCCTAGGTCCTCTGAAAACATGAGTCAAAATCCAAAATCATTGGTCCTCTGAAAACATGAGCCAAAGCCCAAAAAACCCATGGTCCTCTGAAAACATAACTAAGATCCAAAATCCTAGGTCCTCTTAAAACATGAGCCAGGATCCAAAACCTTTGGTCCTCTGAAAACATGAGCCAAAGCCCAAAAAAAAAAAAATCCTAGGTCCTCTGAAAACATGAGCCAGGATCCAAAAGTTTTAGTCCTCTGAAGACATGAGCCAAACCCAAAAAAAAAAATCCTAGGTCTTTTGAAAACATAAGCCAGGATTTAGAACCTTTGGTCCTCTGAAAACATTAGCCAAAGCCGAAAAAAAAAAAAATCCAAGAACCTCTGAAAACATGAGCCAGGATTCAGAACCTCTGGTCCTCTGAAAACATGAGCCAAAGCCCAAAGAAAAAAATCCTAGGTCCTTTCAAAACATGAGCCAGGATTCAGAACCTTCGGTCCTCTGAAAAATGACCCAGAGCCCAAAAAAAAAAATCCTAGGTCCTCTGAAAACATGAGCTCGTATTTAGAACTTTTGGTCCTCTGAAAACATGAGCCAAAGCCCAAAAAAAAAAAAATCCTAGGTCCTCTAAAAACATGAGCCAGGATTCAGAACCTTTGGTCCTCTGAAAACATGAGCCAAAGCCAAAAAAAAAAAATCCTAGGTCCTCTGAAAACATGAGCTAGGATCCAAAAACTTTGGTCCTTTGAAAACATGAGCCAAAGCCCAAAAAAAAAAATTCTAGGTCCTCTGAAAACATAAGCCAAGATCCAAAACCATTGGCCCTCTGAAAACATGAACCAAAGCCGAAAAAAAAAAAATCCTTGGTCCTCTGAAAACATGAGCCAGGATTCAGAACGTTTGGTCCTCTGAAAACATGAGCCAAAGCCCAAAAAAAAAAAATCCTAGGTCCTCTGAAAACATGAGCCAGAATTCAGAACCTTTGGTCCTCTGAATACATGAGCCAAAGGCCAAATAAAAAAATCCTGGGTCCTTTGAAAACATGAGCCATGATTCAGATCATTTGGTCCTTTGAAAAATGAGCCAAAGCCCAAAAAAAAAAATCCTAGGCCCTCTGAAAACAAGTGCCAGGATTTAGAACCTTTGGTCCTCTGAAAACATGAGCCAAAGCCCAAAAAAAAAAATCCTAGGACCTCTGAAAACATGAGCCAGGATTCAGAACCTTTGGTCCTATCAAAACTTGAGCCAAAGCCCAAGAAAAAAAAAATCCTAGGTCCTCTGAAAACATGAGCCATGATCCAAAACCTTTGGTCCTCTGAAAACATTAGCCAAAGCCCAAAAAAAAAATCCTAGGTCCACCTGAAAACATGAGCCAGGATCCAAAACCTTTGGTCCTTTGAAAACATGAGCCAAAACCCAAAAAAAAAAAATTTTAGGTCCTCTGAAAACATGAGCCAGGATCCAAAACCTTTGGTCTTTTGAAAACTTGAGCCAAAGCCCAAAAAAAAAATTCTAGGTCCTCTGAAAACATAAGCCAAGATCCAAAACCTTTGGACCTTTGAAAGCATGAGCCAAAACCCAAAAAAAAAAAATCCTAGGTCCTCTGAAAACATGAGCCAGGATCCAAAACATTTGGTCCTCTAAAAACATGAGCCAAGGCCAAAAAAAATATATATATATCCTAGGTCCTTTGAAAACATGAGCCAAGATCCACAACCTTTTGGTCCTCTGAAAACATGAACCAAAGCCCAAAAAAAAAAATCCTAGGTCCTCTGAAAACATAAGCCCGGATTCAGAACCTTTGGTCCTCTGTAAACATGGGCCAAAGCCCAAAAAAAAAAAATCCTAGGTCCTCTGAAAACATGAGCCAGGATCCAAAACCTTTGGTCCTTTGAAAACATGAGGCAAAGCCCAAAAAAAAAAAATTTTAGGTCCTCTGAAAGCATGAGCCGAGATCCAAAACCTTTGGTCCTCTGAAAACATGAGCCAAAGCCCAAAAAAAATAAATCCTACGTCCTCTGAAAACATAAGCCAAAGCCCAAAAAAAAAAATCCTAGGTCCTCTGAAGACATGAGCCAGGATCCAAAGCCCAAATAAAAAAATCCAAAAAAAAAATCCTGGGTCCTTTAAAAACATGAGCCCTGATTCAGAACCTTTGGTCCTTTGAAAAATGAGCCAAAGCCCAAAAAAAAAATCCTAGGCCCTCGGAAAACATGAGGAAGGATTTAGGACCTTTGGTCCTCTGAAAACATGAGCCAAAGCCGAAAAAAAAATATCCTAGGTCCTCTGAAAACTTAAGCCAGAATTCAGAACCTTTGGTCCTCTGAAAACTTGATCCAAAGCCCAAGAAAAAAAAAATCCTAGGTCCTCGGAAAACATGAGCCATGATCCAAAACCTTTGGTCCTCTGAAAACATGAGCCAAAGCCTAAAAAAAAAAATCCTAGGCCCTCTGAAAACATGAGCCAGGATCCAAAACCTTTGGTCCTTTGAAAACATGAGCCAAAGCCCAAAAAAAAAAATTTTAGGTCCTCTGAAAACATGAGCCAGGATCCAAAACCTTTGGTCTTTTGAAAACATGAGCCAAAGCCCAAAAAAAAAAATTCTAGGTCCTCTGAAAACATAAGCCAAGATCCAAAACCTTTGGTCCTTTGAAAGCATGAGCCAAAACCCAAAAAAAAAAATCCTAGGTCCTCTGAAAACATGAGCCAGAATCCAAAACTTTTGGTCCTCTAAAACAAGAGCCAAAGCCAAAAAAAAGAAAAAATATCCTAGGTCCTTTGAAAACATGAGCCAAGGCCCAAAAAACCCTTGGTCCTCTGAATGCATGACCTAAGATCCAAAATCCTAGGTCCTCTAAAAACATGAGCTAGGATCCAATACCTTTGGTCCCCTGAAAACATGAGCCAAAGCCCAAAAAAAAAATCCTAGGTCCTCTGAAAACATGAGCCTGGATCCAAAAGTTTTGGTCCTTTGAAAATATTACCCAAAGCCAAAAATAAAAAAAATCCTAGGTCCTTTGAAAACATGATTCAAGATTCCGAACCTTTGGTCCTCTGAAAACATGAGCCAAAGCCCAAAAAAAAAATTCCTAGGTCCTCTGAAAACATGAGCCAGGATTCAGAACTTGTGGCCCTCTGAAAACATGAGCCAAAGCCCAAAAAAAAAAAAAATCCAAGGTCGTCTAATGACATGAGCCAGGATTTAGAACCTTTGGTCCTTTGAAAACTTGAGCCAAGGCCCAAAAAAATAAAATCCTAGGTCTTCTGAAAACATGAGTCAGGATTCAGAACCTTTGGTCCTCTGAAAACATGAGCCAAAGCCCAAAAAAAAAAACCATAGGTCCTCTGAAAACATAAGCCAGGATCCAAAACCTTTGGTCCTCTAAAAACATGAGACAAAGCTCAAAAAAAAAAACCTAGGTCCTCTGAAAACATGAGCTAGGATCCAAAACATTTGGTCCAACCAAAGCCCAAAAAAAAAAAATCCTAGGTCCTCTGAAAACATGAGTCAAAATCCAAAATCATTGGTCCTCTGAAAACATGAGCCAAAGCCCAAAAAACCCATGGTCCTCTGAAAACATAACTAAGATCCAAAATCCTAGGTCCTCTTAAAACATGAGCCAGGATCCAAAACCTTTGGTCCTCTGAAAACATGAGCCAAAGCCCAAAAAAAAAAAAATCCTAGGTCCTCTGAAAACATGAGCCAGGATCCAAAAGTTTTAGTCCTCTGAAGACATGAGCCAAACCCAAAAAAAAAAATCCTAGGTCTTTTGAAAACATAAGCCAGGATTTAGAACCTTTGGTCCTCTGAAAACATTAGCCAAAGCCGAAAAAAAAAAATCCAAGAACCTCTGAAAACATGAGCCAGGATTCAGAACCTCTGGTCCTCTGAAAACATGAGCCAAAGCCCAAAGAAAAAAATCCTAGGTCCTTTCAAAACATGAGCCAGGATTCAGAACCTTTGGTCCTCTGAAAAATGACCCAAAGCCCAAAAAAAAAAATCCTAGGTCCTCTGAAAACATGAGCTCGTATTTAGAACTTTTGGTCCTCTGAAAACATGAGCCAAAGCCCAAAAAAAAAAAAATCCTAGGTCCTCTAAAAACATGAGCCAGGATTCAGAACCTTTGGTCCTCTGAAAACATGAGCCAAAGCCAAAAAAAAAAAATCCTAGGTCCTCTGAAAACATGAGCTAGGATCCAAAAACTTTGGTCCTTTGAAAACATGAGCCAAAGCCCAAAAAAAAAAAATTCTAGGTCCTCTGAAAACATAAGCCAAGATCCAAAACCATTGGCCCTCTTAAAACATGAACCAAAGCCGAAAAAAAAAAAATCCTTGGTCCTCTGAAAACATGAGCCAGGATTCAGAACGTTTGGTCCTCTGAAAACATGAGCCAAAGCCCAAAAAAAAAATCCTAGGTCCTCTAAAAACATGAGCCAGAATTCAGAACCTTTGGTCCTCTGAATACATGAGCCAAAGGCCAAATAAAAAAATCCTGGGTCCTTTGAAAACATGAGCCATGATTCAGATCATTTGGTCTTTTGAAAAATGAGCCAAAGCCCAAAAAAAAAAAATCCTAGGCCCTCTGAAAACAAGTGCCAGGATTTAGAACCTTTGGTCCTCTGAAAACATGAGCCAAAGCCCAAAAAAAAAAATCCTAGGACCTCTGAAAACATGAGCCAGGATTCAGAACCTTTGGTCCTATCAAAACTTGAGCCAAAGCCCAAGAAAAAAAAAATCCTAGGTCCTCTGAAAACATGAGCCATGATCCAAAACCTTTGGTCCTCTGAAAACATTAGCCAAAGCCCAAAAAAAAAATCCTAGGTCCACCTGAAAACATGAGCCAGGATCCAAAACCCTTGGTCCTTTGAAAGCATGAGCCAAAACCCAAAAAAAAAAATTTTAGGTCCTCTGAAAACATGAGCCAGGATCCAAAACCTTTGGTCTTTTGAAAACTTGAGCCAAAGCCCAAAATAAAAATTCTAGGTCCTCTGAAAATATAAGCCAAGATCCAAAACCCTTGGACCTTTGAAAGCATGAGCCAAAACCCAAAAAAAAAAAATCCTAGGTCCTCTGAAAACATGAGCCAGGATCCAAAACATTTGGTCCTCTAAAAACATGAGCCAAGGCCAAAAAAAATATATATATATCCTAGGTCCTTTGAAAACATGAGCCAAGATCCACAACCTTTTGGTCCTCTGAAAACATGAACCAAAGCCCAAAAAAAAAAATCCTAGGTCCTCTGAAAACATAAGCCCGGATTCAGAACCTTTGGTCCTCTGTAAACATGGGCCAAAGCCCAAAAAAAAAAAATCCTAGGTCCTCTGAAAACATGAGCCAGGATCCAAAACCTTTGGTCCTTTGAAAACATGAGGCAAAGCCCAAAAAAAAAAAATTTTAGGTCCTCTGAAAGCATGAGCCAAGATCCAAAACCTTTGGTCCTCTGAAAACATGAGCCAAAGCCCAAAAAAAATAAATCCTACGTCCTCTGAAAACATAAGCCAAAGCCCAAAAAAAAAAATCCTAGGTCCTCTGAAGACATGAGCCAGGATCCAAAGCCCAAATAAAAAAATCCTGGGTCCTTTAAAAACATGAGCCATGATTCAGAACCTTTGGTCCTTTGAAAAATGAGCCAAAGCCCAAAAAAAAAAATTTTAGGTCCTCTGAAAACATGAGCCAGGATCCAAAACCTTTGGTCTTTTGAAAACTTGAGCCAAAGCCCAAAAAAAAAATTCTAGGTCCTCTGAAAACATAAGCCAAGATCCAAAACCTTTGGACCTTTGAAAGCATGAGCCAAAACCCAAAAAAAAAAAAATCCTAGGTCCTCTGAAAACATGAGCCAGGATCCAAAACATTTGGTCCTCTAAAAACATGAGCCAAGGCCAAAAAAAATATATATATATCCTAGGTCCTTTGAAAACATGAGCCAAGATCCACAACCTTTTGGTCCTCTGAAAACATGAACCAAAGCCCAAAAAAAAAAATCATAGGTCCTCTGAAAACATAAGCCCGGATTCAGAACCTTTGGTCCTCTGTAAACATGGGCCAAAGCCCAAAAAAAAAAAATCCTAGGTCCTCTGAAAACATGAGCCAGGATCCAAAACCTTTGGTCCTTTGAAAACATGAGGCAAAGCCCAAAAAAAAAAAATTTTAGGTCCTCTGAAAGCATGAGCCAAGATCCAAAACCTTTGGTCCTCTAAAAACATGAGCCAAAGCCCAAAAAAAATAAATCCTACGTCCTCTGAAAACATAAGCCAAAGCCCAAAAAAAAAAATCCTAGGTCCTCTGAAGACATGAGCCAGGATCCAAAGCCCAAATAAAAAAATCCAAAAAAAAAATCCTGGGTCCTTTAAAAACATGAGCCATGATTCAGAACCTTTGGTCCTTTGAAAAATGAGCCAAAGCCCAAAAAAAAAATCCTAGGCCCTCGGAAAACATGAGGAAGGATTTAGGACCTTTGGTCCTCTGAAAACATGAGCCAAAGCCGAAAAAAAAATATCCTAGGTCCTCTGAAAACTTAAGCCAGAATTCAGAACCTTTGGTCCTCTGAAAACTTGATCCAAAGCCCAAGAAAAAAAAAATCCTAGGTCCTCGGAAAACATGAGCCATGATCCAAAACCTTTGGTCCTCTGAAAACATGAGCCAAAGCCTAAAAAAAAAAATCCTAGGCCCTCTGAAAACATGAGCCAGGATCCAAAACCTTTGGTCCTTTGAAAACATGAGCCAAAGCCCAAAAAAAAAAATTTTAGGTCCTCTGAAAACATGAGCCAGGATCCAAAACCTTTGGTCTTTTGAAAACATGAGCCAAAGCCCAAAAAAAAAAAATTCTAGGTCCTCTGAAAACATAAGCCAAGATCCAAAACCTTTGGTCCTTTGAAAGCATGAGCCAAAACCCAAAAAAAAAAATCCTAGGTCCTCTGAAAACATGAGCCAGAATCCAAAACTTTTGGTCCTCTAAAACAAGAGCCAAAGCCAAAAAAAAGAAAAAATATCCTAGGTCCTTTGAAAACATGAGCCAAGATCCAAAACCTTTGGTCCTCTGAAAACATGAACCAAAGCCCCAAAAAAAAAAATCCTAGGTCCTCTGAAAACATAAGCCCGGATTCAGAACCTTTGGTCCTCTGTAAACATGAGCCAAAGCCTAAAAAAAAAAATCCTCGGTCCTCTGAAAACATGAGTCAGGATCTAAAACCTTTAGTCCTTTGAAAACATGAGCCAAAGCCCAAAAAAAAAAATTTTTAGGTCCTCTGAAAACATGAGCCAGGATCCAAAACCTTTGGTCCTCTAAAAACATGAGCCAAAGCGCAAAAAAAAAAAATCCTAGGTCCTCTGAAAACATGAGCCAGGATCCAAAACCTTTGGTCCTCTAAAAACATGAGCCAAAGCCCAAAAAAAAAAAATCCTAGGTCCTCTGAAAACATGAGCCGGGATCCAAAACCTTTTATCCTTTGAAAACATGAGCCAAAGCCCAAAAAAAAAAAAATTCTAGGTCCTCTAAAAACATGAGCCAGGATTCAAAACCTTTGGTCCTCTGAAAGCATGAGCAAAATCCCCAAAACAAAATCCTAGGTCCTCTGAAAACATGAGCCGGGATCCAAAACCTTTGGTCCTCTAAAAACACGAGCCAAAGCCCAAAAAAAAAAAATCCTAGGTCCTCTGAAAACATGAGCCAGGATTCAAAACCTTTGGTCCTCTGAAAACATGAGCCAAAGCCCAAAAAAAAAAAATCCTTGGTCCTCAGAAAACATGAGCAGAGATCCAAAACCTTTGGTCCTTTGAAAACATGTGCCAAAGCCCAAAAAAAAAAAAAATTCTAGCTCCTCTGAAAACATGAGCCAGGATCCAAAACCTTTGATCCTCTGAAAGCATGAGCAAAATCCCCAAAACAAAATCCTAGGTCCTCTGAAAACATGAGCCGGGATCCAAAACCTTTGGTCCTTTCAAAACATGAGCCAAAGCCCAAAAAAAAAAAAATCCTAGGTCCTCTGAAGACATGAGCCAGGATCCAAAACCTTTGGTCCTTTGAAAACATGTGCCAAAGCCCAAAAAAAAAAAATCCTAGGTCCTCTGAAAACATGAGCCAGGATCCAAAACCTTTGGTCCTTTGAAAACATGAGGCAAAGCCCAAAAAAAAAAATTTTAGGTCCTCTGAAAACATGAGCCAAGTTCCAAAACCTTTGGTACTCTGAAAACATGAGCCAAAGCCCAAAAAAAATAAATCCTGCGTCCTCTGAAAACATGAGCCAAACCCAAAAAAAAAAAATCCTAGGTCCTCTGAAGAAATGAGCCAGGATCAAAAACCTTTGGTCCTCTGAAAACATGAACCAAAGCCCCAAAAAAAAAAAATCCTTGGTCCTCAGAAAACATGAGCAGAGATCCAAAACCTTTGGTCCTCTAAAAACACGAGCCAAAGCCCAAAAAAAAAAAATCCTAGGTCCTCTGAAAACATGAGCCAGGATTCAAAACCTTTGGTCCTCTGAAAACATGAGCCAAAGCCCAAAAAAAAAAATCCTTGGTCCTCAGAAAACATGAGCAGAGATCCAAAACCTTTGGTCCTTTGAAAACATGAGCCAAAGCCAAAAAAAAAATTCTAGGTCCTCTGAAAACATAAGCCAAGATCCAAAACCTTTGGTCCTCTGAAAACATGAACCAAAGCCCCAAAAAAAAAAATCCTTGGTCCTCTGAAAACAGGAGCCAAAGCCCAAAAAAAAAATCATAGGTCCTCTGAAAACATGAGCCAGGATTCAGAACCTTTGGTCCTCTAAATACATGAGCCAAAGCCCAAATAAAAAAATCCTGGGTCCTTTGAAAACATGAGCCATGATTCAGAACCTTTGGTCCTTTTAAAAATGAGCCAAAGCCCAAAAAAAAATCCTAGGCCTTCTGAAAACATGAGGCAGGATTTAGAACCTTTGGTCCTCTGAAAACATGAGCCAAAGCCCAACAAAAAAAAAAATCCTAGGTCCTCTTTAAACATGAGCCAGAATTCAGAAACTTTGGTCCTCTGAAAACTTGATCCAAAGCCCAAAAAAAAAAAATCCTAGGTCCTCTGAAAACATGAGCCATGATCCAAAACCTTTGGTCCTCTGAAAACATGAGCCAAAGCCTAAAAAAAAAAAATCCTAGGTCCTCTGAAAACATGAGCCAGGATCCAAAACCTTTAGTCCTTTGAAAACATGAGCCAAAGCCCAAAAAAAGAAATTTTAGGTCCTCTGAAAACATGAGCCAGGATCCAAAACCTTTGGTCTTTTGAAAACATGAGCCAAAGCCCAAAAAAAAAAATTCTAGGTCCTCTGAAAACATAAGCCAAGATCCAAAACCTTTGGTCCTTTGAAAGCATGAGCCAAAACCCAAAAAAAAAAATCCTAGGTCCTCTGAAAACATGAGCCAGGATCCAAAACTTTTGGTCCTCTAAAAACATGAGCCAAAGCAAAAAAAATAAAAAATATCCTAGGTCCTTTGAAAACATGAGCCAAGATCCAAAACCTTTGGTCCTCTGAAAACATGAACCAAAGCCCCAAAAAAAAAAATCCTAGGTCCTCTGAAAACATAAGCCCGGATTCAGAACCTTTGGTCCTCTGTAAACATGAGCCAAAGCCTAAAAAAAAAAATCCTCGGTCCTCTGAAAACATGAGTCAGGATCTAAAACCTTTAGTCCTTTGAAAACATGAGCCAAAGCCCAAAAAAAAAAATTTTTAGGTCCTCTGAAAACATGAGCCAGGATCCAAAACCTTTGGTCCTCTAAAAACATGAGCCAAAGCGCAAAAAAAAAAATCCTAGGTCCTCTGAAAACATGAGACAGGATCCAAAACCTTTGGTCCTCTAAAAACATGAGCCAAAGCCCAAAAAAAAAAAATACTAGGTCCTCTGAAAACATGAGCCGGGATCCAAAACCTTTGATCCTTTGAAAACTTGAGCCAAAGCCCAAAAAAAAAAAATTCTAGGTCCTCTAAAAACATGAGCCAGGATTCAAAACCTTTGGTCCTCTGAAAGCATGAGCAAAATCCCCAAAACAAAATCCTAGGTCCTCTGAAAACATAAGCCGGGATCCTAAACCTTTGGTCCTCTAAAAACACGAGCCAAAGCCGAAAAAAAAATCATAGGTCCTCTGAAAACATGAGCCAGGATTCAAAACCTTTGGTCCTCTGAAAACATGAGCCAAAGCCCAAACAAAAAAAATCCTTGGTCCTCTGAAAACATGAGCCGAGATCCAAAACCTTTGGTCCTTTGAAAACATGTGCCAAAGCCCAAAAAAAAAAAAATTCTGGCTCCTCTGAAAACATGAGCCAGGATCCAAAACCTTTGATCCTCTGAAAGCATGAGCCAAATCCCCAAAACAAAATCCTAGGTCCTCTGAAAACATGAGCCGGGATCCAAAACCTTTGGTCCTTTCAAAACATGAGCCAAAGCCAAAAAAAAAAAAAAATCCTAGGTCCTCTGAAGACATGGGCCAAGATCCAAAACCTTTGGTCCTTTAAAAACATGAGCCAAAGCCCAAAAAAAAAAATTCTAGGTCCTCTGAAAACATAAGCCAAGATCCAAAACCTTTGGTCCTCTGAAAACATGAACCAAAGCCAAAAAAAAAAAAATCCTTGGTCCTCTGAAAAAATGAGCCAAAGCCCAAAAAAAAAAATCCTAGGTCCTCTGAAAACATGAGCCAGGATTCAGAACCTTTGGTCCTCTGAATACATGAACCAAAGCCCAAATAAAAAAATCCTGGGTCCTTTAAAAACATTAGCCATGATTCAGAACCTTTGGTCCTCTGAAAAATGAGCCAAAGCCCAAAAAAAAAATCCTAGGCCCTCGGAAAACATGAGGAAGGATTTAGGTCCTTTGGTCCTCTGAAAACATGAGCCAAAGCCGAAAAAAAAATATCCTAGGTCCTCTGAAAACTTGAGCCAGAATTCAGAACCTTTGGTCCTCTGAAAACTTGATCCAAAGCCCAAGAAAAAAAAAATCCTAGGTCCTCTGAAAACATGAGCCATGATCCAAAACCTTTGGTCCTCTGAAAACATGAGCCAAAGCCTAAAAAAAAATCCTAGGTCCTCTGAAAACATAAGCCAGGATCCAAAACCTTTGGTCCTTTGAAAACATGAGCCAAAGCCAAAAAAAAAAAATTTTTAGGTCCAAACATGAGCCAGGATCCAAAACCTTTGGTCCTCTAAAAACATGAGCCAAAGCGCAAAAAAAAAAAATCCTAGGTCCTCTGAAAACATGAGCCAGGATCCAAAACCTTTGGTCCTCTAAAAACATGAGCCAAAGCCCAAAAAAAAAAAATCCTAGGTCCTCTGAAAACATGAGCCGGGATCCAAAACCTTTTATCCTTTGAAAACATGAGCCAAAGCCCAAAAAAAAAAAAATTCTAGGTCCTCTAAAAACATGAGCCAGGATTCAAAACCTTTGGTCCTCTGAAAGCATGAGCAAAATCCCCAAAACAAAATCCTAGGTCCTCTGAAAACATGAGCCGGGATCCAAAACCTTTGGTCCTCTAAAAACACGAGCCAAAGCCCAAAAAAAAAAAATCCTAGGTCCTCTGAAAACATGAGCCAGGATTCAAAACCTTTGGTCCTCTGAAAACATGAGCCAAAGCCCAAAAAAAAAAAATCCTTGGTCCTCAGAAAACATGAGCAGAGATCCAAAACCTTTGGTCCTTTGAAAACATGTGCCAAAGCCCAAAAAAAAAAAAATTCTAGCTCCTCTGAAAACATGAGCCAGGATCCAAAACCTTTGATCCTCTGAAAGCATGAGCAAAATCCCCAAAACAAAATCCTAGGTCCTCTGAAAACATGAGCCGGGATCCAAAACCTTTGGTCCTTTCAAAACATGAGCCAAAGCCCAAAAAAAAAAAATCCTAGGTCCTCTGAAGACATGAGCCAGGATCCAAAACCTTTGGTCCTTTGAAAACATGTGCCAAAGCCCAAAAAAAAAAAATCCTAGGTCCTCTGAAAACATGAGCCAGGATCCAAAACCTTTGGTCCTTTGAAAACATGAGGCAAAGCCCAAAAAAAAAAATTTTAGGTCCTCTGAAAACATGAGCCAAGTTCCAAAACCTTTGGTACTCTGAAAACATGAGCCAAAGCCCAAAAAAAATAAATCCTGCGTCCTCTGAAAACATGAGCCAAACCCAAAAAAAAAAAATCCTAGGTCCTCTGAAGAAATGAGCCAGGATCAAAAACCTTTGGTCCTCTGAAAACATGAACCAAAGCCCCAAAAAAAAAAATCCTTGGTCCTCAGAAAACATGAGCAGAGATCCAAAACCTTTGGTCCTCTAAAAACACGAGCCAAAGCCCAAAAAAAAAAAATCCTAGGTCCTCTGAAAACATGAGCCAGGATTCAAAACCTTTGGTCCTCTGAAAACATGAGCCAAAGCCCAAAAAAAAAAAATCCTTGGTCCTCAGAAAACATGAGCAGAGATCCAAAACCTTTGGTCCTTTGAAAACATGAGCCAAAGCCAAAAAAAAAATTCTAGGTCCTCTGAAAACATAAGCCAAGATCCAAAACCTTTGGTCCTCTGAAAACATGAACCAAAGCCCCAAAAAAAAAAATCCTTGGTCCTCTGAAAACAGGAGCCAAAGCCCAAAAAAAAAATCATAGGTCCTCTGAAAACATGAGCCAGGATTCAGAACCTTTGGTCCTCTAAATACATGAGCCAAAGCCCAAATAAAAAAATCCTGGGTCCTTTGAAAACATGAGCCATGATTCAGAACCTTTGGTCCTTTTAAAAATGAGCCAAAGCCCAAAAAAAAATCCTAGGCCTTCTGAAAACATGAGGCAGGATTTAGAACCTTTGGTCCTCTGAAAACATGAGCCAAAGCCCAACAAAAAAAAAAATCCTAGGTCCTCTTTAAACATGAGCCAGAATTCAGAAACTTTGGTCCTCTGAAAACTTGATCCAAAGCCCAAAAAAAAAAAAATCCTAGGTCCTCTGAAAACATGAGCCATGATCCAAAACCTTTGGTCCTCTGAAAACATGAGCCAAAGCCTAAAAAAAAAAAATCCTAGGTCCTCTGAAAACATGAGCCAGGATCCAAAACCTTTAGTCCTTTGAAAACATGAGCCAAAGCCCAAAAAAAGAAATTTTAGGTCCTCTGAAAACATGAGCCAGGATCCAAAACCTTTGGTCTTTTGAAAACATGAGCCAAAGCCCAAAAAAAAAAATTCTAGGTCCTCTGAAAACATAAGCCAAGATCCAAAACCTTTGGTCCTTTGAAAGCATGAGCCAAAACCCAAAAAAAAAAATCCTAGGTCCTCTGAAAACATGAGCCAGGATCCAAAACTTTTGGTCCTCTAAAAACATGAGCCAAAGCAAAAAAAATAAAAAATATCCTAGGTCCTTTGAAAACATGAGCCAAGATCCAAAACCTTTGGTCCTCTGAAAACATGAACCAAAGCCCCAAAAAAAAAAATCCTAGGTCCTCTGAAAACATAAGCCCGGATTCAGAACCTTTGGTCCTCTGTAAACATGAGCCAAAGCCTAAAAAAAAAAATCCTCGGTCCTCTGAAAACATGAGTCAGGATCTAAAACCTTTAGTCCTTTGAAAACATGAGCCAAAGCCCAAAAAAAAAAATTTTTAGGTCCTCTGAAAACATGAGCCAGGATCCAAAACCTTTGGTCCTCTAAAAACATGAGCCAAAGCGCAAAAAAAAAAATCCTAGTTCCTCTGAAAACATGAGACAGGATCCAAAACCTTTGGTCCTCTAAAAACATGAGCCAAAGCCCAAAAAAAAAAAATACTAGGTCCTTTGAAAACATGAGCCGGGATCCAAAACCTTTGATCCTTTGAAAACATGAGCCAAAGCCCAAAAAAAAAAAATTCTAGGTCCTCTAAAAACATGAGCCAGGATTCAAAACCTTTGGTCCTCTGAAAGCATGAGCAAAATCCCCAAAACAAAATCCTAGGTCCTCTGAAAACATAAGCCGGGATCCTAAACCTTTGGTCCTCTAAAAACACGAGCCAAAGCCGAAAAAAAAATCATAGGTCCTCTGAAAACATGAGCCAGGATTCAAAACCTTTGGTCCTCTGAAAACATGAGCCAAAGCCCAAACAAAAAAAATCCTTGGTCCTCTGAAAACATGAGCCGAGATCCAAAACCTTTGGTCCTTTGAAAACATGTGCCAAAGCCCAAAAAAAAAAAAATTCTGGCTCCTCTGAAAACATGAGCCAGGATCCAAAACCTTTGATCCTCTGAAAGCATGAGCCAAATCCCCAAAACAAAATCCTAGGTCCTCTGAAAACATGAGCCGGGATCCAAAACCTTTGGTCCTTTCAAAACATGAGCCAAAGCCAAAAAAAAAAAAAAATCCTAGGTCCTCTGAAGACATGGGCCAAGATCCAAAACCTTTGGTCCTTTAAAAACATGAGCCAAAGCCCAAAAAAAAAAATTCTAGGTCCTCTGAAAACATAAGCCAAGATCCAAAACCTTTGGTCCTCTGAAAACATGAACCAAAGCCAAAAAAAAAAAAAATCCTTGGTCCTCTGAAAAAATGAGCCAAAGCCCAAAAAAAAAAATCCTAGGTCCTCTGAAAACATGAGCCAGGATTCAGAACCTTTGGTCCTCTGAATACATGAACCAAAGCCCAAATAAAAAAATCCTGGGTCCTTTAAAAACATGAGCCATGATTCAGAACCTTTGGTCCTCTGAAAAATGAGCCAAAGCCCAAAAAAAAAATCCTAGGCCCTCGGAAAACATGAGGAAGGATTTAGGTCCTTTGGTCCTCTGAAAACATGAGCCAAAGCCGAAAAAAAAATATCCTAGGTCCTCTGAAAACTTGAGCCAGAATTCAGAACCTTTGGTCCTCTGAAAACTTGATCCAAAGCCCAAGAAAAAAAAAATCCTAGGTCCTCTGAAAACATGAGCCATGATCCAAAACCTTTGGTCCTCTGAAAACATGAGCCAAAGCCTAAAAAAAAATCCTAGGTCCTCTGAAAACATAAGCCAGGATCCAAAACCTTTGGTCCTTTGAAAACATGAGCCAAAGCCCAAAAAAAAAAAATTTTAGGTCCTCTGAAAACATGAGCCAGGATCCAAAACCTTTGGTCTTTTGAAAACATGAGCCAAAGCCCAAAAAAAAAATTCTAGGTCCTCTGAAAACATAAGCCAAGATCCAAAACCTTTGGTCCTTTGAAAGCATGAGCCAAAACCCATAAAAAAAAATCCTAGGTCCTCTGAAAACATGAGCCAGAATCCAAAACTTTTGGTCCTCTAAAAACATGAGCCAAAGCCAAAAAAATAAAAAATATCCTAGGTCATTTGAAAACATGAGCCAAGATCCAAAACCTTTGGTCCTCTGAAAACATGAACCAAAGCCCCAAAAAAAAAAAAAATCCTAGGTCCTCTGAAAACATAAGCCCGGATTCAGAACCTTTGGTCCTCTGTAAACATGAGCCAAAGCCCAAAAAAAAAAAATCCTCGGTCCACTGAAAACATGAGTCAGGATCTAAAACCTTTAGTCCTTTGAAAACATGTGCCAAAGCCCCAAAAAAAAAATTTTAGGTCCTCTGAAAACATAAGCCAGGATCCAAAACCATTGGTCCTCTAAAAACATGAGCCAAAGCGCAAAAAAAAAAATCCTAGCTCCTCTGAAAACATGAGCCAGGATCCAAAACCTTTGGTCCTCTAAAAACACGAGCCAAAGCCCAAAAAAAAAAAAATCCTAGGTCCTCTGAAAACATGAGCCGGGATCCAAAACCTTTGATCCTTTGAAAACATGAGCCAAAGCCCAAAAAAAAAAAAATTCTAGGTCCTCTAAAAACATGAGCCAGGATTCAAAACCTTTGGTCCTCTGAAAGCATGAGCAAAATCCCCAAAACAAAAACCTAGGTCCTCTGAAAACATGAGCCGGGATCCAAAACCTTTTGGTCCTCTAAAAATACGAGCCAAAGCCCAAAAAAAAAAATCCTAGGTCCTCTGAAAACATGAGCCGAGATCCAAAACCCTTGGTCCTTTGAAAACATGTGCCAAAGCCCAAAAAAAAAAAAAATTCTAGCTCCTCTGAAAACATGAGCCAGGATCCAAAACCTTTGATCCTCTGAAAGCATGAGCCAAATCCCCAAAACAAAATCCTAGGTCCTCTGAAAACATGAGCCGGGATCCAAAACCTTTGGTCTTTTCAAAACATGAGCCAAAGCCCAAAAAAAAAAAATCCTAGGTCCTCTGAAGACATGAGCCAGGATCCAAAACCTTTGGTCCTTTGAAAACATGTGCCAAAGCCCAAAAAAAAAAATTCTTGGTCCTCTGAAAACATAAGCCAAGATCCAAAACCTTTGGTCCTCTGAAAACATGAACCAAAGCCCCAAAAAAAAAATCCTTGGTCCTCTGAAAACATGAGCCAAAGCCCAAAAAAAAAATCCTAGGTCCTCTGAAAACATGAGCCAGGATTCAGAACCTTTGGTCCTCTGAATACATGAACCAAAGCCCAAATAAAAAAATCCTGGGTCCTTTAAAAACATGAGCCATGATTCAGAACCTTTGGTCCTTTGAAAAATGAGCCAAAGCCGAAAAAAAAATATCCTAGGTCCTCTGAAAACTTGAGCCAGAATTCAGAACCTTTGGTCCTCTGAAAACTTGATCCAAAGCCCAAGAAAAAAAAAATCCTAGGTCCTCTGAAAACATGAGCCATGATCCAAAACCTTTGGTCCTCTGAAAATATGAGCCAAAGCCTAAAAAAAAAATCCTAGGTCCTCTGAAAACATGAGCCAGGATCCAAAACCTTTCGTCCTTTGAAAACATGAGCCAAAGCCCAAAAAAAAAAAATTTTACGTCCTCTGAAAACATGAGCCAGAATCCAAAACCTTTGGTCCTTTGAAAACATGAGCCAAAGCCCAAAAAAAAAAAATTCTAGGTCCTATGAAAACATAAGCCAAGATCCAAAACCTTTGGTACTCTGAAAACATGAACCAAAGCCCCAAAAAAAAAAATCCTTGGTCCTCTGAAGACATGAGCCAAAGCCCAAAAAAAAAAATCCTAGGTCCTCTGAAAACATGAGCCAGGATTCAGAACCTTTGGTCCTCTGAATACATGAACCAAAGCCCAAATAAAAAAATTCTGGGTCCTTTAAAAACATGAGCCATGATTCAGAACCTTTGGTCCTTTGAAAAATGAGCAAAAGCCCAAAAAAAAAATCCTAGGCCCTCGGAAAACATGAGGAAGGATTTAGGACCTTTGGTCCTCTGAAAACATGTGCCAAAGCCAAAAAAAAAAATCCTAGGTCCTTTGAAAACATGAGCCAGGATCCAAAACCTTTGGTCCTTTGAAAACATGAGCCAAAGCCCAAAAAAAAAAATTCTAGGTCCTCTGAAAACATAAGCCAAGATCCAACACCTTCGGTCCTCTGAAAACATGAACCAAAGCCCAAAAAAAAAAAATCCTTGGTCCTCTAAAAACATGAGCCAGGATTCAGAACCTTTGGTCCTCTGAAGACATGAGCCAAAGCCCAAAAAAAAAAATCCTAGGTCCTCTGAAAACATAAGCCCGGATTCAGAACCTTTGGTCCTCGGTAAACATGAGCCAAAGCCCAAAAAAAAAAAATCCTAGGTCCTCTGAAAACATGAGCTAGGATCTAAAATCTTTGGTCCTTTGAAAACATGAGCCAAAGCCCAAAAAAAAAAATTCTAGGTCCTCTGAAAACATAAGCCAAGATCCAAAACCTTTGGTGCTCTGAAAACATGAACCAAAGCCCCAAAAAAAAAAATCCTTGGTCCTCTGAAAACAAGAGCCAAAGCCCAAAAAAAAAAATCATAGGTCCTCTGAAAACATGAGCCAGGATTCAGAACCTTTGGTCCTCTAAATACATGAGCCAAAGCCCAAATAAAAAAATCCTGGGTCCTTTGAAAACATGAGCCATGATTCAGAACCTTTGGTCCTTTTAAAAATGTGCCAAAGCCCAAAAAAAAAATCCTAGGCCCTCTGAAAACATGAGGCAGGATTTAGAACCTTTGGTCCTCTGAAAACATGAGCCAAAGCCCAACCAAAAAAAAAAATCCTAGGTCCTCTTTAAACATGAGCCAGAATTCAGAACCTTTGGTCCTCTGAAAACTTGATCCAAAGCCCAAGAAAAAAAAAATCCTAGGTCCTCTGAAAACATGAGCCATGATCCAAAACCTTTGGTCCTCTGAAAACATGAGCCAAAGCCTAAAAAAAAAAATCCTAGGTCCTCTGAAAACATGAGCCAGGATCCAAAACCTTTAGTCCTTTGAAAACATGAGCCAAAGCCCAAAAAAAAAAAATTTTAGGTCCTCTGAAAACATGAGCCAGGATCCAAAACCTTTGGTCTTTTGAAAACATGAGCCAAAGCCCAAAAAAAAAAATTCTAGGTCCTCTGAAAACATTAGCCAAGATCCAAAACCTTTGGTCCTTTGAAAGCATGAGCCAAAACCCCAAAAAAAAAATCCTAGGTCCTCTGAAAACATGAGCCAGGATCCAAAACTTTTGGTCCTCTAAAAACATGAGCCAAAGCAAAAAAAATAAAAAATATCCTAGGTCCTTTGAAAACATGAGCCAAGATCCAAAACCTTTGGTCCTCTGAAAACATGAACCAAAGCCCCACAAAAAAAAATCCTAGGTCCTCTGAAAACATAAGCCCGGATTCAGAACCTTTGGTCCTCTGTAAACATGAGCCAAAGCCTAAAAAAAAAAATCCTCGGTCCTCTGAAAACATGAGTCAGGATCTAAAACCTTTAGTCCTTTGAAAACATGAACCAAAGCCCAAAAAAAAAATTTTTAGGTCCTCTGAAAACATGAGCCAGGATCCAAAACCTTTGGTCCTCTAAAAACATGAGCCAAAGCGCAAAAAAAAAATCCTAGGTCCTCTGAAAACATGAGCCAGGATCCAAAACCTTTGGTCCTCTAAAAACATGAGCCAAAGCCCAAAAAAAAAAAATCCTAGGTCCTCTGAAAACATGAGCCGGGATCGAAAACCTTTGATCCTTTGAAAAATTGAGCCAAAGCCCAAAAAAAAAAAAATTCTAGGTCCTCTAAAAACATGAGTCAGGATTCAAAACCTTTGGTCCTCTGAAAGCATGAGCAAAATCCCCAAAACAAAATCCTAGGTCCTCTGAAAACATAAGCCGGGATCCTAAACCTTTGGTCCTCTAAAAACACGAGCCAAAGCCGAAAAAAAAATCATAGGTACTCTGAAAACATGAGCCAGGATTCAAAACCTTTGGTCCTCTGAAAACATGAGCCAAAGCCCAAAAAAAAAAAATCCTTGGTCCTCTGAAAACATGAGCCGAGATCCAAAACCTTTGGTCCTTTGAAAACATGTGCCAAAGCCCAAAAAAAAAAATTCTAGCTCCTCTGAAACATGAGCCAGGATCCTAAACCTTTGATCCTCTGAAAGCATGAGCCAAATCCCCAAAACAAAATCCTAGGTCCTCTGAAAACATGAGCCGGGATCCAAAACCTTTGGTCCTTTCAAAACATGAGCCAAAGCCCAAAAAAAAAAAATCCTAGCTCCTCTGAAGACATGAGCCAGGATCCAAAACCTTTGGTCCTTTGAAAACATGAGCCAAAGCCAAAAAAAAAAAATTCTAGGTCCTCTGAAAACATAAGCCAAGATCCAAAACCTTTGGTCCTCTGAAAACAAGAACCAAAGCCCCAAAAAAAAAATCCTCGGTCCTCTGAAAAAATGAGCCAGAGCCCAAAAAAAAAAATCCTAGGTCCTCTGAAAACATGAGCCAGGATTCAGAACCTTTGGTCCTCTGAATACATGAACCAAAGTCCAAATAAAAAAATCCTGGGTCGTTTAAAAACATGAGCCATGATTCAGAACCTTTGGTCCTCTGAAAAATGAGCCAAAGCCCAAAAAAAAAATCCTAGGCCCTCGGAAAACATGAGGAAGGATTTAGGACCTTTGGCCCTCTGAAAACATGAGCCAAAGCCGAAAAAAAAATATCCTAGGTCCTCTGAAAACTTGAGCCAGAATTCAGAACCTTTGGTCCTCTGAAAACTTGATCCAAAGCCCAAGAAAAAAAAAATCCTAGGTCCTTTGAAAACATGAGCCATGATCCAAAACCTTTGGTCCTTTTAAAAACATGAGCCAAAGCCCAAAAAAAAAAATCCTAGGTCCTCTGAAAACATGAGCCAGGATCCAAAACCTTTGGTCCTTTGAAAACATGATCCAAAGCCCAAAAAAAAAAAAATTTCTAGCTCCTCTGAAAACATGAGCCAGGATCCAAAACCTTTGATCCTCTGAAAGCATGAGCCAAATCCCCAAAACAAAATCCTAGGTCCTCTGAAAAGAAGAGCCGGGATCCAAAACCTTTGGTCCTTTCAAAACATGAGCCAAAGCCCAAAAAAAAAAAATCCTAGGTCCTCTGAAGACATGAGCCAGGATCCAAAACCTTGGTCCTTTGAAAACATGAGCCAAAGCCCAAAAAAAAAAAAATTCTAGCTCCTCTGAAAACATGAGCCAGGATCCAAAACCTTTGATCCTCTGAAAGCATGAGCAAAATCCCCAAAACAAAATCCTAGGTCCTCTGAAAACATGAGCCGGGGTCCAAAACCTTTGGTCCTTTCAAAACATGAGCCAAAGCCCAAAAAAAAAAAAATCCTAGGTCCTCTGAAGACATGAGCCAGGATCCAAAACCTTTGGTCCTTTGAAAACATGAGCCAAAGCCCAAAAAAAAAAAAATTCTAGGTCCTCTGAAAACATAAGCCAAGATCCAAAACCTTTGGTCTTTCGAAAACATGAGCCAAAGCCCAAAAAAAAAAATTCTAGGTCCTCTGAAAACATAAGCCAAGATCCAAAACCTTTGGTCCTTTGAAAGCATGAGCCAAAACCCAAAAAAAAAAATCCTAGGTCCTCTGAAAACATGAGCCAGGATCCAAAACTTTTGGTCCTCTAAAAACATGAGCCAAAGCAAAAAAAATAAAAAATATCCTAGGTCCTTTGAAAACATGAGCCAAGATCCAAAACCTTTGGTCCTCTGAAAACATGAACCAAAGCCCCAAAAAAAAAAATTCTAGGTCCTCTGAAAACATAAGCCCGGATTCAGAACCTTTGGTCCTCTGTAAACATGAGCCAAAGCCTAAAAAAAAAAAATCCTCGGTCCTCTGAAAACATGAGTCAGGATCTAAAACCTTTAGTCCTTTGAAAACATGAGCCAAAGCCCAAAAAAAAAAAATTTTAGGTCCTCTGAAAACATGAGCCAGGATCCAAAACCTTTGGTCCTCTAAAAACATGAGCCAAAGCGCAAAAAAAAAAATCCTAGGTCCTCTGAAAACATGAGCCGGGATCCAAAACCTTTGGTCCTCTAAAAACATGAGCCAAAGCCCAAAAAAAAAAAATCCTAGGTCCCCTGAAAACATGAGCCGGGATCCAAAACCTTTGATCCTTTGAAAAAATGAGCCAAAGCCCAAAAAAAAAAAAATTCTAGGTCCTCTAAAAACATGAGCCAGGATTCAAAACCTTTGGTCCTCTGAAAGCCTGAGCAAAATCCCCAAAACAAAATCCTAGGTCCTCTGAAAACATAAGCCGGGATCCTAAACCTTTGGTCCTCTAAAAACACGAGCCAAAGCCGGAAAAAAAATCATAGGTCCTCTGAAAGCATGAGCCAGGATTCAAAACCTTTGGTCCTCTGAAAACATGAGCCAAAGCCCAAAAAAAAAAAATCCTTGGTCCTCTGAAAACATGAGCCGAGATCCAAAACCTTTGGTCCTTTGAAAACATGTGCCAAAGCCCAAAAAAAAAAAATTCTAGCTCCTCTGAAACATAAGCCAGGATCCAAAACCTTTGATCCTCTGAAAGCATGAGCCAAATCCCCAAAACAAAATCCTAGGTCCTCTGAAAACATGAGCCGGGATCCAAAACCTTTGGTCCTTTCAAAACATGAGCCAAAGCCCAAAAAAAAAAAAATCCTAGGTCCTCTGAAGACATGAGCCAGGATCCAAAACCTTTGGTCCTTTGAAAACATGAGCCAAAGCCAAAAAAAAAAAATTCTAGGTCCTCTGAAAACATAAGCCAAGATCCAAAACCTTTGGTCCTCTGAAAACAAGAACCAAAGCCCCAAAAAAAAATCCTCGGTCCTCTGAAAAAATGAGCCAAAGCCCAAAAAAAAAATCCTAGGTCCTCTGAAAACATGAGCCAGGATTCAGAACCTTTGGTCCTCTGAATACATGAACCAAAGTCCAAATAAAAAAATCCTGGGTCCTTTAAAAACATGAGCCATGATTCAGAACCTTTGGTCCTCTGAAAAATGAGCCAAAGCCCAAAAAAAAAATCCTAGGCCCTCGGAAAACATGAGGAAGGATTTAGGACCTTTGGTCCTCTGAAAACATGAGCCAAAGCCGAAAAAAAAATATCCTAGGTCCTCTGAAAACTTGAGCCAGAATTCAGAACCTTTGGTCCTCTGAAAACTTGATCCAAAGCCCAAGAAAAAAAAAATCCTAGGTCCTTTGAAAACATGAGCCATGATCCAAAACCTTTGGTCCTCTGAAAACATGAGCCAAAGCCCAAAAAAAAAAATCCTAGGTCCTCTGAAAACATGAGCCAGGATCCAAAACCTTTGGTCCTTTGAAAACATGATCCAAAGCCCAAAAAAAAAAAAATTTCTAGCTCCTCTGAAAACATGAGCCAGGATCCAAAACCTTTGATCCTCTGAAAGCATGAGCCAAATCCCCAAAACAAAATCCTAGGTCCTCTGAAAACAAGAGCCGGGATCCAAAACCTTTGGTCCTTTCAAAACATGAGCCAAAGCCCAAAAAAAAAAAAATCCTAGGTCCTCTGAAGACATGAGCCAGGATCCAAAACCTTGGTCCTTTGAAAACATGAGCCAAAGCCCAAAAAAAAAAAAATTCTAGCTCCTCTGAAAACATGAGCCAGGATCCAAAACCTTTGATCCTCTGAAAGCATGAGCAAAATCCCCAAAACAAAATCCTAGGTCCTCTGAAAACATGAGCCGGGGTCCAAAACCTTTGGTCCTTTCAAAACATGAGCTAAAGCCCAAAAAAAAAAAAATCCTAGGTCCTCTGAAGACATGAGCCAGGATCCAAAACCTTTGGTCCTTTGAAAACATGAGCCAAAGCCCAAAAAAAAAAACATTCTAGGTCCTCTGAAAATATAAGCCAAGATCCAAAACCTTTGGTCCTATGAAAACTTGAACCAAAGCCCCAAAAAAAAAATCCTAGGTCCTCTGAAAACATGAGCCAGGATTCAGAACCTTTGGTCCTCTGAATACATGAACCAAAGCCCAAATAAAAAAATCCTGGGTCCTTTAATAACATGAGCCATGATTCAGAACCTTTGGTCCTCTAAAAACATGAGCCAAAGCGCAAAAAAAAAAATCCTAGGTCCTCTGAAAACATGAGCCAAGATCCAAAACCTTTGGACCTCTAAAAACATGAGCCAAAGCCCAAAAAAAAAAAATCCTAGGTCCTCTGAAAACATGAGCCGGGATCCAAAACCTTTGGTCCTTTGAAAACATGTGCCAAAGCCCAAAAAAAAAAAAATTCTAGCTCCTCTGAAAACATGAGCCAGGATCCAAAACCTGTGATCCTCTGAAAGCATGAGCCAAATCCCCAAAACAAAATCCTAGGTCCTCTGAAAACATGAGCCGGGATCCAAAACCTTTGGTCCTTTCAAAACATGAGCCAAAGCCCAAAAAAAAAAAATCCTAGGTCCTCTGAAGACATGAGCCAGGATCCAAAACCTTTGGTCCTTTGAAAACATGAGCCAAAGCCCAAAAAAAAAAAAAATTCTAGGTCCTCTAAAAACATAAGCCAAGATCCAAAACCTTTGGTCCTCTGAAAACATGAACCAAAGCCCCAAAAAAAAAATCCTTGGTCCTCTGAAAACATGAGCCAAAGCCCAAAAAAAAAAATCCTAGGTCCTCTGAAAACATGAGCCAGGATTCAGAACCTTTGGTCCTTTGAATACATGAACCAAAGCCCAAATAAAAAAATCCTGGGTCCTTTAAAAACATGAGCCATGATTCAGAACCTTTGGTCCTTTGAAAAATGAGCCAAAGCCCAAAAAAAAAATCCTAGGCCCTCTGAAAACCTGAGGAAGGATTTAGGACCTTTGGTCCTCTGAAAACATGAGCCAAAGCCGAAAAAAAAATATCCTAGGTCCTCTGAAAACTTGAGCCAGAATTCAGAACCTTTGGTCCTCTGAAAACTTGATCCAAAGCCCAAGAAAAAAAAATCCTAGGTCCTCTGAAAACATGAGCCATGATCCAAAACCTTTGGTCCTCTGAAAACATGAGCGAAAGCCTAAAAAAAAAAATCCTAGGTCCTCTGAAAACATGAGCCAGGATCCAAAACCTTTGGTCCTTTCAAAACATGAGCCAAAGCCCAAAAAAAAAAAATTTTAGGTCCTCTGAAAACATGAGCCAGGATCCAAAACCTTTGGTCTTTTGAAAACATGAGCCAAAGCCCAAAAAAAAAAATTCTAGGTCCTCTGAAAACGTAAGCCAAGATCCAAAACCTTTGGGCCTTTGAAAGCATGAGCCAAAACCCAAAAAAAAAATCCTAGGTCCTCTGAAAACATGAGCCAGAATCCAAAACTTTTGGTGCTCTAAAAACATGAGCCAAAGCCAAAAAAATAAAAAATATCCTAGGTCCTTTGAAAACATGAGCCAAGATCCAAAACCTTTGGTTCTCTGAAAACATGAACCAAAGCCCCAAAAAAAAAAATCCTAGGTCCTCTGAAAACATAAGCCCTGATTCAGAACCTTTGGTCCTCTGTAAACATGAGCCAAAGCCCAAAAAAAAAAAATCCTCGGTCCTCTGAAAACATGAGTCAGGATCTAAAACCTTTAGTCCTTTGAAAACATGAGCCAAAGCACAAAAAAAAAAATTTTTAGGTCCTCTAAAAACATGAGCCAGGATCCAAAACCTTTGGTCCTCTAAAAACATGAGCCAAAGCGCAAAAAAAAAAATCCTAGGTCCTCTGAAAACATGAGCCAAGATTCAGAACCTTTGGTCCTCTGAAAACATGAACCAAAGCCCAAATAAAAAAATCCTGGGTCCTTTAAAAACATGAGCCATGATTCAGAACCTTTGGTCCTCTAAAAACATGAGCCAAAGCGCAAAAAAAAAATCCTAGGTCCTCTGAAAACATGAGCCAGGATCCAAAACCTTTGGTCCTCTAAAAACATGAGCCAAAGCCCAAAAAAAAAAAATCCTAGGTCCTCTGAAAACTTGAGCCAGAATTCAGAACCTTTGGTCCTCTGAAAACTTGATCCAACGCCCAAGAAAAAAAAAATCCTAGGTCCTCTGAAAACATGAGCCATGATCCAAAACCTTTGGTCCTCTGAAAACATGAGCCAAAGCCTAAAAAAAAAATACTAGGCCCTCTAAAAACATGAGCTAGGATCCAAAACCTTTGGTCCTTTCAAAACATGAGCCAAAGCCCAAAAAAAAAAATTTTTAGGTCCTCTGAAAACATGAGCCAGGATCCAAAACCTTTGGTCTTTTGAAAACATGAGCCAAAGCCCAAAAAAAAAAATTCTAGGTCCTCTGAAAACATAAGCCAAGATCCAAAACCTTTGGGCCTTTGAAAGCATGAGCCAAAACCCAAAAAAAAAAATCCTAGGTCCTCTGAAAACATGAGCCAGAATCCAAAACTTTTGGTCCTCTAAAAACATGAGCCAAAGCCAAAAAAATAAAAAATATCCTAGGTCCTTTGAAAACATGAGCCAAGATCCAAAACCTTTGGTTCTCTGAAAACATGAACCAAAGCCCCAAAAAAAAAAAATCCTAAGTCCTCTGAAAACATAAGCCCTGATTCAGAACCTTTGGTCCTCTGTAAACATGAGCCAAAGCCCAAAAAAAAAAAATCCTCGGTCCTCTGAAAACATGAATCAGGACCTAAAACCTTTAGTCCTTTGAAAACATGAGCCAAAGCACAAAAAAAAAAATTTTTAGGTCCTCTAAAAACATGAGCCAGGATCCAAAACCTTTGGTCCTCTAAAAACATGAGCCAAAGCGCAAAAAAAAAAATCCTAGGTCCTCTGAAAACATGAGCCAGGATTCAGAACCTTTGGTCCTCTGAATACATGAACCAAAGCCCAAATAAAAAAATCCTGGGTCCTTTAAAAACATGAGCCATGATTCAGAACCTTTGGTCCTCTAAAAACATGAGCCAAAGCGCAAAAAAAAAAATCCTAGGTCCTCTGAAAACATGAGCCAGGATCCAAAACCTTTGGTCCTCTAAAAACATGAGCCAAAGCCCAAAAAAAAAAAATCCTAGGTCCTCTGAAAACTTGAGCCAGAATTCAGAACCTTTGGTCCTCTGAAAACTTGATCCAAAGCCCAAGAAAAAAAAATCCTAGGTCCTTTGAAAACATGAGCCATGATCCAAAACCTTTGGACCTCTGAAAACATGAGCCAAAGCCTAAAAAAAAAATCCTAGGTCCTCTAAAAACATGAGCCAGGATCCAAAACCTTTGGTCCTTTCAAAACAAGAGCCAAAGCCCAAAAAAAAAAATTTTTAGGTCCTCTGAAAACATGAGCCAGGATCCAAAACCTTTGGTGTTTTGAAAACATGAGCCAAAGCCCAAAAAAAAAAATTCTAGGTCCTCTGAAAAAATAAGCCAAGATCCAAAACCTTTGGGCCTTTGAAAGCATGAGCCAAAACCCAAAAAAAAAAATCCTAGGTCCTCTGAAAACATGAGCCAGAATCCAAAACTTTTGGTCCTCTAAAAACATGAGCCAAAGCCAAAAAAATAAAAAATATCCTAGGTCCTTTGAAAACATGAGCCAAGATCCAAAACCTTTGGTTCTCTGAAAACATGAACCAAAGCCCCCAAAAAAAAAAATCCTAGGTCCTCTGAAAGCATAAGCCCGGATTCAGAACCTTTGGTCCTCTGTAAATATGAGCCAAAGCCCAAAAAAAAAAATCCTCGGTCCTCTGAAAACATGAGTCAGGATCTAAAACCTTTAGTCCTTTGAAAACATGAGCCAAAGCACAAAAAAAAAAATTTTTAGGTCCTCTAAAAACATGAGCCAGGATCCAAAACCTTTGGTCCTCTAAAAACATGAGCCAAAGCGCAAAAAAAAAAATCCTAGGTCCTCTGAAAACGTGAGCCAGGATTCAGAACCTTTGGTCCTCTGAATACATGAACCAAAGCCCAAATAAAAAAATCCTGGGTCCTTTAAAAACATGAGCCATGATTCAGAACCTTTGGTCCTCTAAAAACATGAGCCAAAGCGCAAAAAAAAAAATCCTAGTTCCTCTGAAAACATGAGCCAGGATCCAAAACCTTTGGTCCTCTAAAAACATGAGCTAAAGCCCAAAAAAAAAAAATCCTAGGTCCTCTGGAAACTTGAGCCAGAATTCAGAACCATTGGTCCTCTGAAAACTAGATCCAAAGCCCAAGAAAAAAAAAATCCTAGGTCTTCTGAAAACATGAGCCATGATCCAAAACCTTTGGTCCTCTGAAAACATGAGCCAAAGCCTAAAAAAAAATCCTAGGTCCTCTGAAAACATGAGCCAGGATCCAAAACCTTTGGTCCTTTGAAAACATGAGCCAAAGCCCAAAAAAAAAAAATTTTAGGTCCTCTGAAAACATGAGCCAGGATCCAAAACCTTTGGTCTTTTGAAAACATGAGCCAAAGCCCAAAAAAAAAAATTCTAGGTCCTCTGAAAACATAAGCCAAGATCCAAAACCTTTGGTCCTTTGAAAGCATGAGCCAAAACCCATAAAAAAAAAAATCCTAGGTCCTCTGAAAACATGAGCCAGAATCCAAAACTTTTGGTCCTCTAAAAACATGAGCCAAAGCCAAAAAAATAAAAAATATCCTAGGTCATTTGAAAACATGAGCCAAGATCCAAAACCTTTGGTCCTCTGAAAACATGAACCAAAGCCACAAAAAAAAAAATCCTAGGTCCTCTGAAAACAGAAGCCCGGATTCAGAACCTTTGGTCCTCTGTAAACATGAGCCAAAGCCCAAAAAAAAAAATCCTCGGTCCTCTGAAAACATGAGTCAGGATCTAAAACCTTTAGTCCTTTGAAAACATGAGCCAAAGCCCAAAAAAAAAAATTTTAGGTCCTCTGAAAACATGAGCCAGGATCCAAAACCTTTGGTCCTCTAAAAACATGAGCCAAAGCGCAAAAAAAAAAATCCTAGGTCCTCTGAAAACATGAGCCAGGATCCAAAACCTTTGGTCCTCTAAAAACATGAGCCAAAGCCCAAAAAAAAAAAATCCTAGGTCCTCTGAAAACATGAGCCGGGATCCAAAACCTTTGATCCTTTGAAAACATGAGCCAAAGCCCTAAAAAAAAAAAATTCTAGGTCCTCTAAAAACATGAGCCAGGATTCAAAACGTTTGGTCCTCTAAAAGCATGAGCAAAATCCCCAAAACAAAATCCTAGGTCCTCTGAAAACATGAGCCGGGATCCAAAACCTTTGGTCCTCTAAAAATACGAGCCAAAGCCCAAAAAAAAAAATCCTAGGTCCACTGAAAACATGAGCCAGGATTCAAAACCTTTGGTCCTCCGAAAACATGAGCCAAAGCCCAAAAAAAAAAAATCCTAGGTCCTCTGAAAACTTGAGCTAGAATTCAGAACCTTTGGTCCTCTGAAAACTTGATCCAAAGCCCAAGAAAAAAAAATCCTAGGTCCTCTGAAAACATGAGCCATGATCCAAAACCTTTGGTCCTCTGAAAACATGAGCCAAAGCCTAAAAAAAAAATCCTAGGTCCTCTGAAAACATGAGCCAGGATCCAAAACCTTTGGTCCTTTCAAAACATGAGCCAAAGCCCAAAAAAAAAAATTTTTAGGTCCTCTGAAAACATGAGCCAGGATCCAAAACCTTTGGTCTTTTGAAAACATGAGCCAAAGCCCAAAAAAAAAAATCCTAGGTCCTCTGAAAACATGAGCCAGGATTCAGAACCTTTGGTCCTCTGAATACATGAACCAAAGCCCAAATAAAAAAATCCTGGGTCCTTTAAAAACATGAGCCATGATTCAGAACCTTTGGTCCTATGAAAAATGAGCCAAAGCCGAAAAAAAAATATCCTAGGTCCTCTGAAAACTTGAGCCAGAATTCAGAACCTTTGGTCCTCTGAAAACTTGATCCAAAGCCCAAGAAAAAAAAAATCCTAGGTCCTCTGAAAACATGAGCCATGATCCAAAACCTTTCGTCCTCTGAAAATATGAGCCAAAGCCTAAAAAAAAAATCCTAGGTCCTCTGAAAACATGAGCCAGGATCCAAAACCTTTGGTCATTTGAAAACATGAGCCAAAGCCCAAAAAAAAAAATTTTAGGTCCTCTGAAAGCATGAGCCAGGATCCAAAACCTTTGGTCTTTTGAAAACATGAGCCAAAACCCAAAAAAAAAATTCTAGGTCCTCTGAAAACATAAGCCAAGATCCAAAACCTTTGGTCCTTTGAAAGCATGAGCCAAAACCCAAAAAAAAAAATCCTAGGTCCTCTGAAAACATGAGCCAGAATCCAAAACTTTTGGTCCTCTAAAAACATGAGCCAAAGCCAAAAAAATAAAAAATATCCTAGGTCCTTTGAAAACATGAGACAAGATCCAAAACCTTTGGTCCTCTGAAAACATGAACCAAAGCCCCAAAAAAAAAAAATCCTAGGTCCTCTGAAAACATAAGCCCGGATTCAGAACCTTTGGTCCTCTGTAAACATGAGCCAAAGCTAAAAAAAAAAAATCCTCGGTCCTCTGAAAACATGAGTCAGGATCTGAAACCTTTAGACCTTTGAAAACATGAGCCAAAGCCTTAAAAAAAAATTTTTAGGTCCTCTGAAAACATGAGCCAGGATCCAAAACCTTTGGTCCTCTAAAAACATGAGCCAAAGCGCAAAAAAAAAAAATCCTAGGTCCTCTAAAAACATGAGCCAGGATCCAAAACCTTTGGTCCTCTAAAAACATGAGCCAAAACCCAAAAAAAAAAATCCTAGGTCCTCTTAAAACATGATCCGGGATCCAAAACCTTTGATCCTTTGAAAACATTAGCCAAAGCCCAAAAAAAAAAATTCTAGGCCCTCTAAAAACATGAGCCAGGATTCAAAACCTTTGGTCCTCTGAAAGCATGAGCCAAATCCCAAAAACAAAATCCTAGGTCCTCTGAAAACATGAGCCGGGATCCAAAACCTTTGATCCTCTAAAAACACGAGCCAAAGCCCAAAAAAAAAATCCTAGGTCCTCTGAAAACATGAGCCAGGATCCAAAACCTTTGGTCCTCTGAAAACATGAGCCAAGGCCCAAAAATAAAAATCCTTGGTCCTCTGAAAACGTGAGCCGGGATCCAAAAGCTTTGGTCCTTTGAAAACATGTGCCAAAGCCCAAAAAAAAAAAATTCTAGCTCCTCTAAAAACATGAGCCAGGATTCAAAACCTTTGGTCCTCCGAAAACATGAGCCAAATCTCAAAAAAAAAAAAATCCTTGGTCCTCTGAAAACATGAGCCGAGATCCAAAACCATTGGTCCTTTGAAAACATGTGCCAAAGCCCAAAAAAAAAAAAAATTCTAGCTCCTCTGAAAACATGAGCCAGGATCAAAAACCTTTGATCCTCTGAAAGCATGAGCCAAATCCCCAAAACAAAATCCTAGGTCCTCTGAAAACATGAGCCGGGATCCTTTGATCCTTTGAAAACATGAGCCAAAGCCCAAAAAAAAAAAAATTCTAGGTCCTCTAAAAACATGAGCCAGGATTCAAAACCTTTGGTCCTCTGAAAGCATGAGCAAAATCCCCAAAACAAAATCCTAGGTCCTCTGAAAACATGAGCCGGGATCCAAAACCTTTGGTCCTCTAAAAACACGAGCCAAAGCCCAAAAAAAAAAATCCTAGGTCCTCTGAAAACATGAGCCAGGATTCAAAACCTTTGGTCCTTCGAAAACATGTGCCAAAGCCCAAAAAAAAAAATCCTTGGTCCCCTGAAAACATGAGCCGAGATCCAAAACCTTTGGTCCTTTGAAAACATGTGCCAAAGCCCAAAAAAAAAAAAAATTCTAGCTCCTCTGAAAACATGAGCCAGGATCCAAAACCTTTGATCCTCTGAAAGCATGAGCCAAATCCCCAAAACAAAATCCTAGGTCCTCTGAAAACATGAGCCGGGATCCAAAACCTTTGGTCCTTTCAAAACATGAGCCAAAGCCCAAAAAAAAAAAAATCCTAGGTCCTCTGAAGACATGAGCCAGGATCCAAAACCTTTGGTCCTTTGAAAACATGAGCCAAAGCCCAAAAAAAAAAATTCTAGGTCCTCTGAAAACATAAGCCAAGATCCAAAACCTTTGGTACTCTGAAAACATGAACCAAAGCCCCAAAAAAAAAAATCCTCGGTCCTCTGAAAACATGAGCCAAAGCCCAAAAAAAAAAATCCTAAGTCCTCTGAAAACATGAGCCAGGATTCAGAACCTTTGGTCCTCTGAATACATGAACCAAAGCCCAAATAAAAAAATCCTGGGTCCTTTAAAAACATTAGCCATGATTCAGAACCTTTGGTCCTTTGAAAAATGAGCCAAAGCCCAAAAAAAAAATCCTAGGCCCTCGGAAAACATGAGGAAGGATTTAGGACCTTTGGTCCTCTGAAAACATGAGCCAAAGCCGAAAAAAAAATATCCTAGGTCCTCTGAAAACTTGAGCCAGAATTCAGAACCTTTGGTCCTCTGAAAACTTGATCCAAAGCCCAAGAAAAAAAAAATCCTAGGTCTTCTGAAAACATGAGCCATGATCCAAAACCTTTGGTCCTCTGAAAACATGAGCCAAAGCCCCAAAAAAAAAATCCTAGGTCCTCTGAAAACATGAGCCAGGATCCAAAACCTTTGGTCCTTTGAAAACATGAGCCAAAGCCCAAAAAAAAAAATTTTATGTCCTCTGAAAATATGAGCTAGGATCCAAAACCTTTGGTCTTTTGAAAACATAAGCCAAAGCCCAAAAAAAAAAAATTCTAGGTCCTCTGAAAACATAAGCCAAGATCCAAAACCTTTGGGCCTTTGAAAGCATGAGCCAAAACCCAAAAAAAAAAATCCTAGGTCCTCTGAAAACATGAGCCAGAATCCAAAACTTTTGGTCCTCTAAAAACATGAGCCAAAGCCAAAAAAATAAAAAATATCCTAGGTCCTTTGAAAACATGAGCCAAGATCCAAAACCTTTGGTTCTCTGAAAACATGAACCAAAGCCCCAAAAAAAAAAAATCCTAGGTCCTCTGAAAACATAAGCCCGGATTCAGAACCTTTGGTCCTCTGTAAACATGTGCCAAAGCCCAAAAAAAAAAAATCCTCTGTCCTCTGAAAACATGAGTCAGGATCTAAAACCTTTAGTCCTTTGAAAACATGAGCCAAAGCCCAAAAAAAAAATTTTTAGGTCCTCTGAAAACATGAGCCAGGATCCAAAACCTTTGGTCCTCTAAAAACATGAGCCAAAGCGCAAAAAAAAAAAAATCCTAGGTCCTCTAAAAACATGAGCCAGGATCCAAAACCTTTGGTCCTCTAAAAACATGAGCCAAAACCCAAAAAAAAAAAATCCTAGGTCCTCTTAAAACATGAGCCGGGATCCAAAACCTTTGATCCTTTGAAAACATTAGCCAAAGCCCAAAAAAAAAAATTCTAGGCCCTCTAAAAACATGAGCCAGGATTCAAAACCTTTGGTCCTCTGAAAGCATGAGCCAAATCCCAAAAACAAAATCCTAGGTCCTCTGAAAACATGAGCCGGGATCCAAAACCTTTGATCCTCTAAAAACACGAGCCAAAGCCCAAAAAAAAAATCCTAGGTCCTCTGAAAACATGAGCCAGGATCCAAAACCTTTGGTCCTCTGAAAACATGAGCCAAGGCCCAAAAATAAAAATCCTTGGTCCTCTGAAAACGTGAGCCGGGATCCAAAAGCTTTGGTCCTTTGAAAACATGTGCCAAAGCCCAAAAAAAAAAAATTCTAGCTCCTCTGAAAACATGAGCCAGGATTCAAAACCTTTGGTCCTCCGAAAACATGAGCCAAATCTCAAAAAAAAAAAAATCCTTGGTCCTCTGAAAACATGAGCCGAGATCCAAAACCTTTGGTCCTTTGAAAACATGTGCCAAAGCCCAAAAAAAAAAAAATTCTAGCTCCTCTGAAAACATGAGCCAGGATCAAAAACCTTTGATCCTCTGAAAGCATGAGCCAAATCCCCAAAACAAAATCCTAGGTCCTCTGAAAACATGAGCCGGGATCCTTTGATCCTTTGAAAACATGAGCCAAAGCCCAAAAAAAAAAAAATTCTAGGTCCTCTAAAAACATGAGCCAGGATTCAAAACCTTTGGTCCTCTGAAAGCATGAGCAAAATCCCCAAAACAAAATCCTAGGTCCTCTGAAAACATGAGCCGGGATCCAAAACCTTTGGTCCTCTAAAAACACGAGCCAAAGCCCAAAAAAAAAAAATCCTAGGTCCTCTGAAAACATGAGCCAGGATTCAAAACCTTTGGTCCTCCGAAAACATGTGCCAAAGCCCAAAAAAAAAAATCCTTGGTCCCCTGAAAACATGAGCCGAGATCCAAAACCTTTGGTCCTTTGAAAACATGTGCCAAAGCCCAAAAAAAAAAAAAATTCTAGCTCCTCTGAAAACATGAGCCAGGATCCAAAACCTTTGATCCTCTGAAAGCATGAGCCAAATCCCCAAAACAAAATCCTAGGTCCTCTGAAAACATGAGCCGGGATCCAAAACCTTTGGTCCTTTCAAAACATGAGCCAAAGCCCAAAAAAAAAAAAATCCTAGGTCCTCTGAAGACATGAGCCAGGATCCAAAACCTTTGGTCCTTTGAAAACATGAGCCAAAGCCCAAAAAAAAAAAATTCTAGGTCCTCTGAAAACATAAGCCAAGATCCAAAACCTTTGGTACTCTGAGAACATGAACCAAAGCCCAAAAAAAAAAAATCCTCGGTCCTCTGAAAACATGAGCCAAAGCCCAAAAAAAAAAAATCCTAGGTCCTCTGAAAACATGAGCCAGGATTCAGAACCTTTGGTCCTCTGAATACATGAACCAAAGCCCATATAAAAAAATCCTGGGTCCTTTAAAAACATTAGCCATGATTCAGAACCTTTGGTCCTTTGAAAAATGAGCCAAAGCCCAAAAAAAAAATCCTAGGCCCTCGGAAAACATGAGGAAGGATTTAGGACCTTTGGTCCTCTGAAAACATGAGCCAAAGCCGAAAAAAAAATATCCTAGGTCATCTGAAAACTTGAGCCAGAATTCAGAACCTTTGGTCCTCTGAAAACTTGATCCAAAGCCCAAGAAAAAAAAAATCCTAGGTCCTCTGAAAACATGAGCCATGATCCAAAACCTTTGGTCCTCTGAAAACATGAGCCAAAGCCTAAAAAAAAAATCCTAGGTCCTCTGAAAACATGAGCCAGGATCCAAAACCTTTGGTCCTTTCAAAACATGAGCCAAAGCCCAAAAAAAAAAATTTTATGTCCTCTGAAAATATGAGCCAGGATCCAAAACCTTTGGTCTTTTGAAAACATAAGCCAAAGCCCAAAAAAAAAAATTCTAGGTCCTCTGAAAACATAAGCCAAGATCCAAAACCTTTGGGCCTTTGAAAGCATGAGCCAAAACCCAAAAAAAAAAATCCTAGGTCCTCTGAAAACATGAGCCAGAATCCAAAACTTTTGGTCCTCCAAAAACATGAGCCAAAGCCAAAAAAATAAAAAATATCCTAGGTCCTTTGAAAACATGAGCCAAGATCCAAAACCTTTGGTTCTCTGAAAACATGAACCAAAGCCCCAAAAAAAAAAAATCCTAGGTCCTCTGAAAACATAAGCCCGGATTCAGAACCTTTGGTCCTCTGTAAACATGTGCCAAAGCCCAAAAAAAAAAAATCCTCTGTCCTCTGAAAACATGAGTCAGGATCTAAAACCTTTAGTCCTTTGAAAACATGAGCCAAAGCCCAAAAAAAAAAATTTTTAGGTCCTCTAAAAACATGAGCCAGGATCCAAAACCTTTGGTCCTCTAAAAACATGAGCCAAAGCGCAAAAAAAAAAATCCTAGGTCCTCTGAAAACATGAGCCAGGATCCAAAGCCGTTGGTCCTCTAAAAACATGAGCCAAAACCCAAAAAAAAAAAATCCTAGGTCCTCTTAAAACATGAGCCGGGATCCAAAACCTTTGATCTTTTGAAAACATGAGCCAAAGCCCAAAAAAAAAAAAATTCTAGGTCCTCTAAAAACATGAGCCAAGATTCAAAACCTTTGGTCCTTTGAAAACATGAGCCAAATCCCCAAAACAAAATCCTAGGTCCTCTGAAAACATGAGCCGGGATCCAAAACCTTTGATCCTCTAAAAACACGAGCCAAAGCCCAAAAAAAAAAATCCTAGGTCCTCTGAAAACATGAGCCAGGATCCAAAACCTTTGGTCCTCTGAAAACATGAGCCAAAGCCCAAAAAAAAAAAATCCTTGGTCCTCTGAAAACATGAGCCGGGATCCAAAACCTTTGGTCCTTTGAAAACATGTGCCAATGCCCAAAAAAAAAAAAAAATCTAGCTCCTCTGAAAACATGAGCCAGGATCCAAAACCTTTGATCCTCTGAAAGCATGAGCCAAATCCCCAAAAAAAAATCCTAGGTCCTCTGAAAACATGAGTCGGGATCCAAAACCTTTGGTCCTTTGAAAACATGAGCCAAAGCCCAAAAAAAAAAAAATCCTAGGTCCTCTGAAGACATGAGCCAGGATCCAAAACCTTTGGTCCTTTGAAAACATGAGCCAAAGCCCAAAAAAAAAAATTCTAGGTCCTCTGAAAACATAAGCCAAGATCCAAAACCTTTGGTGCTCTGAAAACATGAACCAAAGCCCCAAAAAAAAAATCCTTGGTCCTCTGAAAACATGAGCCAAAGCCCAAAAAAAAAAAATCCTAGGTCCTCTGAAAACATGAGCCAGGATCCAAAACCTTTGGTCCTTTGAAAACATGAGCCAAAGCCCAAAAAAAAAAAATTCTAGGTCCTCTGAAAACATAAGCCAAGATCCAAAACCTTTGGTACTCTGAGAACATGAACCAAAGCCCAAAAAAAAAAAATCCTCGGTCCTCTGAAAACATGAGCCAAAGCCCAAAAAAAAAAATCCTAGGTCCTCTGAAAACATGAGCCAGGATTCAGAAACTTTGGTCCTCTGAATACATGAACCAAAGCCCAAATAAAAAAATCCTGGGTCCTTTAAAAACATTAGCCATGATTCAGAACCTTTGGTCCTTTGAAAAATGAGCCAAAGCCCAAAAAAAAAATCCTAGGCCCTCGGAAAACATGAGGAAGGATTTAGGACCTTTGGTCCTCTGAAAACATGAGCCAAAGCCGAAAAAAAAATATCCTAGGTCATCTGAAAACTTGAGCCAGAATTCAGAACCTTTGGTCCTCTGAAAACTTGATCCAAAGCCCAAGAAAAAAAAAATCCTAGGTCCTCTGAAAACATGAGCCATGATCCAAAACCTTTGGTCCTCTGAAAACATGAGCCAAAGCCTAAAAAAAAAATCCTAGGTCCTCTGAAAACATGAGCCAGGATCCAAAACCTTTGGTCCTTTCAAAACATGAGCCAAAGCCCAAAAAAAAAAATTTTATGTCCTCTGAAAATATGAGCCAGGATCCAAAACCTTTGGTCTTTTGAAAACATAAGCCAAAGCCCAAAAAAAAAAATTCTAGGTCCTCTGAAAACATAAGCCAAGATCCAAAACCTTTGGGCCTTTGAAAGCATGAGCCAAAACCCAAAAAAAAAAATCCTAGGTCCTCTGAAAACATGAGCCAGAATCCAAAACTTTTGGTCCTCCAAAAACATGAGCCAAAGCCAAAAAAATAAAAAATATCCTAGGTCCTTTGAAAACATGAGCCAAGATCCAAAACCTTTGGTTCTCTGAAAACATGAACCAAAGCCCCAAAAAAAAAAAATCATAGGTCCTCTGAAAACATAAGCCCGGATTCAGAACCTTTGGTCCTCTGTAAACATGTGCCAAAGCCCAAAAAAAAAAAATCCTCTGTCCTCTGAAAACATGAGTCAGGATCTAAAACCTTTAGTCCTTTGAAAACATGAGCCAAAGCCCAAAAAAAAAAATTTTTAGGTCCTCTAAAAACATGAGCCAGGATCCAAAACCTTTGGTCCTCTAAAAACATGAGCCAAAGCGCAAAAAAAAAAATCCTAGGTCCTCTGAAAACATGAGCCAGGATCCAAAGCCGTTGGTCCTCTAAAAACATGAGCCAAAACCCAAAAAAAAAAAATCCTAGGTCCTCTTAAAACATGAGCCGGGATCCAAAACCTTTGATCTTTTGAAAACATGAGCCAAAGCCCAAAAAAAAAAAAATTCTAGGTCCTCTAAAAACATGAGCCAAGATTCAAAACCTTTGGTCCTTTGAAAACATGAGCCAAATCCCCAAAACAAAATCCTAGGTCCTCTGAAAACATGAGCCGGGATCCAAAACCTTTGATTCTCTAAAAACACGAGCCAAAGCCCAAAAAAAAAAATCCTAGGTCCTCTGAAAACATGAGCCAGGATCCAAAACCTTTGGTCCTCTGAAAACATGAGCCAAAGCCCAAAAAAAAAAAATCCTTGGTCCTCTGAAAACATGAGCCGGGATCCAAAACCTTTGGTCCTTTGAAAACATGTGCCAATGCCCAAAAAAAAAAAAAATCTAGCTCCTCTGAAAACATGAGCCAGGATCCAAAACCTTTGATCCTCTGAAAGCATGAGCCAAATCCCCAAAAAAAAATCCTAGGTCCTCTGAAAACATGAGTCGGGATCCAAAACCTTTGGTCCTTTGAAAACATGAGCCAAAGCCCAAAAAAAAAAAAATCCTAGGTCCTCTGAAGACATGAGCCAGGATCCAAAACCTTTGGTCCTTTGAAAACATGAGCCAAAGCCCAAAAAAAAAAATTCTAGGTCCTCTGAAAACATAAGCCAAGATCCAAAACCTTTGGTGCTCTGAAAACATGAACCAAAGCCCCAAAAAAAAAATCCTTGGTCCTCTGAAAACATGAGCCAAAGCCCAAAAAAAAAAAATCCTAGGTCCTCTGAAAACATGAGCCAGGATTCAGAACCTTTGGTCCTCTGAATACATGAACCAAAGCCCAAATAAAAAAATCCTGGGTCCTTTAAAAACATGAGCCATGATTCAGAACCTTTGGTGCTTTGAAAAATGAGCCAAAGCCCAAAAAACAAATCCTAGGCCCTCGGAAATCATGAGGAAGGATTTAGGACCTTTGGTCCTCTGAAAACATGAGCCAAAGCCGAAAAAAAAATATCCTAGGTCCTCTGAAAACTTGAGCCAGAATTCAGAACCTTTGGTCCTCTGAAAACTTGATCCAAAGCCCAAGAAAAAAAAAATCCTAGGTCTTCTGAAAACATGAGCCATGATCCAAAACCTTTGGTCCTCTGAAAACATGAGCCAAAGCCCCAAAAAAAAAATCCTAGGTCCTCTGAAAACATGAGCCAGGATCCAAAACCTTTGGTCCTTTGAAAACATGAGCCAAAGCCCAAAAAAAAAAATTTTAGGTCCTCTGAAAACATGAGCCAGGATCCAAAACCTTTGGTCTTTTGAAAACATGAGCCAAAGCCCAAAAAAAAAAATTCTAGGTCCTCTGAAAACTTAAGCCAAGATCCAAAACCTTTGGTCCTTTGAAAGCATGAGCCAAAAAAAAAAAAAAAAATCCTAGGTCCTCTGAAAACATGAGCCAGGATCCAAAACCTTTGGTCCTCTAAAAACATGAGCCAAAACCAAAAAAATAAAAAATATACTAGGTCCTTTGAAAACATGAGCCAAGATCCAACACCTTTGGTCCTCTGAACAAATGAACCAAAGCCCGAAAAAAAAAAAAAAATCCTAGGTCCTCTGAAAACATAAGCCCGGATTCAGAACCTTTGGTCCTCGGTAAACATGAGCCAAAGCCCAAAAAAAAAAAAATCCTAGGTCCTCTGAAAACATGAGCTAGGATCTAAAATCTTTGGTCCTTTGAAAACATGAGCCAAAGCCCAAAAAAAAAAATTTTTAGGTCCTCTGAAAACATGAGCCAGGATCCAAAACCTTTGGTCCTCTGAAAACATGAGCCAAAGCCCCAAAAAAAAAAAATCCTAGGTCCTCTGAAAACATGAGCCAGGATCCAAAACTTTTGGTCCTCTAAAAACATGAGCCAAAGCCAAAAAAATAAAAAATATCCTAGGTCCTTTGAAAACATGAGCCAGGATCCAAAACCTTTGATCCTCTGAAAACATGAGCCAAAGCCAAAAAAAAAAAAAAATCCTGGGTCCTCTTAAAACATGAGCCGGGATCCAAAACCTTTGATCCTTTGAAAACATGAGCCAAAGCACAAAAAAAAAAAATTCTAGGTCCTCTGAAAACATGAGCCAGGATTCAAAACCTTTGGTCCTCTGAAAGCATGAGCCAAATCCCCAAAACAAAATCCGAGGTCCTCTGAAAACATGAGCCGGGATCCAAAACCTTTGGTCCTCTAAAAACATGAGCCAAAGCCCAAAAAAAAAATCCTAGGTCCTCTGAAAACATGAGCCAAAGCCCCAAAAAAAAAATCCTAGGTCCTCTGAAAACTTGAGCCGGGATCCAAAACCTTTGGTCCTTTGAAAACATGAGCCAAAGCCCAAAAAAAAAAATTCTAGGTCCTCTGAAAACATGAGCCAGGATCCAAAACCTTTGATCCTCTGAAAGCATGAGCCAAATCCCCAAAACAAAATCCTAGGTCCTCTGAAAACATGAGCCGGGATCCAAAACCTTTGGTCCTCTAAAAACATGAGCCAAAGCCCAAAAAAAAAAAAAATCCTAGGTCCTCTGAAAACATGAGCCAGGATTTAAAACCTTTGGTCCTCTGGAAACATGAGCCAATGCCCCAAAAAAAAAAAAAAACCTAGGTCCTCTGAAAATATGAACCAGGATTCAGAACCTTTGGTCCTCTGAAAACATGGGCCAAAGCCCAAAAAAAAAAATCCTAGGTCCTCTGAAAACATGAGACAAAGCCCGAAAAAAAAATCCTAGGTCCTCTGAAAACATGATCCAGGATCCAAAACTTTTGGTCCTCTTAAAACATGAGCTAAAGCCCAAAAAAAAAAATCCTAGATCCTCTTAAAACATACGCCAGGATCCAAAATCTTTGGTCCTCTGAAAACATGAGCCAATGCCTAAAAAACCCTTGGTCCTCTGAAAACATGAGCTAAGATCCAAAATCCTAGGTCCTCTAAAAACATGAGCCAAGATCTAAAACCTTTGGTCCTCTGAAAACATGAGCCAAAGCCCAAAAAAAAAAATCCTAGGTCCTCTAAAAACATGAGCCAGGATCCAAAACCTTTGGTCCTCTGAAAATATGAGCCAAAGCTCAAGAAAAAAAAATCCTAGGTCCTCTGAAAACATGAGCCAGGATCCAAAACCTTTGGTCCTTTGAAAACATGAGCCAAGGCCCAGAAAACCGTTGGTCCTCTGAAAGCATGACCTAAGATCCAAAATTCTAGGTCCTCTGAAAACATGAGCCAGGATCCAATACCTTTGGTTCCCTGAAAACCTGAGCCAAAGCCCAAAAAAAAAATCCAATGTCCTCTGAAAACATGAGCCAGGATCGTAAAGTTTTGGTCCTTTGAAAACATTACCCAAAGCCAAAAAAAAAAAAAAAAATCCTAGGTCCTTTGAAAACATGATTCAAGATTCCGAACCTTTGGTCCTCTGAAAACATGAGCCAAAGCCCAAAAAAAAAAATTCCTAGGTCCTCTGAAAACATGAGCCAGGATTCAGAACTTTTGGTCCTCTGAAAACATGAGCCAAAACCCAAAAAAAAAATCCTAACTCCTTTGAAAACTTGAGCCAGAATTCAGAACCTTTGGTCCTCTGAAAACATGAGCCAAAGCCCAAAAAAAAAAAATCCTAGGACCTCTAATGACATGAGCCAGGATTTAGAACCTTTGGTCCTCTGAAAACATGTGCCAAGGCCCAAAAAAATAAAATCCTAGGTCTTCTGAAAACATGAGCAAGGATTTCGGACCTTTGGTCTTCTGAAAACAGGAGCCAAAGCCCAGAAAAAAAACCATAGGTCCTCTGAAAACATGAGCCAGGATCCAAAACCTTTGGTCCTCTAAAAACATGAGACAAAGCTCAAAAAAAAAATCCTAGGTCCTCTGAAAACATGAGCTACGATCCAAAACATTTGGTCCTGCCAAAGCCCAAAAAAAAAAAATCCTAGGTCCTCAGAAAACATGAGCCTGGATCCAAAATCTTTGGTCCTCTGAAAACATGAGCCAAAGCCCAAAAAAACCATGGTCCTCTGAAAACATAAGCTAAGATCCAAAATCCTAGGTCCTCTTAAAACATGAGCCAGGATCCAAAACCTTTGGTCCTCTGAAAACATGAGCCAAAGCCCAAAAAAAAAAAAAAAATCCTAGGTCCTCTTAAAACATGAGCCAGGATCCAAAAGCTTTAGTCCTCTGAAGACATGAGCCAAAGCAGAAAAAAAAAATCCTAGGTCTTTTGAAAACATGAGCCAGGATTAAGAACCTTTGGTCCTCTGAAAACATTAACCAAAGGCCAAAAAAAAAAATCCTAGGTCCTCTGAAAACATGAGCCAGGATTCAGAACCTTTGGTCCTCTGAAAACATGAGTCAAAGCCCAAATAAAAAAATCCTAGGTCCTTTGAAAACATGAGCCAGGATTCAGAACCATTGGTTCTCTGAAAAATGAGCCAAAGCCCAAAAAAAAAAAAATCCTAGGTCCTCCGAAAACATGAGCCAGGATCCAAAACTTTTGGTCCTCTAAAAACATGGGCCAAAGCCCCAAAAAAAAAAATCCTCAGTCCTCTGAAAACATGAGCCGAAGCCCCAAAAAAAAAAATCCTAGGTCCTCTGAAAACATGATACAGGATTCAAAACCTTTGGTCCTCTGAAAACATAAGCCAAAGCCCAAAAAAAAAAAATCCTAGGTCCTCTGAAAACATGAGCCAAAACCCAAGAAAAAAAAATCCTCGGCCTTCGGAAAACATGAGCCAGGATCCAAAACCTTTGGTCCTCTGAAAACATGAGCCAAAGCACAAAAAAAAAAAAAATCCTAGATCCTCTTAAAACACGAGCCAGGATCCACAATCTTTGGTCCTCTGAAAACGTGAGCTAAAGCCTAAAAAACCCTTGGTCTTCTGAAAACAAGAGCCAAGATCCAAAATCCTAGGTCCTCTGAAAATATGAGCCAGGATCCAAAACCTTTGGTCCTCTGAAAACATGAGCCAAAGCCCAAAAAACAAAAATCGTAGGTCCTCTGAAAACATGAGCCAGGATCCAAAACATTTGGTCCTTTGAAAACATGACCCAAAGCCCAAAAAAAAAGATTCTAGGTCCTCTGAAAATATAAGCCAAGATCCAAAACCTTTGGTCCTTTGAAAGCATGAGCCAAAGCCCAAAAAAAAAAAATTCTAGGCCCTCTGAAAACATGAGCCAGGATCCAAAACTTTTGGTCCTCTAAAAACATGAACCAAAGCCAAACAAAAAAAAAAATCCTAGGTCCTTTGAAAACATGAGCCAGGATCCAAAACCTTTGGTCCTCTAAAAACATGAGCCAAAGCCAAAAAAATAAAAAATCCTAGGACCTCTGAAAACATGAGCCAGGATCCAAAACCTTTGGTCCTCTGAAAACATGAACCAAAGCCCCAAAAAAAAAAAAAATCCTAGGTCCTCTAAAATAATGAGCCAGGATTCAGAACCTTTGGTCCTCTGTAAACATGAGCCAAAGCCCAAAAAAAAAATCCTAGGTCCTCTGAAAACATAAGCCAGGATTCAGAACCTTTGGTCCTCTAAAAACATGAGCCAAAGCCCAAGAAAAAAAAAATCCTATGTCCTCTGAAAACATGAGCCAGGATCCAAAACCTTGGTCCTCTAAAAACATGAGATAAAGCACAAAAAAAATAAAAAAAAAATCCTAGTTCCTCTGAAAACATGAGCTAGGATCCAAAACCTTTGGTCCAGCCAAAGCCCAAAAAAAAAAAGAAAAAAAAACCCTAGGTCCTCTGAAAACATGAGCCAGAATCCAAAATCTTTTGTCCTCTGAAAACATGAGCCAAAGCCCAAAAAACCCTTGGTCCTCTGAAAGCATGAGCTAAGATCCAAAATCCTAGGTCCTCTGAAAACATGAGCCAGGATCCAAAACCTTTGATCCCCTGAGAACATAAGCCAAAACCCTAAAAAAAAATCCTAGGTCCTCTGAAAAGATGTGCCAGGATCCAAAAGCTTTGGTCCTTTGAAAACATGAGTCAAAGCCCAAAAAAAAATCCTAGTTCCTTTGAAAACATGATCCAAGATTCAGAACCTTTGGTCCTCTGAAAACATGAGCCAAATCCCAAAAAAAAAAATCCTAGGTCCTTTGAAAACATGAGCCAGGATTCAGAACATTTAGTCCTCTGAAAACATGAGCCAAAGCCCAAAAAAAAAAATCCTAGTTCCTTTGAAAACATGAGCTAGGATTCAGAACCTTTGGTCCTCTAAAAACATGAGGCAAAGCCCAAAAAAAAAAAATCCTAGGTCCTCTGAAAACATGAGCCAGGATTTAGAACCTTTGGTCCTCTGAAAACATGAGCCAAGGCCCAAAAAAAAAAAATCCTAGGTCCTCTGAAAACATGAGCCAGGATTCAGAACCTTTGGTCCTCTAAAAACATGAGCCAAAGCCCAGGAAAAACAAAAAAAAAATCCTAAGTCCTCTGAAAACATGAGCCAGGATCGAAAACTTTTGGTCCTCTGAAAACATGAGCCAAAGCCCAAAAAAAAAAATCCTAGGTCCTCTGAAAACATGAGCCAAGATCCAAAACCTCTGGTCCTTTGAAAACATGAGCCAAAGCCCAAAAAAAAAAAATTCTATGTCCTCTGAAAATATGAGCCAGGATCTAAAACCTTTGGTCCTCTGAAAGCATGAGCCAAAGCCCCAAAAAAAAAAATCCTAGGTTCTTTGAAAACATGAGCCAGGATCCAAAACTTTTGGTCCTCTAAAAACATGAGCCAAAGCAAAAAAAAAAAAAAAAAAAAATCCTAGTTCCTTTGAAAACATGAGCCAGGATTTAAAACCTTTGGTCCTCTAAATACTTGAGCCAAAGCCCAAAAAAAAAATCCTAGGTCCTCTGAAAACATGAGCCAGGATCTAAAACCTTTGGTCCTCTGAAAACATGAGCTAAAGCCCAAAAAAAAATAAATCCTAGGTCTTCTGAAAACATGAGCCAGGATTCAAAATCTTTGGTACTCTAAAAACATGAGCCAAAGCCCAAAAAAAAAAAAATCCTAGTTCCTCTGAAAACATGAGCTAGGATTCAGAACCTTTTGTCCTCTGAAAACATGAACCAAAGCCCAAGAAGGAAAAAAAAATCCTAGATCCTCTGAAAACGTGAGCCAGGATCCAAAACCTTTGGTCTTCTGAAAACATGAGCCAAAGCCCAAAAAAAAAAATCCTAGGTCCTCTGAAAACATGAGCAAGGATCCAAAATCTTTGGTCCTCTGAAAACATGAGCCAAAGCTCAAAAAACCCTTGGTCCTCCGAAAACATAAGCTAAGATTCAAAATCCTAGGTCCTCTAAAAACATGAGCCAGGATCCAAAACCTTTGGTCCTCTAAAAATATGAGCCAGAGCCCAAAAAAAAAAAAAATCCTAGGTCCTCTGAAAACATGAGCTAGGATCCAAAACCTTTGGTCCTCTGATAACATGTGTCGAAGCCCAAAAAAAAAAAATCCTAGGTCCTCTGAAAACATGAGCCAGGATCCAAAACCTTTGGTCCTTTGAAAACATGAGCCAAAGCCCAAAAAAAAAAAACCTTGGTCCTTTGAAACACATTACCAGAATCTTCATATTTTCTTCACTGTAGGTAAGTATGTCTTGTACTCATCCAAAAAAAAAAAAAAGAAATTTGCATGCATGCATGAACTACGTTTCGACCTGAGCCTCCCACCGAGAGGTACGTAGGCAATCTCCCTCGAGATTCGGTCCACATTTTGATCCACAACATGACTATCAACATTTACATCTATATGCATCACACATTCACCACGGTTAAATACTGATTGCAAAGTTAGGTGTCTTTTTCATACGTTGACATTCGCTTTTCAAGCTCTGCCAATGTGGGGCATTCTGTGGACACCCCATTTTGCAACCCGCATTTAACCTCACATGGAGGGTAAAATGGTAATTTTTCCTTGAAAATATGCATCTTGATCTTTAATCTCATTTCACCAAAATGATCTTGATGTTGTAACGATCAAATCGACTGGTCATAAGCCCTGATCGGATCATCGGATTGAAAGTTATCATCAAATCAAGTTTTAATGACCGAGATGCACTATCACAAATTGAGTTCGACTATATGTGATTATGAACAATTGATTCCAATTGGTTATAATTATAATCAATTTGAGATTAATGATGTGTCATAATTTGATTAGTTAGGACTACATTTTATTGTGAGGTTGCATACACCTAATTAATTAGATAGATAAACATTAATTATTCAATGAGTAATTTGTGCAATTATCTTTTAATTAGGGTAAATTTGGAACCAATTAAGTCTGAAATGGGAGTGATTGGAGCCATTTAATGTAAATTGGGAGCTCATTTGGGACATATTAATGTTAATTGTGCTGAAACCATTTTCTAACAAATGACCTCTGCTCACCATTTCATCAATATCTCTCAGAATATTTTGAATCTGTGAATGATGTTAATTTTCCCAGAAACTAGACATCCGGGGCTTCAATTTGAGCATAAGAATGAACCAATTCCGATTAGAATTGAGTCAGATATGATTTTTCGAAGTTGGCTCTACAGGCTGTTACAACAGCTACGGAAAAACCGAATTTTAGCTTGCTCCTCACTCCCACCAATCTTTCCATTTAATGCACCAGATTTTCCCAAAGGCTAAAATGAGGTCTAGGTTCATGATTCTTCGTCAACCCTCATTAAATGGTCTTCCATTCATATTTCCTCAACCACTACTATATAAACCCCCTTCTCCTTCATTCCAACACACAAAACCCCCCTCTCTTCTCTTCTCTTGAGTTCTAGTGAAGTTGAGTAGTCTTATCATATCTTGGTCTTCCTGAGACTCAAGGTATTGAGTGAGACTCACTCTCCCTCTCCTAGCTCTTCTTTTCCTCCACCTGTAGGATCTCTACCAAGAGTCTCCTCCTCCACCATATGGATCTTTCATGAAGGTATAATCCCTTTCTCTAACTTGTTTTTTGTGTTGCCATGATGAGAATTTTGGATTAAAAGCATGATAATAACTATTTAAATTCTCTTGAACATGTTTGAATGTTCTTAAATGTCTTATGTGTTCTTCATATGTTCTTGGTTGTTCATCACCTGTTCATGCATAACACTAGTTTTAATCTTAAATCCACATCAAAAATATGAAAAACATGTTTGTTTCATAATTCTTTCAAATCCTCGAATCTAGGTTATCACTATTCACACACATTCACTAGAATTTATTTTTCAATTCAAATTCAATGCTTAATAAATTGAATTAGGATTCATCACATGCACACAAATTAAATTCAACATGTAAATTGATTGGCATATTGGATGATATGATATGAATGTTGGCCACCATAGTCTAGAAGACCGGTTTCATCGGGCAAGATGGGTGCCTAACACCTTCCCACCTTGTAACATAGCCTCCGAGCTTAGATCAAGGGTTAGTAGACTAATGCTTATCCATGTAATTTTCAATTTATAGATTGTAACTAGGTAATAAAGCCATTTACTTTATCTTAGATTGTATCTAGGACCAAAGCCATGTAATTTTCCTATGATCAATGTAAATTCAATTTCCAATTAATAAAATGAGGAATTATTTTTCAATTAAGGTTTTCTTATTTTTCTAATAATTAAATAAGTGGCGACTCCATTGTAAAACCCTTAATCCAAAGGGGAAAATATAACTAGTCGAACCTCCATTTTGAGAGGCAATAACACGACTCCACCCATTCACGTGGGTTTGGCCCAACACGCCTATATGGAAAAAGGGGGCCGAGGGCGCGGTCTCTCACAACTGTGATCATTGTCCACCTAACTCATTGAAAGTTCAGTTTCAACTTTTAAGCCCACCCTTTAACAAATTCATTATTTTGGGCACTTTGGGCCATTGACCATCCGTTTGGGCTTTGGGAGCAAATTGTATCCTTACACATACAAATGTTAAATATCACTGAAATCATGAGCCAAACTAATGTTTTCAATTTTGAAATCTTAAGTTTAGACTTGTTAGTTTTTTTTTTTTTTTTTTTTCCTTTGGAAATTAGTCAAATTACAAATAAGTTTGAGATTAAAATCTTATTGTGTTTTATTTTATTTTTAATTTTTAATTTTTAATTTTTCAAGGCTAAAAATGAGCTTTTTTTATTTTGTTAATTTTTTTTCTTTTTGTGTTTGGACGAATTTTGTGGTTGTTTGGGCTGATTTTTTTTTTTTTTTTTTTTTTCCCTTAAGGGGCGGCCAAGATTATGTGGGAGGGGGGAGGGGGTGGTTTAATATATATATTTTTTATATATGTAAAAGAAAAATTAAATCTTGATGTGTTGGGGGAGGAGGGTTGGAAGGGCAGGCATGCCCTCTTGAGCCCTTATGTCCTTGATTAGTACAACATTATTTTCATTAAGACAATCACTAAATCATTTTTATTGTAGATCAATCACAACTTGTTATTTTAGTTGTGAAAAATAGAAAGTTGTTTTTGGACAATACACGCATTGTTCATAAGTGTGTTTTCCTTTACCACTTTTTGAATCTTCGTTCTTTAAATACAGTTTTCTCGAAGCAATATGCCAAATGAAATAGAAAAACACGAGGATACCTTTTCTAAATTCCGTTTCCTCTACCAACAAAAACAGCTGGTTTCTTTCTTTTCTTTTTTTTTAAAAAAAAAAAAAAAAAAAAAAAGCTGGATCGAGTTTGTCCAAATTTATTTGTTACAAATAAACCAAACTCAATCTAAAAAATTTCCCTCGGCCTTGGAGTAATGGGCTAGAAGCCTAGAACGAGTTGGTTTCCATTGGGAGGGAGATGATGTGAGGTATCTAAAGTTCCGTTCCGCACAGTTTTGATCTGCAATTAGACTTGAGAAGTGAGTGTTTGAAGAAATTTGGGCTACTAAAAAAAACAATGTTGCATTCGGCCCAAAACAAGGCCCATATTAACCAGCTAAAGCACGTCCTGAATGAAAGAAAAAGGTTAATTTGACAATTGACATAATAATTTGCATGCTCAGAAGCTCTTTTAGTGCGTGATCAAAAGCTTTTTTATTTTTTGGATAAAAATTAATCATTTATATTTATTATAATTTGAGATTTTTACTTTTTCTAATTATCAAAAAAAAAAAACAAAACGTAGGGTGAGTTTTGTAGATTGGAGGAGTTTTAAAACTAACAAAAGAGTGATCCTATTTTGTAGGAAGTTAGTGAATAGAAATAAGAATTTAAATCAACGTAAAAGTAGGAGTTTATTAGAAACATGAAAGTATTTCAACGTAGAAATGAGATTTTTTTTTGTCAATTTACTATTTTAATCTTATTTTTAAGTTTTAAGTAGAGGTATTTTTGACAGTAAAAAAAAACTATAACTAACTTTCTTTTGCCAATTTACTATTTTAATCTCATTTTTAAGTTGTTGGTTAATTAATTTAGGGATATTTTTAACAAGAAAAAAAATAATAACTAACTTTCTGAATCCTCTTAATATATACAAATACAGATAATAACGAGAACAACCACAATGACAACCACCAGTTCCATCAACCTGCAACCAAATCAAGGGATTAATTTGCCTCAAGAGTCCTAATAAAAAAGCAACTCATACTCATATTCATACAGTCCAAGCTTCTTTTTTTTCTTTTTCTTTTTTTGTGTATGTATATATGTTTCCCGCCCGAAGGTCGCAATCAATTTGCTTTTTGGGTAAATCTTAACTAAATATTTGTTCTAAAAAATGCGGTCAAAGCCTAAAAGAAAATAAATTGCACTAAATGGAAGGGCTTTACAGTATAACTAGCCTCTGAGCACGCGCTCACGCGCGTGCTCAGAGACTCTTCTATTTTTTGGGTAAGGGTTAATTTAGAGCATTTATTATAATTTGGGATTACTGCATTTTCCAATCACAAAAAAAATCTAGCAGTGTGATGAGTGTTCTGCAAAAAAAATCTAGGGGTGTGATGAATAAAGTATTTAATCCAAAATGTAGAGCACTCATCACACTCCTAGAATTTTTTTGTGATTGAAAAATGTAGTAATCCCAAATTATAATAAATGCTCTAAATTAACCCTTACCCAAAAAATAGAAGAGCCTCTGAGCACGCGCATGAGCGCGTGCTCAGAGGCTAGTATTTCGTAATTATTATCTATTTTTGCCAAAAAAATTTATGCAGTAATCAACTTATTATTGATTGGAAGATGATGCAATAATTTAGTATTAGCTTTTAGGGGGAGGGAAAAAAAGATCCTCTGAATAAATCTAGTGCATATATAAAAATGCATAATAAAATTGTAACAACAAAACTACGTACGAAATACATGCGATAACCTTTACAAAAGCTATTATGAAGAAGTTGATGGATCAATGTAGAAAATTGAAATATTTACATCAGGTAAAACTGTAAAATAATGCACTACATCTGAAACATAAGATAGGTGAACTTATTAATATTATTCCAGCTACGGTGGAGAAGTTGGTGGAGCAATGTTATTTGTTTCACATTCTAATTGCTTTCCAGCAGCATTTGCCATGAACCTATGATACAAAATGTGTTAGTTTGTGTTATTAATAGAGACTTTAAAGCGTACATAATAATGATAAGCACAATAAACATCAAGCATAAACTTGTAAAATGAAATATTTGAATTGACCTTGTGATGATATTGCATAGCTCCATGTATGTGAAATGGTCTACTTCAGCTTGGGACTTGAAGAACTATCATTTAATTACCAAATTTTTTTAAAAAAACTTATATAAAAACTATGTAATTAAGTTTTTTTTTTTAAAGTAGACGTGGTAATTATCTGTACCTGCTTTATTATCGCATCGTCCTTGACTCTCATTTTCTATTTGTCTTTACTATTTTTGGGTGTTGAAGTTGCATCGTCCTTGGTTTTTTTTCTTCGTATCTTTTTTTGCTCTTGGATGTTGGAAACCACATTGTCCTTGATTTTCACTCTCCGTTTGTCTCTGTTGGCATGAGTGTTAGAGATCACATCGTCCTTCATTTTTCCTTTGTCTTTATTCTTATGGATGTTGGAAACCTCATTGCTCTTGACAGTGATTTGTTGTTTGTCTTTATTCTTGGAACTTCAAAATGAAGAAAAAAAATGTTTGTATATTAAGATTATCAATTAGTTATTTTCCTATTTTAAAAAATAGCGTAACACACCTTTCTAATTCTTGTGACTCTAAAACTCGTTTCACTTCTTTCCAAAGCTCTTTCTTATCAGCTCGAACAGTGAATCCCCAACCAGGTGAATAAATTTGCAATTTTTGAACCTAACCCATATGCATCATGAAATTTTTAATATTAATTTTGATAAAACAATAGAAATGGATGCTGATTAAAGATGTCATTAAAAAGAAATATAACTTGTTATCAATGGCCTCCATGTTCGATATTAATTGATCATCCTTCCACTTCTCCCAATGAGCAGTAGGAACAGCATGCACTCCATTATTTAGCATAGTGGACTCAGTCCTCACATTTGAGTAAGGCATCCTTCCTGTTACCAATTAATTGTATTGTATATATAAAAAACTTCAAGAAATGAAATATTAAAACGAAGATAGCATAACCATTAAAATTTGTAAATTATTAAAAATAAATCTATATGTAAGACAGTTCTTTTCAATTGTTAATTGATACCTATAATGAAGGGAACAAAACATCTTTATACACAATATTTCTTGTGTGAACACCTTCCTCCTCAGGTATTCTTCCTTTTTGCACCAACAGTTTTGTGGTGGATTGGGAGACTCCCCTTGACAACGCCACATATAATTGGCCATGACTAAAAACATGATCAGGAAGATAAATTCCAACAGTTGGAATTGTCTGACCTTGCGCTTTGTTTATTGTAAGTGCAAAGCTCAAACGTTCAGGAAATTGTTGTCTGATCATTACAAATGGCAGGTGTACATTTTCTGTTGTCTTCAAAGGGATTCTTGGCAAAAAAACGCGTGTACCCACATATTGTCCAGTCAAAATTTCAGCGTCAATTACGTTGTTAAAACATCCACGGCATATCAATCTTGTACCATTACATAATCCGGCTTTTGGATCAATATTACGCAGCAACATAATTGGAGCACCCTTTTTTAGCCTTAATATATGTGGTGGTAAACCCCCTGGAGATATAGAATTTAGGAATTCTTGTTGATATAGATGTTGCGTATCTCCTTCAACCTCATCAAAAGAATGTAACGTAAACTCATCTCCTGGAAAATGAGAAATTATCTTTGCATTAAGCTGTTCAACATCATCATTTATAGGTGTTAGCAAAGCCCTATCAACCATATACCTTGCATCATTGGCATGTTCTTGCAAACTTGGAAAAACTTGATCAATCAAGTTGTATATAGAATGCTGACCCTCCCATTGCATTGCCATTGAAAGGGGTAGTTTAATCAAATCATCCATTATATATGGTTCATTCCTATCACCAATGTGTTGTATATACTCAGCAAACTCTTCATCATTGATAGACCTCATATTCTGCTTCAAATGTAACACTTTGACATCTTTCCATAATGGGGACTTGACTATGCATGCATCAATCATTTCTGCCTTTGTACCCTTTGGAACAACCAGAAGTACTTGACGAAAATCTCCACCCAAAATTAGCATCTTCCCACCAAAAGGTAAATTTACTTCCATAATATCTCTAAATGTTCTATCTAAAGATTCGAGTGCACATCGATTTACCATTGGGGCTTCATCCCAAATAATTATGGTGGCACGTCTAATAAGTTCAGCTAAGTCTGATTGTTTACTTATTGAGCAAGTAAATGAAGCATCGGGAGTTAAAGGAATCTTAAACCTGAAAATCGTTGTTCTTCCACCAAGGAGTAATGTTGCTGCTATGCCAGATGTAGCTGTGGCAATTGCAATGTGACCGGCTTTTCTCAAGGCTGCTAATATTGTGCGATACAAAAATGTTTTCCCAGTTCCCCTTGGCCCATCGACGAAGAATATCATGCTTTCCTTACGATCAATAACTGTCATGATTGTCTCATATGCAACTCTCTGGTCATTATTCAACTTCTCAATTAAAGTGAGTTCTTCATCTACATTAGGAACAGTTAGCTCATCTTGTATGAGTCTTGGTACAGCTGAATCATTGTCACGTTCTCCAATTGAAATCGGCAAATCATACTCTGTAATATGCTTTCCATGTTGCAAGAGTAATGCTTCTAAATCATTAAGAAGTTTATTTGTACGATGTGTCTCTGTTGTCACAGATGTTGATGGGTAATCTTCTACCATATATGGATAGAACTCATCCACAATTCTCTTACTCCAATTGGTAAACAAAATACCAATATTGTTGCAAATAATCATCTTAAAGCTGACGGCATTCGAATGTCTCTTGCCTCAAGTAGACACTGTCGTATGCTGTTATCATTCTCTAGTAAACCTCTTTGTTCAGCTGCTTGCTTATAAGTTGGATAGGTTATCCCATTCACAGTCAATAAATCATCAAATCCTGTTGGCCCCTTGACATGATTAAGAAGAACACGCAGATTGAACTTCTCTCCATCAAAAGGTGAAACAGTATATATCCTGCCCACTACTTTTTTATGAGATCTTTTTCGTGTCCATGTTTTTTTTTTATAATCCCAACAATAATGCTCAGGGAACTCTCTATATAGATAATTTCATGCATCATGATCAATCATATTCATATAAAAAAATTCAGTGAGCATTGTCTTTTTACTTCGCTCCAAAACATTAGCAATAGGTTCGTGTGATCTAAAACGTACTTGTTGTCTATCTGGAAGATGAATTTGCAAACGAAAAACGGCAGGGTACATTCGATACATGGGAAAAGAAAATATCTTCCAACATGCCTCTGGAGCACATACCCATCTTGCATCAATATACTGTTGGACCTCATCATAATTTGGGCCTGATCTAACTTCCATAGAGACACAATCTGGGCCTTTATACACATATTTATATAAGTACTTTACACTCTTGATACTGCAGCATATTTCAACATTAATATGGCAATTATATTTCAGCAGTAACCAAGGATTATAGGGAACAACCCAAGTGTTGTCTACCATAATTCTACAATGATCATTCAATGGCACGGGATTATTAGTATCATATTGTTTGTAAACAGGATATGAGTCATTGCCTTGGTAGGTTTCTGGTGAGAAAGGCTTTGGGTATCCTTTTTTACATCGCCCATTTTTCATGCATGGTGATCTTGGATTTTGTACTCCGCAAGGACCATGTATCATATGCTTTAGTACAGCTTTGTGTAACTGAGGTTGTTCATCCTTACATGGTATTTCTGCTTTAACAACTCGATCGTAATCCTCTGGATTATGCAATTTATCATCTTCATCAAGAATTATAAGCATGTGTGCATGTGGTAAGTCCCTTTTTTGGAACTCAAAGACCTGCACATATACAATAACTCTACCAAGAACCCCCTTAACCACAATATCATCTTTTCATTCTTCAAATTTTGATTTGAAAACTCTTGCAAGCAAGTCTGGACGATCTTGTGCAGTTTGTGCGGGTAAAAGCTCATTTTGAATTTCTTCCCATCCTGGATTACACATCATTGTAATGAATAAATCAAGCTTCCCAAACTTTTGAACTAATGACATTGCATCTTGAAATCGTTGGATCATATTGCGTGGGCTTCCCACAAATGATGAAGGTAGAATGGTTCTATATCCAACATTTCCTAAATATAATATGAAAAAGTTGGGTCGTTAATAAATATTGATACCAATTTTCCATAAATAAAGTAATGTAAAGTTTACATTACCAGTATCACTCTCTCCTTCATGGAAAGCATCTTGTAGGCCTTGGTACAGATCTGCCCTAATAGAATCTTGATTGTGCTCAAACCACCTAAGCTTGTGTGTTTCAATTTTTACATAATTATCAACAATATACTGTTGTGAAAAGCGTCCTCCAAACCAAATCATTGATAGAGCATCATCGCGAATCTTGGACATTAGTAAAAATAGATGTAGGTTCAGTTATTTTATAGTGTAAGCGGCATTTTGAAGTAAAAAAAATTTGAGAATAATAAAACTGTTACCTGAAAGATGTATGCATAATAATCACGACATGACACCTTATTTCTATTAGCATCGCGTGTGTTGATATCCCATCCATATGTTCCAAATGGGAAAAGTATTGGGTACTGCAATGGATCATAATATCCTGCTGTATCTTGAACATTAATCAAATTACCACCAAATGTTTGAACCAAAATATCTCTGCCACTTAAAAGACCAGCTTCTTCGCCTCCTACAATAATAGCTGCCACTTGGGAAGCACTGGGAAGGCAATATTGAGGTTGGTTTAGAGGTTGTTCTTTAATAAGGAGTTTACATTGATGTAAATTTGGACTTCGAGATAGTTGACGAAATTTCTCCACAAATGGGTTATGCATGTCTAAGATCCTTTGAATAAGTCACACAATATCTTCGTGAGCTTCTACAGATTGAGACATTCTGCGTTGTATTTCAAGATCGGTGTCGTAGATATACAATTGTAGATGTCGCACACTTAGAGGTGTATGTGGTAAAAGACTACCAATTCTATGATAGATGGCACCTTGGGCACGAAATGTATATATTCCTCGACTATTCAAGGCCACGCTTTCATCCACGTGCACACCCATTGAGGTAAATGCAAACATGTTGTTGTAAAATCGTATATATTGCCTGAAATGTCTGCCCCGTGGTGTTTGCTCACAAATGAGCTCCATAAATTCAGGACAAATTGGTATGTTGGGTAAGGATATTTTTCCATCCTTGCAGTACATCGAGGATGTCTCTCGATGGAACAAACAGGCATTACAAAAGCAACATGTCTTTGGTTGTGGTAGTTGGTACCTAATAATCTCTATGCCTTCTTTAAAATCCTTTGCACAATTGTATCTGCCTCGCATACAATTTATTACATGTGCAGTACCATCAACACCTAATTTTTATTTTGAGGAAAAAATTAGTGATAAAGAGTGTTATGATAGTTGTGAATGAAAATATTAAAATTGTAGCAAATATTATGTTGTGAATTAAGCAAAATATTAATAATGTTTCGAATATGCAGCTTGTTAACAAATAATAAATTTGATAATGATAAACATGTAAATTGAAATTAAAATTGTGACATTGAGTAACAAACCTTGTTCTCTGTAGCCATTCCCGTGATTTTGGTTATTTATATTTTCAACTTCTTCAGTTCTTTCTACACCTGCAATATAATTATAGAAAATGCTCAATTGGTGTAATTACATATAAAAAATAACGATGAAAGCTTTATAGAAGGATATAAACATGAAATAGAAGATAAAAATGGTGACATTGAGTAATGAACCTTGTTCTCTATAGGCATTCCCTTGGTTTTGCTCAACTATATTTTCAACTCCTTCAATTCTTTCTGTACCTGCAATGTATTTATATAAAATGTTCAATTGGTGTAATTGTATATAAAAAAATAATGGTTAAAGATTTATAAATATATTATATAAAACTTACCAGTATTAACATTAGAATTTACATGACTTGGTCCAGCCTCAAAGTCATTTGCCATTACAGTTGGATAGGTTGGAGGGAGACCTAAATTTAATATTATAAATATTGACTTAGTATCTTTGTATACATTGACATACAACTAACATGCCAGAAACTATGCATTTTCTCAAAATAATAAGATTCCAAGCAATGAAGAATGTTTAAATATACAAAACTATAATCTCACCACTGACTTCTTGCATAGCCCTATGCTCAACTGGCATATTGCGTGCTAAGTTACGAATATGTGTAAGTCGTCCACTTTGTCCAACCTCATGATTAGGTGGTATTAGTGATGGGTTGGTTGATGTTAAATTAGAACTTACAACATCTTCTTCATTTAAATTTGCTGGGCCTCCCACTAAAATGTGATCACCACCCAAAGTTTGTTGTCTTTGTCTTGAGTAATTAGCACGACGTCTTGCCAATCGAATATTTCTACTTTCATTGTCTTCTCGTTGTCTCCTCAAGCGAGCATAATATCTCCATCGTTCTCGTCGACGTTCTATGTCATCAGTATTCACCATTGCTGTATTTTGCAAACTCATTTCTACATTAAATTAAATTAAATTAATAGTGGTCGTTGCGCATACATACACAATAATTAATAGATTTTTCCTTGTCACAAATAGGGTGTATTAAAACCTCAATAAAGTGAACTAATTTTAAACAATTAATCACATGTAAGAAATGTAATAATATGTGTAATTGCAATAAATTTTTAGTAAAATAGGAGAAATAAGTTACACTTCTTAAAATTATTATTTTAGGTAGAAGTTTTGAGAATATATTTAAATTTAGGTTAAAAATACCCTTAATTACATGGGACATACTGATACTTGGCTTGCATTTTTGGATTGGGATATGGATGCTTCTACTTTTTTCTTCATTTTTTTTTTTTTTGATGAGATGTATGCTTCTACTAATTTTTACATTAGTGAGTATCCAACGAGTTTTAAATTGCCAGACTATCATTATCAATACTTATATTGTATTTTATGAGGTACGTAACATTTTCTATGGAGTAGTAAATTAATAAGATTTTTGTTAAAGGAAATGCTCCTAAAAAGAGCCTAAAATTTAGTAACTACCAATCCACGTTTTTTTTTTCTTTTTTCTTTTTGGTGTTGTCGATGCTGTTCTCTTTTTTTTCAAATTTTATGTATGGCAGTTATCATTTTTTGTCTAATCCTAAAATGTAGTTTTTTTAATCCTAAAATTTAAGCATTCACTACACATCCATAACATAAGTAAATAAAAGCTTAAATTGAAAATTTTATGGCAAGAGATTTACATTAATTGTATAAAACCACAATTGTATTTTGAGATTTTTTTAAATGAAGTATTAAATGGTGCTTTAACCTTAACAAAAGGCTAATGCAATTGGGAATTAATGATTAGAAGTATCTAGGAAAAAAATTGTATAAAAACTTCATGATTGTTTGTTGAGAAGAAAAAAAAAATACTATAAAGTATTATTAAAGGTGGTTTAACAAAAACCCAATAGGAATAATAATGAACTTTTATTTTAATTCGTCAATGCTGTTCTTCTACACGTTAAAAAAAATCCCATGTTCTATCCATGTACTATTTGAAAAAAAAATCCCACTTTCTATCCCACGTTTAAAAACTACCTAACCACCTGATACATGGCTTGCATTTTTGGATTGGGATTCGGATGCTTCTACTAATTTTTACAATAGAATTTGACATAGAATTATACAAATGATAAATATAGTTTCTATTACAAAAGAAATTTTTTTACAACAATTTCTTAGATATCAACCACTTTATGTGAGGTTTAACACATATAATAATTCTTGTAAAGTCTCTCACCCGAACTTATCTAATATTCCATTCCAATGATTTCTCAATGCAATCCAAAAAATTTATGCGTAGGTGAACCTGAGAGAAATAAAAGAATTAGGGTTAAACCAAGTATTTTAAAAAAAAAAATGAGAGAGTTAATGTGACACACACATAAGAAAAAAGAAAAGAAAAGGAGAGAGTTAACGTGATACATTAAAAAAAAACAAAAAGTGGAACGACCCAAGATTGGTACATACCTAAAAAAAAAAAAAAACTCAAAAAATTAACGCCAAAAACATATACAATGATGGTAAAAAAAAGCTTTTTTAAAAAGAACAAAAATACGAAGATGGAAAAAAAAGTGAGGAAATAGCATAAGTTTGTTAAAGATAATAGCATCAGTTTGTTAGAGTTTGTGTTTGATTTAAATTTTGATGAGATCATTTTTTTTGAAAATTCTATTAAAATTGTTCAGAATAAAGACAAAGATTTTTTAGAATTTAACTCTATCATGGACTCTTTAAAATCTTATCACCACATCATCAATAAAAATCAGAATTAAGAAGTACAATGGTGGAGTAAAATAAGAAAGTTAACGTGATACATACATACAAAAAATAAAATAAGAGAGTTAACGTGATACATAGATACAAAAAAAAAAAATTAAAAGTTAATGTGATACATACATAAAAAATAAAAAAATAAAAATAAAAAAGTGAGAGTGTGTTAACGTGATACATATAAAAAAAATAAAAAAAAAGTGAAACGACTCAAGAATCAAGATTGCTACATACCTAAATAAAAAATTAATGCCAAAAACATATACAATGATGGTAAAAAAAAAAAAAAAAAAAAACTGAAAATATTAACGCCAAAAACATATACAATGATGGTAAAAAAAAACTTTTTTAAAAAGAAAAAAAAATACGAAGAAGGAAGTAAAAAAAAAAAAAAATTGAGAAAGGAGAAGGAAATAGTAATTGATCATTTATATTTTGATCAAATTTTTTAAATAAAATGTAAACAAATGCCACTAAAGGAGGTAAGAGAAGCCATATTATTTAATGGTTCAAGAATGATTTTGAATGCTTTTTTCAATCCCATATCTATTTCTTTTTATTATCAATACTCAATTCAGTGCCATATTTGTTAGCATATCTAAACTTTTTTTTTTTTAAGTAAAGTACATAAAAAGAATACTTTGTTTTTATATAATTCTTTTATCCAAACTTTTATATACACCTCTTTCCTCAATTGTTTCTTATATTTTTTCAAGAAAAAATTCTAATTTATTGATGGGAGTCATCTATTTATCTTTGATCTTAAAATTTAATCACTTACTACACATCCATAACAATAGTCAAAAAAGAGCTTAAATTTAGGATTTAACAACTACTTTTAAAACCAATAAACTCTACGTAACAGTTTTGATAGAATAACAATTTTTATGGGAATAAAAATGGACGTGGGTTTTTTTTTTTTTTTTTTTTGAGAAAAAATGGACATGGCTATTATTAGTTTATGATAGTCCTAAAATATAGCCACTTAGTACAGATTCATAACAAAACAAAATACAAAATTTTAATAGTTTTTATTCATTTTTGTTACTATAAGAGGCTCACATTTTTTTGTGTTAGGTTTTTTTTTTATTATTTATCAATTGTTGTTTAATCTTAAAATGTAGTTTTTTAATCCTAAAATTTAGCCACTTACTGCACATCCATAACAAAAGTTAAAAGGCTCACATTTTTTTGCTTTAGTTTAGTTTAGTTTAGTTTTTTTTTTTTTTTCTTCGGTTAAAGGAAAGGCTATAGAAAGGCTATAGGATCCACGTTGTTTTATTTTTTGGTGGTGGTGTTGTTGTTTATTTATTTATTATTTATGGCAGTTATCAATTTTTGTTTAGTCCTAAAATTTAGCCACTTGGTACACATTCATAACAAAGTTAAAAAGTGATTAAATTTTAAATTAAGCAACTACATTATTTTTACGGTAAAAGGCTCACTTTCTTTTTGTTTTGTTTATTTATTTATTTTGTTTGGCTCCAAGAACCACGTTTATTAATTTTTTATTGTCACTATTTTTTTTTAAAGAACTATGGCAGCTATCAAATTTTTTTTAATCCTAAAATTTAGTTTTTTAATACTAAAAGTTAGCCACAACTATAAAAAAAAAAAAGTTAAAAAGAATTTAAATTTAAAATTTAGCAACTACTTTGTTGGATTCCAAATAGAAAAACTAATAGTGTAAATTATTATTATTTAATAATTAAATAACTTTTAATTAATTAATTTATTAATTAATTATCTCTTCTATTTTTTCTCAAAAAAAAAAAAAAACCTATCTAATATTAAATACCATATCACACTGTTACATTCAAAGGGATTAACTCAAACTGAGTTAATCCAAAGTCACCGTGATACGTGCAACCCAAAGGGATTAACTCAATTACATTTAAATAAAATAATTTCCTCAAAAAAAAAAATAAAAAAAGTTACCGTAATACGTGCAATCCCAAACTTTGTACGCTTTGGTTGCTTGAATGTCCTTCCTCAACTTCTCAACAACTGGGTTCTCAAGAAAAAGGTCCTGATGTCACGGTATAGTATGAAGAAGAAGACTGTGGAGAAGAACAACATGGATTGCAGATCTGTTTGCAAAGCTTCTTAAGTCTGATATTGAAAATTACATTTAAAAAAAGAAAAAGAAAAAAAAGAGAGTTAAAGTGATACATATAAAAAAAAGAAAAGAAAAAGTAAAACTCAAACAGAGTCAATCATAAAGAAAAAAAAAAGAATACAAAGATGAACTTGCATTTAAAAAAAGAAAAGAAAAATGTTTAACGTGATACATATAAAAAAAGAAAAGAAAAAGTGGAACTCAAACAAAGTCAATCATAAACAAAAGAAAAAAAAAATAAAGAGAAACTTACAAAAGTTAGAACCTGAAAATTTGTTAAAAGCTTGATATGAAGAAGAAGAAGAAAGGAGAATGTAGAGCTAAACTAAATGTCTTCAATCCGGAGAAGAATGAGAGATAGAAAGTGAGATAGAAACTTCAAAACGTACGTGAGTTTGTGAGTCTTAAAGTGTAGGGATTTTAATTTACATATTTATCCCCGTTAGTTAAAAACTTGTAAGTGAGAATGGTGGGTGTATTTTAAGCATAAAAAATGAGGAATCCAAACTGAGAAAGCCCCTTAAATAGTAGTATAGATAATAATAATAATAATAATAATATCCATGAATAAAAGATTTAGCAACAAGGCAACATTATGAAACACGTAAAGTTTATAAATGACACCTCTAAACTAATAATAAACATAAACGTCTGGGTGAAAATGATGAGAAATGCAAATGCCCCTCACACCCAACCGAACCGAACCAAATTAATCAGATGAGCGAGCATTCAAAGCTCCTCTCCCACCCTATTATCTTTTGTTTTATCCCAATGTCCTTGTCATGAATCTCTCAATCTTGCATAAATAAAAAACCCCCACCCCACCCCACCCCCCAAAATCCAAATAGGCATAGGCATAATAGCTCTACCTCTCTCTAATCTCCATCTCAGTAACCCCCCCCCCCCCCCCCCCCCAAAAAAAAATGAGTTCCCTCTTTCACATTATTATTATTATCATCTTCTCCACTCTCAACTTCGTTCACTCTCGAACCTTAACTGAAACGACGTCCACCACCACTCTCGACGTAACTGCTTCGCTTCAAAAAACCCAAAGCGTTTTCAGTAGTTACAATCCAAAGGCAACGCGGCAAGCATTTAACCAACAAAAACAAAAACAGACTCAGACTCAGTCTCTCTCGTCCTCATCCCTCACACTTGAGCTACATACTAGAACTTCGATTCTTAGCCGGCCTACACACACTCACACTGACTACAAGTCACTCACTATAGCTCGACTCGAGCGCGACTCAGCCCGACTCAAATCTTTAACTACCCGGTTACATCTAGCCCTTACAGGCATTCTCCAATCAAATCTCGAACCTTCGGGAGGACGAGGACAAGAACAACAACAACAACAAGATCTACAAGGTCCCATCATTTCAGGAACGAGTCAAGGAAGCGGCGAGTACTTCTGCCGAGTCGGGATCGGAAGACCACCGACTCCGGCGTATATGGTTCTCGACACTGGCAGCGACGTCAACTGGCTTCAATGTGCTCCGTGCGCCGATTGTTACCAACAAGCCGATCCGATCTTCGAGCCGGCTTCATCGGCTTCTTACTCGCCGCTCTCTTGCGAAACCAAGCAATGCAAGTCTCTCGACGTGTCCGAGTGTCGCAACGACACGTGTCTCTACGAGGTCGCTTACGGTGACGGCTCGTACACTGTCGGCGACTTCGTCACCGAAACCCTAACTCTCGGCTCGGCTTCGGTGAACAATGTAGCCATTGGCTGTGGTCACAATAACGAAGGCTTGTTCATCGGCGCCGCCGGATTGCTCGGACTCGGCGGCGGAAAGTTATCGTTTCCATCTCAACTGAACGCGACGTCGTTTTCGTACTGTTTAGTTGACCGTGACTCGGACTCGGCTTCGACTCTTGAGTTCAACTCACCGCTACCTCCTAACGCCGTCACAGCTCCGTTACACCGTAACCCTAAACTGGACACGTTTTACTACGTCGGTGTAAGCGGGCTCAGTGTCGGAGGTGAGTCGCTTCGGATTCCGGAGTCGGCGTTCGAAGTGGACTCGGGAGGAAACGGTGGAATAATCATCGACTCGGGCACAGCCGTGAGTCGGTTACAAACGGAGACCTACAACTCGCTCCGTGACGCATTTGTGAAAGGGACGAGGAGGTTGGGGTTCGGGTTGCCGTCAACTAACGGCGTGGCGTTATTTGACACGTGTTACGACCTGTCGTCAAAGACGAGTGTGGAGGTTCCAACGGTGGCGTTTCATTTTCCGAATGGGAAAGTGTTGGCACTAGCGGCCAAGAATGTGTTGATCCCGGTTGACTCAACGGGGACGTTTTGTTTGGCGTTTGCTCCAACGTCCTCCGCCTTCTCCATCATCGGGAATGTCCAACAGCAACAGACACGTGTCGCTTTCGATCTCGCTAATTCTCTCATCGGATTCTCTTCCACTAAATGCTAGCTAGCTGGCTACTTCTTTGTCTTTCTTTAATATAAACATAAATATATTATAATGGTTGGCGTTCTGTAAGCAAGTCGCATATTCGTATCCATATGCCTTCGATTTCGAATCCTTCTACGAATTACTTAAAAAAACAGGAGATGCTCAACAACAGCGTTTATGTCATTGAAATCGGTCTCATCTTTTATAAACTACGCCTTGCGACGTTTACTCTCTATAAAGAGTGTTGTTGGGTGGAACAGTTCACGACATTTGAGCCATTGTGCCTCAATGGGGGGAGGATTTTGACTTTTTATCATCCTTTACATTTTTTATAAAATGGTTAAATCTTGGGTTTTTTGTGTGCTTAGTGACAGATTATTCGAGGAGTAATACTGGTACCATATAAGAGAGATGGATTATATGAGAGAGAATCATATTAAGTTATAAAACCATGAGACCACAACTTTTGAAGTATTCAACAACAAGGATTAGCATTTGTCACAGTTCTTCCCCCCCTCTTTTATCCTTCTTTTTAATTGTGGGTACACTCTAGAGAGTGATAAAGATAGGAAGAAATTATAATAATTTGGTATTTTTGTGTTGAGAGAGTGGGCTTATTGATAAAACACATCATCTATTATCAAGATAATAGGCAGAAATATTAAAATTTAGCTAGAACCAGGGACGGACCCAGGTGGGGGCCAAAGGGGGCCCGGGCCCCCCCTGGGCCCAAAAAAAAAATTTTTAGCAGCTATTTTTTTTAAAAAAAAAGGCTTGGCCCCCTTAGAATTTAGCTTGGGCCCCCCTTAGAATTTAGCTCGGGCCCCCCTCCGAAATCTCATGAGCCCCCCAGCCCATCATCTGGCCAGCCCACCAGCCTGAAGCCATGACCATGTAAGTCTTAAAAAAAAAAAAAAACAAAAACAAAAACAAAAAACACTCAGCTCTCAGCAGTCCAAGAGCAAACGGAGAAAGCAAAACCACGAAGGAAAAAAAAGAAAAAGAAAAGAAAGGAAAGTGAGACTGAGACTGAGAGGAGCGACAGGGAGAGAGTCATAGAGAGAAGAGAGTACTCAGAGAGTGAGAGACCCACGCCGGCGAGACCCACGCGAGAAGACCCACGTCGTGTCGCCGTGAAGCATGCGAGAAGACCCACTTGCTCCAGCCTTCACAGTTCGCAAGAGAAGACCCACGCCGGCGAGACCCACGCTCGATCTGCTCTAGCCTTCACAGGTATTTACATTTTACTCTATCAGTCTGTCTATCTTTTCCTTCAAATTTCAAAACCTAATGTTTGTGACCTGAAAATTTGAGATTCACAGAAACTATGCTTGTGCCTTGTAATTGTGGACTTGTGGTGTTTCATTTATGTTTGTGACTTTGTGTTTGCGGTTGTTGCCTGGTGTTTTTTTTTTTTTTTTTTTTGGCTTTTTGGCTTTGTGACTCTCTGTCACTCTGTGTTTATGAGTATATAGATAAGAAAGAGAGAGAGAGGGAGAGAGAGAGAGTGAGAGAGAGAGAGTATATTTTGTAGAGAATCTAGAGATTAGTTTTTTGAGTTAACAAAGAAAAAACTTTTTTCTTTGTTGACTGGTAGTTGGGCATAATAGGGATAAGTGGAGTTGGGCAGCTTGGGCATAATAGGGACAAGTGGAGTTGGGCAAGTTACAGAAGAAAAAAGAAGTAAAGTTAATAAAAGTTTTTGTTAGTTGTGCAGAAAGTAGAATAGCTTCGATGGACTCTTTGATGTTATACATTGAAAATGATATAGGTTTGACATTTAGTTTGGATTCAATCGTAGATGATTTTGAAGATTTGAAAGAGAGTCGAGTTCTCTTTTCATAGATGATTGTATTAAGAAACAATAGTGTTTCATGTCTTTTGTTTTTGTTGGTACATGATTGTATCTTAATATATTAAGAAACAATGATTTTTGGGTATTTGTCTTGGTTGATAGTTTATTAGTACTATATGGAAGCGTATTTGAAATTTTTTTTTCCGCTTATCTTCGGCCCCCCCCAGCTTGAAATCCTGGGTCCGTCCCTGGCTAGAACTGACAAAGTTCACGTGACAAATCATACAACAAAGATAGATGTTATAATTGAGTTAAGATCACGGTCTCTCACAAATCTGTGTACAAAATTTCATCTATTAGATACTTGATATTCAAAGCATCAAACATTTTTTCTCCAAGAGATAACAAAACCATGAATTATAAATATCACAAGTTCATAACTGTAAAACCTAACTTCCAACTCACAACAATTGATTTTAAGTATCCATTTGATTTGCGTTTCGGACAGATGCGTCTGCATCTAGCTTCTTTTTCTTCTTTTTTTTTTTTTTTTTTACTAGCACCTAGTGCACTGTTCATAGGACATGAACAGTGCATCAAGGCAAATGAACAATAACCGAAAATTATTTTTTTATTATTTTTAGTTTTTAGTTTTCAACAAAATAAGCGATATCCAAATGCACACTAAGTACAAAATTATTGCTGAGTTGATCACATATGACTTAACTATTAAAATAGAAAGCGATACACCGTTCAAATTTCAAAACTAAAAATGAGATCCTTCAAAATTCAAATAAGGCTCGTGTTGCTCCTCCAACAGATAAAACCTACTTAATGAATTTTTTGTTTTAAAGGGTGCTAACAGAGATCTGTAAGGTTTAGCTGACATGAGATTTCGGCCGCGGTGCCACATGCGACTCATAAAGTTCATATTGCAAAACAAAACAATTATGCCTGCAAAAAAAAAAATTATATAATATAATTTTTTTTTTAAACGAACTTATTTTGTCTAGCCTACAAAACGTTATTTGAACACAAGAATCTCAAGAATTTGGTTTTAACAAAAGTAGAGTAGTACTGAGTCCACCATAATTTCACAACAAGACGTAATAAGTTTACAAAATAGTGAAATACCCAATACATATACATATATATATATATATATATATATATATATATATCACCCTGAGTTGGCTTCACTATTTTCGTTTTTTTCTGCCTCCTGCGCGTGATGCTGATAAGTTATAAGTTTGAAAGTAATTTGTCAAACCTTATTCTTATCCTCACCTACCCATCAGGCTACCACCACCTCTTAATCATTTTTTTCTTTAAAGGAAAGCATTTAGTACCTTTTTTAAACCTTAACAATAATTTCTTTTTAGTATTAAACAATAGAAAAAATTCATTTAATTTATGTACTCTATAGGATTTTTTTTTTGTCTTTCTTCTTCTCAAACAATATATATATAGCATTTTTGATATATTTTCTTCTATAAATTTTGGTAATTTATTTGGTTAGCCTTATATTCCTCAGTTCTTTTGTTTTTAAAGAATGGTATTATTATTTGGTCATTTATTTATTTATTAAATTGAAATAAACATAAATGATAGTGTAGGGACACAATTTCGTAAATCCGGCCCAAAGACGGTAGGATTCGCCCAAAAGGGCCCCTATACAATGAATTTGTAGAGAGTAGGTTGAGAAGGACTAGGCTAGGAAAGATTGAGATTATCAATAAGTTGGCTCTAGATCCTTTTCCACCATGAAAACTACAGTCTCAGACTTAAGGTCCTATTTTTGTTCTACGTCCGAAGATCCCCCCTTTCTTTTTCTATTCTCCTTTCCTTTTATATTTCCTCCCACCCACTCTTAACCATCCACGTGTGGATTTTCTCCTTCGTATTCGGACACCTGTCCTCCCAGCTTTTTCCAGAACTCACTTCCTAGAAACGATGGGACTATCAGCCACTGTTCAGATGTCCTCTCCACATCAATGCGGCCAGGGGGTTAGTTGTGGGGCATTCAATGCGGGGTTGGCAGCCTTCCTCCTTGATATTTTAGGATATTTTCTGGGTGTATGGATCTACTACGTCCGTTTAAGCCAGTAGAACCATCTGGGGTACTTTTTTGACCAGCAGATTTCCAAGGTTTATTCGTGCCTCGACCGCCTAAGGTTTTAACATTCTCGGACGGGCGGCCGACCTCTCCTAAGTCTTGTTCAGATTCCCCTCCGTTTATCTCGGTCATTGTAGATCAAACTAGGTAGTCCTCGGCCGGGCCATGGTCCTCGGCGCGCATTTTGGGCCCAATATACGGGCCTATGATTCTTGTTATTTGGGCTCAACGCACAGGCCCATCATTTTTGCTGATGTTTTTGCCCCCACAGATAGTGTTTATTATTATATATTCTTTAAGTATTTTATTGTTGTTACTTAATTTTAAAATGTAAAATAAACATAACTTATGTATATTTAAAATATATATTTGTCAATTAATTATTTCCCATAAGATAGATATGATAGTGGCTTATCGATTCTCTTAGGCTCCGTTTGTTTGGAGTGAAAACAGGGAGGACGGAAAACAAAGAGAGGAAAATAGGGAGGAAAATACTGTTTTTCATTGTTCGTTTGGGGGAAGGAAAATAGGAAGGAAAGAAAACTCGGGAGAGAGTTTTCTCTCCGGGCCCACATTTTTTTTCCTTCCAAATCGGAAGGAAAATCTGGAGAGAAAAGTTCTATAGCAGTTATAGGGGTTAAAGGCCCAATTTTAGATGTTTGGCTGTGGGCCTGTCTGAGAAGGCACGTCTGCCCGAGGACAATAAATTACGAGGAAGGTATATAGCCTAACTCCTCGCAAGGGTTTAGCTAGTATGTGTACGAAGAAGAGTTGTCCGAGGAGGATTACCTCTTCGGATGATCAAAGAGACAGACAGGATGAACACTCCAGCATTTATTCTGATATTTTAGGGGATACTTTTGATATATGAACATCTAGTAAGCAAATAGGACAGGTGGAAACAATAAGATATTATGTAAAAAGCTGCTACCACGGTTGGACTTAAAATATATCTGGACAACGGTTGATCTCATTAATAACCCCATATTTCTAGCCCACTTTCTATAAATTCATTGCAAGAACTTTTTGGACCTGAGTCCACCCCACTTCTGTGCCCGGACTACCAAAACTGTCCTTACAGCAGTACTTTTACAAAAATGCCATATTCTCACTCTTTTTTTTTAACGTTCTTTTTTTCTTTTCTTTTTTTTTCAACGTGACCTGAAAGTCTTTTTTTTTTTTTTTTTTCTCTTTCAAACGTGACCTGAACATTTTTTTTTCCTTTTCTTTTCTTTAACATGACCTGTTCTCTTCTCTCTTCTTTTTTTTTTTTTTTTTTCAACATGACCTGATCTAATTTTTACATTATAATAATAAAAATAATAATATAAATTTATATATATGATGTGATAAATTTTATATTATTTAATGAGTACAAATAAATCTATTTCTTACATATTATGTAACAAGGGTATAATAGTCAATTTATATAAATTACATTTTCCATCCTTCCCTTTTTCTCTTCAATCAAACAAAAGAGTTTTCCACCCTCTAACTTTTCCACCCTTCCAACCGAACACACAAGAGGGAAAACTAAATATTTTCCATTCTCTCACAATTTTCCATCCTCCCACTCTTCCACTCCTCTAACTAAATGGACTCTTAGTAGCTCAGTGGCTTAAATAATTATAACAAGTATCAAAGTCTCAGGTAGAGAGAGAGAGAGAGAGAGAGAGAGAGAGAGAGAGAGAGAGAGAGAGAGAGAGAGAGAGAGAGAGAATGGGCTAATTTGATTGTGGTTTTGTCTTGGTTGATGTTGATTTGGGTATATAATGCAGTTTTTTTTTTTCTTTTTTTCTTTTTTTTGAGTCCGGACTTTAGCTAGTGTAGTTAATTCTATAATGTTTCAACAAAAAACCAATTCATGCAATCTATCTATCAAGATTATAGCTAAGCCCATTCTAAGTCAATCTAATCCAATTAGGAGCCCAATCTGACTTGTCAGAAGAAGGCAAGTCACTAATTGGGCTTCATTTTGTAGGTAGAGAGAGACTAAGGAAGAAATTATAGAAATTTGCTGTTTTGTGACGAGAGAGAGAGAGTTTACACATGGGCTTATTAATAACACATTTTATATTCTTTAGCATATCAGGCAGAAATATTAAATTTTATAATTGACAAAGTTTATGTGACAAATCATGTAACAAAGAGGGTTGTTACAAGTGGGTTGACGTCATGGTCTCTCACATATGTATGTACAAAATTTCATCTATTCAATACTTGATATTAAAAATATCTAACATTTTTTCTTCAAGGGATAACAAAACCATTAATTATTAAAATACTAAATACCACAAGTTCATAATTGTAAAATCTTTTATTATACTAAAGCTTCTAACTCGGACAAAATTGGCCTATGCCCTTTTTAAAAAAACAATCCAGCATTTTGTCCAATTTCCCAAACTAATTAGGGAAATACCACTATTTTGAAACTCGATTTTCTCAAAATCGAGTTAAACCCCTATAGTGGCGATTTTAAGGAGCCTATAGTGACGTTTTCAGGACCTATAGTGGTGTTTTGGAACTCGAGCTCCATGAACTCGAGTTAGTAAAAAAATAAAAAAAATTTGCGCATAACTCGAGTTCATGAAGCTCGAGTTTTAAAACACCATTATAGGTCCTGAAAACGTCACTATAGGCTCCTTAAAACGCCGACATAGGGCTCCAAAAAAAATTTTTTTTAACTCAATTTTTAGAAAATAGAGTTACAAAAGAAGGGCATTTCCCTAATTAGTTTGAGAAAGGGGGCAAAATGTTACTTTTTTTGCACGACAAGGGCATTTGCCCATTTTGTCCCTTCCAACTCACATCAATTGATTCTTAAGTACAAAACTTCTACTGAGATAATCACATAACTATTAAAATAGAAAGTAATAATATTTAAAACTAAAAGTTAAAATAGAAAGCAATACTATTTAAAACTAAAAGTTAGATCCTTCAAAAATGAATTAAAGCTTGTATTGCTCCTCCAATGGGTAAAACCAACTTATTAAAGCTTGTTTGGTTTTTTTTTTTTTTCATTACTCATCACTCATCACTCAATTTTCGTCACTCATTACTCATCACTTAAAATACCCAATTTCCCCAAACCCATCCAAACGCACTCATCACTCATTTATTTTGTTTCAAATGAAAAAGTCAAACTTTACGGCACAAGCACACGCACAACAGCTTGTTTAAAAAAAAAAAAATAAATAAAAAATAAAAAAAGTCCAACATTGTGGCTAGAAAAGTAAAAAGTTATAAGTTTAATTACGAAAATGCCATTGAAAACAGAGTTATGAAACTGAAAACAACTAAAATGTGTTTTCAGTTTCCATAATTCATCACTAAAAAATCAGAGAATTGAGTGATGGAAACAAAAAATTGGAAAGAGAGTTATGGTGCTCCCAAACAGACTTCTAGCTATGGGTCTCACTATTTTTGAGTTATGAGTTATGGAAACAGAGTTATGAGTTATGGAAACAACAAATCCAAACAGCCCCTAAAAAAGCTCAGTAAGGGTTAGCTGACATGAGAATTCAGTAGCGACCCCACATGCAGCTCAAGCTGTTTATATGAACACTTTTGACTTGCAAAACAAAAAAATATATACATGCAAATATATAATATAATATAATATAATATAATATAATATAATATAATTCTTTTTAAAACTAACCTATTTTGTCTACCTTACAAAAGGTTATTGAAAACCATGACTTGATAATCTAAAGAATTTAGGTTCAACAAAAGTAGAGTAATGCTTTTTCTTTTCTATTCTTTTCTTTTCTTTTTTTTTAGAGAAAAAAGTAATGTTACATCCACAACAACAAGTTATAAGTTTACAAAATACCCAATACTTATCACTCTGAGTCAGTTTCACCCTTTTCTTATTGTCTATCTCCTGCACGAGATTTTGATAAGTTATAAGTTTGGAAGTAAGTTTTCAAAACTTAGTCTTTATTTCAAAACGAGTCTGTTTGGATGTCGCTTATTACTGAAAACTAAAAACACTATAGTGAAATAATTTTTAAATGTGTGAATAGTGCTGTGAGACCCGTTTTTAATGTTTATTTTGTTGAAAAAAGAGGTTTGTGGATCCCGTGAACAGTGCACGGGACTCACTAAAAATAAAAATGTGCTGCTGGGAAGCGTAAAACACGCTTCCCAAACGCACACTTAGTATGCGTTTGGATACGACGTCTACATCCCATGTCTACATTTCATGTTTTTTTTTTTTTGAGCGCGCTTCTGTCATTCTGTGATTGTGGTAATTTTCCAGTGGGTCTCGTGCACTGTTCACGGGAATTACAAACCTCTTTTTTTAACAAAACTTTCATTAAAAATGGGTCTCAAGGCACTATTCACACATTTAAAATTTATTTTGTTATAGTATTTTTAGTTTTCAGCAAAATAAGCGGTATTCAAACAGACCAATACCCCTTTTTCTTTTTTCTTTTTTAAATTTAGGAAAAGCAATTAGCAGCCTTTTTTTAAACCTTAAGAATGAATTTTTATTATTATTAAATAATAGAAACAATGCATTTAATCTATCCTCTATAGCATTTTTTTTCTTTCTTCTTCTAAAAAAAAAAATCTATAGCATTATTTATATATTTTCTTTCAATAGCATTTGGTAATTTATTTGGTTAGCCTTATATTCCTCAATGCTTTTGTTTCTATGGAATGTTATTATTATCTGGTAATTTATTTATTTATTAAATTGAAATAAACATAAATAACAGTAGTATATATGTTCTCAAGCATTTTATTGTTATTACTATTTTTTTTTTTTTTGAGAAACACACCCACACACACACACACACACACACATATATATAGGGGAAGGGGGATGAGATAAAAGAATACACATAAATTATGTTATCAAGCATTTTATTGTTATTACTAAATTTTAAAACCTAAAATAAACATAAATTATGCCCAAAGATATTTAAAAATATATTAATTAATTAATTAATTTCCATAACCCATAGTTTTTTCAAAAAAATGATGTACCCTCACTGCCCATACAATCATACATGTACCCATGTCGATTCTCGTGCAACTTAGCATCTTAACATTCTCAGTTTTCACTTTATCTCTTATTAGTGTTTTTTGCCTTCTCATTTTGTTAAAAGAAAGAAATTGTAAAAGTTTATGTATTTACGTTTTTTTTTTTTATGCTGTCAATATATTCAAATTTTCTTTTTTTTAGATATTTTGGTATAATTTAAGGTTTTTAACGACTACCTTAAAAAAAATTCGTAGCAACACTATAAGAATTTAATATGGACGTGTGTAAACCAAAAATATTTTTCTAATACATGAATATGCTTACCACCGCACACCCTTGGTGCGATAGTCACTCCATAAGTATAAGTACTTGTGAGGCGTGGGAGGCAAAGGCCGGGGTTCAAGTCTCGAGGAGAGAGCTTCACACATATATACATTTAGATTAGGATAGAGTAGAATTCTATCTTGTATAAAAAAAAAAGAAAAAAAAGAAAAAGAAAGAAGAATATGCTTCAAAATTATGAATAATGATTTCATCCTTACATCAGAAAATGATGGCTTTGCCCTTGATGTAAAGTGAAATATATGTTACAAAACGGCCTGTCAAAAAATCTGTCTCTAAAGTTTCATCGATTTTTGGATTTCATTGGAACCTCATCTCTTTGCAAGAACTTGGAAATAATTGATCACACTAGATGCGGAAATTGAAGGACTGTATGTTTACGAATGTGATAGTAACAGTAGCTTGCATAGGTGTGAATTGATCACAAGTACATATAATGTTTAGAATGTTAGAAAGTTGCCAAACATGATATTTTTTGATGTCTCCATTATAAATAAATAATTATTCAAAATTTCTTGTGAAATTATGCAATATTTTTATGATGTAAAATATTGTTATATTGAAATAGGTCTACTTGATCTAGTAGACAAAGTATTGTAGCATTTTACTATTATTTAATTAAAATGAATAAATATGGCAACATAAATATAAAGATACAAGAGTCAATATGAAAGATAAGGGAGTTAGTGAAATTTTTAATCTCACGTTGAAAAGAAAAGAGATGCTTTTATTATTTTTAAGTGTGGTGATTAATGGTCTGAAATGTATTGGAGTGGATATTGAGCTAAATACGTGAGCAATGATAGGTCTGGCCCAAGATAGTTTGAAGCCTAAGGTGAAAATTTTAAAGGGCCTTTTTATATCTAAATATCATTTAAATAATATTTAGTTTATTTTTTATATTATAATTTTTTTATTTCAAATCTATTATTAATTCTTACTAATTAGTAAGACTAATTCACCCTGAGTGAGCTAGTGATATTTATTATGTAGATTTTACAAACTGACGTGTCACCAATAAAAAAAAGTTATTCAAAACATTCCTTTATTATATTGTTTTAGTGATACCAATCATATTCATGTCACATTAATCTGTAAGTTTTTTGTCATAAAATTTGTATTATTTTTAGCATTTTTCATTCACTTTATGATGAATTAGTGATTGTGTTGTATTTCTATTAATTCATAATTTTTTTTAGTGGAAAATATGCTAAAATTACTATAAATTTTACTATAAAAAACTTAAAAACTAATGTGATGTTTCAATAAAAAAAAAGTATTGGATTATTTATTGAAAAAAGTATTGAATCATTTATTGTGATCGGTGACATATCAATTTATAAGTCCTATAAGATTAAAAAAACGTGTAAGTAACTCTCTTTTTTTTAATTAGAAAAAAAAAAAAATCATTGCTCCATATTAATTTGAGGGCATTTCTATATTAGGGGGCCTTAGGCCTGGCCAAAATGGCCTAGGCCTAGGGCCTGAGCAAGGAAGATGTGAAGGGAGAAGGTGTCAAAATTATATCCAGATATTTTATTCAGTTTCTTTTTGTGTTATTTCCATTATTATTGTGTTTGCACCAACAATTTTAAGAAGAACCATCACATGGAGGTTGGAGCATACATGAGAAATCAAATGAGATTGTTGGAGATATTAACAAGCCCTTTCACTTCAAGGGAGCCAACATCAAGAGGTGGAAAGGAAAGATCCTCTTCTATTTGAGTCTTCTCAAGGTCGCCTACATCTTCACTGACAAGAATCCTTCCAAGGCTTATATCGATTAGATGAATGAGGAAGAAATCCGTCTCCATCAAGCAAAAATAGATAAGTGTATAAAAGATGAATACAATTATCGCTCTTATATTTTGAATTGACTTGCCGATCATTTCTATAATTATTATAATACAACTTATAATTTTGCCAAGAAAATATGGAAAATTTTACAAAGCAAGTATGATATCGAGGAGGCTAGTGCAAAGAAATATGCTGCCAATAGATTTTTCTATTACCAAATGGTGGATGGGAAATCAATGGTGGATCAAGCACAAGACTTCCAGGTGATCGTGGCACAATTGAGATCTGAAGGCATAAAGAGTGGAGATAATCTCGTAGTAGCTGGCATAGTTGATAAATTATCACAATTTTGGAGGGAGTTTTAAAAGACTTTGCGGCACAAACAAAATGAGACACTCTTGGAGATTTTGATCACACGCATCCATGTAGAGGAATGTGGAGGAAAAAGTTAGGGGACAAGAAGCACTTATGACACAACATAAAAGAATTAATATGATAGTTGTCCATCTTTTATTTACAATGGCTAGTCTGTTATGTATGGGACATGCTGTATTTGGGCACTCTGAGAGAGCACTTAGGGAATGTTATTACTTTCTTGTAAACTTTCTTAGATATAAATATTACTCTTTTTTCAATTTTTTTTTAATTTTACTAATGGGCATTTATTAATAAACAATTTTAGGAAAATTCTTATAGAAAAATGAAAAAGTAATTGATTTGTTTAAAATATTTTTCAATTTTTCATAAAATGTTTTCTAAAATAGTTAATTAATAGATGCTCTAAGAGCACACCAATTAATTGGTCTTTTTTTTTTTTGTGGAAAAAAGAAAAAACATAATATTGCTTTAACCCAAAAAGGAAAACCTTAGCATTGAATATTGTTGACGAAGAGGGTAGTGACTCCTACAATGGGAAATTTTAGGATGTGGCATTCCTTAAAAAAAATAAAATAAAAATAAAACTAAAAAACTAAAAAAAAAAAAAAGTTTCTCAAATTATGAATGTTGAAAACAAGAAGAAAAAGAATAAAATCCAATGTTTTATTTTTGGATTTTGGTGGTCTTGAAGAGTCATAGGAATAGGATGCGATCTCTAGCTGCTGGCTTAGACCAATTTTTAGAAGTATATATAGAATGACAAGTGGAAGGTTGCGAGAAGAGAAACCCCATTAATTAATTAACAATTTAATAGGACAACCCACAAAACCAAAACACGGTCTATGCATGGATTGGACTATTATTAATATGCAATTTAAAAATGACAAGTACTACTGCTCCCCCAATAAGGTTAGCCGATTCTACTTCTACTTCTACTTCTGCTAACTATATAATAAAAAGAGCGAATCGCTCAATCTTCAATGTTTAATCTATAGTGCTTTTGGTTTAGTCAGTTTTTGTTTTTTGTGGAGCCAAAACGGTTCATTTGGCTGAAATGTGAAAACCAAATAAAAAAGAAAAGAAAAAGAAGGCAGGGATAGTGGTGGTATATCGGCCGATCTGAATAGAGTAAAGGGGGGTGGGTAGATCGGAGTGAAGGAAGGCTTTGAGTTGAAAGGTATGATCTTTTGCTTTCTTTCTTTTTGCTTCTATACTTTGCTTTTATTTTTATTTTCTTTCTTTCTTTCTTTTTTTCTTCCAGATCTTTGATATGTGTTATAGGTAGGTGTGAAAAGGACCCTCCCAAGACTCCTTATACCCTCTTCTGTCCCTTCCAAGATCACAACCAAGCGTGAGGAAGCTTAGGAATAGTCAAGTGGTGAGCGAAAACGGTGCCGTTTCATTAAAATAAAATAGATAAATAAAAAAACAAAAAAGCTCACAACTCATCGTATGAAGCAAGAAGACCGAGTGAGGCAAAATTGCCAATTTTCTTTCACCAGATATTGATGATGGTTTTTTTGAAGGTTGAAAGAAGGAAATGGAAAAGCAGAGAACTGATTTGTGGCTTTGGTATTTTCTTTTAGCTCACACGACAGGTATTTTCTATCCCTAAATTTCTCTAGAGTTTGATTGATTTCTATCTCTCTTTTTCTTTTGTTTATTATACTGAGATACTGATTTCACAAAACTGGTAATGAGCCTTTTACATGTTTGATGAAAGCTTTGACTCAATGTTGGGAATTTCGCCAAAACCCAATTCTCTGAAATTTCATTGGGTTTTTCATTCTTGTTTTAGACATCCTTCTTTAATCTGTGTTGGTATTTGAATTTTCCCTAAATTTTTTTCATTCAATTTCACTTCCTTCTAGCTTTGCTGTGGTTCCATTGTTGATCTTTGAAGAAATAGTAGAGTAATATGAATCAGCAAGTGGTTCCATTTTTATATTTATAGCCCAAAGATTTTGGTACATGGTTTGCAATTCTTGATTAACCCAGGGAATCCTCCAAATCAAAAGCCCAAAGCCTTATGACAACACACCCCAATCCTATATATGTTTCACAAAATTCGCCTGAGAATACAAAGGAAAAGGTCTTCATAAATATCTCTAAGATGTCAATGGCATACTTTGTCTTTCTCTTCTCAAATTATTGTTATAAGGTGTATTTCTTTTCCTATCCTATATTTCTTTCTTGCTCATCCCTTTGTGTTAAGATGTGAAAAAGTTTCTCACTTTTGGTGTTAACACAATTAAAGGTGCAATGAAACAACGTGCCTCAAAGCAAATATTTGTTAAGATAGGAGGCTTCGTTCTTCGAGCTATGGAAATGGTGGAAAATTAGATGAAACTCAAATGCGATTGACACTAGAGACAGCGTGATCGACCATTATTCATAGTGCACAGAGTCAAATCTCATGTTGAGTTGTGTGAGCTCTAAACTTAGTTCCTTAAAATTTTGGTATTTGATATTTCAAGTTTTTACTTTTATAGTGAGTCTAAATGTTTGACTTAAATTATTTTATCTTAGAAAAACAAATGTGTAGTAGCTTATTTTATTGTTAATGAGCTCATTGTTTTGTCTTGCATGAATTTTTAGATGAGTTTGTGGCCATGTTTAGGGAGAAAAATTGTGCCCCAATCATATAGCTACACATATGGTAATTGTTCTAGATTTTACCCATTTGAAAATTATGTATTTTGATACAAACCCCTTGGTTTTGGGATTAAAGATTTTATAAGTTTACCAATATGTAGAGAAAATTGCATGACTTTTATATAACTTGAAGTGAAAAGGCCCTATGATGTCTAATGTGATATGGAATGGTTATGTATTTCATATGATTTAAAGAATTAATTAAAGTTTAATGTGCCTTTATTATTATTTTTACTGTCCCAGCCAAAAGAAAATAAGGGCAAAAAAAAAAAAAAAAAAAAAAACTAGAATTAGCATCTTTTACCATGTTTAAACCATCTTTGCTGACATTATCCCACCAAGAAATGGATGACGTGGTATTCCTTATGAGCTAATTATTCTGTCACATTCTATTATTTGGGGAACACTTTATATAATCACATCTCTTTGTGTTTGAATTTATAATCAATGTGAATGTTTTTTCTAGCAATATTGGGACTTAAGTGATGTAGACCACTTTGAAACTAGCTTTTAGAGAATAAATGGGTGATTGGTAGTTTCCTTCACCATGCTAATTTTTGAGATCACAAATAGGTTAGTTTGGAGCTTCCATCTATGCCATCTTGATAAATTCTTAAGTCAACCCTTAAATCACTATTAACTTTTAAGGTATATCAAGATTGATCAACTATAAAAATACTGTAATATATGTGTTTGAATGCTTTAGGCAATGTTTAATGAACAAAAAAATTCGACCCTCATTATTTATTCAAATGGAAAAAAGAACAAAAAAGGATAAAGCAAAAAATGCATTCTGATCCCTTGAGTTGAGTTTATTCATTTGAGTTCTGTCAAGAGATATACTACCAAATTTCCAATTTCTTTGGAGCTACTACCACTACCAAAGCTTTGGCTTGCTATAGGAAAATACTCAATTGTGTCATTTGTTTTTTATTCATTTCTGAATAGTTGAGTGCTATTTGTTGCTACTCTGAAATCCCTTCAAGGATTTGTTTCTCATTATCCTGGAGATTTAGTTGATTTAATTGTATGAGTTCCTTTGATAAGTGCGCCACTGTAGATGATGTATTGACCATTTAATAATGGAGAGTAGCAAACAATATATAATATATAAAACCCTTTTAATGTGAGAGGATTTGGTTAAAATGTTATGTGTTTTCTATTCTGTTAACTTTTTATCTCATTTGTTTATCATCTTGTGATTTTCTGCAACTATTTTTGTTTCTTTAGATCACAAGCTAGACCAAACTAATGAGCCATAATGGATTGAGGAATGCTGGTGAATTTGTTTTGTGGGCTGGTAGGCTCATCACACATTAATTTTCAAGATTTTTGGTGATTTAGTAACATGTGTCTTGGTGATTAAAATTATATCACACAAACTTGGAGAATTGGAGGAGTTCTTGCTTTCTTGTGCATTTGGTAATAGGCTCTCAATGTAATATGTTGCTTTCGATCTAGAATTTTAGGTGCGGGTGATTCTTAACATTGACTTTTGATGCTTACTATGTAAAGGAAGTTTTACTTTCTTACTATGGTAAATGGTGATTCAAATGAAAACTTAAGATCACATTTATTTATTTATTTATTATTAAGAAGAAAAACAAATGAAGTTGCTGATATTATTATGCCTGCATCGTAATTATCTTTGTGTGTGCAAGAATAATTATAGGCACTAATAATCTGTTTTTATTTGAAAATGTACAAAATTTATACTGGCATAGTACAAGTCCCTCTTTAAGAGAGCTTTGGTTGATACATTTAGTTTGGTTACTTTCATGCTTCTCATTTCAGTTTTTTTATGAATAATTAGCTACGTACTGACATCCTTATAAAACTTGCAGGAGGAAAAGATTGATGCTTCCCTTGAGGTTCTTATCTTATCCTTGCCAATGACGAATTATGGGATGCTTTCACATATAAGGTTTGTCATGCTTTATGATTCTGTAATTATTATTATTATTATTATTGTTGTTGTTGTTGTTGTTGTTGTTGTTTTTAAGTTTTCCCGTCTTATTGAGATCCTTGTGTATTGCGAAAGGCCAAAAGTGGTTATTGTGTCTTAATTCAAAAAATTGTTCATTGCACTCTACCTCATTACTAACACAATAGAGATTAATATTGTTTATTGACAACTATCAATAGTAGTACGAGTCTCTCTTTAAGAGAGCTTTGGTTGATACATTTAGTTTGGTTACTTTCATGCTTCTCATTTCAGTTTTTTTGTGAATAATTAGCTACTGACATCCTTATAAAACTTGCAGGGGGAAAAGATTGATGCTTTCCCCCTTTCTAGGCTGTCGCTTTGGTTAAACCAATCTAGGAGCTAGAACAGGTAGCAAAGAGGTTGATGTATGAAGCATACCAAAGGTGTTGTGCAGGATCAAGGAGGTTCCTCTCACATTAGATGTGGAAGCACCTTTCCTTCGCTTGATACTAAGGTTTTGTTTTCTACAAGAGTGGAAGATGAAGTGCAATAAAATCAAGTGGTTCACAATGATAGAAAATCATAGTGTTGTGCTATTAAAGGTTATGTAAACAAACTCATTAGAATGTGCATGTGTACCACATACTATCACCTTCTAGCATAGAGCTATATTTGAAAGCTTAGTTTTTACGGTGGTTGAATTTAGCTAGAAAACATGCCTTGTTTGATTTTGTAAAGAACCATTGGCTAAAGTCAACTATGATTACAAGGTATGCATAGTGCTTGGTAGTGGATGTGTAACTATATTTGGTAGTGATACTTTGTCAAAGTATTTTAAATTTCATCAATGATTAGCTAGAATTCTGTTTTCTTCTTTTTTATGGGGTCTTAAGGGTTTACAAGATAGATTATTATGGGATTTTAAGCACTTGTTTTTACTAAATGTATTGATACTTTTGGGTTTACAACATAGATTAATATGAGATCATAAGGACTTGTTTTTACTAAATGTATTGCTAATATAATTGGATCAAAATGTTATTTTGTATTGGTTAGTTGTCAATTTTTACACTAATATTAGTGGTGTGCAGCCAACCCGCCAACCTGCCAAAACTGACCCAACTTAACCTAACCCGTTGGGTTGGGTCGGTTTTTAGAGCTTGGTGGGTTGGATTGGGTTACAAAATTTTTTTTGATAGCAGGTTAGGTTGGGTTTAGGTCATAAAATTCCAAATCTGCCAAACTCGACCCGACTCGACTCACCCATATATTTAATATATATTTAAAATATATTATATAATTAATAATTTTTTTCAATAAAAGTCAATTAGTTCACACAAACCCTAGTAAATTACTATTGTTGTTTAGTCATTAGTGTTGTTTGCCTTTAAGGAGTTACATTAATACTAATTTTTGGATTTTTATAATATATTTATATTTATATTTTTTTTCTGCTCAATTTAATAATAATAGTAATAAAAAAATTGTCCAACCTATGGGTTCAACCCCGGGTTGGACTTTGTGATGGGTTGGGTTGGGTTGAATTTTTTTTAACCCACCATGGTGGGTTGAGTCAAAAAATCCCCTTAACCCAACCCAACCCAACCCGACCCATGCACACCCCTAACTAATATAGACAATGGGATGGAAATTAAAAATTTAACACTAAAATAAGGTGCCAACTTTAAATTTTAAAGTTCCAGATATATTTACAAATACTCAATGTATAGGAAAGCATGTACCTTGCACATGCAGCATACACTAGTTTACATAAAAAAGTGTGAATGTGCAAATCCACAGTAACTACAATGATTCTTTGGTTTATTCAAATGTCACTATAGCTACATGCCTTCCTCTCTTTTTTTTTTTTTTTTTTTTCCTTTCTAAATATTTATATTAGCTAGCAAGCCTAGCATATATATTGTTATATTAACAAAACAAATTTCACAATATTTTCACAATTATTGAAGTGTCAATTTTTTATAAGTCGAAATAAAATAATAAAATATGAAACTGTGACTAATCACAATTGAAAATAAATGTTTTATTAAAATGTTGTAACGCTTGTTGTGTGAATTGTGTAAAAATTACAGTACTTTTTGGTTTGTTCAATATGTACCGTTCATCACGTCATTTTTTTTTTTCAGTCAACGGTTTGTGCTCTTTTTTAAAAAAATGTTGACATGAGCTTGCACATTATACTGACACAAAAAATTTTACAATATTTTCACAATTATTGAGGTGTCAATTTCTTATAGGTCGAAATAAAATAATAAAATATGATACTCTGACCAACCACAACTGAAAATAAATGTTTTATGAAAGTGTAGTAACACTTGTTATTATCACAATATTTTCACAATTGTTGAGATCTCAGTTTCTTATAGATCAAATAAAAAAAATACTAAGTCCACAATATTTTCACATTAATTTCACAACAAATCATAGGTAAGCTACTATTGATAGATAAAAAAGTGATATCAGTTGTGGGTCCATTTTAAAATCAGTAACAACTTGACAACTAAAATTTGTTATAAAAATATTATGGAGATAGCAATTCTATAAAATAAAGAATAATATATTAAACCGAAACTTATCACAACTGAAAATAAAAGGTATTGTGAAAATATTGTTACATTTTGTTGTGTTCCTAGACTTCTTTTTTGGTTTAGTCAAATTTGGTGAGCAAAAATTCACTATTTCATGCACAATTTTCTTTTGTTGGTTTTTTTTTTTTGGTAATTTTTTTAACGCATAGTTTAAAGCGGTTGTCCCAATTAAAAGCTAATAACAATTTACTACCTAGAATTTGTTGTGAAAATATTGTGGATGTAGTATTACTCTAAAATAAAATTATAAAATATCATACCAGGGCCCACCATAACTGAAATAAAGGTATTGAAAAAATATAGTGACTTTTATTGTGTTCCTGACTTTTTTTTTTCTTGTTTAGCCAATTAGTTGAACCAAAATTCATAGTTTTAAGAATAGTTTTCTTGGGTTGACTTTTTTTATTTAACACATTGTTTAAAGTAAAAAACACATAGTTTTACCAACAAAAAAAAAAATTTATGGAAAAAAGTACTTTCCGCTTTTATGTTTGGGGTAGTTTCATCTCCCAACTCTAAAATTGAATAATTTCCTCATTTATATTTTGTAAACAAGTATATAGTCCTTGCTGTTACTCTCTTAGTTAAACCCTAACAAAATCTTATGATTCCTAAAATATTTCATGTTGCAATATCTAAAATGCCTCACTAAATTTTAATGTCTCAAAAATTTTCTTCATGTTTTTTGTGTTTTATGTGTTAGTTATACTTAGAAAGTAAAAATGGTGATGTATGGTATTCTATTTGTTACCTAGAGAACACTAATTTATTAGCTGTTTAAATATTCTAGATTTATAATTTTATCTAATAAAGACTTTAATGACATATGTCTTTTGTTATTTTGTTCTTGTTTTATTTGTTTTCTTTCTTAAAATTGTGTTCATTAAAAATTAAATAAGCTAGGTATCGTAGTTAGGCTCATCAAATAAAATGATAAAGAAGGAAGTATGTAGGGGTGTGTGTGGGTTGGATTGGGTGAGTAAATGCCAATATTTCTATCCAATCCGCCACTAGCGGGTTGGAAAAATTCCAATTTGCTACCAACCCACCAAAGTTTAAATCTGGTGGATTGGTTACAAATATTGGTGGTTTCAACTTGGCAGGTTGGCATTAACAACATTTTAAAAAAAAAAATTATCACAAACTACAACTTTTTATTGAATAATCTCAAAATATATCTAATGCACAAAAAAAAAAAAAAAAAAAAAAACTAAAGGTAGATTTCATTGAATAATTTCAATTCTAACATAAACATAGGGTCAATGAAAAAGAGATATATGATCTCTAACAAAAGTAGGCACTGCCTTACAACTTAGGAAAATTAAATCAACAAACTCAAAGTTTTAACATTTCCAAAGTCACATAGAGGATTAAAAAAAAAAAAAAATAGACAAAGGCAAAGAATTAGATGAACTATATTCTTATGTAATATATAACATATTTAACTTGAATATACAATGAACCTACTTGTCAGAATGGCTTTACTTGTAATATTATATCACATTTTATAATATATAAACGGATCAAATGACATAAACTGAAATAAAAAAGACAAAAAAATATTTAAACAGCAGAAGATAATAACGCAGTTACGTACCTTTGTGATTGTCGGTGAAAAATTGAAATGATAAGAAATAGGCTACAAAAAGGTTAAAGAAGAAACAGGAAGGGAAAGACAGTGGCTGAAGGTGAAAGCCAAAAGTGAAAGATGAGAAGAAAAAGTGAGATCTAGAGCCACAAAGTGTATAATGCACATACAGCTGAAGTAAATGGGATGAGTGGTTCGTAGAGGTGTTTAGGGTTTCAATGTTGACTTTTTAGATTTTGTTTAAGGAATTTTTTGAAGGCTAGTTCTGTTTAGGGAATTGATTATTGATTAGTTGTAAAAATTTATTAGGTGAATTGATTAACTTTAAATACTTAACAATCTGAACTAATATATATATATATATATATATATATATATATATATTTTTATGTATGTATAATTAAGCGGGCGGGTCGGGTTGTAGCGGGTTGGCAATTTTTTAATCCATAACCCAATCCAATCCGTAATTTTAGGGGTCTAACCCACCCAACTCAAACCGTCTAACTTAATGACCCGTACAGGACGAGTGGGTTGGGTGCGGGTTGGCGGGTTAAGCGGAGATTTTGCACACCCCTAGAAGTATGAATAATAAAATATTCATTGCAAATGGTTTTAGGTATTTAATTTGATAAAGAATTTCAATTGTAGCATATTTCATCATTTATTGCGAAACTTTAAATATTGTGACAATTTTTTTTATCAAAACTTAGTTATTAATTGTTGGAAGATGACAACATTTGTTATCATTCTTGGTAGATTTTATTTTTTGAGTAGATACCATCTTTAGTAAATAAGTTATAAGAAATGAAAAAGTATTTTGTATCAAATGATACCACGTTATCTGTATCAAAATTCAATAAGTGAGAGACATGTGTGCAGAAATAACTACCCACTAACACATGTCTTTTCAATTGTTAGTGGGTTAATTATTTTTTGCTGACATATCTCACACTTATTAGATTTTGATACCGCTGATATGGTATCATTTGATGCCAATACCTTCTCTTAAGAAATTATCATACTAAACAGATAGTCATATGTTAAATAACTATTCTAAATTTAAATACATAATTTGATACTACAAAAAAAAAAAAAAAAACCTATATTAAATTTTCTCACTTAAAGGGCAGCATGTGCCTTGCACATGCAACCCTTCCTAGTAATTAATAACACCCCAAAACCAAAAGTAGAACAGGCAGCACCACAAGTGCATATATAATCTTATGGGTTTCTCTCAAAACACCAAATATATATATATATATAGTTGTCTAGTCCCTAGCTAGCTAGCTAGCTTCATTGTCACTAAAACTACATACAAAGAAAATGGGCAGAAACAAGAAATTAAGAAGATACATCGTGTGTGTGTGTGTATATAGTAACGGATGGATAATAAAGAGCACAACAGAGACAGATAGATATCGACGAGATAAGAGAATCAAAATTATTACAAATAAATTAAACAGAACCAAGCAAGCATGAAGCATGGGATAGCGGATAGGACTTATTTAATTAGGAGGAGCAAGCTAGAAACTAGCTTGGGGAGTTCTTCGAACCTGTGTAGTTGTAAACAACAGTTTCTCCGTTCCTTCCACTGATTGTTGTTTGCGCAAAAATGTCCCGGAAGCTCTTGATCACATTTTCCTTCAATGTGACTGGGCATCCCAAATTTGACTCCTTGCTCCATGGCCACTCAATCTTCAGGATATAGGTAACATTTCCATCTTTGACTGGATAAAGATAATTCTAAATCCTAAAGCCCTTCTTGGTCTAGATGATTTTTATGTAAAGTACTTCCAGCTCTATGCTTTAATACTCTTAGACCAAATTTGGGTGACAAGGAACAAAACCAGGGTTGAAGGAAAGAGTTCCAATCCTTTGGAGCTTTCTAGACAAAATTTGAGATCTTTTGAAGAACATATGCAAGCCTGGAAAGACAAACTACACATCTCTATAAGGAAAGCGATATGGAAGCCTCCCCCACATGGGTGGGTTAAGTTAAATTTTGATGTTGCTGTAAGAGAAGAAAAAACTTCTCTAGCTATAGTGGGCAAGGATGGTAAAGGAGATTTGATTTTTGCTTGGGCTGAACAAGTTGAACCGGGTAGTCCTCTGGTGGTTGAAGCAAAGGCAGCACTTTGTGCCATCAAGAGAGCCATTGAAAATGGGTTTTCTAAAATCATAGTGGAAGGTGATGCTTGGAATGTGAAAAATCCATCGAGTAATCCATGAATGAAACCTCACTAGAGTATTGCAGAGGTGATTGCAGATATTTAGGATTTTGTAAAGTGTTTTGATGTTGTTTCCTTTTCTTTTATGTACAGAGAGAGCAATGTTTCAGTCCATCTTTTAGCCCAATGGATGGCTTTTGTTAATTGGGTAGTTCCCATATCTAGGATCCCTCTACTAGTTACTCAGGCTACAGAGAGAGATGGTTTCAGGCTCTCCCTTCTTTTGTACTCTGATAATCATAAATAAAATTTTTATTTAGCAAAAAAAAAAAAAAGCTAGGAAGATAAAAAATTACATATATAGAAATGGCCCAATGCACGCGTGTCAACTTGCTCTACTTTTTTTTTTTAATATTAAATATTTTAACACATACAGAAAGAGAGAGACGAAAGAAGGTCTTAAAGAAAGAGACAGTGGTATGTATCTAAAATAATCTAACTCTTGGATATACAATACAGACTTTAAACCTCTATAACTAACACTCATTTTTCAACTTGCTCTACTTTCGTTCAATTATTAATTTTCCAACACATTCAATACATTTTAGCTGACTTAGGAATTTACTCCTGAGCATATATAGCGTTACCCATATTCTAAAATACAATGCCCCCACTTCATGTTTATTAATGTGAAGTAATCCCATTATTATTATTACTTAAATAAGGTCAAATTGACAGGCTAGCTGGGTCATACTATACGTACGTACCCATTAATTAAGTTTTAATTATTAATGATAATGATCCAATTAACTAATTTTTGATCAAATTCTAACTAAAATGATACACGAGAAAAAAAAAAAAAAACTGTTGAATATATATGAGCCATACGTGCGCATGAACTACATTGTTTTCATTTATATAATCATGACATAAAATAGTTGTTTATTGAACATAAAATTTTGTATGGATCGATCTTCCTTTCATGGGAAAAAAACGAAGAAGAAGGAATCTGTACCTACATTATATATATATATAAAAAAAAAAAAATTTAAAACGTATAGAATATTTAGAAGGTTTAACATATGATGCTAGAATTAATCATTTCATAAATTTTTAATAAATTCTTGTTCCCCTGTCCCTATAGATCGTTTGCATGGAATACTAGCTTCCTTCGAACAGGCCCTTTCACTGAAACTGCAAAGAAACAGGACAAGAAGAAAGAAGATATATCGTATGCGTAAAGAGCACAACAGAGAGAGAATGAAAATTACCAACAAACAAAAAAAAGCATAGGGGGCTGAGATTTATATAGAAATTGCCCAATGTGTGCAAGTGTTAACTTGCTCTTATTTCATTCTATCTACGTTCAATCAATATATTTTGGAAAAAGCTAAAGCCACAAACTATATTACAATGTATTTTTTACAAATAGATAATAAGTGAGTGATTATTGGTAAATAAAAATATAATATTAATAGTGGGTGTACATGAAAACTGATAAAAATTTGTTCATTTTGAAATTTACACCCAATCTTACCTATATTAGATAAATTTGTTAGTTATAACGGAGATAGGAAATTAAAATTAAAATTTTAATCATTTTTCTCAAAAATAACATAATGTACTAGTTTTTTTTTTTTTTTTTTGAGGAAAAACATAATGTCATAATGTATTAGTTGAATTACAAAGTTTTTGACATTCTTCTCAAAAAGGAAAAAAAAAAAAAAAAAAAAACTCTTGACCTTGTATTAGATAAGGCTAATACTTAATAACATACAATTATTTTATTTATTTATCTTCAAATTGCACTTCTCCCCTTAACTATGTTGCCGATGCAATTTCTTCTATAAACCACAAAACTAAGCAATGTTAATGTATCCCTTAGTAGTGAAATAAGCACTTGGCCTCCTTCCGTTAAAATTCAATGAAAATTCAAATTTCTATTGGACACGCTTATACTTATTTGGATTTAAATTTGACCGAAATTTCAAGGTTTGAGATAGTGTTTAATACTAATAGTTTATTTTAATTTTTGGAGAAAGAATACCAATAGTTTTTGATAATTCAATAGTTGAAGAAGATAAAATTTAAAGCTTGGATGTTTTATTGAAAATACTAAAAAGTGTCAATTAATTGATTTACAAAACTTTTGATTATTACCAATAGTTTTTTTTTAGATCTAAATTATTGCCAATAATTAACCGAGGGACATTACTTTTTTTTTTTTTTTTTGAGGAAATAGGGGACATTACTTATGGTCCATCTGATTTGAGGAGGAGGGAGGAGGAGTAGAGTAGTATAAATTTGGCTAAAAATTAGTTTATTTTCAGTCAATTCTATTTTATCCTCTTCCACTCCCTCTCCATCCAAATGGGCCCTTACTTTTGAATTTTAAGAAAATCCTACAATTGCATGATATTTAAGAGGGGAATTAAAAAAAATTATTACTAGAATATATGAAATTCAATGTGTGTAAATAACATAAAGTTAATACAAAATTCAATATGTGTTATGAACAAATAGATTTGATATGTGTCAAGAACAAATAGATCATTTTCAAAGCTTCTTTTTTTATAAAAAAGAAAAGAAAAAAAAGAAAAGAAAGATCACTAGATTTTATATTCCATGTCCTCTGCATTGGATTGGGTTATAAATAGTATTGGGTAAAACATAGTCTAAGGAAAGGTTAAGAAAGCTTGACCTCCGCCTCCAATGAGATGAGAGTGAGAGCTCAGTCAGAGAAACCGACTACTGGCACATTCGCATATCTCTCTCTCTCTCTCTCTCTCTCTTAGCCGTTGAGTTTCAGTTTCCCCCTCCTCCATTTTATTTAATCTAAAACCCCAAAGTCTCCATTGACTTTCTCTCTCTCTGAATTGAATTCTTTACGTTTGTCTCTCTCTGACCATATATACATAAATATAATTATGGCTCTGAATTGGTGTTTGATTCTCACACCATGAGCGACTCCCAGTCTCGGAGCCCCATCTCCTCCTCTTCCTCTTCCTCCGCCACCGATCAGGTGAGACCCATTACTTCAATTTATCCAAACACCTTCTTTTTTATTACTATTTACTAATTTGATTGCTTCAAGTTCTTTTTTCTTTTATTTGACTCTTTCACCCATCATTTTATCAATATCTGATTGCTGATTTATTATAAACCCAATTTTCATTTCCAGTTTTATAAAAAAAAAAGTTGCTTTTTTATATTTTTTAGAACCAGTTTAATTTCTGTGTTTACACAGTTGAGGCTTTTTATTTGTGGAAAAACTAACTATGTGTGTTTTGATGTATTTTTTTTTTGTATACTTGTGAGTCTGATCGTCAGCAATTTGTGGCAAAACTAACTGTGTGTGTTTAAATGTCTTTATTGGATACTTGTGAGTCTGTTTGTAATTCAGCAATTAGTGGCAAAACCAACTATATGTATTTTGATCTATTTATTGAGTACTTGTTAGTCTGATTGTAATTCTGCAATTTGTGGCAAAACTAACTATGTGTGTTTTGATGTATTTTTTGAATACTTGTGAGTCTGATTGTAATTCAGTAATTAGTGGCCAAATCTGTGTGTGTTTTGATGATTTTACTGAAAACTTGTGAGTCTGATTGTAATTGTTTAATATGTGAATAATTATAGAATGTGAGCCGGAGTCGGAGAAGTGGTGATGGTGGTCAAACTTTGGCTTCCGGGTCATCACGTCACTGGCGTGATATTTTCTGGTTGGCGGTTTTTATGCTTCATATGGTTGTTTTGGGATTTGGCCTAACGGTTCTTGGGCTCAATAGGTTTCAGAAAAAGGATAGGCTAAACATTGATAAGTACGCTGCTGGAATTACAGAACACCATGAGGGCTTGACGGAGGATTACTGGCCGATGTATGCTGTTGCTGGTGGTGTTGGGACTGCTCTTGGATGTGCTTGGTTGTTATTACTGGGTTCACGTGCAAATCAAATGATGAAGTTTACGGTGCACATTTTGACTACATATCTTGCTGTGATTAGTGTTTTGTGTTTCTGGGGTGAGCAGTTCTTCTGGGGTGTTGTGTTTGCAATTGGTGCTGCTTTGCAATTCTTGTATATCATATCGGTAATAGACAGGTATAAAATTTGAATCTGCCTTGTGTTTATGAGTTTGTATTAAGCTTATTTTTACAAAGATGTTTGCTAAGGCATTTTCCTAAAATATGTTAATCGGTGCATGATTGTAGAATACCTTTATCATTGAATCCCGATTTGTGAAAAATATACCATAATGTTTTAACTTTCAATAAATAGAAGTGTTTGTTGCAAAGTATATTCATGAACCATCGGTGAGTTAAAGAGATGTGTTGATTGGGACTAGGGTTTAGTATTTCCTTGTAATTGTTGCTCCCCGTTGATGGCTTTTCGTAAAATGCTATACAATGAGTATGAAATTGGTGATCTTGCTCCCTTGTATCCTTTCTTGATTTTGAAAATATATTACAGATGTGAAAATTGTGATATTGCAGGAATAGTGGAGATGAATGTTTTGTAAGTAGCACCCACCATTCATTTCAATGAGGTTTCTTTTGAAGGGGTCCTAAAATTTTTTCCGTGCTATAATTGAGATGACAGGGTTTTTCTAGGTCCTGAAGGCTATAATTGAGATGACAGGGTTTTTCTAGGTCCTGAAGGCATATATTATATGGGGATCCTATCATATCAGCAATGTGTTGGAGTTTGTGTGAATCATAATTTTGGGGTGGTAAATTTTAAATGGGGCCTTCGTGTACTGATTCTTGCTTATTTGGAAAGGTATTGTATTGGGTGCTTTTTTTTTGGGGGGGGGGGGGGGATTAGCATTATATTTGGAACATTTTAGTTAGTTGTCAAGTTTGCAAAACTATTTAGCAAATTAGTATCTCGAGGCTCTGAAACTCGAGTTGTAAGTGGTGGCAATCTGATGTGGAAGAAAAAAATCCACGTGGAACTCTAGTCTTAGAAAGTCAAGTTCCTTTGCTGAGAAAAAAAAATTTGTGAGTGCTAGGCATTTTCTTCTTCGTTCTTCTGGGTTGCTTCCTTCGGGGTTCTTCTTCTTTTTCTTCTTCAAATATTCCTCTTTTGATCTTCTTCTTCTTCTTCTCTTCCCTAGACTGCTTCTTTCTCTATGGAACTTGAGTCTGAGAGACTCTAATTCCTTGTGGAAAATAGGCCACCTTTGTACTCAGAACTTAGAGCCTTCAAGGCTCAAGATGCTAGTTTCCTAAATAGTTCTAAAAAGGTGCTTACTAATGAAATAGTTTCTCAAATCATGCTAGAGGGAAAATATCCCCCTTGAGTTTTTTTCCTGTAACTTGTAGAGGTCTTATTTACTTCTTTTTTATATGTATTTTCACCAATATTTTTGGTTTTTAGTTCCATTAGGGACCTTAACTCCACCTGTGTTTGTTCTTAGTGTCATATATTTTGTTCACAGCTGGTCCCAAGCCTGGGAAAAGGAGGGTTGTGGTAGGTTACTAGGTTGACAGCCAATGTAAAATTTAGTCACTCTATTATGATTGGAAATAACCAACCCCAAAAAGTTTGGGACTAGGGCTTTTATTGTTGTTGCTGTGTAGTTCCATTAGGGACCTTGATATGAATGCCCTACCCGCCCATCCTAGAGTTGTGTAATACAGCTCGAAACAGACCCATTTTCAACTTTTGATTAACATTTTTATCCTTAGTTATTTGTTGTGTCTCTCTCTCTCTCATGAATTCTGTGGATAAATCAGTATTGGAGAAATCAGATCTTCTGTTGTCTTCTTTTACTACAAAGTTGTTCACCTAAGTACATGTTGTTCATCTATAGACTGCCATTTACTATGCTGGTGTTGCAAAAATCTGTGAAGATGGTGTGGAGTCTTCCTGAAGTTATGAGAGTAGCATATGCATTCATGTTTGTCATGCTTTTATGGATGGGATTATGGTCTTTTGGAGCAGCTGGTGTTGTGGCTTCAAGCTTGGGTGAAAGTGGATGCTGGTGGCTTCTTGTGGTGAGCTGGCAAGTTTTGCTCTTAATTCCATCGGTTATTGTGATGAGAATTGCAAGAAATTTCCACTGGAATGAGCCTGAGTTAGTGATAATACTAAATATTTCTTTTGTGCATCCAGGTTCTCTCTGTAAGCTTATTTTGGACTGGTGCAGTCCTCTGTAACACTGTACATGTTATAGTTTCTGGGATGGTGTTTCTTGTTCTCATCCATGGTGGTCGCGAAGCATCATCAATACCTCCAAATTCCTTGATCAAGTCTTTACATTATGCTGTGACAACATCTTTTGGCAGCATTTGCTATGGATCACTCTTCACAGCTGCTATTCGCACTCTACGGTGGGAGGTATGCAAGTCAGTTTTTGTGGCTGTTTCACTGTCTTGCTTTCAAATTTTAGTGTTTATTTAGTACCTTTTTTGTTTTCAAAATATATTTCAGATCAGGGGAGTTCGGTCAAAGATTGGCAACAATGAGTGTTTACTTTGCTGTGTTGATTTCTTGTTTCATCTTGTGGAGACTCTTGTTCGTTTTTTCAACAAGTATGCCTATGTTCAGGTATTACTTCTCTATTTGTTTTCTCTGTCATGTAAGTAAGCTATTTGAATGGCTAAAATTATTTCTGGTATTAGGACATGCAATCAACTCATTTCGGTGGAAAAAAAAAAGATGGTACAAGGAAAGCTTAGTGTTGCCTATGTTTGTGGAGCTGAACATTGGCAACCAAGTAACAAACTTTACGTTGTTGATTTATCTGAATCTGGATGTTTGGATTGTTCAGTGGGTCCACTAGGAAATAGATTCTAAAAATGTGAACAATAAGTTATAGGCTCATTAGGTCATAATAAAATATGGTCCATATGAGATAGAACATTCAAGTAAATTAAAATGCTTATGGTTCATGCATGGTGAAAATAGGTGCTTTAGAGCACATGAAAGGCTTTAGTATTAGGGAGCAACCCAAAAGGCGACGGCAAGAGTTATTACAAAAGGATTTAAAATCTTATGCAACCAAATAAATTGGGTTTTTGCTATTAAACTTGAATTGACAAGGGTTCTTGTTTGGACTTTTTAATTCATTGGGATATTGCATCATGGATAGTAAACTTATTTGGTTTTTGAAATAGTGATCATTTCATTCGTGAGAATGTGAGTAAAAGCAATGTTAATTAGACCAGATGGAATCTCCCCCCAACATAACTAAAGCAATCATAGGGTCCAATCACATGGTTTTTTGCTAAATATTGTTATTTAAAAAAATTGGGAAATTGTTATTGTTTAATTTGGTAAAATGTTATTTTTAAAAATTAAATGTTGTCTTAAAGACGTGATTTTTGTTGAGTTGGCAAGGCTTACATGGCATTTGAAAAAAAAAAAAAAAAAAAAAAAAAATCCACGTGGAAGACACGATTTCCACATTTTAACTTTATTATTGTTTACTAGACATCATCCACCTCTTAGCTGCCCTCAACCTCTATCTCAGCTCCCTCATCAATGTCAAGATGGATAAGCGGAATTAGAAGGGAAGATAGGGTTTGAAATGAGGAAATTTTCTTATGGTTGGTTTGGTTGGGTGGAAAATGGGATGGAAAATTGGAAGTTTTACTTTATTTGGTATGGTGGAAAAGCGGGAGGATGAAAAAGGGGGAGGGTGAAGTTTTCCTCCTAGGCCTACCAAAAAATTTCCTCCCAATTTGGGAGGAAAAGTGGGGGAGAAAATGCTGTATCTTTGGAATTTACTATTTTGCTCAATCTTTTCTATCCTCTCCTTATTTAATAAAGGTATAATAGTAAATTTCTTCAAATAACATTTTCTAGCCTTTCACATTTTCCTCTACCAAAACACACACAGGGTACATTTCTATCCTCTTAATTTTTAATCCTCCCAACCAAGTGGAGTCTCAAAGATGGGGGAGAGTGACTCACACACTTGAGATGGTTTGGTCATGTGCAGAGGAGAGTGATTAATACACTAATCAGAAAAAGTGAGTTGATTTAGTAAAGGGAATGAAGAAAGGTAGAAGAAGACTTAAAACAACAAAAGTAGTAAATAAGACTTTGAATAGCATAGAATAATGGAAAATAATACATGTGGTTGACAACGAATCTGAAAAGAATACATAGCTAATCCCAAAATTTTGGGACTAAGGCTTGGTTTATGTTGTTATATCAAATATTTTTCTTTTTTATTTCTCTCCTAAATAAAATAGATAAAAAAAGAGAGGAAAATGATATGGGTACAAGAGAATTATAGAACATATGGAATTTGAAAGGCTATATGAAGAGAAAAAAAGAAGTTGGTAGTTTCAAGTGATGTAAGGGATTTGGTTCATTTGGATTTTGGGTATGGATTTAGATTGATTTATTTGATTGGAGGTTGTGCTTGTCAGTTTGAGAGTTGAATTGTTTGTGAATTGTGTTTGTCGTTTGGTAGTTCTTGAGCATGGTTTTGATGGGTTGGTAGTGGTTGGGCCAACTGATGGCCTTTGGCAACAATCTTTGCTGATTGGTGTTGGTTTGGGTGGTTTCACTTTGTGCGGATGTTATTCGGCTGGTTGTGTTTGTGATGGCTTGGGGTGGAGCTTGGCAAGTCCATGATGGTAGATGCGTTTTGTTCATGGTTTGTGGGGTTGTGTGATGATTCAGTTGTGGTATCAGGTATGTTTGGGTAGGTTGTGAGGTTTTTGAAGGGTGGCCTGTGGTAGAGATTTGGTTTGTGTGTGGTTGTTGAGGTTTGTGTGCTGGCTTTTGTGATGGTGGCATGGGGTTTGTGTAAGTTGGCAATAGGGGGTTGATAGCAGTGGTGGGGCTGCCGATTGCGGCAAGATTTATGTAATTGAAGATGATGGCATCAGTGTTTAGTTTTGAGCATAGTGAGAACAGCAAAGGCTTGTGGTTCTTTCTGTTTCTTCAGTTTTCTGTTGTTCTCCCCTTCTAGAAACTCCAATTTGGCTGCCAAGCATGATCTATTTATTGCGGAAGAATGGCCTAGTGGACTGAAACCAGAAACTGGCGTACAGATTGATTTCACCATCAGAACTAAACTTGTGTCTTCAAAACAGGAGTTCACTGCAAATATTTTTTTAAAAGCCAAGTTAGCTTTGCAAACTTAGTAGCATAAAAGTTGAAATCATGTCTTAAAGACATGATTCCAAGGGCAGAAATCCTGTCTTTTATTTGCAATTTTAAGAAAAGGCTAGTCTCCTATATAATTTTTCAAAAAGTGCATTTTGCCAAAACATCATTATTCATTAGTTTGCCAAAACTCTTCTTTCAATTCCATATGGATGCATTAGTTGTGTTTGTCTATTGTGGGGGAGGATTTTTGATCCAACGCCCCAATAAGGGTTTGTCCGCTTTGGGTATTGCACCGCACGGCTTTGTCCTCTATAGACGAGTGTGGGGAGTCTCTTTGAGAGAGCAGTCCCACATCGAGTAGAGAAGCGCCCCACCTATGCCTTATAAGCATGTGTGGTAGTGGTACACTTACGCCTTGAGTTCATGCTTATAAGGCATAGGTGGGGCGCTTCTCTACTCGATGTGGGACTGCTCTCTCAAAGAGACTTCCCACACTCGTCTGTAGAGGACAAAGCCGTGCGGTGCAATACCCAAAGCGGACAAACTGCTATTGGGGTGTTGGATCAAAAATCCTCCCTCGCATCTATAAAATAATTATTTGGTAGTCGTGCATTGTTTTAAATAATCAATGTAAATATGGAGTATGGACTGGAGTTTTATTTAACAAAACCTTTTTAAATTTTTTTTTTAACAATAAATTTAAAAAAATTAATTTTTTTTCTTTCTTATTATTTTAGGAAAGGTCATCATCTGAAGAAAATAAAAATACGTAGAGACCTCTTAACCTTCAAAGATGGTGCAAGAGGAAAAAAACCTACACAAACAGCCCACCTTTTCAGAGAAACACAAAATGGCACCCTAGCCTTGAACTTCTACTGCAAATTGAATTGCATTTCAAGTTAATATCTTAAATTCTCTTACCTTAAGTAGCTTAAAATATGTGATTGGAAATGCATGTGAATGTCAAAAACAGTAAATTAGCACCTCTTTCTTTCAAAATGCTCCCCTCATATTTCAGAGTTACAATATCAACCTTTTGCAATTACCATGATCTCTTTCTTCTACAATTTGAGCAGCTTCAGTCTGGGATGGTTGACTCTTATATAAATAATTTTTTTTCTTCCTTTTGGATTCAATCAATAATATGATCAGAATAGTTTTGTGGGTGGTAGATAGATTCCTGATTCAGTTCTCATTGCTAATGAGTGTGTTGATAGTAGGGTAAAGAGTAAGATTCCAGAGGTTATTTGTAAATTAGATATTGAGAAAGCCTATGATCATGTGAACTGGGAGGCTCTTCTTGATTTGGTGAGGAGAATGGGATTTGGGGTGAGGTGGTGTAGGTGGATCTGCACATGCATATCTACTGTCCAATTCTCTGTCTTGTTTAATGGGTCTCCCAGCTGATTTTTTTGGGAGTTCGAGGGGACTGAGACAAGGGGACCCGCTATCCCCTATGTTGTTTCTGGTTATGATGGAGGTCCTCAGTATGATGATGAAAAGAGCTGAAGGGGCTGGTTTGCTTCGAGGCTTTTGGGTTGATGGTAGACGGGGTGGAGGGGTATGTGTCTCGCATCTTTTGTTTGCGGATGACACGATTTTGTTTTGCGATGCAGACGAGGAGCAGATTCTGCATGTTCGGATGCTTCTTCTTTGTTTCCAGGCAGTGACAGGTTTAAAGGTTAATGTGCTGAAGAGTGAGATGGTTCCCATTGGGGAGGTTCCTAATGTCCATGTCCTGGCTGAGATTTTGGGATGCCGGATTGGGTCTATGCCTATGACCTATCTTGGTATGCCATTGGGGGCGTCTAACAAGTCCCCTACTGTTTGGAATCCTATCTTGGAGAAAATTGAGCGTAAGTTGGCCAGTTGGAAGAAGAAGTATTTGTCAAAAAGTAGAAGACCAATGTTGCTCAAAAGCACGTTATCTAGTCTCCCCACTTATTATTTATCCCTTTTTACGATTTCTATGCATATGGCCAATAAAATTAAGAGGCTGCAAAGGGATTTCTTGTGGGGGGACTCCAAGACACATATGGTGGGATGGGACAAGGTGTGTGCACCTTTGAAAAACGGTGGGTTAGGAGTAAGAAAATTAACTACTTTTAATAAAGCTTTACTAGGGAAGTGGTTATGGCGGTTTGGGATTGAGGAGACAAGCCTTTGGAAAAGGGTTGTAGCTCTCAAGTTTAGGGAAGAATTTGTGGGGGGGGGGGGGGGATGGACTTCCAAGCTAGGTAGAGGGGTACATGGGAGTGGCTTGTGGAGAAGCATCCGCATGGGATGGGAGGATTTTAGCAAGAATATTCGCTTTGAGGTAGGGGTGGAAGATAGAGTGAAGCTTTGGACAGATCAATGGTGTGGGGATTCTCCACTTAAATTGACTTTTTCGAGTGTGTATGGGATTGCATCCAATAAAGAGGCATCGGTGGCCTCTTCTCTTGAACGGTTGGGGATAGAGGAACAGAGAAGCTGGGATGTTCATTTTTCTCAGAGACCACAAATGACTGAGAAATGGGTGGTGTGGATGATTTTCTCCGTACCTTGGGCTCAAATCTACCTCCCACTGAAAACGGAGATCGTATGTGATGGAAGTTGACAAAGAGTGGGGATTTTGATGTCTGATCGTTTTACAATAAGTTGAGAAGCCCCTTGCCCATTATTTTTCCTTGGAAAGGTGTTTGGAAGGTTAAGGCTTCGCGGCGTGTTTCCTTCTTTGTGTGGACTGCTGTATGGGATAGGATCCTTACAGGTGATAATTTGAGGGGTAGAGAGATGGATTTTGTCGACTGGTGCATCATGTGTCGTAGTAATGGGGAGACGGTGGATCATTTGTTACTACATTGTGGTAAGGCTTATTGGTTGTGGAGTTTGGTGTTTAGATCTTTTGGGTTTTCTTGGGTCTTGTCAAGATTTGTTGCGGATATTTTATTTGGTTGGTGGAATTGGCCTGGAAAGCATTTGCCTAGTATTTGGAATTTAGCTCCTTTATGCTTGATGTGATCTCTTTGGAGGGAGCGAAATAGGAGGACATTTGAGGACATGGAAAGTTCGGATGACCAGCTTTTGGCTTCTTTCAGTGGCTTTCTGTTTGACTGGTCTAGGGCTTGGGGACTCATCTCTAATGATTCTCTCCCTATGTTCCTTAGCTCTCTTCTGTGTATTTAGTATATTTTATTTTCTTTTTTCTTCTCTCTTTCTTTTCCCTTTGTATTTTTCTCTCTGCCTTATATTTTTCTGCATAAGGTAGTGTTCTTCAATATATATCTTTATTATTTATTAAAAAAAAAATGATGTTTCTTAAAGCAATTCATTTGTCATCATCTACTGTCATTTCTAGAACATTGTTTAAGTGAATCCCTGTTCTCTTCAGATTGCTGTTTATGGCAAAAGCTTTAATCATTCAGCAAGGGATGCTTGGGAGTTATTTCAGTCAACTGGAGTAGAAGCACTTGTTGCCTATGATTGTTCAGGTGCTGTTCTACTAATGGGCACTCTTATGGGTGGGCTTGTTACTGGAACCTGCACAGGAGTTTGGACATGGTTTGAATCGAGGGACAGAGTGAGCATGGTTGGGTCCACTGCAATGTTGATGGGAATGGTCTTGGTAAGCCTTACTACTTGAAACAAATTTATTTTTCTTCCTTTTTGTTACTAATTGGCTTCTGAAAATTCTAGTTAATTGGAAAGCCCTAGTTTTATAATGGATCCCTTCAGGAGCTGGAATTTAAATGCAAATATGTTGTAATAATGTAACTAATTTCATTAATAATTATGATGATACATATTGAATGAATGTAAAAATATCAGGTGGGACTGGCAATGGTGGTGGTTGAAAGTGCTGTTACATCCATATATATCTGTTATGCAGAGGATCCATTGTTGATTCATAGATGGGATGCTGAATTTTTTAACCAGATGTCAGAGATGCTACACCAACGTCTTCAGCATAGGAGCGCCCGGGCAAGGGAAGTATTAACCCACACTCGCCTTGATGGCCACTCTGCTTGATCAATTCTGGACACTAATAATTCTGCTCTCTTTAGTTTTTATATTTATTATTAATTTTTTTTAAAAATATACTAATGAATCTTTTTTTTTTTTTTTTTGTATTTATTATTATTATTATTATTATTATTATTATTATTATTATAAGGTGTCTTTGATACCTATTAGAAAGAAATCTTTTTTTTTAAGGGGGTCTAAATAAAAATTATTCCAAATTTTAAGGGTCAAAACTGTAAAATTCTATCTTACAATTCTATTTGGTGACAATTGTTCGGGAGGTAGAGCTTAAGTGGCAAAATAGGGTAATACCGTAATAGCACTTCTAATACTAAGATGGCCTTAAAAAAAAAAAAAACCTTAAAAAAAAAAAAAAAACAATCATCTTGCATCAATTATAGATGCATGGCTTGTTTCTCATATAGATTGTGAATTTATCCATACATGCCTACGCTGTATACAAATTGGATTGGATTGGATTTTTCTCGCACTTTAATATTGTAAGAAGTGGGCGAATATATGTATATATACCTGCTTTTAATATTCCCACATGCGTGATAAGACTAATCGATATTGGGGCGTTTTGAGCTGGTGGGTGTTGCCTGTTGGTTGGACCCGACCAGGTTGCAAGTTCTTTTTAGATAAATCTAATATTGGGGGGGTTCGGTTTATGGTTGTTCGAAAAAAGAGGTGAGGGAATCCAAATGTGGAAAAACTAGTTATCAAACAGATTTTCAATTTTATTTTTTAGCCTGTTTTTGTATGCAATTTCGATAGTGCATATAGATTCTCTAACACATTAATAATACTATTGCCTTAATTTAAAATGGACATATCCCATTGTGGGGGGCCTTTATGCGTTGATGGGCCTAGGTAAGTGGCGGCTCAACAAATTTGGAGGCTTAAGGCGATATAATTAAATGAGGTATTTTTTTTTTTTTGATAAATAAATGAGGTATTTTTGTTATCACTTAAATAATATTTAACTAATATTTAATATCATAATTTTTTTATAACAAAAATCTATTCCTTTCATTTTGTAATATGCTTTTTTTTTTTTTTTTTTAATTTTGGAGAAAAATGCTAAAGCTATAACAAATTTTATTAAAAAAAACTTTCAAATGATGTAGAAATGAATGCAATTAATGACATCTTAAGAAGATAATAAACAAACATTTGAATGAATGATGTTAGAGATATTATAAATTTTATAACATGAGGCTTACAAAGATGTATCACTAATTACAAAAAATAATTCAAGAATGTATTTAATAGGTTATTGATATTCACATATCATATTAATTGTCACATCAATTTGTAAAGTTTTCAAGTAAAATTAATAATATTTTTAACACTTTTCTATCTTAATTATTTCTTGTAACTAGTGAAACATATATTTGTAAGGGAAAATGCTAGAGATACAAATTCTTTTACAAAAACTTTTACAAACTGATGATGTGGTAAATGATTATAGATAAATAAAAAAGTGATGGTATCAGTAGGTTTAGATGAGAACTAGTAAGAAGTTGACTATAATAACAATTTGTAAAAATGTTGTAAAATAGTTTGTAACTGTAGCATTACTCTATTTGTAAGATCCATATATTTAAAGTTGTATTATCTCTAACATTACTCAATTCTTTGGGACTTCTTAAAAGTAGTGGAAAAATATAAAACTAATTTTTTTTTTCTATATCTCCATTTTTATTAAATATATCAATTTTCCCCCCAAAATTTGGGGCCTTCCTTTAGTAAAGGGCCCTAGGCGGTGGCCTAGGCCTAGGGCTAGCCTTGGCCTGGGCCTGGCTGCTACACCAAGGCCTGTAAGTTAATGGGTAAGGGAGTCGAGATTGGCCCCTTGATAGTTATACCGTAGGCCAATGTGTACACAATCCAGGCATGTCCAATTTTGAGACAACTTGGGAATAGTGCGGCAGGTTGGGCATGGTAGATATAGTCGTGACAGAATAACTATCTTGCACAGCAAAGGATACTGTAGCAAAATGACTTCAACAATAAAATATGCTAAGTGGAAGGGTTGTAGCAGAACAATTGGTACAACAGAAAATAACTAATACCACAGATAAGATAACTAATACAGCAGAATAAATAATACCACAGAATCACCAATACCACAGAAATAACAGAGGGTTACAACAGAGTAACTGATACAGCAGAAAGTAAAAAAGATATCGCAGCAGAATGGTTAATATCATAAAATGCTACAACGAAAAAAGAAAAGAATAACAGAAGTGTCAAAGACACTAAAGATTTTTAGCGGGAACGGGTCTAAAAAGGGAACCGAACCCCAATACGGATAACCTCGTTATAGACTTCTGCCATTGAAGTTACCTGTGCTGGAGAAAGGGCCTAAATGGTTTTAGGTTCTGATTCATAGAGTTTCAGAGAGTGGGAATGTCATGAGGGAGAGAAAAGGTGGTCTGCTAATGCATGCCCCTATTTCTCCCGTGTTTTCTCTCTTCTTTTTTTTACCACTTAGTTTTCTTTTTGTTCTCTGGTTCTTAGTTTCTTTCTTACACTTTTCTCCATCTCCCTCTCTGTTGTTGTTCTTTTCCTGACTACCTCTCCCCCTTTTCATACCTCTCAATTTCTATGAGATTTCTCCCTTTTGTCCCTAGGGCTTCACCAACCATTTTTGGTTCCTTGTGGGCATCTCTTCAGGCTTGCCCACTAACCCATTGGTTGCCTAGCCACTGCCTCTGTTCAGAACGTGCTTGCTGCACCACTCTCTATTCCTAGACAAAATCCCTTGTTTTGTTTCTCCCTTTCCCCAATTTCTGCCTTACCTCTTATGGATAAGGATTGGAGGCTCTCTCTATACCTACCCCTATGGCATGCATCAAGTGGCCCTGGCCATGCTTACCTTTTTTTTTTTTTTTTTTTTTTTTTTTTGGGTGAAAAAAAATGGGCGTTAGCTAGGTTACGCTAGCCCTTGGCAGGGCGCTAAGGTTAAAGCCTAGGGGCCAACTCGTGTGGATGCCTATTAACGGACTCCTGCTTGTAGCGGGACTCGAATCTAGGTGGGTTAGATAAAGTGTCTGAGCCTTACTAGCTGAGCCAAGCCCTCATTGGCTGGCCATGCTTATCTCTTTTGGGCGAAATGCCATCCCAGCAAGGCATTTCTCCAAAAGAGGCCTCGGCAGAAACCTCAGAATAGACCTCTTTTCTCTTCACTGCCAAACCACACCCTTTGAATCCCTTAACCAAGGACCCACCTCTCCTGTATTGGTTGGATACAAGTAGGTGGTGTCCTGGCCTTTATGTGAGTTCCACTACCCTCTAGTTTGTCTTTTTTTTACTCCCGCTCCATTCCTATCGTTCTTGCATTATCTGCTGTGTGTACTGGGTTTGTGCCTATCTCTCATGGCATGGAGGATGTGTGGGCTTTTGGGCTTACCTTGTCTCCCTTTATTCTCCCATGGGCTTGGTACTGTTTAGGTAGAAGTTCCTGCCCGTCTAGCCCACCGGACTTCTATTTTTGCTGTTCCTCTGCCTGCCATGCCTATGGGCCTGCTGGCTGCCACTCCTGTCACGTTGGCCCATTGAGTTTACTACCTCTTTCCTTGGGCTTTCTCTGCCCATTTACTTTACCTTTACCTCTTATTAATCCCATGGGTCTGTTGGCTACCATTCCTGCTATATTGGCCCATTGCAGTTTGTCAAAAATGGGCCATTCCTTCTATCTTTGGGCTTCTTCTACCAGTGGGTCTTTTGTCAAAAATGGGCCTCAACACCCATTCATTTTGAATCCAAATTAGGTCGAATTTGTGTCCATGTTGAAGTTCTGAATGTCTATTCTAATGAAACAAGTCTTACTAAAAAATTCTTTATGATTGAAAAGATATAAGCAAATGAGTGATCAAAGGTCATTTTTTAAGAAAGCATTTTAAGTAGTTACAAGCACTTTTAAGTTGTGATTATTTCTGAATTATTGTGAATACTTCAATTACCCCATGGTTGATATTTGTTAAGCTTTTCATTGGGGCCATATACTTAAAATTATAAACAAGTACAGAATGGAGTATCTATAATTTTGCTAACGAGCTTTACCAAAAGTCACCAAAATTCCATAAAAATTTTCAACTATAATTTTTACAATTAATTAGCAAATTTTTGATATATTATACCCTTAAACAAAATGCAAACTAAATACAAAATGATTTTATATTTAAATTAATAAACTAAAGATCATTGATTTACTATTGCAAAAGAATGTGACATTTCAAATAGGTAGTGTTTCTTGTATGTGGCCATCAAAACGAATGTGGGTTAATACTTCCCTTGCTTGTGCACTCCTATGCTCAAGTGTCACATGAGAAATGCGACATCTAAAAGCCTTTACACAATTTTCAATATTGAACCATACTAATGATAGGCCCGTGCATTGCATGGTTTAAAAAATAAATGTGTAACATATTCTTGCTCTATTATTAGAAATATTTACAACAATTTATATATTTATAATTAAATATATAAATAATATTTATATATTATTGTTTAAAATTATTAACCATATTTATAATTAAATATATAAATAATATTTATATATTATTATTTAAAATTATTAACCAATCCCTATTTGAATCATGAAAAGATTATCCCTATTTGAACATTTTCCCTTATCAAACATTTCTACTCTCATAAAAATAATCCCAGCACTTTTAGTCTTGTAACTTGTACACCAAACTATAGCAGAAAATTGGAAAATGCCCATTTCACACAAAATTTTCGGCATTTTGCCTTATTTCCCAAACTAATTAAGGAAATGCCCCTGTTTTGAAACTTGATTACATGGAACTCGAGTTATGCCAAATGAAACTAAAAAAAAAAAAAAAACTTGCATGGAACTCGAGTTCCATAAAAAACGCTACTATAGGATTCCCTGAATGTAGCTATAGGTATTGGGCGATCAAACTAAAAAAAATAAAAAAAAAAACCTTGCATGGAACTTGAGTTCATGGAACTTGAGTTCCATTTAAAACGTGGCTATAACACTAAAAAAACGCCACTATAGGTATAGAACTCGAGCTCTATGTACTCGAGTTGCATGCAAGTTTTTTATTATTATTTATTTATAAGTTTCATTTGGCATAACTCGATTTTAAGCCAATCGAGTTTTTTGATTGAAACTTGATTTTAATAAAATTGAGTTTCAAAATAGGGGCATTTCTCTAATTAGTTTGGGAAAGAGGGCAAAATATCGGAAAGTTTGTGTGACAGAGGCATTTGCCAATTTTCTCCCCAAACTATATACTTCTAAATTTAATTTTCAAATGGATGGAAAAAAGTATTAGGTTGCCGATTATAAATTTGGAAATAAATATGCATAACACATGCACAAAAAAAAAGGGGGAAAAAAAAAACTCTACATACTAATTATTACAAAAACTCAATGACAGTGAAATTGATATCTAACTTGAAACTAAAGTATGTGTTTGCGTGTCTGTCTTATGTGTGTGTATTAGAAATATAGGTAATTTACACAACTTTTAAGAGCAACAACCATAGAGACAATAAGCAACATGACTTTATGGTAATTTAGAGTGATCATTTTCTGAACCATGCTTTTCATCCCAATCTTCCTAAGCATAGATTAATGAGGCATCATAAGAACCTTGGCAGATTCTGTAAGAAATACATACAAAAAAAAAAGGACCTGAGATACTACTACATGCCATACAAAATTTAATACATACTAAATACAAATTTTATACCGAAGACACACAAAATTGTACAAATAAATTGATTCCTTTAAAACTAATTTTTTTGCTTAAAATTTTACAAATATTAAATTGAATAACCATACTGAATGTCTTTTAATAATCTCTATTAAATATATATCCGATATACACCAATCAAAATTTGATACTAACCTCAAAATAATGACAATTATTCTCAAGCTCATAGAAACAATCAATCTTTGGCCATAAAATACTCGGTCAACCTCACAGTTTTAATACATAAATGAAATATGCGAGCTAAAAACATGAAAATATATCAATAAAATATTTGAGCTGAGAGCATAAAATATATCAAAGAATAAGGTTAAAGATAAATCAAAAATTAGATAGAGGAGTAGTTGACAGTGGAGATAAAAAATAGAAAATGCTTAGGAATTGTAATTTCCCCATTACAATTCCTAAGCATCATTGAGATAATGCAAATCTTGTAAATATCAGTTGAGTTTGTATATTTTTTTAAGGAATGGGAATAGTTATAGAAGAGTAGTAGTTTCATACGATTTGGTTACCGTCACATCAAATTATGAAAGGTTGGGATAAACCTATAAATATAAATGTTAAATTTTTTTTTTTTAATTGAGTCTAAGAAAATTAACAGCAACTCCCCAGCATAATGGGGTAAAAAAAGAAGAAGCAATTGTCAATCAATATGGTAATTAAGAAGGAGAAAGAGACGTGAAGAGATTTGCTCAATTTCTAATGTTGATGGAAATTAGTAGGGTAATAGGAAAGTGAAGTAATTATGAGGTGAGAGAGTACAGGCATTGAGAAGTAAGGAAAGGAAAAAAATCATAAGTTTTTTTTTTTTTTTTTTTTGGGAGGAATCAACGGTATTAGGAAAAAGATGAAGACAATGAAGAGAGAGATAATTTGAAACATACATAATTACAAAAAAATTGACATAAATAACCACAAAAATGTGAATTAAATTGGCTTAAAAGTCATTACACTAAAAATTAAATTATAGAATAATGGAGAATTAATTATCTTCATAAATGAGATTTTTTTTAATTTTTTTAATTTTTTCTTCACCACGTTTTTTTAACAGCAAATCATATCAAATTTAAATATTCATTTTTACAACTCATGGATTTTAGGTAACTAAGGAAACTTTTTGTGTGGAATAAGAATGGAAATATTTATGGAGAAATTAAGAAGTTTATAATGGGTAATTATTAAAATGGTGGAATTGATAGGGCATATGGGCGCAAGTGCCCACGATGAGTTTTGGTTCTCCTCGTAGGAAGTATGCCTTAGCCTAGGATGGACCTTGGCAGGGGGTGTAAATGTAGTCGCCATTTAGATTAGGTCTAGGAATCATATATATATGGCCCCTTGTGAAATGATTGATTTTTACCAGAGTACGTGTCTGGAGTTTGGGTATGGGGATGGGAAGGTGTTAGGCACCTAACCCTACCCGACCTGTAGGTCAGCCTTCACTCATTGTGTTCCACATCCTAATCCCATCAAAGAGTCCTCTAATATGTTATTCTACACACACACACACACACACACACACACACACACACACACATGCATCTAAAGCAATCAACATGGCATATCATTCCCAAACCTAGCATTCATCTATCAAGGCACAAGTATATATTCATGCATAACCAAGCATAGCATCATGGCATTCAAACAAACATATTAGCAAATATTTATACAACTCATGTTCAAAATACTCAAATGCATGTTTATGTGATTTATGCATGACTCACCTTGACTTACCTCACTGCATCACAGCACCCATGGATCAATGCATGTTCATGACATTCAACAAAGATACAAACCCTAATTATACTCCTAAACAAAAACAAAACAAAACAAAACATGTTAAATTACTAACCTAGGACTCAAAAATGTGAAAAACAAGTTAAACGGAACCTAAACATGTGAAGGAAAACAAATAAAAAGCAAAGAAAACAAAATCTGGGTTTCTGGGCATGTGGTATGTGTGCGCGCATCCCAATTATATGTGTATACACACTTCGAGTATGCGTATGCATACATGAAGCATGGACACACATACAAACCCAGAAATAAACCCAGAAATATAGAACAGAAAAACAAAGTAAAACAAGAAAACTGACAACCTATCATGCTTATAAAACGAACATAGAATAAACCTAAACTAACACAAGCATATCAAAGCATTTAAAAAAAGCAAAAAAAAAAAAAAAAAAGAAAAGAAAAGAAAAGAAAAAGAAAAAGAAAGTGAAGAGGCCAAAGTTTGAACCTTTACCTTAACACAAAAACTCTTTAGATCTTTGATTTGACCGTTCTCCTCAGTCAGTCTAATCAATGACAAAACCAAATGGTTAGTGATGATGTAGAGAATCAGTAGGCTGAATGCTCCGGCTTCGGTGGCGATCAGTGTTTGCAATGACCTGTAAGGAAGAAGACAATCAAAGGGTGACCGGGGTTGACCGGCCAAAACTCCTCCGATGGTGAAGTTAGTTCCTTAGAAAATAATGTTCAGACTTGGAGGGAAGCGACGTTATTCAAAACTTACTTTCATTTGGAGTAGGCCGGTCTTTATATAGTGAACCTCAGAGCGGTTATTCACTTTATAACTGCTCCAAGGTTTGTGGACATTGACATAACTTCTTCAACGGCTATGAGAGTTATTAACCGCTGAAGGGAGTTAAGCGTTTGAGGTAATTGCGGCGACATCCACGGGTCTGATTCTTTCTCCTGAACTCTGCGCTTGGGCATGTAGAAGTTGTACCTCAAAAGTTTCTAAGGGTCATATGGTCGTCCGTACACTTCGTCTATGTCAGTGCTTCATTTATGGACGGCTCCTCCCTTCATGGAAGGTGGACTTGATTTTTTCCAAACTACTTCATGGACGACCCCTATGGACGATCAGGAGATGGTCACCCCTATGGACGATCAGGAGATGGTCATTTCGCCAATCTCATCAGTTGCCCCCTTGTCCAGGGGTCGTCCAAGGTCGTCATTGGTTGGACGTCTTTTTCTCTTTTTTTTTTTTTTTTTTTTTTTTTGGTTTTTTGTTTTTAGGGCTACGTGTAAATATGTCATTGGTTGTCCTGCTTCGCTGAGTACTCTTCCCAAAGGAATTGCCACGTGTCGTCTTTTGAATGGTGGGCGTCGCTTCGCTGACCCCCCATTCTGGGGCCTATAAATAGGCATATTCCCATCCTTACCCCTCACCTTTTTCATAATCTCTTCTGCTATCTCGTCCAAGAGTCTCGTCTTGCACTCGTCCTAGATCTGTCAGGTATTCCTTTTTCCTTTAGGTTTTTTAATCCTTCATTTGTCATGTCGTCATCTAACAGTAGTTTAGAGAAAGAGATAGACGAGTATCAGGACGTTTCGGTAGGGAGTTATGAGAGTGGTGAGGGAAGTACCACCTATAGCAGCACTTCCTCAGACGAGCCTTACTTGTCTGGGGTCCCTGGTATTCCTTTAGAAGAATTCCAGGAACAGCAACGTAGGAAGGCCTCTGGGGCAGGGACTAGCTCGTCCAGAGAACCAATGAGCCCTTCTCTGGACGAGGAGGAGGAGGAGGAGAATGTAATCTATAGCTGTGCTCCTGAAGTAGCGTCCACTTTAGACGCTATTAAGTTGAAAACCCTTGTAGATAGATACCAGATACCTAGGGAGTTCCAACCTCGTCTTCCCAAGGAAGGTGAATGGTGTTGTTCTCCTTCTTCTGGTTTGGGGGTGTACACATCTTACCTTTTAGCTGGCCTTAGGTTTCCTTTGAATTCCTTTTGTAGAGGTCTTCTTCATAGGTTGGGTATTGGACCTAACCAGCTCAACCCCAATGGATGGAGGACAATAGTTGCCATGCAAGTGTTATGGCGTGAGGCGTTGGAAGGGGACCGTCCTATCACAGTGGACGAGTTCCTTTACTGTTATAAACCCTCAGAAATCAAGAAGTTTGCTGGTTTTTACCAGTTCTCGTCCAGAGGCTCCCCCTATAGTTTGATTGAGGGTCGTAGCTCGTCTGACAGGCTTTGGAAAACAGAGTTTTTTATTATTTCTGGAAATTGGGCTGGGGACCCAATTGACGTGGCTAATGCCCCCTTTCCACCTTTTACCACCCCTCTAGGTCGTCTTCGTCCTGAGGGTATGTTTCTTCATTTCGTCTTCTTTTCTTTTTGTTCATATATTCTCATCTTTTTGTCGTCTAACCCTTTTCGTCTACATGTGCAGCTGTTGTTCGTCCTAGGTTAGACAAGTTCCATTTGGACCGTATTGACAAAGCTCGTGCCTTCCCTGGTAGAACCTTCCACGACCTAGTTACTTTCAGTAGTCTAGCCTCGTGGAGTCTGGGACCAGTGCCTTCCGTTGAGAATCTTGCACACGAAGAGAAAACTCGTCGAAGTAAGTGTCGTCCTTCTCTTCTCATATTATGTATGGTTTTTCTTAGTACATCATTGTTTAACTCTCTTTATTGTAGGAATGTCTACAATGAGAGAGAATAGGGAGAAAAATGTGACCAGTGGGGACGAAGAGGTTAACGTCCCTCCAGTCGTCCAGAGGAGCACCGTCCCTGGAGGGAAGAGGAAGTCCAAACCTATTTCAAGTTCGGTGGACCTTGGTGACCTCCCAAGTCGTCGAGGTTCCAAGAGACCAAAGCCAAGTACGACTCCTCTTCCTAAGGTTCCCAAGTTCACATCCCCAACGGTCAACTTGGACGATCCTTTGGACGACGTTGTGCCCGTCCAAGTCATTCCACCAGTCCAGACTGATCCTACTCCCCCGACCAAGACTCCTCGCAGGCCTCATCCTTCCGAGTCGTCTGAGCGACCTCCTAACCTGGTGCTGGACGAGAGTTATGCTTGGAGGACGTTCAAAGGAATCATTTCTGACAACGAGGTGAACTCGTGCTATAACATGTCAGTGAAAGATTTTGAGCGTTCTGCCATTCACGACCTCTTCAAGGTAAGCAATTTTACTCGTCCTTGAGCATATTCAAATTTTGAGTAAAAATTCTAACTTCTCTCCGTCCATGCACAGGCTATGTCCAAGTTTTACACAGCTAACAGCCAGGCTAAGGAACTTGCTGAGGAAGCTAAGACGGCTAAGGAGAAAGCCCAGGAGCTGACCACTGAGGTTTTGTTGAAAAAGGGGGAGGTGATTAGGTTGACTGAGGACCTTAATCGTTTGCAAGTGAGTGAGACGAAGCTGAAGGACGAGGCAGAGGAGCTTAGAGCTGATGTTATTGAGAAAGATACTCGCATTGCTCACCTGGAAGGACGAGTTGCTGAGTTTGCCTCGTCCTTGGAAAAAGCACGTGAGGAAGCCGTTGCAGCCTTCAAGAAGTCTGACGAGTACAAGAATCGTCTAGACAGCCACTATGCAGCTGGTTACGAGGACTTCCGTGCTGACGCCAAGGACGTCTTCCCAGACTTAGACTTTGATTCCTTCAAGCTTCCTCTTGCCACAGAAAGCTCCCTCTTGCAAACAAGTTCTGAGGACGTCAATGTGATGGACGATGCCAACAATGAGGTGACCCAGGACGATCCCAAGTCTGGGGGCAATGCCCCCAGTGGTTTATCCAATTGAATCTAACTTTAGGAATTTTTCATTCTAGTTTATTTGAAGTGCCCGTTGTTTTGGGCTTTGCTTCCTTTTTCTCTCTTTTCTTTAAATTTATTCAAGTACAATCATCTCGTCCAAGCTTATGAACAAGCTTTATGTAATCATTTACATCAAACTTTTAAGGGTTTTTGGGCGTTGGTCGTCCACCCTTTAAATGAATGAATGTCTTCAATTCATTTTGTCACATGTTTTAAATTTGTTAATATCGTCCATATTACGTTTATGGCACTGTGGTTCGTCCATTTATCTCGTCTTGACTTTATGAACGAACTTAATATTATTCTTAATAGTATAACTCGTCCACGAATGACGTGTCTTTGCGAGTTCTATTTGTTATTCAAGTTCTGCATGATTATTATTTCAACCATCTCAAAATCGTCCAACATTTTCTCGTCCATGTAGTGGATTGTTATGCTGGTAAGACTCGTCCATGGGCTCGTGGTGTTGTTGCACACACATTACACGTCCATGACTTCAACGAGTCTTCCTAGGTTTTATCTCGTCTTGACCTTTGACGGATATACCTTGGATTATTAATTCAACCATTTCTAAATCATCCCAACATGTTCTCGTCCAAATATTGGATTGTTATGCTGGTTAGACTCGTCCATGGGTTTGTGGTATTGTTGCACGCACATTACACGTCCACGTCCACTTAGACGAGTCTTCGTTTGGTTTTGTTTTTGTTTTTAAAGAAAACTTTATAGACGGTACATCCCTGCGTCCAAGGAATTTTATTCGTCTTTGCTCGGTTGCCTTATGTGGATTATTTTGAATGGATTCACAGAAATGAAGGCTTTCCATACAATCATACATGTACTTGAAAATACATCATATATATTCTGGAAATTCATAATGCAACCACTCGTCCATAGGCATGGCACGTACTTGAGAGTTAGTGCCTTTAGGGAATTAAGAATACAACACAAAGTCGTCTAGGAATAACACAACATGCTTATACACTCAAAACCAAACATAGTAATAGTAAGCAAATATAAGAAAGTTACTGTAAACGAATCACATCGAGCGTTCATGACTTTCGTCTTACGGCACTTCGTCCATAATCTTCCTTCACTGGTAGTACCTTCTTAGGTGCTCTACATTCCAAGGATGTTCCAGCTTCCGTCCGTCTAAGGCCTCCAGATAGTAGGATCCTTGCCTCTTGAAGTTGACAACCCTATAAGGTCCTTCCCAGTTCGGACCCAGCTTCCCGTGGGCGGGGTTTCTGGTGGCCAACGAAACCCTTTTCAGGACGAGATCTCCAATGTTGAAACGTCGGGGTTTGACCATGGCATCGTACTGCTTCGCCATGAGGTTTTTGTACCTTGCTGTTCTCTGCTCCGCGTCCATCCTTACCTCGTCCACAAGATCGAGGTTAAGACGAAGTTGTTCCTCGTTTTCCCCGTCTTGGTACGTCGCTACCCTATGGTTGGCCATGTGCACCTCTGCAGGTATGACTGCTTCACTCCCATAAGTTAGTTTGAAAGGAGTTTCTCCTGTGGGGGTCCTCACTGTTGTTCTGTAAGCCCATAAAACACCTGGTAACTCATCTGGCCATATTCCCTTTGCCCCCTCAAGCCGGGTCTTGATGATTTTCAACAAGGAGCGGTTTGCTACTTCTGCCTGTCCGTTGGCCTGTGGGTGGGTGGGTGAGGAATAATGGTTCTTGATCCCCAGTTGTTCACAAAACTCCCTGAAGGGTGTGTTGTCGAACTGTCTTCCGTTGTCTGACACCAGAACTCTTGGTACTCCAAATCTGCATACAATGCACTTCCAGACGAAATGTTTCACATTCTGCTGAGTAATTTTCGCTAAGGGTTCAGCTTCCACCCACTTGGTGAAGTAATCTATTCCCACCACCAAAAACTTCATCTGTCTAACCCCTGTTGGGAAGGGGCCTAATATATCCAAACCCCATTGTGCAAAAGGCCATGGGGCCATCATTGGGGTAAGATACTCTGACGGCTGTCTTGGGATGTTGCTGTAACGTTGACATTGATCACAGACCTTAACATATGCCTTGGCATCAGCTTGGATAGTCGGCCAATAATAGCCTGCCCGTACTACTTTATGGACGAGTGATCTTGCTCCTGAGTGGTTGCCACATGCGCCTTCATGAATCTCCCTCAATACGTAGTTTGCTTCGTCTGGAGCTAAACATCTTAAATAAGGCTGAGAGAAACCCCTTTTGTAGAGCATCTCGTCCATCAGGATGTATCTGGCCGATCTGATCCTCAGTTTCCTGGCCTCGTCCTTCCCTTCTGGAAGCCTTCCGTCCCTCAGGTATGATACTATTGGGGTCATCCAATTTTCTTCTTCTTCTATCTGTAATAACTCTGGAAGGTCTATCCGTGGCATATATTGTACTTCATCAACTTCGTTCACCACTTCATTCGCAGAGGCTTCCTTTGCCAAAGTATCTGCTTCCACGTTCTCTTCCCTTGGGATTTGAACGATATCAGCTTCCTTGAACTTTTTCACTAGGCGCATCACTGTACTCAGATATTTCTTCATTCGATCTTCCTTGGCTTCATATATCCCATTCACTTGGCCCATGACTAACTGAGAGTCACCCATGACGAGTATCGACTCTGCGCCTAAGGACTTAGCCAATTCTAGTCCTTTAAGAAGGGCCTCATACTCTACTTCATTGTTAGTTGTTCTATACTGCAAACGAACCTTGTGATACTATTGGGGTCATCCAATTTTCTTCTCCTTCTATCTGTAATAACTCTGGAAGGTCTATCCGTGGCATATATTGTACTTCATCAACTTCGTTCACCACTTCATTCGCAGAGGCTTCCTTTGCCAAAGTATCTGCTTCCACGTTCTCTTCCCTTGGGATTTGAACGAAATCAGCTTCCTTGAACTTTTTCACTAGGCGCATCACTGTACTCAGATATTTCTTCATTCGATCTTCCTTGGCTTCATATATCCCATTCACTTGGCCCATGACTAACTGAGAGTCACCCATGACGAGTATCGACTCTGCGCCTAAGGACTTAGCCAATTCTAGTCCTTTAAGAAGGGCCTCATACTCTACTTCATTGTTAGTTGTTCTATACTGCAAACGAACCTTGTGCCTCAGTTTGTCCCCTTCTGGCGATTCGAGGATAACTCCTATCCCCCCTGCATACAGTGTAGATGATCCGTCTACATGGATGATCCACTTCTTATCCTTTTCCTGTCCACCTTCATCCTCGTAGCTTGGTGTAAATTCTGCGATGAAGTCTGCCAAGGCTTGAGCCTTTATGGCAGTTCTTGGTTTGTACCTAATGTCGAATTCACTGAGCTCAACTGCCCATTGGATCAGTCGTCCTGCGGCTTCCAGCCTGTTCATCGCCTTCTTGAGTGGATGGTCTGTCATGACGTTGATGACATGAGCTTGGAAATAATGCCTCATCTTTCTAGAAGCTGTTATTAAAGCGAAAGCCAATTTCTCCATTAGCGGGTAACGTCCTTCCGCTCCTCTGAGTGCTCGGCTTGTGTAATACACTGGCTTCTGTACCTTCCCTTCTTCCTTGATCAAGCGGAACTCACGGCATGTGGAGTCACCGCCAAGTACAAATAGAACTCTTCTCCCAACACGGACGGACTCAGCAATGGAGCCGTCGCTAGATAGTTCTTAAGATCTTGGAAGGCTTGGTGGCACTCGTTCGTCCATTCGAACGCCTTCCTGAGGACCTTGAAGAAGGGTAAACACTTGTCGGTAGCTTTCGATACAAACCTATTTAATGCTGCAACTCGTCCTGTAAGGGACTGGACTTCCTTGATATTTTTTGGTGGTTCCATGGCTAATATAGCTTGGATCTTATCTGGATTCGCTTCAATTCCCCTCTGTGAAACCATGAACCCTAGAAACTTCTCTGAAGACACTCCGAATGCACACTTGGTTGGATTTAACTTCATGTTATATCGTCTGAGTGTTTCAAATGTTTCTTGAAGGTCGTCCATGTGTCTTTCCTCATCCAAGCTCTTCACCAGCATGTCATCGACGTACGCTTCCACATTCCGTCCTATCTGTGGGCGGAACATATGATTCACCAACCTTTGATAAGTTGCTCCTGCATTCTTTAAACCAAAGGGCATCACCTTATAACAGAACAGACCCTGACTAGTAACAAAAGAGGTCTTCTCTTGATCTGCCTCGTCCATTTTTATCTGATTATATCCTGAGAAGGCGTCCATGAAACTTAGCAACCGATGGCCAGCTGTGGAATCAACCAACTGATCAATGCGTGGCAACGGATAGCTATCTTTAGGACATGCCTTGTTTAAGTCAGTGAAGTCTACGCACATCCTCCACTTGCCATTCGCCTTCTTCACCATCACGACATTTGCCAACCAATCCGGATAGTAGACTTCCCGGATAAACTTTGCTGTGGTCAACTTCTGGACCTCTTCCTTGATAGCATTATCTCGCTCGGGGGCGAATACTCTTTTCTTCTGACGAACAGGCTTAAAGGAGGGGTCTACATTCAAACGGTGAGTAATCACGCTTGGATCAATTCCCGGCATATCGTGGTGGCTGCATGCAAAAACATCAATACTCTTCCTGAGGAACTGAACGAGGTCCTCTCTTGTCTTCTCTTTCATACTTGTTCCGATTTTGGTAAACTTTTCAGGATTGCCTTCATCTAAAGGAACGTCCTGAAGCTCTTCGGTTGGTTCTGCGGCAACTCTGCTTTCCTCAACACTCATCGTCTGCATGTGCTCGTCCATAGCCAATAAAGCTAAATAACACTCTCTCGCTGCTAATTGATCTCCCTGCACCTGTCCTATTCCATGTTCTGTAGGGAATTTGACTGAGAGATGGTAGGTAGATGTTACTGCCTTCCAGCTGTTTAAAGTTGGCCTTCCAACGATGGCGTTATAGGAAGACGAGCAATCCACCACGAGGAAATTCACTTCTTTGGACAGTTGTTGTGGGTATGCTCCCACTACCACTGGCAGAGTAATGGTGCCCAAAGGTTGTACCTTCATTCCTCCAAATCCTACCAATGGTGAGCATACTGGACGAAGCCGTTCCCGTCCCAGCTTCATTTGTTGGAAGGCGGGGTAATACAATATATCAGCCGAACTCCCATTATCCACCAACACCCTTCTGGTGGTGTACCCCGCGATGAGCAAAGTTATGACGATTGCATCGTCATGCGGGTGATGGATTCTTCCAGCTTCTTCGTCCGTGAACGAGATGGTTGGCTCGTCTACTGGACTCGTCCTTCCGGGTCGTCCAGAAAGCTGGACGTTCTGCACTGCCTTCAGGTACGCCTTTTTTGACTTGGAAGAGTTTCCCGTTGATGTCCCTCCTGCGATAACTCTTATTTCACCGAGTGGGGGTCGTGGTAACTCTTCCATCTTTCCCTTCATCTTCTCGTCTTTGTGGTCCCTTCCAACGAAATGCCTCAACTTTCCTTGCCTGATTAGGTTCTCTATCTGCTGTTTCAAGTCATAGCACTCGTCCGTGTCGTGCCCATGGTCCCTATGGAAGCGACAATATTTGTTCTTGTTGCGTTTGTTAGGGTCTCCCTTCATCTTGTCCGGCCATTTCAAGGAAGGATCGTCCTTGATCTGCATAAGTACCTGATCAAGTGGGGTATTTAGGGGTGTGTACTGCTGATGCCGTCCTGAAGACGAAACTGATTTCTTGCTATCTCGCTCCTTCCTCTCTTCCATTCGACCCTTCTTTGGACGAGGACCCTGTTCGGGGTGACGCATGGGGTTTGCATCTGTTTTCTCCGCTCTTTTCCTTTTCTTGGCTATGATCGCGTCTTCTGCATTCATGAAATTTTGGGCCAAGTGGACGAGTTCAGCCATTGTCTGTGGCTCTTGCTCATACAGCTTGTGGATGAATAAATCCGAATGAACCCCGTTGTGGAAAGCTGCCAATAGTAGCTTGTCATCCATCTCGTCTACAGTCAAGGCTTCTTTGTTAAAGCGAGTGATGAAGGACCGCAAGCTTTCACTCTCTCCTTGTTCTATAGTTAATAGGCTGGACGAGGAACGTTTGTGTCTTTGCCCCCCAATGAAATTATTGAGAAACAACTTGCTTAATTCTTCAAAAGAACTTACCGTATTCGGGGGTATCTTACTGAACCACACCCGTGCCGGTCCCTTGAGGGTTGTAGGGAAGGCCCTGCACATGATTTCGTCCGGGACTCCTTGGAGATGCATCGTGGTCTTGAAGGTCGCGATGTGATCGCACGGATCGCGCGTCCCGTCGTATGAATCCAAGGAAGGCATTTTGAATTTAGTGGGCAGAGGGTGACTGTTAATGGAAGTCACAAAAGGAGAGTCCGTACGATGAACCAAGTCATCTACGGGATTCATTCTTCTCATGTTCTCTCTCATTTCGTCCATAGCCTTCTTCATTTGATCCATCTCTTTCTCCAAGTGTGGCATCCTCCGCGAAGCGGTACCTCGAGACTGGTTCTCAGGTTCAGTATTCACTCTAACTTCTTGATTCTGGGCTTGTCCTTCCGCGGGTCTTTCGAAGGACTGCCTCCTTCTATCAATTTCTCTGGTCAATTCTTGGTTTTGGCGGGTTAACTCCGCCATGGCGGCGGCCATAGAATGCATGTGTTGGATGGAAGGCGGCTGCACGATAGGTACTGTATGGCGTTCATGGTTGGGAACGCTCGACGCAATTCTACTTCCCTGGTGGCCTGGGCTTGTGGCCCTTGACCTTGTCCGGACCATCCAGCCTTGTTGTCAAAGGAAGGAAAACACAAGTTTCGTAGTCAAACCTTCCCCATAGACGGCGCCAACTGATGATGTAGAGAATCAGTAGGCTGAATGCTCCGGCTTCGGTGGCGATCAGTGTTTGCAATGACCTGTAAGGAAGAAGACAATCAAAGGGTGACCGGGGTTGACCGGCCAAAACTCCTCCGATGGTGAAGTTAGTTCCTTAGAAAATAATGTTCAGACTTGGAGGGAAGCGACGTTATTCAAAACTTACTTTCATTTGGAGTAGGCCGGTCTTTATATAGTGAACCTCAGAGCGGTTATTCACTTTATAACTGCTCCAAGGTTTGTGGACATTGACATAACTTCTTCAACGGCTATGAGAGTTATTAACCGCTGAAGGGAGTTAAGCGTTTGAGGTAATTGCGGCGACATCCACGGGTCTGATTCTTTCTCCTGAACTCTGCGCTTGGGCATGTAGAAGTTGTACCTCAAAAGTTTCTAAGGGTCATATGGTCGTCCGTACACTTCGTCTATGTCAGTGCTTCATTTATGGACGGCTCCTCCCTTCATGGAAGGTGGATTTGATTTTTTCCAAACTACTTCATGGACGACCCTATGGACGATCAGGAGATGGTCACCCCTATGGACGATCAGGAGATGGTCATTTCGCCAATCTCATCAGTTAGTAAACTTTAGAACTCAAAGGCCAAGACCAAAATAGGTCCCAACCAAGAAAAACTTGATTTGATGATGTTTTTTTTTTGTGTGAAAAACTCCCTTTTTGATTCATTATTTTTTAGTGAATCTTGTATATTTCGTCCTACTTTGAAAAAGTGCCTTTTATAGATTTTCATGGTGGTAAAATAAAGGTGTGGGGTGGCTTTTAGATGATGTGAGATTCGCTTTACACAAATTTATGTCCAAAAAGCTTTCCTTTCATAGTTTCTAGAACCCTAGATGCGTGCGCATACCCTAAGTATGCGTATGCATGTTTCAATGTGCTTGTGCATATGCGTGTATGCATACGTAAACTTAGGGTTTCCAGTAGCCTTTCTTTTCAAAAAATAATTTGATTTTTCCAAAAATAACTTCTCAAAGTCAAGATTTTGTGAGATTGGGCCCCAAATCAACCTTGGACCTCAGAGTGATGTCGTCGTTGGAGAACAGTGGTCCGAGTCGTAAGAGGTATAAAATAAGGTGTCTATAGTGCAAATTTAAGTTTCTTTATCTATTGGTGACACATAGCAAAATGATTGACATATGCCAATAGTTATCTGTCACGTGACGTTTGAGAAGTGACATGTACCACTAGTTGTCTACCATGTGTATGAGAGACCGCACTTCTTGAGGGGTGCTCTTAAAAAGAGATTTGGGTGCTTAGGGCACCTCTCTTTTGGGTAATTGTGTGGAGTTGCTATTTATTTATTTTATACAAAAAAATAAGAAAAAAATAAAATACAATTACCTTAAATGTCATTGATTGAATAAAAAAAAGTACAATTTGGTAGATTAACCTTACAAGGCTTTGATCCTAGTTACAATCTATGCAAAAAATACAAAGCTTTGGTCCTAGGCACATTCTACCAAAATTAAAGACAAAACACTAATCTACTAACCAAAATCCTAAGTTTGGGACCTAGGTTACGGAATGGGAAGGTGTTAGGCACTCATTCCGCCCAGAAAAAGTTTGGTCTTCTAGACTCTAATGACCATTATATACCCTTTTTGAATGATGTTGAATGATATGTTGTAACACACATGACAGACACTTGACAAAAATTAATTTAGACAAATTTGTCTTATGAATATTTCCTCTTTTCAAAGAAAAATTAGACCTGTCTTGAAAATTAAAAAAATGAGACTTGATTCATAAAAATTAGATTTGTTTTTGCAAAGGAAAAAAAGAGATTTGATCAAGAAAAATCAGATCTGTTTTCTTGTAATATAAAAAAAATGAGATTTGATTTGTAAAAATCAAATCTGTTTTTGTGAAGAGTAAAAAAAATGGGATTGGGTTAATAAAAATTAGATCTATTTTTGTAAGATAAAAAAAAAATGAGATTTGATTTGTAAAAAATCAGATATGTTTTTGAAAGGGTAAAAAAATAAGACTTTTTAAAAGAGGATTCACATTCATGAGACAAACTTACTATGCATGCATCACATATTGAAAAGAAAGACTCTAACTTCACTCTTAATTCCTTTTTTGAAATTTCAAAATATGCAATTTTATAAAAAAAAAGAAAACTTTTTCAGAAAAAAATTCAGATCTGTATTTAATGAAAATACAGATCTGTTTTATGACCAAAAAAATACAGATCTGTATAGAATGAAAATACAGACCATTTTTGTGACCAGAAAAATATAGATCTATATTTAAGAAAAATACAGATCAGTTTGGAGACCAGAAAAAAAATTCCGATCTGTATCTAAGGAAAATACAGATTAGTTTTGTGTTTAAAAAAATTCAGATTTGTATTTAAGGAAAATACAGATTAGTTTAGTGTTTGAAAAAAAAAATTTAGATCTATATTTAAGGAAAATACAAATCAGTTTTGTGTTTGAAAAAAAGGTTTTGATGATTATTAGCATATTTTGAAATCAAAGAAAAAATTAAAATAGACACTAAAGAACATGTCAAAGAAAATTCCAACTAAGTATCTAAGCATGGCAAACATGAATTAAGAACAAGGCATAATAAAATCAAACATAGTAATTACATTCATCCAATGAACAATCACAACATATTAATTAATGGAAAAGAAAAATACACAAAAGAACGAAACTAGATACCTTTTGCATGAGCGTGTTCTTCAATAGAAGAGTATTTTAGAAATCAAAGAAGTTTTCACTTCTTTGAGGTCTAAAATACTTTACTTATAAAAAAGAAGTTCTTAAAGAAAAAGCCTCTAGAATGTCTATAACGTAAGGGGAGCAGAGAAGTCAGAAAAGAAGGGTCAGAAAAATGGTCCAGAAGAGATCTGTGAATGTTGGGAGGCCTCCCCTATTTATAGAGGTGTTAGTTGCTTAGAAAATAAGCCAAGTTTGCTTAAAAATTAAGTCTAATCATCTTAAAAATAAGCAAAAAAACGTATGGGGAAAATACTAAAAAGAAAGGAGATTTAGATAAGAGTAAATTGATTTTTCATAAAAGAACCAGTTTCAGTATTTGGATCATATCTTTTTACTCAAAATTTGGATTAAGCTTAAATTTTGACAGATGAAGGGAAATTCGATTCTCTACAACTTTTCTAGAAATATCCCAATCTAAATTTGGAATTCTACCATACCAAAAGTGCCTTGGAACATGAATCTGAAATCTGCTACATGATTAGCACGTTTTTGAAGTGTTTTCCAACTCTAACAATGTATTTGGACGAATTTAAGAGTTGTAAGGTTGAATTTTATCAACCATTGTGTTGGCTTTATTCCGTGCCAATTTGCTTGTATTTTCAGCATTTAGAAACCTTGTATTTAGGTGGGAATCATGTAAGGGTAGTGTGTGAGAGAGTGTGAAGATTTGCTCAAGACTGTGCTGCAAAACAGAGACTCGTGACTGGACCTCGCTGGTGTCTCGCGACTGTCAAGCCGCCAGATGTTGCACATGAGAGAAGCGTGCAGAGGAGAACTCGCGACTGGATCTCGTGGGTGGCTTGCGACTGGAAGCTGCCAGAATATGAATCGTCGTGCCAGTTGTCGCACTACAGGACAAAATTTCCAGTCTAGCCTTTTAGTTCCTTCGCGACTTGAACTCGCGACTCAGTCAAGCCGCGAGGACAAGCCGCCAGCCTACTCTGTTATGAAAAATCTGCCTCTTCGCATTCCAAACACCCACCAGTATATATACCCCTTATACCCACGAAATGTAGAGAGCTTCCAGAGAGAATTTTGAGAGAGAAACCCTAGAGAAAAACAAGATTAATTCATCCACAATCTTAACCTTGTGACTCTTCAAATTCCTCTACTCTCTTCCTCTCCATTGTAGATCCTTGAGAGGTACTTTAGCCAAAACCTTTTCTCACCATACCCACAGCTATGAGAAGGCTCTTTGGTGTTTTGGGAAGCAGTTAGGAAGGAGCCAATTTATATTGGTAGATGCTATGGACTAGTAGCGAGATCCGGGAAGCTAAAAAAGAAATAAGTTTGGCGTAACCTCGTAGGAGCAGAAGCTTGGAGGGCTTAGGTACCTGGGTAGATTAGGCTTGGAGGGTCTATTACTGTCCTTGTATCCCAACTACATTCTTTAGTGGATCATTTTGACCGCTTGGAGGGTGGCGGAGAGGTTTTTCGCCGAGGTCTTCGGTTTCCTCTTCGATAACACGTCTCGTGTTGTCCTTGTGTTTGCATCTCTCTTCCCTTTATCTTTGTCATTTAATTTCTGTTATAGATGTGATTTTATTTGACTAAGATTGTTTATCAATTCTGTTTTGACTTTAATTCATTTTCCGCACGTTTATCGTTTGTGTTAAAGCTTGAATTGGTAATTTGTAAATTGGGGGTCTAAACGTTCATAGTGTTTTATACGCTATTTGAACTTTCAAGAGTTATTTTCATGATAAACCTCATTCCAAAGTGATAATTAGGACTTTTAAAATAATTATTTTGAATATAATTATCCCAAAAGCTTAATTATCAGCTTATTTGTTTTAATCCCATGCAACAAATCTCACTTTAAGAAAAATACTTAACTAATCACAAAAATTCATTTAATTAATTTTAATCGTTAACCAATCAAATTTAATTTCAATTAATTACACATGATTGGCTTCAACCCATATAATGCATGCAGACTATGAAAACTTGATCATGTGATATCTTTTAATCCGAAGGTCTGATTTGGGAATTGGACATATTGTCGTGACTGTTAGAATCTCAAGATCATTTTATGATATGCAATGAATGAATTAATGCATGTAATGCAACTATGATTTTTTTGGGTATGTGAATGGTCATCTTTAGTCATCTTCCAAGATTAAATTATGGGTGTAAAATCAAGTATCTACAACGTGGCATTTGGGATGTGTCATTATTTTCTGCATTGTGAATGAGACATGAGTCACCATTTTTGTGTATCCACCATTTTGAAGGATACAACTTTTATAATATATTATAGATTCTTGTAGGACATTAGTTTATAAAAAAAATGATTATTCGTTTGTAAAGTAATTTTCTCCAAATTCTGGTAACAAAAGCAGTAGAAATAGAATAACATTGATTAAATGACAAAATTTGGCTACAAATTTGGTTGTAGCCAATGGCTACAACTTCCTTTAAAAAAATTAACATTGCAACATATTTTGAGAATCTAACAGTTGGATTATAAATTCTTTACGCTTTTAACACATATGTCGAATTTTGTGTTAATCAGATGTTATTTACTATATGATCCATAAAATTATTTTTTATGAATAATTTTCAATTACAAAAACTTACAATTTAAACAATCAATTGATGACATAACTATTATTTTTTGATTTTTTGGAAATTTTGCAAGGGTGGAAGATATATGAAGAAAGTACAATTTAATGATGGATTTGTCAAAATTCACATTCAATAAAAATATATTCAGTGAAGATGTAGCTAAACTTGGTCTTTAATTAAATTAGACCACAACCTCTGACTTTTGTTTGGAAATTGTCTTTATACACTTTACTTTCAAATTGTTTCAAAAAGGTCATTATCATCATACAATAGATGGAAAATTTTGACATGGCAAATGATTTTTTTTTTTTTTTTTTGAGGGTGAAAACTCAAAAACATATTATTAAGAAACACTAGCTAAGTCAGCCTGAAAAACATCAAAAAAGTTTGGAGGAATAGACTCCATCCAAACAACAAAGCTAGAAACATTAATCGCATGCCTAGCCAACTTATGAGCAAACTCATTACCTTCCCTCCTAGTATGAGAGTAATGTAATTTAGAAAACGATCTAGAAAGTATATTAACATCATCAATCAAGAAACCATAAGCCGAAAGAGATGGATCCTCATCCTGAAGAGCTTTGATAACAGAGCTCGAGTCACCTTCCAGGATAATACTATTGATGGTGATCAACCACAAGTGTTCTTTGTCCATAGTGACCATCCAAGACTAGCAATGTCCAAAACAGCCTTCAAAAAGGAGAAAGAAGAAGTACACACCACAAACATAGAATAAGGATGTACAAGCATGTCACTAGTCATCCAAACGAGGATCTAGTTATCCAAAAAGAACGTGGTCGTCCATACCATGTTAGAATATGTACGACCAATAAACACTTAGTAAATTTCTAAGTATTTTCTATAATCTCAAATGGTTAGACCACTAACCCTCACTTTCGGAGCATGGGGTGAATTCTCCAAAATTCGCTTCACTCTCTCTACCAAGTCTACACATCTCCTACGATGTTAGTGGTTCCTAACAAGTAGACTTACTCCAAACTCTCTATATAAGGAACCAAGATTCATCCAACCAAGGTACATTTTTACTATTCATTCACTCACTACTCTTGTGTTCTAGAGAGAAAAATGACTTAATCGTTGGAGAGTCCTTGGTTCATCCCGGTCACCTTCGATAGTTACTTTCTTCCTCTTCAGGTCATCCAACCGTCGTGAAAGTCCTAAGCATTCAGCCTACTGATTTTCATGCATCATCAGTTGGCGCCGTGTGAGGGGAGTTTCTAAGTGTTAACCACTTTGCTTTTTAAGACAAAAGGCTGCATGGTTTGGGCTAGGTCGATGACCACGAGTCCAGAACACTTGGAGAGTGGAAATGCTTCCAATCATCCAACTCGTGCACCAACATTGCTACTAGCGTCCCTCCAACAGCAGTTATAATCCATGGTAGCTGCAATGGAGAACTTGACACAACAAAACCAAGAATTAACTAGGGAGGTCAACAGAAGGAAGCAACATCGACACCGACGTGCAAAAGAGCCTGGGCAGAATTCAAAAAATGGAAGGGCGGAGAGCAGTGCTGAAGAAGGAGATTAGTCTAGAGGCACCGTCACTCTAAGAGTGCCACACTTGGAGAAAGAAATGGACCAGATGAAGAAAGCCATGGAAGAGATGGGGGATTCCATGAGGAGGGCGAATCACGTGGATGATCTCGTCCACAGAATTGACTCTCCCTTTACTGTGTCCATCACGAGTCTTCCTTTGCCCTCTAAGTTTAAAATGCCTACCTTGGATTCATATGATGGAACGCAGGATCCTTGTGATCACATTGCCATGTTTAAGATGACGATGAACCTCTAAGGTGTTCCCAACGAGATCATGTGCAGAACCTTTCCTACTACGCTGAAGGGCCTAGCCAAGGTATGGTTGGCAAACTCCCACAAAACACTATAACATTTCCAAGAGTTAAGCAAGTTGTTTGTCAACAACTTCGTCGGAGGCTAAAGGCATAAGCGCTCCTCGTCCAGCCTGCTGAACATAGAGCAAGGAGAGAACGAGAGAGTCTTCAGACTTTTATCAGCCGTTTTAACAGGGAAGCCCTGCTGGCTGATGAGATGGACGACAAATTCTCTTGGCGGCCTTTTACAATGGAGTTACCTCCAATTTGTTCATTCACAAGTTGTATGATCAAGAGCCACAGATGATGGCCGAGCTAATACATTCAGCCCAAAACTTTATGAATGCCGAGGATGCAACCATTTCCAAGAAGAAGAAGAAGGCTAAATGAGTGGAGGCTGGGTTCATGCATCTTACAGAATAAGACCCTCGTCCAAAGAAGGCCAAGATGGGAGAAAAAAGAGATTGAGATGGCAAGAAAGCAGGTTCGTCCTCAAGAAGATATTCCAACTACACGCCCTTGAATACTCCATTTGACCAAGTGTTGATGCAAATAAAGGATGACCCATCCTTGTAATGGCTGGAGAAGATGAAAGAAGATCCAAGCAAGCGGAATAAGAGCAAGTACTGTTGTTTTCACCGAGACCATGGGCATGACACTGACGAGTGCTATGATCTAAAACAGCAAATTGAGGTTCTTATTAAGCTGGGAAAGTTGAAGAATTTCCTTGGACGAAAGCACAAGGACAAAAGAATACCATTAAAGGGTAAAGCAGAAGAGCCAATTCATTTACCATATAGAGAAATAAGGGTTATTATTGGGGGAACATCAGCTGCCAACTCATTGAGATCCAAGAAGACCTACCTTCGAGTAGTTCAGAATGTTCAACTTACTAGTTGTCCACCTAGAGCCCCAAGGATGGACGGGCCAACTATAACTTTCATTGATGAAGGCGCAAGGAGACTACACCATCCTCATGATGATGCAATTGTCATTGCTTTGACGATTGCAAACTACACAACAAGAAGAGTGCAAGTGGATAACGGGAGCTCAGCAGATATCTTATACTACCCAGCCTTCCAGCAGATGGAGATTAATAAAGAATTGCTCGGTCCAAAAAATGTCCTCCTAATTGGATTTGGAGGGACGAAGGTTCTACTAGTAGGCATTATCTCCCTACCAGTTGCGGTCGGATCTTATCCACAGCAGATTGTCAAGGAAGTGAATTTCCTCATTGTTGATTGCTCATCCTCATACAATGCCATCATAGGATGACTCACTTTGAATAGTTGGAGAGCTACGATGTCCACTTACCACCATTCTGTTAAGTTCCCAATAGAGCATGGAGTAAGAGAGGTCCAGGGTGATTAATTAGCAGCTAGAGAATGTTATCTAGCCATGTTACGCATGGACAAGCGATTGATAACAATGAAAATCGTGGAAAGAAGGACAGTCATGGAGCCAATTGAGATATTAGAAGATATTCCTTTGGACAAGTCCAATTCAGAGAAGTTCACAAGGATTGGAATGAGCATAGAGGAGAAGACGAAGCTAGACCTCATCCAATTCCTCAAGAAGAGTAAGGATGTGTTTGCATAGAGCCGTGAAGACATTCTTAGGATTGACCCAAGTGTGATTACCCATTGTCTGAACATATCCTCGTCTTACAAGCTAGCTCGTCAGAAGAGAAGAGTCTTTGCCCTAGAGCAAGACAATGCCATTAAAGAAGAAGTCCAGAAGTTAGTAACAATAGAGTTCATCCTTGAAGTCTACTATCCCAATTGGCTAGCAAACATAGTGATGGTTAAGAAAGCTAATGACAAATGGAGAATGTGTGTGGAATTCACAGATCTGAATAAAGCGTGCCCCAAGGATAGTTATCCCCTTCCACGCATTGACCAGCTAATAGACTCAACAGCAGGACATCAATTGCTAAGCTTCATGGATGCATTCTCAAGTTATAACCATAAAAAGATGGATGAGGCAAATCAAGAGAAGACATCCTTTGTTACAAGCCAAGGTTTGTTTTGTTATATGGTAATGCCTTTTGGTTTGAAAAATGCAAGGGCTACCTATTAGAGGTTGGTTGATCAGATGATTTGTCTACAAATTGGACGAAATGTTGAAGTATATGTGGAGGATATGCTAGTTAAAAGCACAAAGGAGACACATCTGGACGACCTCCAAGAGACTTTTGACACGCTTAGACGATACAACACGAAGCTGAACTTGAGCAAGTGTGCCTTTGGAGTTTCATTGGGGATCTTTGAAGACTGGGGACCCCTTGCATTGGAATACCAAGAGAGGTCCCAGGGTCGAGGTTGAGGATGAGCAGTGCATCTTGAGACATTTTCCATGCCGTCACACTTTCTCTGGCGGAGATTATGTTGCATATGGCATTAGTTGCAACGAGTTCCACACGTGCAATCAGAGTTATAGAGGTCTAGATGTCGCCGCTGCCTAGGATGAGGGGTTTGGGTTCATGAGGTTTGGTTGTTTATGGGTCTCTAAGTTGTTCATGAGGTTTTGTTTTCAGATTTTATGATTTTGGTTGATACTGTGTCGTTTAGGGAAAGGTTTTTTGTTTTAAGTTTAGGCTTGAAAGGACATAGTTTTGATGCATGGCAGCTTTTTGCTTGGTCATCACTAAAACAACGTAGTTTTGAGGCTGGTTTGGCAAAAATAAAACACATTAGCATGATGATATGACACTCAACAGCAGAGATTAACCGTAGGGGTAAATTGCTAACGGAATCAAACTTTAGGGTGTAAAATCAAGTTTTTGAAATGTTGGGGTGTAAAATCCAATCAACCCCAAACTTTAGGGGTGTAATTTGCAATTTACCCTTATTATTATTATTATTATTATTATTATTATTATTATACAAATCATGGTTTTTTTGTTGAGAAATTACAAACAATGGTTGGACAAACTAAAATTGAGAATTTCATAGATAACAAGTTAAATGATTTTTTTTTTCATTTGTTTTAAATAAACTTCTATTTATTTTCTTAGTAGATATTTTTGTTAGGAAATTGTCTCAAATTCCAATTGTGACTTGGGAAGTTAATTAGGTTTCCTAGATGAAGAAGGAAAAATTAATATGGGTTTCCTTTGTATGGAAGGAAAGACTATTCCTTGGTGCCGGAAGGAAGTCTATTCCTTGGTGTAGAAGGAAAGTTTATTCTTTATTAAAGAAGTAATATAAGGAGGAGAGCATATGATTGCTGCCTTCTAGATAAATAATTAGTGTGTGAGAGAGAATAATTTTTTTTTCTTTAGCCGTGAGACACAAAGAGAGAGTATGTGTGAGCAAAGAAAAATAAGAGAGTTTTTTCTTTAGTCATGAGACATACATAAGAGATATTGTAATTAATTTGATAATAGCGAAATTGATTCACAATTTGTCCTATGATTTTTCCCTTCAAGAAGAAAGGGTTTTTCACGTAAATATTTAAGTGTTTGTGTGTGATTGCTATTAGGGATTAGTAATATTGGAGATCATATTATTCGGGATCCAACAATTTTATATTTTCAAATGTACAAACACTATATATTATAGCAGCATTTGGATTCAAACGAAAGCAGCGCGATTTTGCGTCTGCTTTTTTTTTTTTTTTTTAATAGAAGCATGTGAACACCTGCTAGTGGGTCCCGTGCATAGTGCACGGGACCCACTAGCACTTTGAACGCCCACACATTACTCTAAAATGGCACTGTCAGTGGGTCCCGTGCACTGTTCACGGGACTCACAAACATCTTTTTTCACCAAAATTTTAATTAAAAATGAGTCCCATAGCACTATTCACACATCTAAAAATTATTTTGTTACAGTTTTTTTAGTTTTCAGTTTTCAGTTTTCAACTGTATCCAAGTGGACCCTATATATAAAGTAGGTAAGATTTCAATACACATTTGATTATGCTTATTTGTAAATATCTACGCATGGGGTTACAAGCAAGTTTTATTAGAATAGAAAAAGAAAGTCAATCAAGGTGAAGTAAGAATTTTGTAAAAAAATAAAAATAAAAATAAAAATAAAAATCATACTTCTATAACCTGGGCTAGGCATGATCCAAATTGGCATGCTCTTGTGGGAAGGATTTGGTTTGTAGCGTAGCAGCTGTAGACGAAAACCCCCATCCTTGAAATTGAAGATACCCATGTCCATCAATGTAATAATATATATGGCTCCAAATCAAACATAACTAGATGTAAACCTGTGCTACGTACAGGAACTTGTTTGTATGTGTAGTACACTAAAATAAATTAACGAAAGTCTCAAGGGATTATGAAATTATAACAATTTTAGCAATCTAATAAGACCACAAAAGAAATGTGTATGTTTTAAAATAAATTGTGTATACTTAAAATAATACTACGAATGTTATGTCAAAGTTGTTAAACTCTCCTTTGAGACTTTATTGTTTCCCTAAAACTATTATTTAGGAAACTTATTGATGGGGAAAATACCTCTTGAAGATGCCGTCGCCCTTCAAGTGGATGACGGCACAGTAGGGGGTGACGGCACTGCTCCATTCGTCGTACCCGACTGTCTCTCCAGCCGGCTCCGACGGCGTCATCCACGCACCGACGAGGTGAACGGGTGACGGGAGAAAGCTAAAAGGACTGACATGCCTTGTTAGTCATGCCAAGCGCTGAGATAGATATCTTGCACTCCACGCAATAAGGAGTGGCTCCAGTGAGGAAAGGATTCCGTAAAGAACACGCCTTAGGGCATGGCTCTGATTAAAGGTTATCTCCTTCGGCACGCCAAAGTCCCAACTCTACACCACTATAAATACCCTTGACCCTCATGAACAAAGGTACGCATGCTTCTATCTCGACTCTAGCACTCTGGAGTTGTGAGCAATACTAACTTGACCGTCGGAGGGTCGTTGGCTGGTACCACGCCGGTACTTCCCTTTGAGGTTCTTTTTACCTGTGCAGATCCATTCTGAACGCGAAGACCTTGCGGCTCACTGAGGGTGGTTTTCGGCATCATCAGTTGGCGCCGTCTGTGGGAAGGACACGTACGTAAGCTGCGTTCTGTGCTTTCCGGACAAAGAGTTGCATGGTACTCACATGTTCAAGGGTTACCACAATGAACGACCAAGGCAACGAGCAACGTACCACGGCCCTCGAGAGACAAGTCCAGACTCTGGCGACCGCGGTAGAACGCCTCGCAAAACGTAACAATGACTTGGAAGAACAGCTATTGCGAAGGAATGCGACGGCTGGCAACCATGGAGAGAATGAGGAAGACAGCGCCCAGGAGAGAGATCATGGAGGCCCGGAAGGGAGCAACGCATTGACCCAACCCGAAGGGCAGGGGACAAGCCGTCCGTCGGCAACTAACAATGATCCGCCCAGCGCTACCGAGGAGATGCAGTTGATGAGGGAGCGTATGGACTTTATGATGAACGCCCTGAAGGGACGAGTTTCCAGCGACCTTGACGACCTCGTCCACCATACAGACTCTCCCTTCACCACGCACGTCATCATGTTCCCCACGCCGCCAAAATTCCGCATGCCCCAGATAGAAAGCTACGATGGGTCCAAAGATCCACTAGACCACCTGGAGTCCTTCAAGACGCATATGCACTTGCATGGCGTGCCAGACGAAATTATGTGCCGGGATTTCCCGGCGACGCTAAAGGGGGCGGCAAGGACTTGGTTCGGCAGGCTGACACCCGGCTCAATCGGTACCTTCAGAGAGCTGAGTGCTCAGTTCGCTACGCACTTCATCGGAGGACACAGGTACAAGAAATCCACCGCATGCTTGATGAACATCAGACAGCGGGAGGACGAGACGCTCAGATCCTATATAGCCCGCTTCAACAGAGAGGCACTTTCGATCGATGAAGCGGACGATAAGATACAGGTCGCCGCGTTCACCAACGGGCTGAAGGAGGGCAAATTCTTGTTCTCTCTATACAAGAATGACCCAAAGACGATGTCAGATGTATTTTACAGGGCAACGAAGTATATGAATGCGGAAGACGCATTACAGGCCCGAGGGGAGAGACCTCCAAAGAGGCGGGAGAGGCAGGAGGATGTAAGACAAGATAAGGGGCGAAAGAAACCCCGGACAGAAGGCCGGGACAACAGGCGCCCGCAACCCCCTGCCGGTAAGTTCACATGCTTCACCCCGCTGATGGCCCCGGTCGACCAAGTTTTAATGGAAATCAAAGACGAAGGGTCCCTGACGTTTCCGGGAAAACTGAAGGGGAATCCCGATAGACGACCCAAAGACAAGTACTGCCGCTTCCACCGAGACCACGGCCACGACACCGCCGAATGTTACGACTTGAAACAGCAGATTGAGGCCCTGATCAGGCAGGGAAAGTTGCAAAGGTTCGTCAGCCGAGAAAGGACAGAAGTGCCTCGGCAGGAACAGATCCCCCGTCGGGACAATGAGCGCCCTAGGCCGCCCATAGGAGACATAAGGATGATCATCGGGAGTACGGCAGCCGTTGAATCGACAAAGAAAGCTCGGAAAGCCTATCTCAGAGCAGTGCAGAACGTCCAGGCGGCGGGCGTCGCTCAGAAGAAGCCGCGTGTTAGCGGCCTCGCTATTGAGTTCACGAAAGAAGACGCCCAACGTCTTCATCATCCGCACGATGATGCCCTTGTTGTCAATATCCGGTTGGGAGACTATAACACATACAGGGTCTTGATCGATAATGGTAGTTCCGTGGACATCCTCTATTACCCGGCGTTTCAACAGATGCGGATCGGCAAGGAACGCCTGGTGCCTACCAACGTCCCGCTCATCGGATTTGGAGGGACCAGAGTTTACCCCCTCGGCGCCATCACCTTGCCGGTCACGATTGGGAAGTACCCCCGGCAGGTCACCAAAGATGTCACCTTCCTCGTCGACGACTGTTCGTTCGCCTACAACGCTATCATAGGGCGGCCCACCCTTAACGCTTGGAAGGCTGTGACGTCGACCTACCACCTGATGGTCAAGTTCCCCACCGAGGATGGAGTGGGGGAGTTATGGGGAGACCAGGTGGCTGCGCGAGAATGCTACGTGGCGATGGTAGAAGCAGACAGCCACTTACCGGCAATGAACATAGAACAACGGGTGGGGGCAGAACCCGCAGAGGAGCTCGAGGAGATAGTACTCGACGAGTCTAGGCCAGACAAGACCACCAGGATCGGCTCTCTCACCAGCCCTTCGGCTCGGCAGGCGCTCGTAAATTTCCTCCGAAAAAACCGGGATGTGTTCGCCTTGAGTCACGAAGACATGCCGGGAATCAACACTTCAGTCATGGTGCACAAGCTGAACGTGTCGCCCACTTTTCGGCCCGTCCGCCAGAAGAAGCGGGTGTTCGCCCCGGAACGAGACCAGGCTGTGGCAGAGGAAGTCGGCAAGCTACGAGAAGCGGATTTCATCCGAGAAGTGTACTATCTCGACTGGTTGGCCAACGTGGTGATGGTCAAGAAGGCTAGCGGGAAGTGGCGCATGTGTGTGGACTTCACAGACCTGAATAAGGCGTGCCCCAAAGATAGTTACCCCCTCCCGCGAGTCGACACACTGGTGGACTCTACAGCCCGACACCAGCTGCTGAGCTTCATGGATGCCTTCTCAGGGTACAATCAGATCCGGATGGACGTGGCTGATCAGGAGAAGACCTCATTTGTCACCAGCCAGGGTCTCTTCTGTTATAAGGTAATGCCATTCGGACTGAAAAATGCGGGCGCCACATATCAAAGACTCATGAACAAAATGTTCGCCGGCCAAATAGGAAGGAACGTTCAAGTATACGTCGACGACATGTTAGTAAAAAGCATAAGGAAGGAAGACCACCTGAGGGACCTAGAAGAGACATTTGACACGCTCCGTTCCTACAACATGAAGCTCAATCCGGCAAAGTGTGCGTTTGGGGTGGCGGAGGGAAAGTTCCTAGGCTTCATGGTGTCTCAAAGGGGCATCAAGGCCAACCCAGATAAGATTCGGGCCATAGTGGAAATGGCGCCCCCAAAGAACACGAAGGAGGTACAAAGCCTGAATGGGAAAGTAGCCGCCCTGAACCGGTTTGTATCAAGGGCGACAGATAAGTGCCTACCCTTTTTCTGCACGCTGAAGAAGTCTTTCGAATAGACGGACGAGTGCCAAAAGGCGTTCGAGGAACTGAAAGCCTACCTCTCTTCACCACCGCTGCTGAGCCCCTCGCAACCAGGGGAAGAGCTCTTCCTTTACCTGGCCATCTCCCCGGCGACAGTCAGTGCGGCCTTGGTCAGAGAAGAAGACAAAGTCCAGAAGCCAGTGTATTACGCCAGTCGGGCGTTCCGCGGAGCAGAAGGGAGATACCCACCTATGGAGAAGCTCGCCTTCGCCCTAATCACTGCAGCCCGCAAGCTCAAACCGTATTTTCAAGCTCATACGATAGTTGTCCTAACCGACAAACCCCTGCGGCGGGCGATGCACAACCCCGAAGCGGCCGGTCGCCTGGCCTTATGGGCGATCGAACTGACCGAGTTCCACATCAGCTACCGCCCGCGCACCGCCCTGAAGGGGCAGGCTGTCGCTGACTTTATCGCTGAATTCACAGGCGGCGAGGACCAGGGGGCAGACGAGCACCCTTCATGGACCTTACATTTGGACAGATCGTCGACCAGACAGGCTGGGGGAATAGGTGTCGTACTTCGCTCCCCTGAGGGAGATCAGATCGAATGCATGATTCGCCTAGATTTCCCTACCACAAATAATGAGGCGGAGTATGAAGTACTGATAGCTGGGATCGACCTCGCCAAAGCAGCAGGGGCCACCAAAGTGGTAGCCTACTGCGACTCCCAGGTCGTCGTTAATCAAGTAAGCGGAGACTACGAATGTAGAGGCGACAGAATGAGAAGGTATTTAGATCAAGCGAAGAGAAGAGTGGATGAGCTAAGGGCCAAAGTGATCCAAATACCTAGGGAAGAAAATGAGCAAGCCGACCGCCTTGCCAAAGCCGCCTCTTCAGAACACGTGGCCGCCCCAGATAATGTGCTTTCTTTTGTGCAAACGACGCCACTAATAGACATTGTCAGTGTGCAGGAAATAGGCTCCGAAGGTGACTGGACCACGCCGCTAGTCTCCTACCTAAAGGATGGCGCCTTGCCAGACGAAAAGGAGGCCACTAGAAGGCTGAAGGTCCGGGCCGCAAGGTTCATACTAATGAAGGACATCCTATACAAGAGGGGTTTCTCTCGCCCATACCTGAGGTGTTTGGGACCCGAAGAAGCCGACTATGTCATGAGGGAAGTCCACGAGGGAGTCTGTGGAAACCACTCGGGATCTCGATCACTGGCGCACAAGCTGATCTGGGCGGGGTATTACTGGCCCACCATGCAGAAAGATACCCAAGCCTACGTCAAAGCCTGCGACCGATGCCAAAGGTTCAGCAACGTTGTCAGACAGCCGCCCGTAGAGCTAACTCCCATGACAGCCCCGTGGCCGTTCGCTCAATGAGGACTAGACATTATGGGACCCTTCCCAACGGCTATGCGACAGCTGAAGTTCCTGATTGTAGGCATAGACTACTTTACGAAGTGGGTAGAAGCTGAAGCTCTGGCCACCATTACTGAGAATAATGTGCGAAGCTTTGTTTGGAAGTCCATCGTATGCAGGTTTGGGGTCCTTAGGGTCCTCGTCTCGGACAATGGCAAACAATTTGACAACGGCCCCTTCCGAGAATTCTGCTCGTAGCTGGGGATAAAAAACCACTACTCTTCCCCCGCCCACCCCCAAGCCAACAGCCAAGTCGAAGTAACGAACCGATCCCTGCTAAAGCTTATCAAGACTCGGCTTGAGGGGGCAAAGGGGATATGGCCTGAGGAACTACCCAGCGTACTTTGGGCGTATAGGACGACGGCAAGGACCCTAACAGGAGAAACTCCATTCTGGCTAACTTACGGAAGCGAGGCAGTCATCCCGGCCAAAGTGGGGCTCACAACTTACAGGGTGAATGCCCACGATGAAAGCAGGAATGATGAGGCATTGCCCCTACGGCTGGACCTGATCGACGAAATCAGAGCAGTGGCCGAACAAAGGCTGGCATGGTACCAAGATCGCATGACCAAGCACTACAATTCCCGAGTCAGACACAGGGACTTCCAGGTCGGAGACCTTGTTCTAAGAAAAGTCATGGGCGCCACCAGAGACCCTGCCCAAGGAAAGCTCGGCCCAAACTGGGAAGGACCTTACCGGGTCACGTCATGGCACCGAAGAGGCACCTACCATTTGGAAACTATGGAAGGACAGACACTACCCCATCCGTGGAACGCCGAGCACCTACGAAAGTATTATCGGTAAGAAAAGAGTGGCAGCTCCTACTTGTATGCCTTAATGTACTTTGGGAACCCAAAGGATGTTTCCTTTTTTCCTTAAAATTTATGTATGCCTTAATGTATTTTAGGAACCCAAAAGATGCTTTCTTTTTCCTTCTCAAAACTTATGCAAGGCTCAGAAGTTTATTCAGTCCCTCCTGTACTGTGTTAAGTGCTCGACACCAAAGCTGACGGCTCAGAAGCCAACCTAAAATCTACGAGGCATAAGAGCGTCCAGCACCCAAGCTGACGGCTCAGAAGCCAACCTAATATCTACAAGGCATAAGAGCGTCCAGCGCCCAAGCTGACGGCTCAGAAGCCAACCTAAAATCTACGAGGCATAAGAGCGTCCAGCACCCAAGTTGACGGCTCAGAAGCCAACCTAATATCTACAAGGCATAAGAGCGTCCAGCGCCCAAGCTGACGGCTTAGAAGCCAACCTAATATCTACAAGGCATAAGAGCGTCAGACACCCAAGCTGACGGCTCAAAAGCCAACGTAAAATCTACGAGGCATAAGAGCGTCCAGCACCCAAACTGACGGCTCAGAAGCCAACCTAATATCTACAAGGCATAAGAGCGTCAGGCACCCAAGCTGACGGCTCAAAAGCCAACCTAAAATCTACGAGGCATAAGAGCGTCGGGCACCCAAGTTGACGGCTCAGAAGCCAATCTAAAATCTACAAGGCGTAAAAGCGTCAAGCACCAAAGCTGACGGCTTAGAAGCCAACCTAAAATCTATAAGGCATGTTAGCCCGTCAAGCGCGAGAATAAAAGGCCTCAAAACGACGGCACTATCCTAAAAGGTTAAGCCTATATTCCAAGTGCGAAAACAGGTCAGGCCTTCAAGCTGACGGTTTGTAAGGTGACGGCTCGAAAAGAATTCTACCCAAATCTAACAAGGCGCGAGCTCGTCGGATGCAAAAATTAGCAATCACATCCTAAAATATTCTCAAGGCATGATTCAAAGCTGACGACCCCGTTGGAAGGTCGTGACGGTGCCAAAAAGCGTTAAGTCCCAAGTAGGGCCACCGTGAAACAAGAAGAAGAAAGTCATGCATAGTTAATGAAAACAACATATTGCAAATTATATAAATAAGATCAGTATGTTACAAGAATGTCTTCACAAAAAGCCCTCGAAATGACGGGGCACCAATTACAAAAGGAAAAGGAAAATTCTACAAAGGTTCAAGCAACAGGGGCGTCGGACACGGCCTCGTCACCCTGAAGGGGATCCTGGATTGCAGGAAAGCCCTTAAAACCAGAAGGATCAGATGACGGGAGCTTCTGAGTGCCGGACGGTTTGAAGGCAGGCTGGGCAAGGACGATGCCGTCGGCCTTCTAGTGCGCCCCAGACTTGCTGAAGGTGTCATCATTCGCCACGACGGTGTCACCTACAGGGGTTGACGGCACCGGATCGTCCATCGACACCCTCGACAAGTCCAAGTGGGGGTAGAGAGACTTAACCTGTTTGAGGCAGTCCTCAAACCCCTCACCGTAGTACTCGGCGCAGGCGTCGACGAACGTCTGAGATGTCCTGAATTCGGTGACGGCGTCGGCCTTTGCCGTCTCCACTTGGCCCAGTAAAGACGCCAGCTCCTTCTCCGCTGTCGTCTTGGCCTCCCTCTCCTGCTCCAACTGACGGGCTGACTCCTCAAGTTTTTCCTTCAGCTCCGTTACTTCCCTGTTCAGAGTCCGGCAGGCGTCCTTGTACTAATCCAACCCGTCAGAAAGGTTTGTGATGCGCTTCCTCTGACGGGCCATCAGCTCCTCGTTCTTGGCCCCTTTGACTTGTATGGTCCTCATACGAACCATGGCCTGCAAAAATCGAACTCCCGTCAGGACATCAACACTGAACCAGACGGGGCGAATTAAAAGTGCCGGAAATAAAGGCATACTTACCCAGGCTAGGTCAAAGAGGCCGGAATCCCCAAGTTCTTGGACGGGCTGGCCGGCGCAGATGTCGGCGTCCTCCTTCCCCAGGATCGAGTCCAGGCGCTCAAGGGCGAACTCCTTATGGGTGAGCAGACAGCGTCCATCCTCTCGGGCGACGGGACCCTGGGCCGTCATTGGCCTTTTCCCGGCTTCATGCTTAGGGGATGGGGGTTTCGAGGAAGCACCCCCAAGGGTGATGGTGGGTTTCTTGGCTGGACGGTCTTCAACACCGTCACCCTTCCTCTTGGGCACACCCTTGTTGGCGACCTTCGGGAGGGACTTGGACGCCCCCTCCTTCCCCTTTTCTTCTTCTTTCTTCCGCGCAGCAGCAGCCCTGATCTGCGCCTTCAATCTGCCGGCCTCCATCTCTGCAAAAAAAAAAAAAAAAAAAGTATCAGTTACATCACATGTAATACTGATGGAATAAGGTGGGAACGATGAAGCTTACGCTGACGGGATAAGTTGTGTAGGCGACGAGCCTTTTCTGTAGGGACGGGTCCTCCGCAGTACGCGTGAAGGGTGTCGGGCATGATGAGGTCACGGAACTTTCGCTTGTCCAAAGGAATATCCGTCACCTTTAGAATGAAGGCCTCTTGTTCTTCTGTAATCTCCGGGCGAATGCTAGCTGAAAAGGAAGAAAGGAGACGGGTTAGAATTGTGAAATAAAAGAACTACAAAGAGGGTGACGGCGACGACCTGACTCCCTAACATACGCCCATGTATTGTCAAAGCCTTGGGGTATCGTCTTCCATTCCTCTTGACGACACACCCAATTCGTCCCCTCTACGAAAAAATACCGTCCTTTCCAGTTTCGGTTGGAGTCGGGCATGTCGGACACCAGCCGTAACTCCTTCTTCCTTGCCGAGAAGTGGTAGATCCCTTGAGAAGAGACTATGTGGTGCGGATGGTAGCACCAAAAGAATTCTTCAAGGGTCAACTGACGGTTTCCCCCACTCAAGCTACCCCACAAAATCTCGGAGCCAATGAATACTCTCCAGGCATTGGGGGCAATTTGGCTGACGGACAGACCTAAATAATTTGCCAGCCGACGGTGGAGTGCCGTCAGGGGCAACCTTAAGCTGGCCGCGAACATGGCATCGTACATGCCCACGTCCGCGGTCCTTCCCGAATAACATCTCTCCTTCTCTAGGGGGAGACGGATCGGGATATCGTCAGGTATCTAGTAGCGCGAGCGTAGGGAGTTGAAGATTTTCTCCGTCATTGTCGGCAAGAAGTAATTAACTGACCACTCTTTGGGAAGGATGAATGGACGGTCGTCCCAGGACCCCCCGGATGTACTCTCCTCATCGTCCGAGCTGCCGTCACTCCCGTTATCGTCCACTTGAATCACATCAACCCGACTCCCCCTTATACCGTCATCCTTCGCCTTCCCAGCAAAGGATTGGGTCGACGACTCATCTCCTGACGACAAAGAAGAGCCCACCTCGGGCTCACGGCCTATTTGAAAGACCTCTTCGTAGCTCGCTCCATCGCGGACCGACGACTGCTCACTCGTCATCTCCCTAGACATCCGACCACCTACAAGGGACGGAGGCGATCTAAGAACCCAAGTGACGGCCTTCCCACTAAAACCTAATCCGATGTTCAGTATGTGAACAAATGAAACACAATAAAAGCAAGAACTTACCAAGTTGCGCAGACGACCTTGAAAAAACCGATGGTTTCACTGGACAGACGGGGGCAGGATCACGCTCGACAATCTTTTAGTTCTTCGAACTAACGGTTTCGCTCTGATCAGATTAATTAAGATGAAAGAGAAAAAGGAGGAAGCACAGAATACGTATATATAGGAGGCTTGGGGTGCGGAAGACGAAGCGACTTTCCTGTCCAGCTACCTGCCAGTCCCTCTACGACACGTGTTCCGACACTAGGCCTGCTCGAGATGACTAGCCATTAATGCCTTGTCCGCCACACGCTGTACTCCCCAATCCGTCAGACGTGACCGACGGGATTAAGGAGTAGGGGGCAACTGATGGGGAAAATACCTCTTGAAGATGCCGTCGCCCTTCGAGTGGATGACGGCACGGTAGGGGGTGACGGCACTGCTCCATTCTTCATACCCGACCGTCTCTCCAGCCAGCTCCGACGGCGTCATCCACGCACCGACGAGGTGAACGGGTGACGGGAGAAAGCTAAAAGGACTGACATGCCTTGTCAGTCACGCCAAGCGCTGAGATAGATATCTTGCACTCCACGCAATAGGGAGTGGCTCCGGTGAGGAAAGGATTCCGTAAAGAACACGCCTTAGGGCATGGCTCCGATCAGAGGTTATCTCCTCCGGCACGCCAAAGTCCCAACTCTACACCACTATAAATACCCTCGACCCTCATGAACAAAGGTACGCATGCTTCTATCCCGACTCTAGCATTCTGGAGTTGTGAGTAATACTAACTTGACCGTCGGAGGGTCGTTGGCCGGTACCACACCGGTACTTCCCTTTGAGGTTCTTTTTACCTGTGCAGATCCATTCTGAACGCGAAGACCTTGCGGCTCACTGAGGGTGGTTTTCGGCATCATCACTTATTAATAGCATTAGTCTTTGGTTCTAGTTTCATTTAGAAACCTGAAAATTTTGTTGTAATAGAGGTCCCCCCCCCCCCCCCCCCCCTTTTTTTGTTTAGATTTTGTCTATTTTGGTTTTAAGCATTATATCTTACTATAACTAAGTTATGAATCTATCTTGGCTTATGTACTCCTTTTTACAATAAGTTATGTCCTTTTTGTGGGTTCTAGTTAGCTTAACTAGTAAAGTTTCTGATGGTTGAATAAGAGATCTGAGGTTTAATCTCCGCCTACATAAAAAACTGATTGGTGTCTTGGTTTGATAATAAAGATCTATCATCAGGAGCATACGCTATAGGTTAAAATTCTCTAAAAAAAAAAAAGTTATATCCTTTTTTTTTTTTTTTTCTGGATATTCGAAAGTAAGCAATATAAAAAACTGTGCAATATGCAATTATGAAGATAAATAAGGTAAGGATTATAAGGTTCTATCCATAGTGGCAGAAGGTTAAAATATAAAATTGTAGGATGTTTCATTTCTTAATAGTAGACTAAATGAAAAGAATAGCTTGACTTCCATTTCAATTATTTTTTATTAATTTTCATGTTCACCATCTATAAGTAGTTTATTGGTGGAAAATGTCTTCTTTATATATATAAAAGACCACTTTTTAGGCAAAAATTAAAATATGCATTTTGTGTAAAAAGAATAAAAATAAAGGCACTTACTAATTATACACTGCTTTGTCAAATTTCGGGTAGCATCTAATATATGGACTATGCATATAAACAAATTTTCAAAGATATATGGGTATGAAAAACAACCAGGGTAATTGTGAATGGTATATATTGTCTTCCATATTTTCCTCTATGACAAATATGGATACGTGCAAAGGATTATTAGGTATACATAATAGAAACTAAAATATATAACATTGGCTCCATTAGTGTATTGAAAAGTTATTGTTTTTTTCCTTTTTGTGATACTTGAAAACTACTGGTGCTTGATTGGCAAAATTATACTGCACTAAAACACCATCAAAATGCTATATAGTGCAATCAAAACAGATAATTTATTAGTTACGTTAGGATAAGGTTTTAACTTTTTATCCTTTTGAGGTCAAAACCACGTAACTTTATTGATTATCAAAACTTACAATGGTATAAGACTATAAGTATAGCATAACATAGGAGGTAGGACACGCCAACACACCATCCAAATTGCATGTTCGATTATAGGCCTACACGTCCATCACCATGTGTATGTCTCTTGTATTTTAAAATTTCAATTCCATCATACTAGAAGCTTCTTCATAAAACACTATACACCTCTCCGACCCTTGCTCTGCTGATTGCCTCGGAATACAAATTGAATGTCGATCAGAATTGGAATCTGCATCAAATAAAACGCAACGTTAAAGAGTTTGATTCCATGCCGTAAAGAGTTATACCAGTTCTGGAATTGACCACATCTTTCTCTGCATCTTTTTGGTTAGCGCTTGTGAGAAGGATGGTTCGGGTGTGGGGTTTGGCTGAGTTGAGGGAGGGGATGTGATTGAAGAGGGAGAAAGAAAGTAATCAGGGCAGGTGAGTCGGTGAATAAAAATAAAAGTTAAAAAAATAATTAAAAAATAAAAGCTTATGTGGCAAAGTTTTGTGAAGTCAACAAAAAAGTCAAAGATTTCAGTTTTATAGTGTACACACACACACACACACACACACATATATATGATGTAACGTAAAATCAGTAGATTGAATGATTCGAGTTTCAATGGTAAGAGAATCACTTGCGAATCTTGAAAAGATAAACACACAATCAAAGGTGACTGGGGAGGACCGGCCAGAAACCCTCCGATGGTAAAGTCAGTATATCACTTAAACTCTGGAGTTCCAGTCTATTTGGAAGTTGTTTCATACATCCCTTTTCTTGTTGTAAATGAGTGTTTATATAATCCATATTATGAGCAGTTATTTATTTAGTAACTTCTCCTATATTTGAGGAGATCGAAAGGTTCAGGGTTAACTTCTATAATTGCTATGGAAGTTATATTCTTTGATCTCATCTTCCATAACCGTCGTTGGAAGCAGTTTTGTAGCAATGAACCTCGATTTATACTTGTGTTTTGAAATAGGGATGTGCGGGTCATCCAAAACTTTTATAGAGAAAACATGCTCGGAATGCTTGAAGGTTGTCCAAACATCCTTTTGGACGGACGACCCTGCTACGGATGGGCGTTATGTGCAAAGTCTATCTTTCTATTCATTTCCTGGACGACTCTTATGGATGAGTATGGTGTTGTGTATTTTATACACCATCAGTTGCCCTCTTGTCCATGGGTCGTCTAGGGAAGTGTATAGCCTGATGTTGTTTCTTGGACATGTGTATTTATGTCAGCAATTAGGTTCGCCATGTGTCATGATCTTACTGGTGACTGTTCGCGCCGATTCATTTTTTGAGGAGCATGCCACGTGTCAGCTTTTGGTTAGTTGTGTCGTTTTGGGTGCTAAAGTCCACAGCCTACAAATAGTGGAATTCCTACGCTACCCTTCTCATTTCTGAAATTCTCTCCTTTGACATCCCTCGTCTTAGCGCCTTGTCTAGAAGTTTCCTGCATCCATAGTCTCTCTTTGTCTAGATCCAGGTACTTTCCTCACTCCCATCCTCAGGTTTTAAGTTTTCTCAAAAAATGATTGAGGTTGTCCTTTCTTCATCTAGCAATAGCGTTGATAAAGCCATAGATGAGTATCACGACCCTAGCAGTTTTAGTGGTTTTAGTGATAGTAGTAGTAGTGGTAGCAATAGTAGTAGTGGGGGAAACACCACAGAAAAATATACATCTGGTGTCCCTGAGGTTCCTTTAGAGGTTCTTCAAGAAGAGCTTAGGACGAGAGCTGAGTCTGGGTCTAGGGCTGGCACAAGTGCTCCCTCGTTTACTGTTTAAGACGAGGTTGAGATAGTTTACAGTTGCACTATAGGGGTTGTTTCTAAGATAGATGAGAAAAGATTAGACTCCCTTAAGGCTTGGTATTAAATCCCTGATAACTTAAACCCCATGTTACCCGTGCATGGGGAGTGGTGTTGCCAACCCCGTTTTGGTGATGGCATTTATGAGGCTTATCTCTTGGGGGGTTTGAGGTTGCCTCTTAGTGCCTTTGCTAGGGAGTTGCTCACTAAATTAGGTTTAGGTATATGTCAATTAAATCCCAACGCATGGAGACTAATTATCTCTATGCAAGTTTTGTGGAGGGAGGTGTTTGAGGGGGACCGTCCTCTTACTGTGGATGAGTTCCTTTACTGCTACAAACCCTCCAAGATTAACCAATTCCTTGGCTTCTATCAATTCACAGCCAGAGGGAAAGATTATAGGCTGATAAAGTCCCTGGTCACCTCAGATAGGAACTAGAAGACAAAGTTCTTCTTTGTCTCTGGTTTTTGGGCTAGACACCCAGTTGAGGTTGAGGGGGATCCATTTGCTCCCTACATAGGAGAGATAGGGAACCTTCATCCTGAAGGTATGCTTATGTTTGTTTGTTTTATTATTTTTTATTTGTTATTATTCTTGATTGTTATCGTCTAACAATTATATGCTCTTTTTTTTTTGTAGGTGTTAGAAGACCTCATTTGAGCAGGTTCTATCTTGAAGGAGTTCAAAAGGCTCGTCTTTACACTGACAGGACTTTCCATTCTTTGGTTAGTCTTCGACATCTTGCCACTTGGGGGTTAGGTCCTGAGTCGTCCACTGAAGCCATCGCCCACGAGCTAACTATCCGTAGACGTAAGTTCTCCTTTATCTCTTCTTTCCTTTCTCCCCTCCCTTTTTTTTTTTTTGACTAACATCTTTCTTGTCAGGGATGGCAACGATGAAAGAGAATAAAGGCAAAGAAGTGATGGACAAGGCAGTCATGCAGGGGGTGCAATCCTAGCCTCGTCCATCTGTAGGTGACAAGAGAAAAAGTTTGTCAAAGGAAATTGACTTAGAGAACCTTCCAAGTCGATGAAGGGAGAAAAAGGCTAAGCATAGGCCGTCCAAGCCTGGCGTCGTCAAGCCAAGCTTTCCTATCCTTCCTTCCTAGTAGCCCTCTGTTAAAATCCACGATATTGACTTCGAACCCGGGGATCCTCTGTCCATGGATGCTCCGTCCACAGCCCAGGTGCTTGCCTCGTCTCAGCCCTTTTGACGAGTCCCTCAAAATCTCATGGAAAATGAAGACCTGGCTTGGGAGAGGTTCGCGAAGGCATTGACTGATCAGGATGTGGCGGTATGCTATGACATGTTTTTGAAGGAGTTTGAGCACTCTGGTGTTCATGACCTTTTTAAGGTATATAAACTCTTCCTCCTTTTTTTTTTTTTTTTTTGGGAAATCTCATCCGGTCAATAACATAAACATGTATTTTGTCTAACAAAATTCTTGTGTAGGCAATGTCTAAGTTCATTGCCGCGTCCAGGTAAGCGACGGAAATTGACAAGACGAGGATTTTGCTGGATAAGAGGATCCAGGAAGTCAAGGACAAGAGGAAGAGGTGGGCTGAGGTGGTGGCTAAGGCCAAAGATGATGCCAAGAAGCTGCAGAACTTGGTTGAGGAGCTAAGGACTGACGCTTTAGAGAAGGATACTTGTCTTGATCACCTTCAAAAGAGGAATGACGAGTTGAGTACCCTTCTTGAAAAAGCAAAGGGAGATGCGGTTGCGGAGTTCAAGGTGTTCAAGCAATTCACTGACTTGATGGACACCAACTACGCAGCTGGCTTTGAGGATTTTAGGATGGACGCTATGGAAAACTTCCCTGAGGTTGACTTTAGCTTAACTTTGGTGGTGCTGCTACAAGCTTCCTCCTCTAGACAAGCTCAGAAGACATCAACATAAGGGACGACGCCACCACCCAGCTAGCCCAGGACGACCCCAGTGCTGACACCCTGCTCCTTGAAGATGAGACTTTAATGGCTTTTAGCTTGTATTTATTATTATTATTTTATATTTGGTCCGTTGTTTTGGACTGTTTCAAAGTAACTTAAGTACATTTAACTCGTCCACAGTTTTAGGACGAGCTCTCAAACAATTAGTTTGCTTCATAAGGGTTTTTGGGTGTAGGTTGTCCACCCTTTTTCCTTAATCAATGAATGAATGTTTGTTTCCTTCATTTTTATTTATTTATTTAATATCATGTTGCACGGATGAATGCTTTTTTTGCACCCAAGATTTTGATTTCAACCTTGGCTCGTCCATGATTATTAGAGTTCGTTCATGTTCAGCATCTTTCACCATTTTTTGAATTTTTGTTATTTAACTTGTCCATTAATGGTGTTTCTTTTGTTGGTCTTAATAGCATTACCTCTCGTCCATAGGTTTGACGATTCTTTACTCGTCTTTGGGTAAATTTCCAACTTTCACTCGTCCAAAGATTGGACGTTGATTAGTCGAATTCCTTTATGAATTGAACGTTTTGCATGCATGTTTCTTCGTTCATTGGTTGGACGAATATTAGGTTTCACCTCGTCTGTTTGTTAGACGAATACACCTTTGGTTCGTTTTCCTTTGCTTTATCCTTATTAAGGAAAGCTTGTAGTCGTTACATCCTTGTGTCCAGAGAATTTACCCGTCTTAGGCCTTAGCCAGTGTTTTTTTTTTTTTTAAACGAATTAATCTAAGCGAAATCAATAAGAAAACTTAGGAATTCATATAAAGTTATATAACATAAATACCGTTAATAGGCGAGGCATATGTTTAGAAGCTAATGCCTTTAGGGGATTTTAAAAATTCAAACAAGTACTACAAGCCCACGAATTCATCCATAATTCACACCACATAGTTTAAAACTAACATACCCTTAAAGAGTTAACATACAACACGTAGGTAAATATAGAGTTTACAAACAACACATAGGTAAATAGTTCGTCCAGGATGGTGCTCGTCCAAGCTAGAACCTTACTGATAATACCTTCTTAGGTGTTCAACATTCCAAGGGTGTTCCAATTTCCTTCCGTCCAAGGTCTTCAAGTAATAAGACCCTTGTCTTTTGCAATTGATAACCCTGTAGGGTCCTTCCCAATTAGGTCCCAATTTTCCATGAGCTAGGTTTTTGGTTGTCAAAGAAACCCTTTTTAAGACGAGTTCCCCTATGTTGAAACGCCTAGGCTTTACCATTGCGTCATATTGTTTGGCCATAAGGTTTTTATACCCTGCTGTCCTTTGCTCCGCATCCATTCTTACCTTGTCTATTAGATCAAGGTTAAGGAGGAGTTGTTCTTCATTATCCTTTTCTTCATACTTCATTACCCTGTGATTGGTTATATACACTTCTGCAGTTATCACCTCTTCACTTCCATAGGCTAGTTTAAAAGGAGTCTCCCCTGTGAGGGTTCTCACAATCGTCCCATAGGCCCAAAGAATGCCTAGTAGCTTGCCTGGCCATACTTCCTTTGCCCCCTCAAGCCGAATCTTGATGATTTTTAGCAAGGATCGGTTTGCTACTTCTGCTTGGGGGTAGGCGGGTGAGGAGTAATGATTTTGAATTCCAAAGTGTTCGTAGAAGTCCCTAAAGAGTGCGTTATCAAATTGTCATCCATTGTTTAAGACCAATACCCTAGGTACCCCAAACTGGCATACAATGCTCTTCCAGACGAAATTATTGATATTCTGTTGTGTGATCTTTGTTAGGGGTTCTTCTTCTACCCACTTAGTGAAGTAGTCAATACCTACCACTAAAAACTTCATTTGCCTGGTTCAAAGTGGAAAGGAACCCAAGATGTGTAATCCCCATTGTGCAAAGGGCCATGGGGCCATCATCGGGGTGAGATACTCTGATGGTTGTTTGGGGACGTTGCTCAACCGTTGACATTGGTCACATACCTTGACATAAGCCTTTACGTCTGCTTGAATGGTTGGCCAGTAATACCCTGCACGGACGACTTTATGTACTAGTGCTCTCACTCCCAAGTGGTTTCCATATGCCCCTTCATGAATTTCCCTCAACACATAGTTTTCCTCGTTTGGAGCTAAACAACTCAAATAAAGTTGAGAAAAACCTCTTTTGTATAGTACCTCATCTATGAAAACATACTTGGCTAACCTGATTCTTAATTTTCTGGCCTCGTCTTTTCCCTCTGAAAGCCTTCCATCCTTTAAGTAAGCCACTATTGGGGTTATCCAATTTTCTTCACCTTCTATCTGTTGTCTCTATAGGAGGTCTATGCTTGATATATATTGAACTTTGTCAAACTCGTCCACCGATCCACTCGCTGACTGCTTTCATGTTTTCTTCCTTTGGGATTTGAATGAAACTAGCTTCTTTAAATTTTTTTACAAGGCGTCTTACCTTATTAAGATATTTCTTCATCCGCTGTTCTTTCACCTAGTACGTTCCATTCACTTGACCTATAACCAATTGAGAATCTCCATGGACGAGTAATAATTCTGCTACCAAGGACTTCACCAATTCTAACCCCTTATGAAGGGCTTCATATTCTACTTCATTATTGGTCGTCATATATTGCAGAAGAACTTTGTACTTCAATTCTTCTCCTTCTGGGGACTGCAAAATAACTCCTATTCCCCCTGTATGTAGTGTGGAGGACCCATCCATGTGGACGACCCATCTTTGAGCTTTGTCTGGCTTGTCTAACTCTCCTTGACTTGGAGTGAACTCCGCAATAAAATTTGCTAACACTTGTGCTTTTATCGCGCCCCTTGGTTGGTATCTGACATCAAATTCGCTAAGTTCTATAGCCTATTGGACTAGTCGTCCTGTAGCCTCCAACCTGTTCATTGCCTTCTTTAATGGATGAGTCAAGACATTGATGACAAGAGCTTGAAAATAATGCCTCAACTTCCTTGAAGCTGTAACCAAGGCAAAGGCTAATTTTTCCATTATGGGATATCGTCCTTCCACCCCTTTCAGTGCTCGGCTTGTATAGTAGACCAGTTTCTGTACCTTTCCTTCTTCCCTGATCAATGCTGAGCTTACTACATGTGGGGACACTGCTAAATACAAATATAATTCTTCACTAGGTACGGACGGGCTTAACAGAGGAGCTGTAGTCAGGTAGGTCTTGAGGTCTTGGAAAGCTTTCTGACATTCGTCCGTCTACTCAAATGCCTTTTTAAGAACCTTGAAAAATAGTAAACACTTATCAGTAGCTTTAGAGACAAACCTGTTAAGGGCAGCAACTCGCCCAGTGAGAGATTGGACTTCTTTGATATTCCCCATTGGCTTCATATCCAGGATTGCCTAAATTTTGTCGGGGTTCGCTTCAATTCACCTATGTGAAACCATGAATTCTAGGAATTTTCCCGAAGAAACTCTGAAAACACACTTGTTCGGATTCAACTTCATGTTATACTGCCTTAATGTGTCAAAGGTTTCCTGGACGTCGTTCAAATGTTTTTGCTCGTCCTAGCTCTTCACCAGCATATCGTCCACATAAACCTCCACATTTCATCTTATTTGTGGTCGGAACATATGATTAACCAACCTTTGATAAGTAGCCCTCGCGTTCTTTAAACCAAAGGGCATCACCTTATAACAAAACAAACCCTGACTAGTGATGAAGGACGTTTTTTCTAGATCTGCCTCATCTATCTTTATTTGGTTATACCCTGAGATGGCGTCCATGAAGCTTAACTATCCTTGGGGTAAGCCTTATTCATATCAGTGAAGTCTACACACATTCTCCACTTGCCATTTGCCTTCTTGACCATCACCACATTGGCTAACCAATCCGGGTTAGACTTCCCGAATAAATTGTGCTGTGATTAACTTCTGGACCTCTTCCTTAATAGCATTGTCTCGCTCAGGAACAAAGACCATTTTCTTTTGACGAACAGGCTTGCTGGACGGGTATACATTCAGCTAATGAGTGAAGACACTTGTGTCAATCCCGGGCATGTCTTCATGACTCCATGCAAAAATATCAATACTCTTCTTTCAAAAGTGGACGAGGTCTTGCTTTGTCTTTTCCTTCATGCTTGTCCTAATTCTAGTAAACTTCTGGGGATTATTCTCGTCCAAAGGAACGTCTTCTACTACTTCGGTGGGCTTTGCAATAGCTCTTCTTTCCTCAATACTCATTGTTTGAATCTGCTCGTCCATAGCCAACATGGCTAAATAACATTCTCTCGCTGCTATCTAATCTCCTTGCACTTGCCCTACTTCATACTCTGTAGGGAACTTGACTGACAGGTGGTAGGTAGACGTTACTGCCTTCCAACTATTCAAAGTTTGTCTCCCAATAATGGAATTGTATGATGATGAATAGTCCACCACGAGAAAATTTACTTCTTTAGTTATCTGTTGCGAATATGCTCCTACCATCACAGGCAACGTAACTATTTCCACGGGTTGTACCTTCATTCCTTCAAACCCCACCAAGGGCGAGTTCACTAGATGAAGTTGATCTCGTCCAAGCCTCATTTGCTGGAAAGTAGGATAATACAAGATGTTTGCTAAATTGTCGTTGTCCACTAACACCCTTCTGGTCATATAATCTGCAATAAGCAAAGTAATGACGATCGCGTCATCATGAGGGTGGTGAATTCTTTCAGCATCCTCGTTAGTGAACGTAATAGCTTATTCTTCAGTTTTCCTTGTCTTTGGGGATCGTCCTAAGAGTTGGATGTGTTGCATTACCTTTAGGTACATCTTCCTTGACTTGGAAGATTATCCCGTTGAGGTCCCTCCGATGATAACTTTTATTTCTCCCTGTGGGGGTCGTGGTATCTCTTCCAACTTTCCCTTTAGCTTCTCTTCTTTGTGATCTCGTCCAAGAAAATTCCTTAATTTCTCTTGCTTGATGAGATTTTCTATCTGCTGTTTCAAATCAAAGCACTCGTCCGTGTTGTGTCCATGGTCTTTGTGGAAACGGCAATACTTGTTCCTATTGCGCTTGTTAGGATCTCCCATCATCTTTTCTGGCCATTTCAGGGATAGGTCATCTTTGATTTGCATGAGCACTTGGTTAAGTGGAGCATTCAAGGGCGTGTAGTGCTAACTCCTTCCTGAAGACGAACTTGACTTCTGTTGTCTCGATACTTCTTCTCCCCTATCCGGGCCTTCTTTGGACGAGAGCCTTGTTCCAGATGACGAACGAGGTCTCCTTCCATTCGCTCAGCTTTCTTCCTCTTCTTGGCTATGATTGCATCTTCTGCATTCATGAAGTTTTGGGCTGAATGGACAAGTTCAACCATGGTTTGAGGCTCTTGCTTGTAGAGCTTATGGATGAATAAATCAGAATTAACTCCATTATGGAAGGCTGCCAACAACAACTTATCATCCATCTCGTCTATCGTCAGGGCTTCTCTGTTAAAACGAGTAATGAAGGATCGCAAGCTTTCATTTTCTCCTTGCTCTATGGTTAACAAACTAGACGAGGAGCGCTTGTGTCTTTGTCCCCCAATAAAATTGAAAGCCCTACATATAATCTCTTCTGGAACCCCTTGGAGGTGCATTGTAATCTTAAAGGTTGCGATGTGATCACATGGGTTGCATGTTCCATCGTATGAGTCCAAGGAAGGCATTTTGAACTTAGCAGGCAGGGGATGACTATTGATGGAAGTTGTAAAAGGGGAGTCTGTTCGATGAACCAAATCCTCTATAGGATTCACCCTTCTCATGTTCTCCTTCATCTCGTCCATAGCCTTTCTCATTTGGTCCATCTCCCTCTCCAAGTGTGGCACCCTTCGTGAAGCCGTACCCTTTGACTGGCTTTCAGGCTCAACATTCTCTCTACCTTTTTGACTCTGGGCTTGTCTTTCCTCGTACCTTTCGTGGCGTTGCCTCTGCAAACTAATCTCCATGGTTAACTCTTGATTCTAACGAGTTAATTTTGCCATGGCGGCTGCCATGGACTATATATGTTGGATGGAAGGTGGTTGTGTGACAGGCGCTAATTGTCGATCACGTTGTGGATTACTTGAGGCATCCTACTCTTTTGGTGGCCTGGGCTGGTAGCCCTTGATCTTATTCGAACCATACAGCCTTTTGTCGGAGGAAGGTAAATTGCAAAGCACAAACCTTCCCATAGACGGCGCCAGTTGATGATGCAATGTAAATCAGTAGACTGAATGCTTCGGGTTTCAATGGTAAGAGAATTACTTGCGAATCCTGAAAAGATAAATACACAATTAAAGGTGACCGGGGAGGACCGGCTAGAAACCCTCCGATGGTAAAGTCAGTATATCACTCAAATTCTGGAGTTCCAGTCTATTTGGAAGTTGTTTCATACATCCCTTTCCTTGTCATAAATGAGCGTTTATATAGTCCATATTATGAGCGGTTACTTGTTTAGTAACTTCTCCTATATTTGAGGAGATCGAAAGGTTCGGAGTTAACTTTTATAACTGCTATGGAAGTTATATTCTTTGATCTTATCTTCCATAACTGTCATTGGAAGCGGTTTTGTAGCAATGAACCTTGATTTATACTTGTGTTCTGAAATAGGGATGTGTGGGTCGTCCAAAACCTGTATAGAGAAAACATGCTCGGAATGCTTGAAGGCCGTCCAAACATCCTTCTGGATGGACGACCCTGCTATGGACGAGCGTTCTGTGCAAAGTCTATCTTTTTATTCCTTTCCTGGACGACTCTCATGGACGAGTATGAAGTTGCGTATTTTATACACCATTAATATATATATATATATATATATTTATATATATATATATATATATATATTACTAGTCGCTAACCCGTGCAATACACGGGATAGTTAAATAAATAAATAAATAAATAAATATATATATATATTATAAGTCGCTAACTCGTGCATTGCACGGGATAGTTAAATAAAAATATAATTAATCTACCTCACGATAAAAACAAAAAAAAAGCTAAAAGGATAGATAAGAGGTTGATTCCCCCCATTAAGAAAAAGATTAAAGAAAATAAGAAAAAAAAACATTAAAGACAATATAAAAACTAATCGCAAAGAATTGCAGCTGTTGTATGTTTACTTGGCTTAAAGCCAGAATTAAAATTCAATTTTACAACAATAAAAACATACAACTTGATATTAACTAAAAATCAACCTCATTACACAAATCCAATGTTCGCTATAATGTATTTTGAAGATCATGCATCTAAAAACACTCATTGTGTCAAGAATTTTATAAATACTATTGCCACTTTTATCTTTGCTCTAGACATTTAATTTACACAAAAGTCAATAGCAGCCGCAATTAGCTATCATGGTTGCTCAATACTATGACAATCTTGACCTCATCTATTTCCTTTAAACCTACATGTGAAAATTGATTTCAAGTAAAAATTACATTTTACACAAAATCTAAGGAACCTAACTTGCCTTACATCTTATAATTCAGTTAATAACATCTTATAATCTTACAACTATAGCTTCTTGCTCATTAAAAGGTCGTAGTTGATGATGCCGAAAAATCGTTAGTTAGTCACATGGTCCTCACGTGTCCATGGCAACACCTGTGAAACACAGAAAAAGAAAACCTTAAGAGAGTACCGGTGTGGTACTGGCTAAATACCCTCCGATGGTCAAGTTAGAAAACTTTTCACAACTTTAGAGTGCCAGAGCTGGGAGAAATTATGTGTACCTTGATTTGTGAGAAGTTTTCTAACTTGACCATCGGAGGGTATTTGGCTAATACCACACCGGTACTACCTTAAGATTTTTTTTTTCTGTGTTTCATAGGTGTTGCCTCGGGCACGTGAGGACCGTGTAACTAACTAACGATTTTTCGGCATCATCAGTTGGCGTCGTCTGTAGGAAAGACGTAGGAGATAAGCCATATTTCTTCTTCGACAAAAAGTTGCATGGTACTTGTTCGATGGCAACAATTACTAACCGCGCACCATTGCCCTAGAAAGACAGGTTCAAACCCTCGCAGCAACAGTGAAACGCCTCACTAAGCAGAATCATGACCTAGAGGAACAGCTGCGCTAGAAGAACGCAGCGCCTAACACCCAAGAGGAAGACTAGGAAGGAACCAGCACTGAAAGGAGAAATTAAGAGGGGTCGGAAGGCAGCAATGCCCCAAGCGGACAAGAGCGACAGGATACCAGCTGTCCATCCGCCACAGATACGGCTTCCCTTCACATAGTCGCAGAGATGCAAATGATGAAGGAGCGGATGGATTTCATGATGAACGCCCTCAGAGGACGGGTGTCTATCGACCTCGATGACTTGGTCCACTAAACTGATCCACCATTTACTGCATCCGTAACATCATTCCCCCTACCACCAAAGTTCTGTATGCCTCAGGCGGAGAGCAACGATAGATCAAAGGATCCCCTTGATCACCTAGAATCTTTCAAGACCCTGATGCACCTTCAAGGAGTGGCGGACGAGATCATGTGCAGAGCCTTCCCCATTACGTTGAAGGGCCCTGCAAAGATTTAGTTCAGCAGGTTGACACCTAACTCCATTAGTACCTTTAAGGAGTTAAGCACCCAGTTTGCCTTGCACTTTATCGGGGGGCACATATATAAGAAGTCCACGGCATGCTTGATAAGTATTAAGCAATGGGAGGATGGAATGCTAAGGTCCTATATAGCCTGCTTTAACAAAGAGGTGCTCTTAATCAATGAAGCTGATGATAAGATACTCGTGGCTACATTCACAAATAGGCTATGGAAAGGGTAAGTTCCTATTTTCTTTATATAAGAACGACCCAAAAACCATGTCGAATGTGCTTTACAGGGTTACTAAGTACATGAATACGGAAGACGCACTGTTGGCTTGAGAAGAGAAGTTGAAGAAGAGGGAAAGACAAGAGGACGTACGACAGGATAGTGGGCGGAAGATGGTTAGGACAGGAGAACGGCAGAAGGACAGACACTCCAAGCCGCCTACAGGGAGATTTACTAGCTTCACCTCGCTGACTGCCCCGATCGACCAAGTATTAATGCGAATTAAAGACGAAGGAGCCCTAATGTTTCCAGACAAGCTGAAGGGTGATCCTAATAAGAGGTTCGGAGACAAGTATTGCCGCTTCCATTGTGACCATGGTCATGATACAGCCAATTACTACAACTTGAAATAGCAAATAGAAGCTTTTATCAGACAAGAAAAGTTACAGAGGTTCGTCAGCATGGAACAAGCGAACCCGCCACAAGAGCAGGTTCCCCGACAGGAGAACGAGCGTCCCAGGTTGCCCATAGGAGATATAAGGATGATTGTAGGAGGCACTGCGGCCCTTGGTTTGTCTTGGAAGGCCCGCAAGACCTATCTCAGGATGGTTCAGAACGTCCAGTTAACGGGCTTCGTACCAAAAATGGTGCGGATTGACAACCGCATCATTGAATTCTTAGAGGAAGATGCTCAACGTCTCCACCACCTGCACAACGATGCACTTATCGCCAGCATACGAGTAGGAGACTATAATACACACCGGGTCCTAATTGACAACGAAAACTCAACTGATATCCTTTACGACCCGGCGTTCTAGCAAATAAGGATTAGCAGGGAATGGCTGGTCCCTACTAATGCCTCGCTTTTGGGCTTCGGAGGGACAAAAGTACATCCCTTTGGCGCGGTCATGTTGCCCGTAACGGTTGGTGATTATCCTCAGCAAATCACTAAGGATGTTGCGTTCCTTGTTGTCGACTGCTCATCCGCGTATAATGCTATAATAGGATGACCTACCCTTAACTCGTGGAAAGCTGTAACTTCAACCTATCACCTGATGATTAAATTCCCAACCAAGTATGGAGTAGGGGAAATACGTGGAAACCAAGTGGCTACCCGCGAATGCTATATAGCAATGTTAGAGATGGACGATCATCTTCAAACGATGAACATAGAAGAGCAGCGGACGGTGGTAGAACCCATTGAAAAACTTAAGGAAATACTCTTGGACAATTCTAGGCTGGATCGAACCACAAAGATCGGCACCCTTGCCAGCCCGACGGTCATGGTGCACAGGTTGAATCTATCTCCCTCTTTTCTACCAATCCGCCAGAAGAAGCAGGTGTTCGCCCAAGAATGAGACCGAGCTATAGCAGAGGAAGTCTGCAAGTTGCAGGAGGTAGGCTTCATCAGGGAAGTTTACTACCCCGACTGGTTGGCAAATGTGGTGATGGTTAAGAAAGCCAATGGAAAATGGGGAATGTGCGTGGACTTTACAGACTTGAACAAAGCATGCCCCAAGGATAGCTACCCCCTTTCGTAGGTTGATGTCTTAGTAGACTCTACAGCTTAGCGCCAGTTACCGAGCTTCATGGACGCCTTCTCGAGTTACAACTAGATTAAAATGGAAGAAGCGGATCAGGAAAAGACTTCATTTGTCACCAGCCAAGGCCTCTTCGACTACAAAGTGATGTAGTTCTGCCTCAAGAACGCAAGCGTGGCATATTAGCGACTCATGAACAAGATGTTCACCCATCAGATTAGAAGAAATGTCCAAGTCTACATTGACGATATGCTAGTAAAGAGTCGAAGGGAGGATGACCATTTGGATGACCTCAGGGAAACCTTCAACACCTTTTGCTTTTACAACATGAAACTCAACCCCTGAAAGTGTGCATTCGGGGTGACGGCAGGAAAGTTCTTAGGGTTCATGGTGTCTCAAAGAGGTATTGAAGCCAACCCAGACAAGATCCGAGCCATAATGGAGATGGCACCCCCAAAGAACGTGAAAAAAGTACAAAGCCTCAACGACAAGGTAGCCGCGCTGAATAGATTCGTGTCAAGGGCAATCGATAAGTGCCTGCCTTTCTTCTGCATGCTGAAGAAATCATTTTAGTGGACAGCCGAGTGTCAGTAGGCATTCGACGGTCTGAAGGTTTACCTTTCCTCCCCGCTGTTGCTGAGTCCCTCAAAACCAGGGAAAGAAGACAAGGTACAAAAGCCCGTGTACTACACTAGCCGGGTGCTTCGCGGCTCAGAGGAGAGGTATTCATTGATGGAGAAGCTTGCCTTCATTCTGATTACAGCAACCTGCAAGCTCATGCCGTACTTCCAGACCCACATAATAGTTGTCCTAACTGACAAGCCCCTATGGCAAGCAATGAGCAATCTCGAAGCCGCTGGATGAATGGCACTATGGGCAAAAAAGCTAAGCGAGTTCGACGTACAGTATCGCTCGCATATTGCCATTAAGGGGCAGGTAGTCGCTCACTTCATTGTGGAGTTCACTAATTCAGAAGGCCAGAGGGCAGAAGAGTATCCTTGATGGAATATGCACACGGATAGGTCGTCCAACAAACAGGCTGGCGAAGCGGGCATTGTACTTCGTTCTCCAGAGGGGGGACGAGATTGAATGCATGGTTTGTCTCCATTTCCCTTCGACCAACAATGAAGCAGAGTATGAAACTCTAGTAGCAGGATTAGACCTCGTTAAAGCAGTAGAAGCCATAAGAGTGGTTATTCATTGCGACTCCCAGGTCGTTTCCAACCAAGTAAATGGTGATTACGAATGTAAGGGTGAGAGGATGAAGAAGTAGCTGGAGTAGGTAAAGAAATCGGTGGACGACTTGTGGGCCAAGATTATTCAAGTCTCTAGGGGAGAAAACGAGCAAGCCGATCGTCTTGCCAAGGCAGCGTCACCAGAACACATGGTCATCCCCGCCAAGGTACTTTCCTTTGTTCAGCTTTCACCATTAATAGACATCATCGACGTGCAGGAGATAGGTTCTGAAAGCACTGGACTACACCAATAGTCTCCTACTTGAAAGATGGCATAGTACCAAACACGAAGGAAGCCGCAAGGAAGCTAAAGGTCTAAGCAGCACAATTCGTTTTGATAAAAGTGTCTTATACAAGAGAGGCTTCTTGTGCCTGTACCTGAGATGCTTGAGCCCCGAAGAAGCGGACTATGTCATGAGAGAAGTCCATAAAGGGATTTGCGGGAACCATTCAGGGTAGCGGTTATTGGTACACAAAATGATTTGCGTAGGATACTACTGGCCCATTATGCAAAAGGATGCCCAGGTGTATGTTAAAACTTGCGACAAGTGTTAAAGGTTCAACAATGTCATCAGACAGTCAACAGAAGAGCTCACCCCTATGACGGCCCCATGGCCTTTCGCTCAATGGGGTTTGGACATTATGGGCCCATTCTCAATGGCAATGCGATAGCTACAGTTCCTTATAGTCAGTATAGACTATTTCACCAAATAGGTAGAAGCTGAAGCTTTGGCTGCTATCACAGAGAAGAACGTAAGAAGCTTCGTATGGAAAAACATCGTCTACAGGTATGGGATCCCTAGAGTCTTGGTCTTAAATAACGGAAAATAGTTCGACAACGATTCCTTTATAGATTTTTTGCTCACAGTTGGGAATCAAGAACCATTACTCCTTCCCCGCCTACTCCCAAGCTAACGGACAAGTTTAGGTCACGAATCGATCCTTGCTCAAAATCATCAAGCCTCGGCTCGAAGGAGCAAAAGGTATATGGCCAGAAGAGTTGCCAAGTGTGCTATGGGCATATAGAACGACAACAAGAACACCTACGGAAGAAACACCATTTCGACTAGTATATGGAAGCGAGGCAGTCATCACAGTTGAGGTCGGACTCGCAAGCAATAAGGTGGACAATCATGATGAAAGTAGGAAAGACAAAGCCAGTGTTTGTAGCTCGATTTAGTGGATGAGGTCAGGGCAACAACTGAACAAAGGCTCGCAAGATACTAGGACCTCATGGCTAAGCATTACAACTCCAGAGTCAGACACAGAGACTTCGAGGTCGGAGACCTGGTCTTAAGGAAGGTGATGGGCGCCACTAGAGATCCCACTCAAGGAAAGCTCGATCCTAATTAGGAAGGACCTTACAGAATCACCTCATGGTTGAGGAAAGGCACCTACTACCTAGAGACGCTAGACGGACAAAAGTTACACCATCCATAGAACACCGAGCACCTCAGGAAATACTACTAGTAGATGACAGCAGAAAGAGCGACACTCCTCATTTCTAGTTTAATTCTTTCAGTTAAATTTTTTCTTACAGTACTTTCTAAGCCCAAAGGGCAAGTTTTTATCCTTTTTTAAGAACAATTTTTTACTTATGCATGCCTTTACCATCATAAGAGGAGTTATTATTCAAACATGGTTTTATTTTTCTACAAAGCTACTTTTATAAATTCCATAAATGGACAAGTCTACAAAGTCCATAAGTGGACGAGTTTAATACGGAGTCCACAAGTGAACGAGTTCAATACGAAGTCCACAAGTGGACAAATTCAATACAAAGTTCACAAGTGGACGAATTCAACATGAAGTCCACAAGTGGACGCGTTCAATACAAAGTCTACAAGTGGACGTGTTCAAAATAAAGTCCACAAGTGGACCATTTAAATATGAAGTCCACAAGTGGAAGAGTTCAATATGAAGTCCACAAGTGGACGAGTTCAATACAAAGTCCACAAGTGGACGAGTTCAAAATAAAGTCCATAAGTGGACGAATTTAATACAAAGTTCACAAGTGGACGAGTACAAAATAAAGTCCTCAAGTGGACGAGTTAGATATGAAGTCTACAAGTGGACGAGTTCAATACAAAGTCCACAAGTGGACGAGTTCAAAATAAAGTCCACAAGTGGACAGTTCAATATGGAGTCCACAAGTGGACGAATTCAATACAAAGTTCACAAGTGGACGAATTCAATTTGAAGTCCACAAGTGAACGAGTTCAATATAAAGTTCACAAGTGGACGAGTTTAATACAAAATCCACAAGTGGATGAGTTCAAAATAAAGTCTACAAGTGGACAAGTTTAACATGAAGTCCACAAGTGGACGAGTTCAACAAAGCCCACCAGCTTATTAATATACAAAGTAGAATTGTTCAAATCCACAAATGGGCAAGTTCAAAGTAGATAAATTGAAGTTATTAAGTCCACACAGTGGACGAGTTTAAGTTCAACAAGTGGACGGTCCCGTCCTAGTTTACCAAGTCTTTTGAAAGACGGACATATCATAGCACAAGGAATAAACATTCACATACTAACAAGTAAAAAGCAACACGCATATACTGAAAGTGACAGAATAAAATAAAATACCATAAATAAAGTGAAGTCTTTACAAATAAAGCCCAAAAAATAGTGGGGCACTTAATATTGTCTGAAAGTTAGACTAAATACATAAGAAAACTATCAGTAAAAATAAACTAAACTACGAGGTCTTAGGTGTCGGGAGCTAGAGGGTTCTCGCCATCTTTTGAGGGCGCGTCCTAAGCAAGGGAGTTTTCAGTATTCTGAGGCTTAGTGGACGGGATTAAAGGAGTGACGGGAGGGTCTGCAGCAGGCTAAGTAAGGACGACACTATCATCTTTTAGGTCCGGCTCTGGACTAGAGTCGTCGGTTTCATCAAAGATAGTGTCACTGGCAAGGGTTGACAACAGGGGTTGATGGCAAGGGGTTGTCCATGGTAACCTTGGATAAATCCAAGTTTGGGTAGATGGACTTGACCTGTTTAAGGCAGTCCTCAAACCCGTCACTATAAAAGGGCGTATGCATCAATAAAAGGCTACGAAGCCTTGAGCTCAGTCACGGCGTCAACCCTCGCCGTCTTGACCTGACCAAGAAGAGCCGTCAGCTCCTTCTTAACCGCCTCCTTAGCCTGCTGCTCCTTCTTGGCACCCTCCTTCTTCACCTTCTCTGTCAGCTCCTTCACCTCCTTATTAAGAGTACGCAGGGCTTCCTTGTACTGATCTTGCTCGTTAGTCAGGGTTTCGTTTTGCTTATGTAGACGGGCAATCACCCCTTCTTGGGCGACGCTCCTATCCTACAGTGCCTTCATACGGACCAGCGCTTGCAAACAAAACAACCGTCATCTATTGAGCAGCTAAAAAAAAAGAAGAAAAGAAAAGAAAAAAAAAAAGAGATACCTGAGCAAGGTCAAAAAGGCCTGACGCCCCCAGCTCCTCTATCGACTGCTCAGCGCAGGGCTCCATGTCCATTCGAACGTCCACCCTAGTGACGGGACCTTTAGTCGTCATTAGCCCTTTGCCTTTTCCGTGTTTGGGCTTAGTAGGGGACGGCTTCTTCTGCTTGTCGTCCCCTGGATGACCGGTCTTTTCTTAAGTGGATGGTTATCCTTCCCCTCACTCTTCCTCTTGGACGGCACCTTGGTGACGTCCTTAGGGGCTGACGAGGACGTCCCTTTATTTTCCTTCTTCTTGCTAGCAGCAGCTGCCCACACCAGGGCTCTTTGCCTGACTGCCTCCATTTCTGCAAAGAAAAAGCAACGAACTCAGGTAAGCTGAAGCGAGAAAAGACAATAAACAGAGGCTAAGGTGTACGAAATTACGCCGACGGGAATAAGCGTTGAGTTGATGGGCTGCTGGTGTTGGCTTAGGACCTCCACAATAAGCATGCAAGGTGTCAAGGGTGATTAGATCCCTACACCTTTGTTCGTCAAAGGGGATCTTTAGAACCTGACGGATGAAGGCTTCTTGCTCGTCTGTTATGAATGGACAAACGCTGGCTGAAAAGTGAGGAAAGTAGATGACATTAAAACTTGGAGGTAGATAAATAAGGAAAAAGCAATCGTGAAGGCGATACTAAACCTAAATCTTTGATGATGCCCCAAGTATTGTCAAAACCATGAGGCATCATCATCCATTCCTCTTGAAGGCATGGCTAGGTCGTCCCTTGAACAAAAAAATATCTGCCTTTCCAATTCTTGTTGGAGTTAGGCATGTCTGACACCAGCCTAAGTTCCTTCTTTCTCGTCGAAAAGTGATATATCCCCTGGGATGAGATGATGTGTTGAGGCTTATAGCACTAGAAGAACTCGTCCAACGAAAGCTGACGGTTCCCACCATTGAGACGACCTCATAGGATCTCAGCCCCGATGAATATCCTCCATGTGTTGGGGACAATTTGGCTGACGGATAGTCCTAAAAAGTTAGCCAACTGACGGTGCAGTTTCGTCAGGGGCAACCTCAGCCCTACAGCAAACATTGCATCATACATGCCGACGTCTGCGGTCTTCCCCGAGTAGCATTTTTCAAACCTATCGGGTAGATGGATTGGGATATGGTTGGGAATTTGATAACGGTCCCATAAATTCTTAAAAACTTTGGCCATCATCATTGGCATAAAGTCGTTAATGGTCCATATTTTGGGGAGAATAAATGGACGAGTATGACCATCTTCGTCACTTCCCGAACTTCCTTTTTCAAAAACTTCACCCTCGTCCCTGTCATCTTCTTCTCCTCCCTCATCACCTTCATCCTCACCCACATCTATCTCGTCTTCCTCACCATTTCCTCCTTCATAACTCTTTACTTCCTCATCAGGAGATTGGGCTGACATTTCCCTCTCTGACGACTAGGAGAAGCCCTCCTCGGGCTCATGGCCTGATTGGAAGACCTCGTTGTAGCCCGCTTCCTCACGGACTGACGATTGTTCACTCGTCGCTTCTCTAGACATCTATTTACCTACAAGCGACGGAGGTATTCTAAGAACCTAAGTTGACGGCCTCTCTAAAAGAATTTAATGATCAACTAGAAAAACAAAGATCAAAGACTAAATAAAAGAAAAGGTGACTTACCAAGTTAGTAGACGGCTCCTTGAGAGGTGACAGTCTCAGCAAAAGGATGACAATACGGGCGACAAGGCAAGATGATGTGAGCAGAATTCTCGAAGTGACGAGCTTTCTCTAAAAGATCAACAATAATGAAATGGGGGAAAATGAGGAAGCAAGGGAGACATCTATAGGATGAAAAAGTGCACGAAAGACGAAGCGACACTCTCGTCCAGAAAAATGATGGCTGCTCAAGAAATCATCATAAGTGCACCTTTTTATTTTTCCTGAATAAACAAAAAATAATAAAAAGCTACAGATCACTCCATAACCCGTCAGCTGGAGCCGATGGAGCTATGGAGTAGGGGGTAGCTGATAAGGATAATTCTAGGATGATGAACTTGTCTACATAAGATATGGCTGACAACCTCAATGAAGTTGTTAGCATTTCTTGAGTACTCAAAGGTGTCAACAACGTTGCCAAGGCCGACGTCTCCACCCTAAGATCTCGACACTTGCATGGGACGACATGGGAAGCTGACGGGGGGGGGGGGGGGGGGGAAGTTGACGGGTCTGGTAAGGCCTTGCTTGGCCTCCACGCATGAGTATGTAAGGAAACATCTTGCGCGCCATGATCATCACTAATTAAGGGGGTTCCTATAAGGAAAGAATCCCGCAAGATGTGTATTAAAGAGGATCTTCCCTACAAGGAAAGACCATCTCTGCCAAGGAACAAATGTCAACTCCACAATACTATAAAAACCCCAAAGCCCTCACAAATCAAGGTACGCATAATTTCTCCCAGCTTTGGCACTCTAGAGTTGTGAAAATTTTTCTAACTTGACCGTTAGAGGGTATTTGGCCGGTATCACACCGGTACTCTCTTAAGGTTTTCTTTTCTTTGTGTTTCTCAGGTGTTGTCTCAGGCACATGAGGACCGTGTGACTAACTGATGATTTTTCGACATCATCAGTAGTCAATGCACAAAGCTCCTACTCATTAGCCTTTATTGAATTTCGAAAAGTTATAAAATTGCACATCATCAAACAACATAAGAATGAGATGATACTATTTCAATGAAGTGAACAATTTAGGGAAAAAAAAAAAATCAATGCATATAACTTTAAATAGTTGCATGCAAAATATATATATATATATATATATATATTCAAAAGCATAATTGAAAGCTTTTTGTCATATAAGCAAAATCATAAATTCTCTTTTAAATAGCTTGCATTCCAATCAATAGCTTTTGAGTGTGACTACCTCCAAGAAAATAGAGTGACATTTAGGGAGCAATCTTTAGAAGGTAAGAGGCAATATTTCTGACATGAGTGAAAATACAACATGATATACAACAACTAAATTTCTTTCATCAAGGCATTCGTTTTAATAAATTCCAATTACGTCAAAGAAAAATTTGGCATTTGTGAGATATAGAAAATGATAACCATAATAAGTCAGGTTAAATAGCAAAGAAAGAAGTCTGGCCCAAAGATGAACATTACGCTCTTTGCAAAACTTACTGCAAAACTTGAAAAATAAAAAGAGCGAAAACTTACCCAACATGTTTAGTGGGTGCCTACTCTGGAGGTTTAATACACTCTCTATAAACAATTCTATGTCATGGAGCCATGCTTCAATTCAGTTTCCCTCAGACAAATAATCAATTCTAAGTTTTAGTACGTTTTGCAAAAAGCCATGCCTCAATTCAATTTCTCTCACAATCTCATAGAAAATAGAAAGAGTGAAAACCCACTAGTAAACAAAGAAGGCTGGCAAAGGTGGAAGTTTTGGAGACAGAGATTGGATGGAGAGAAAAGAAAGCAATTGAAGTGTTAATTTTCTAGCTATGGTAGGGGTTTTCAGTTAGGGGTTTTTATGTGTATGAGTGTTGCAGTCGGGTTTTTTCAAGAGTGTATTGGGTTTTAGTTTTTTTTTTTTTTGGTTAGAAATAGTTTTTTTTTTAATAATGCTGACATGAAAAATTGTGGGAGTTTCAGAGGTTTTGGTTATATATATATATATATATATATAGATGGGTTCAAGTTATACCTAGTGTAACTCTCGTAGAGTTGCACCTTTTTTAAGCCATAGATTTCCAAAAGATCTAACGGTCAAAAAGAAAACATCATAATTCTTCACATCATTAAATGCTTACATAATTAATAGCATCTTCATTATCTCTCCCCTTATTAAATATTTCTAAGTCTCCTTTTTTTTTTTCTTTCCAATTAATTAATGCTTACCTAATTGATTTGCAACGTCGACACAACATTTATCTTATAAAGTTAAGTTCTTAACACCTTCTTCTCAAAAAAAAAAAAAAAAAAAAAAAAAAAAACAATGGTGTGTACTGTGTAACGACCATCTTTTGTTCTTGCCCAATAAGCTTATCTCTAGGCTTCCTCCAACTCAAAGGGATGTGTTTAATAATCTCTGCTTCTTCAGTCCAAAAAATTTCCTCAACTATTGCACTCTTCGATCATTTAGCATTACAGTAGGTGATTAAATTTTAAATCTTAATTACCAAAAACGTTGTATTACTTGTGGTGATAAAAGTAAAAAATAATGGTAGAAGTTGAGAACTTGACATAATCACATAGAACAAATTTAAATAATAAAAAAATTCAATTTAGATGGATAGAAAAAATAATGAACCTGCACTTTGTATGAACCCAAAAAAAAAAAAAAAAAAAGCAATACATATAAAGTAAAGAATGAACTATTTGAAGCTCTTAGTGAATATCTTCCTAAAAAAAATGAGGAAAGTGATAGAGGTTTTATTGAGGGGAGAAAAAAAAAAAGGATAAAGCATAGAAAGTAGAGAGAAAAAAAGAAGAAGAAAGGAAACATAAATATTTAATAAGAAGAGAGATAATGAGGATACTATTAATTAGGTAAGTATTTAATGATGTAAAAAATAATGATGTTTTCTTTTTGACCGTTAGATATTTCGAAAATCAATGGCTTTAAAAAGGTGTAACTCTTGTAGAGTTACACCTAGTATAACTTGAACCCATCTCATATATATATATATATATATATATATATATATATATATATATATATATATATATATAGCTTGGTTGACATCCTCGAAATTCAGAAGCTAACTGATAAAACAGATAAGGGTAATAACTAAGCGCACATATTATTACACACTACGTAGACACAAACACTTTTTTTTGCATTGAACTCATATATAAAGACATGGAAAATAATTAATGTGCGCAGGCTATTGCACACAAAGCACACAATCTTTTTTTTTTTTTTTTTTTATTGCATTGAACTCATGAACTATTGCACATATGGTACACACAAGCACTTTTTTGCATTGAACTCGTTCATAAAGACGGGTAATAATCGATGCACGCACACTATTGCATACAAAGTGCAAAAGCTTTTTTTTTTTTTTTTTTTTTTGGTACTGAACTTATGAACTATCGCACAAAACGTACATACAAGCACTTTTTTACACTAAACTCAAGACTTCAATCACATTTTTGCATTGAACTTGTGAAATCATGAGTTTAGTGCAAAAAAGTGTTTGTGTATACTTTGTGTGCAATAATGTTTGTGAAATAAACACCACTTAGCAAAATGTTTAAATGACCAGCTTGCAACAGCTCACCCTATAAGCTGTAATCTTAATTTTAAACATTCTATGAAATCATTGTGCTTTTAATTTCTAATTGACAAGCTTCAAATGCATAGATTAATATTGCTATTCCTATTATTCAAAATGCACATGAAAATTTACCAAATAAAACAATTTTTAGAGATACTGATGCCTATAATTAATAAGCATAAATGCATTTTTAGTCTCTACATTTTGATGTTTTTTCATTTTAGTCCCTTCATTTTATTTTTACTATTTTTAGTTCCTAAACTAATTAACGCGAGACATTTAAGTCCTTAAAACACCATTCCTTCACCAAACTAATGGGGAAACTGATGGATCAATAAAATAATAATAAAAATTCACTGTAGCACTGACACATTAGCATATAAATTTAAAAAATTAATTTATTAATTTTAACTAAATAAAAAAAATCAAAACAAAATTAAAAATTAAAAATCAAAATTTAAATGAATTATGATTTAAAGATTAAGAAAAAAAAATTTGTAGTAACTTTCTCAATTTTTCTTAAATTTTCTTGTCAACCAAACACAAAATCATCAATAAACACTAAACTTAGACACAGTGCCAAACCCATTTTTCATTTTCCTAGATCTTTCTCTCCTTCTCCCTCTCGGATCAAACTCCTCTCTTGGCTTTCTCTTATTTCTTTTTCTCCAATGGTCCTCTCCATTGAGTGCCTTAATGGTACTTCCACCGCCGACGAGTGGGCCGATGATTTTCTCCAGACTAGAGACATAGTCGAGGGGCTTCGAATTGGAACTCGGGTCGGTCCAAATTGGCATTCAAGAAAGGAAAATGTGGAGTCCAGAAGACTTTGCATGAGTCGTTCAAGCAGAAAGAGACTTTGATTCTAGTCTGAGTTCGGAAAGGTGTGGATGAGTTCGCCGAGTTGCAAGTTTGCATTGTGCCTAATGACTCGACCCTTTCGCCTTTAGGTCCATATTTGAATCTGGCCCTTTCGCCCTTCGGGTTCTCCCTTGACCAACGAAGAGTAAAGCAAGGGGCAGATCTTCAAGGTTTTAATAATGGATGCCATGGATTCTTGATCCATAAAAAACAATGGGAGACATTTGAGTTTTTGGATTTGATGATTTTGTTTGGGTTTAAGAATTTTGGGGGTTTTGGTTTGTTTTTCCTGTGGGTATCTGACCTGATTTTTTTGTATTTGTTTTCCAAGAAGATTTATGGGTTTGAAGCTTAAGGTTTAATTTGTTGGAGATCGGTTTGGTTGTTGGGTTTATGGGTTTGGTTGTTTTATTGGAGATTTGGGTTTGGTTCTTTGTTGGAGATTGATTTTGCAAGCGATTTGTATTTTTGTGATTGTTGGTTTTGTTCTCATTTGAAGATTGCTGTGTGTTTTGCATGTTTGGTTGCTAAGAAAATGAAAGAAGAGGAACAAAAATATTGATTTTTTAAATTTCTGGGCAAGGTTTGCTAGGAAGAAAATGAAGAACAAGATTAACGAGAAGAACATATGTTTTTATTCTGGGCAAGGTTTGAACATGATTTTTTAATTCTGTTTTTATTTTTTTATTTAGTAAAAATTAATAAATAATTTTTTTAAATTTATATGCTAATGTGTCAGTGCTACAGTGAATTATTATTATTATTATTATTTTATTGATCCGTCAGTTTCCCCGTTAGTTTGGTGACGGAATGGTGCTTCAAAGACTTAAATGTCCCGCGTTAATTGGTTTAGGGACTAAAGGTGGTAAAAATAAAATGTAGGGACTAAAATGGAAAAAAAAGTCAAAATGTAGGGACTAAATGTACATTTACGCCTAATTAATATGGTAATTGTCATAGTCCAAAGGAGGATAAACAAAAAAGAGAGGAAGTGAGTTTTGCTCTTGCATGCCTAATTAGCATCAATGAAAAGGAAATTAACATTTATTGAAATAAAAATCAAATACTTTAAGGAGCTAAAGAGTTTTGTAGCTTAATTGGTTGGCATCTTCTAGTGTGTCCATGATATCTAGGGTTCAAATCATCAACAAAAAAAAGAAAAAAAAAAAAGAAAAAGAAAATTATGAATTCTAATCATATGTAATTTTATAAAGCACTAAAAAAATAGAATCAAGTAACATCAAGTGTAACACTAAGCTATGATATACCACTTAATTTTTTTTATTGAATTTTTTTAACAAATCTTCCATTGGATTAGATTTTATTCTTATACTTTACATGTTTGCAAAATTTCAGGATGATATATAATCAATAGCTATGTCATCGTTCAAATATAAAAAATTTCAAGTTTTGTATTTACAATTGTACATAAAATATGGGTTTCTAGATCCAATAATAAATTGCATCTGATTGATATGAAACTTGGTATGCATATTAAGAACATAGAGAATATGTAATCCAACGGTGTGGTTTTTGAAATATTAATACAATAAAAAGTTATTAAGCGTTGTAACATAGCTTAGAGTTGCGCTTAATGAAACTTGAACCTAACTCATATACATATTAAAAAAAGCTTCACCCATAAAAATTAAAAAAAAAAAAAGAGCTTCAGTGCCTAACTTAAAAAAAAAAATTCCTAAAAAATTGAAATCTACAAACTTTGTATATTACATTAGGAGTGTACATGGGTTAGAGTGGGTTAGATTTGAGATACTTTTTAAACCAAATCCAATCTACTTGGGTTGAGAAATCCTTAACCCATAGTATATTTAAAAGTAAAAACCGACAAAACCCAACCAGTAATGATCGGCTTGGCTTCTTGGATCAGTGCAATTTTGTGAGGCAAATATAAAATTAGATTTTATTAAACTATTTCAGCCCATCATCATCATCATTATTATTATCTTCTGATAATTCTATAATCTCCATAAGGGAGAGGAGATTTGAATTCTGGATGCGATGGCCATACTAAGAAGTGTCAACCAGTTAAGCTATAAGGCTCTTGGCAACTCATTATTCATTTGATGATTACAATTTTGTAGTTATACTTTATAGAATCGAACTTAGATTCCACTATCATAAAAACTAGTTCCCTAAATACCAAAGCAAGTCGCCAAAAATTTTGTAACTCAATTAGTTGGCATCTCCTGAATTTATTTATTTTTTTTAAGAAATATTTTGTTCGGTTATGATATAAGGGAAATGTATGTGTTTGGCAAGAGCCTAAAAAACCTTTTGGGCTTTGAGCTTATTTCTGTGGGTTTCAAACCACTCTTTTTCCCCTCTTTATTTTTCTACTACCTGCACACAAAAAAAAAAAAAAAAAAAAAAATGTAAATAAGCTTTGTAGATTTGTTTATTTGTGTGGAAGAAACAATCTAAAGCGTGTCGTGTTTTTCTTCTCCTCTTGCTAGGAGTCCTCTTTCTTACCTAGGGTGTGTTTTTCTTCTGCCGTCTGTTTCCATGGTTGTAGCTCCCCACCACTTTCTCCCTTTAACCCACCAAATCTTTACATCCCTCCATCGCCTCCTTTATCACTACTCCTCCCACCTATGGACTCTGACGTTATTGATAGGATGAAGTGAGTATCGCTAACGGCCGCTGAAGGTTAGGATATTGCAATATCAACTTCCCAACGTTCCCAGGCATTGGAGAACTGCTCTCTCAGCCTCTTAGGCCGATTCCTTACTACCAAAGAGTTTAACCAATGCATTGCCAAGAACCTATTGAGAACAGTGTAGGAAAAAATCGTGGATGTTGGTGAGGGTTCGTTGTAGTTTCGATTTAAACTCGAGAGCCAACTATATTGGGTGCAAGATAATGACCCTAGGAGCTTTGATAATCACATCCTGGTTTTGCCAAAGGGAGAAAGACATGACTGCTCAGAACGTCTCTTTCACGCATATTTCGCTATGGGTCCAAGTATGGGGCTTGCTGTTCGACCTCCTGACAGAAGCTACTGCTTGGGATATTAGGAATGGACTAGGTACTGTGAATTCTGCGGACAACAAGGCCTTTGACTCCGAGAAGGCAAGATTCCTATGTATCTGAATAGAAGTACAGCCGAACCAACCTCTCCGTTGCAGTGGCCCGGTTGTGAACCTTGAAGGGGAACATTGCCTTGCTACATTCAGGTATGAGCGGATTGTGGGCCTCTGTTTTGCATGTGGGAGACTTAGGCATGAGATGAAGCGGTGCATCAACCCACAATTTTAACCTGACAGTAGCAAGTGCCAATATGGAGAGTGGATGAAAGCTGGACTTCGGCGACATTTTGGAGCCCCTATCGGCAACTAAGCCAGCCAACCTCGACGAGCGGAGGAACATCTCGGGAAGGAACCGACGAGTGACCTGCGCCAACAGGCCCAACACCAAGTTTCGGTACTAGGGCTATTTCGGAGACACCACAATTGACTAGGCCCACAGAATCCCAAAATGGAAAAAAAAAATATTCGGACAGATGTCTACCCAGTACGGACGCCTAATGCATCTTTGAGTTTACAGGTTTCACCCCATGAATTAGAAAACATTCCCAGTACGGATACACACCTTCACATGCACGTAAGTGACAACAATAAAGACGTTGATACAGTTGGAGAGTATGAAGTAGTCCCACGCCACGCCATACCATACATGAACATGAACTGCCACTTACCACCCTTGATGATCCACTGCCTCTTACAAAACAAACTAGGTTTGTTTAGATACAGCTGAAAATTGAAAACTAAAAACATTTTAACAAAATAATTTTTAAATGTGTAAATAGTATCATGGGGCCTATTTTTAATATTTTTTTCTGAATAAAGTGATTGTGAGTCCTGTGAATAGTGCATGAACAGTGCACTGTACAATGTAATCCGCATGCATAAATACTACGGGTTACTGTTTCATGTCCCATGAACAGTGCAAGAGGTGCTGAAAAAAAAAAGAAAAACCAAACGCGAAATCATCCGTATCCAAACCACACCTAAGTGGAAAAAAGTCCCCAGACCCCAGAGCCTTATTCTAATGGAGGAGGAAACTAATATCAACAAGGTGGGACAAAAACAAGAACAACATTATATCATGGATGGTGTGGCTCAGGGTGGGGAGTCAGATAAAAAAAATTAAGAGTTTGGAGGACCTCACTTCTACCTTCGCAACAACGATGGCGGCTACAATCCAGCCCCGCCAAGCACAATGATAGTTGGAACTGCCAAGTGCTTGGAAACCATCATGCAGTTCAAGTACTCATTGAGCTAGTGAAAAAAAAAAAGGACCCAAAGTTTTGTTTCTTGTGGAGATAAAAATTTTCTATACAGGAAATGAAACCTTTTCAAACAGCCCTAGATTTCCCTTCATGAAAGCTATTTCCAGTTCAGGGAGGAGTGGCGAACTTGCTCTTCTCTGAAAAGATGATATTGTTTTAAATACCCGAATTGTCTCATCTAACCATCTATGATGCACGGACACGGACACGACATGGACACGGATACGGGGATACGGCAATTTTTGAAAAATAAGGACACGACACGGTGTGGACACGACAATTAGATAATTAATTAAATTTTATATTTAGGCATATTTTTTATATTTTTAGACATAAAATATGTTTATGTCTAGAATTTAAATTATATAAGAATTACAAATAAGTAAACTAACACTCAAAGTAATACTATAAAACAAAATGACTAGTCACACAAAAACAAAAATTACTAAATTCATAATAAACATTATAATTTAATAAATTTATAAGGCAAAAGGCTGAATAAAGAAACGGAAAAAAAATGTATATATATATAAAATACACAGTATAACATAGTAACAGTGAGAGTAGGATTAAAAAAAAAAAAAAGATTAAGTAACACAGTGACAGAGGTTGGCCATCTACAAGAAAGAAAGAAAAAAAAAAAAAAAAACAGAGAGAGAGAGAGAGAGAGAGAGAGAGAGAGAGAGAGAGAGAAGAGGAGGTCGGTCCTGTGACTCCTGTCCACCGTCGAGAGAGAGAGATCAAGATCGGAAGGCAAGGCGTCGACGGCGACTGTCTATGAAGCTCGCTGACTCGTCGATCGGCCTGATCTAGCACCGGCGAGGACAGAGGGTAGTGGGCAGAGGCTAGAGAGAGGGTTGACCGTGTCGGAGCCGTGTCGGGGCCGTGTTAGAGAAGCAAAAAAAAAAAAGAGACACTGCTCGGACACCGGAGTCCGGCGAGTCGTACCGATATCCATGTCCGACACGTGTCAGACACCGGTATGTCGCCAAAAATGGCGTGTTAGTGCAACCTAGCTAACCATATTGATTCTATTGTTTCTAATCTTGTACAGGGAACATGGAGGTTGACTGGTGTCTATGGCCACCCTGAGGACCAATGTAAATGTGAGACATGGACCGTGCTACGCCACTTGCACAGCCGAGCCTCTCTTCCTTGGGTTTGCATTGGAGATTTTAATGAGATCCTGATATTTGATGAGAAAAATGGTTGACTACCGAAGCCTTTAGGTATTATGCAAGCCTTGCAAAGCACTCTCCTACACTGTGGCCTCGTGGATTTGGGACACCAAGACAATATTTTCACATGGAGAAATGGGAGGTTTGCTAATGATTTTGTTGAGGAAAGGCTAGATTGCGCATGTGCTACCTTGGACTAGAGTGAACTTTTCCTAGCTGCAAAGGTTAGGCATTTGAGTGTTACGTACACTGACCATGACCCCATAGCCCTGGAAACTAAGATCACTACCCCACGGCAAGTCCGAAGGAAGAAGATACAAATATTTGAGGAAAAATGGGTGCCACATGATGACTGTGAGAACCTGATTTGTACTTCTTGGGAGCTTGCCATGTTCACAAGTAGTCCCAAGTATTGTCTTTTTGAGAAAATAAAAAAAATGTCATTTTCCCTTGTAAACTGAAGCAAAGCCACCTATGGAAATTCTTGAACTCGTTTAGACTTAAAGTAGCAGGAGCTTGAAGAGCTTACTAGGTCAAACTTTGGAGGAAATTTGAACCAAATTTTTGAGGTCAAAAAAGAGATTAATGAACTCCTCCATCATGAGGAGGTCTTTTGAAGGCAACGCTCTCGCTTTATATGGCTCTTAACAGGAGACAAAAACACTAAGTTCTTCAACCAAAAAGCAAGCTAACAGTGATGAAGTAATCAAATTGAGGGCCTTAAAGATGAAGTGGAGAGTGGATCAGTGACATGGACCGGATTTCCGAGATAGCTGTTAGCAAAGCATATGACCATGTGGAATGAGATTTTCTCCAAAAAATAATGTTGAAGATTGGGTTGGCAAACCAACGGGTCAATTTGGCTATGGAGTCAGTTTCTACGCCAATCTATTCAGTGATCCTTAAAAGTGAACCAAAATGTCTTATCTCCCCATCTCGTGGCATTAGAGAAGGTGACTCTCTCTCCCCATATCTATTTTTACTATGTGTTGAGGGTCTATCATCTTTGTTATGAAAGGCTACTGAGTCACACCAGATCAATGGGATCACCTCTTGTAGTGGTGGAGTTCGAATATGCCACTTACTCTTCGCTGATGATACCCTCATTTTTTGTGAAGCAAAAACCACTGAATAACAAAACTTACTAAATATTTTAGCACAATATAAAGAAGCCTTCGGTCAAGCTATAAATCGTTAAAAGACATCTTTTTTTTTAGCCATAATACATGACCGGAGGATAGGGAGGCAATTTGAGATATGTTGGGGGCATAAATTATAACAGACTGTGAAAAATCCTTAGATTCGCCAATGGTTGGAAGGCAGTCTTGAGTTAGTACTTTCAAAGAGGTTCATAAGAGGATATCTATTCGATTTATGGGTTGGAAGGAAAAGTTTTAATCTCAAAGGCAAGAAGAGAAATCCTTATAAAAACTGTTGCCTAAGCTATTCCCACGTATTCCATGTGCATCTTTAAGATCCCGAAGGCCATCTGTGAAGGGATTAACTCAGTGTTGGCTAAGTATTAGTGGAAACAAACAAAGAATGAGAAGAAAATTTATTGGATTAATTGGGGTAAGCTATACACTTGTAAGAATAGAGGGGGATGGGTTTCCGAGACATCAACGCTTTCAACCTAGCCATGCTAACAAAGCAAGCTTGGCATCTTATCCATGGACAACACTCATTGTTTTACTGCGTGTATAAGGCTCGATGCTTCCCTACTTGCTCTTTCCTAGATGTAAAGTTGGGAAATAATCCATCATGTGTATGGTGGAGTCTACTCCAAGCAAGGGACATTATTCGGGAGGCTCTGTATGGCAAATTGGGGATGGTAACACTATTGTGGTTGAAAGTCCTAAATGGCTACCTTGACCCCTAAGCTTTTGGCCTGGGGTAGCTTGGAACTTGAAAGTGAGTGGTTTGTAAAAAACGTGGCTATAGACCTGCTTTAGGCTGCGTTTAAAATGCAGCTATAGGTACAGTTTTGGCTGCGTTTTAAAAACGCGGCTAAAGCCTTCTACAGCTGCGTTTTTGTAATGCGGCTATAGGTTTTTTTAAAACAAAAAAAAAAAATTTCTGGGTTTTTTTTCCCCGAAAAATTCAAAATTCAAACAAAAAAAAAATTCAAAATTAAACACAAACCCAAAAAATTCAAAATCAAATACAAACCCAGAAAATTCACAATCAAACACAACATACTCACAATACAAACACATCCAAAAAATTCAAAATCAAACACAACATACTAACAATACAAACACAACATGCTCCAAAATATAAGAACACAAATCCATGAATCTCCTCTCATTCAACAAAACCAACCCAAATCTAACACTAAATCCATTTAAGGAACACAAAAGCACAAGCTCAGAAACACAAAAGAACAAGCTCAAGAACACAAACCCATTTAATCATAAACACAATATCAGCAACACAATAGCACATGAATTCAAGCACAACAAAACCAACCCAAATCTAACACTAAATCCATTCAAGGAACACAAAAGCACAAGCTCATAAACACAAAAGAACAAGCTCAAGAACACAAACCCATTTAATCATAAGCACAATATCAGCAACACAATAGCACAAATTCAAGCACAGATCCAAAAAATTCAAAATCAAAACTCAAATCCAAATCAAGACATAGACACAAATTTTGCTAAAATATCCACTACATTCAAAATTTTTAGCATCTCCTCCATTTTCTTACTAACTAAACATAAAAAAAAAATTAAATAAAAAAAACTAGATCTATAGACAAATCAGTGTGCTTGAGATGAAGAAAAAAAGAAAGAAAGAAAGAAGAAGAAGAAGAAGAAGAAGAAGAAGAAATAGCTGCAAAGAAACAAAGAAAAAAAAGAGAGTTGTGCTGTAGTGAAGAAGGAAGAAAAAAAGAAAGAAAGAAAGAAAGAAGAACCTGGTGTGACTTGTATGAGAAAGGAGCAAAAAGAGAAGAAAAAAAGAAGCATTAGCTCCAAAGAAACAAAGAAAAAAAAAAGTTACGTTGGAGTGAAGAAGGAAGAAAGAAAAAGGAAAAAAAAAAAAAAGAAGAAGGAAAGAAAGAAGAACCTGAAGAGCAAGCTATGAAGAATGAAGAAAGAAAAAAAGAATAAAAAAAAAAAAAGAAAGAGAAAAGAAGGAAAAGATGACAGTGGGGTAGTTGGAAAAGTGGGAATGTAGGTGTGAAAGTGTACGTGGGAAGCTTCAGAAATAGTTTTTTTTTTTTTTTTTTTGGTGTTACATATAGCTGGGTTTTTTAAAAACGCAACTATAGCCAACAAGTAGCTGCGTTTTAAAAAGTAGCTATAGCCAACCTGTAGCTGCGTTTTAAAATGCAGCTATAGCTAACCTATAGCCGCGTTTTTTAAAAACGTAACTATAAGTCCCCCTTAAAAAATTGTTCGGCTAGATCTATAGTCGCGTTTTAAAACGTAGCTATAGCTAGCCTATAGTTGCGTTTTAAAACGCAACTATAGGTCTCTCTTAAAAATATATTTGGCTGGACCTATAGCCGCGTTTTTTAAAAAGGCAACTATAACTCCCCCTTCATGAAAATTATTCTGCTGGACCTATAGCCGCGTTTTTTAAAATGCGGCTATAGGTCCTATATATTTGAGGCCATCTTTTTCCCCTATTATTTATAGTCGCGTTTTTAAAAACATGGCTATAGGTCCTTAGTTAAAAAAAAATTATTCAGCTGGACCTATAGTTGCGTTTTTAAATGCGACTATAGGTTCTTAAAAAAAAAAAAAAAAAACGTAGCTAAAGACATTTAGAAACGCGGCCATAGACTTCACCTATAGCCGTGTTTTAAAAAACATGGCTATAGATTAAGTCTATGGCCGTGTTTATAAGAAACTCAGCTATAGGTTCTCCTTTGACCGCGTTTTTTGAAAACGCGGCTATAGCCTGCTTTTTTGTAGTGACTAGGGACAATATCCTAAAGATCAAACTGCGCAACAATGGCACAAGGGACAAACTTTGTTGGAATGAGAATAAGCAAAGGAAATTCTTCGTGAAAACGGCTTATCAGGTGGCTCTTAGACCGGCTAAACCTTCTATGGGGGAGCACTCTATAGCTTGCCATGACTAACTTATGTGGAACCTGTGGACCTTAAACACCCCTCCCAAAGTTCAGAACTTCATATGAAGGGCCTGTTCTGATATCCTTCCTACTCGACTAAACCTCCTCCGTCGCAGGGTTCAGATTGACTCGAAGTGCACTCTCTGTGGACAGTGTGATAAGACAACAAGCCATATTCTTTGGGAGTGCTCGTTTGCTCGTAATGTATGGGCGCTGGCTCGGGGAAAATTACAGAAAAGTTGTTCGAGGGCTCCTAGCTTTTACTCCCTCACGCAAAACACGTTGGAGAGACTATCTGAAGGAGATTTGGAGAGGTGGGCGATAACTCCATGGTCCCTAGGGAATGCAAGTAGCCGCTTTCACTTTGAGCACTTTTTAACCAAACCCGATGCCATCCTTAGAGCTGCAACGTCGCTGCTTGAAGAGTACCAGAGGCTAGCCGTAGCCCGTATAGCCCACTGATATCTTGGCCTGGGATCTTTGTTATATGTTTTTTCTTTTCTTTTCCTTTCTTTCTTTTAGTTTTGTTTCCTGGGGTTGCATGCCACTGTGCTGGCTTTATGTTACAACCTCCAAGTAATGAGACGTGTAATTTTCTTCTTTTTTAATATACCTATATCATTTTTGTAAAAAAAAAAAAATCAGTTTTTTTGTTGAAAGTTTAAGACTGAGTAATGGCATAGTTGTACTTAAAAAAAATGTAAGACTTAAAAATTTGTATGCATACAAATATATTAATAAACTACCTAAAATTTCCTAGCTAGATGAAATGCACCCAGTACTAAACTTCAAGGCTTCAACCTCGATTTATAAACAAGACAAATTTTTAAAGAACAAAACTAAAAAGATATTTTCTCAAACTTAACAATTATACCTTCCTTTATTTTTTTTTCAACTCTTCAAGATATAAAACAAGTAGTTTCACACCCCACTATATTACAACAAAAAACAACCACTTTTTTGGTACTTATCGTGGATATTGTTGGTATCTGTATTTATTAGATTCTTAGAAAAAAAAAAAAAAAACTGAGCTAAACTATACAAAAATTTTCTATTGTTTTCATTAAAAATAAATATATAAATAATCAATTTCAATAGGAATAATCACTACAACAAAATGTATTTTCAGTGACAAAAAAATTCGTCACTAAAAGTTTAGTTTTTCGTCACTAAGGACATTTAGTGACGAAAAATTTTGTCACTAAAAGTCCGATTTGATTTAAAAAAAAAAAAAACTTTTAACGACGAAAACGTTTTGTCACTAAATGTTTTTCTCACTAAAAACACTATTCAGTGACGAAAATATTTCGTCACTAAAAACACTTTAGTTTTTTAAATCATATTTAGTGACGAATAATTTTGTCACTAAAATTATGTTCGAGTATATATGGTGACAAAAAAGTTCGTCACTAAAACTATTTTTAAGAAAATCCAGGCACATATAGTGACGAAAATTTGTGTCACTAAAACCATTTCTTACAAAATTTTGCTACATTTAGCGACGAAATATTTCGTCACTATAAATTAATTCAATGTTGCTATATTTGTGATGAAAAAATTCATCGCTAAAACTTATTTTATTGTTTTTATTTTTTTCATGGCTTTGATGTTAACTTGTAACCTGTCATTACATTATTAAAACCTCATATTTAAATAACACAATTATTTCAACAACACATTTATAAAAAAAAAAAAATGATCCATACATTCCACAAGTAAAAAATAAAACAAGTATCCACTTCAAACTCCTTTCATACAATAATTGTTTGCAACACATACAATAACCCAAGATGTTTTATAACAATACAAAAAGTATAGCATAAAATAATTAGAACCAACAGAAGATGTCCTCAAATATCTTCAAGTAATGCCAAAAGTAAATCCCCCTAAAACCACCAATAAAAAATCTGCACAAATATAAAAATAATACTACATTAAAATCGTAAAGTAAATATATTAACTATGTTATAAGAAACATTTCTAATAATGCATCCGCTTGCTCCAACATAATTACTACATATGTTATAGGTTTACAACATAAGTCACCTGCTTATTAAACCCCAACGAGGTTACAAAGGAATGGTAACAAGTAAAGCATCAATCACCTTCTCCATTTTAGCATCCATATCAGATTTTATAGCATTGATTTAAACTTCCAATATATCATTTTATTATGCAAAAAAAAGACCCCAAACAAATAATAACGGTTGTAAGTTACTAGACTAATGATGATTTGTAGATTATATCTTAAAGGTGAATCAACTAATGAGACTCCACTAAAGGCACATAAAAACTATTACAGACTATTCAACAAACATGGCTAATAACTGTAACTAACTGCCTAATAACTAATCTGCCAGCTAGGCAGCAACTACTACCAAGGCAAGGCCAATACCTTACACACAAGTGCTAATACAAGTTACAACTTGAACATAACATCCATAAGTACATGTTTTAGGCAAAACTAGGTTCTTAACACATTTTGATTCTTGATTTTGTTGACACACCTTTTACAGAAATTGTAGAAGTGACTTATGCTAAGCTGCATATAACCATTAAAATCACTTTCAAGCTTATAAGGAGGCGTTCTCAATCCATAGTAACCATAAATTTTTGAAGCTCTTTGGGACCCATCAAACCTTTTTTTTTGCTGCTTACAGTGAGTAGATAGAAAATTAGGAAACATAGGTCACAACTTGCAAAACACCATTGTCAATGAAGGAAGCAATTAACAATTCAAATTATAAAATAAAATAAAAATGCAGTACAATGTACTTAGTACTGGAGACTTTAAACATAGTTCATTATGTTGGGGTTTCAGTACTATTATATGTATAGCCATAAAGAAAAATTGCACAAAAAAAAAAAAAAAAAAAAATCACACAACACAAGATATATACATAATTCGGCAATGTACCTACATCTATGAAGTTGTAGTGATTTTAGTACTATATCCAAAAGAAAGAAGAAAGAAAGCAAAGACGACTAATGTAGGCAATTAAACAAGCATTTGTAGGCAATTAAACAAACCAACTCCTTTACTATACAATCATGAACTTAAAAGAAGAAACAACACAATAATCTCAAACTTTTATGCACAACCCCAATAAATAAACGACAAGGAAACTATTAAGAAATACAATTATCACATAAGTAATTCAACTAACTTAAACATACCCATTTCCACTACCAACACAAAAAACAAAAACAAAAAGTCTTTTTTCTTTTTTTTTTTCCTTAGTTTGCCAAAATTTAAAAAAACCCATATCCAGAGTAAGAGCAAGTATATGAATATCAAAACAAGCCTTCCATGTTAGCTGAAATCAAGCATAATGGAGAAAGCAAGAAGATCAGGAAGAGCAAAAGAAAAGCCATAACAAAGGACGTAGTCTAGTAATTTCTAAAGCTATCCTTGGCATCATCTGCGCTATCTAATTCTTTCTTCTTTCAAAGACTAATCTTTCATCATGCCAACCACAGCATATAGATCTCCATTGACCAAGAACTATAAGGCAAGAACAACCATAATTAAATGATGATCACAAGAGGCTCTAATCTGGGTGCCACCTAAACCGTATGGACACAATCAAATTATCACAAATTATAGTAGAGTTACTTATAGAAGCTGAAGTTCATATTTTCATGGATAATGAATAACAATAAACTAAAATAAAGTCCACAACTTGATGTGCCCAGTTAGTAAAACTAGACTCCTCCACTTGTAAAATACAATTAAAAACAAAACAAAAATTAATTAATTAATTAATTAATTACATTCACTAATTAAAAGAATACACTTAGAAAGAGTGAGTGAAATAATCTGACATTAGAAACGGTATCGCACAGATCCAAATGGTATTCCACACCCACCATCACAAACAGCCTCCTACACAAAACCCAGCTCCCGAATCTCACATAACCCAAAAGAATGAAAAGAATCAAATGAGCACCAATTTAATACGGGCATATTATGCAAATATTATGTAACTAGTAAGTAAACTACTAACAAAATTTAAGTTACAAAGACCAAGAAGTCTCACTATGAAGAAGATTTAACAAAATTTTTTACAAAGAGTGATTCTGAATTATGCTATCAAAGTCAGCAAGAATTCAACTATACAAGAGCAGAGGAACATACCCCCAAGAATTCATCAGTCTTTATACAAAAGAAACTGCAAACTACATACAACATGAAACCAGACAACACCAATACCAGAAAACAACACACACACACACACACACACACACACACACACACACACACACACACACACACACACACAAAGGTTAGAACTTGGAATTGTATAAAATTTATAACAAACTAAAGTAACAAACTTGTCCAGCAAAAATCTATAACAAGCAACAACCTATAACAATTAACAAACTAATAATACAAGAAACCGAAAAAAAAAAAAAGTTCCTAACTTTAACAACAAAATCAATAAATTTTCCAAGAATATGAAGGTGGGTGGGTGGGTGTGTGATAATAAGAATTAAGAAAATTACTTGGCAAATCCAAGGGGAGGCGAAGGGTCGCCGGTGCGAAGGGAAGGCGAAAGGTCGCTGGTGCGAAGGGAGGCGAAGGGTCGCCGGAAGCGTCGCCAACAATCGGCGACTTGAAGCTTCGCCAACGGCGAGCTCAAGCGTCGCCAACGATCGGCGACTTGAAGCTTTGCCAACGGCGAGCTAAATCGTCGCCAACGGCGAGCTCAAGCGTCGCGATCGGCGATTTAGCATGAATCGACGGTTGGGAGTTGAATCGGCAAAGGGAAAGTGAACGGTTGGTTGGGGGTTGAATCGGCAACGATGAGTTGATGCGATGGCGTGGGTTAGGTGGGAATCGGTGTCGATATCGGAAGCCACGATTCGCTATGCCTCTAGAAGAAGATGGAAGACACGATTCGCCGATTTGAAGAAGGAAGAGGTATCGTTTGAGCTCATCGGCGACGGTGGGAATGAGCTTAACGGTGACGGTTGGCCCTTAACGGAGCTTAATCGGCGACGGTTGAGATCATCCGCAACTGTTGAGATCATTGGCGACGGTGGAAGATCATCGGCGACGGTGGGAGGTCATTGGCGCGATTCATACGGTTTGGGTTTTTTTTTTTTTTTTTTTTTTTTTTTTTTTTTTGACCGAAATGGCTCTTCAGATGATACCTTAGAGAGTGTAATGTTATGAGTATTGTACTGTTTGTGGTTTTGGGTACTGAAATTGGGCTTTTAAGTCTTTAGTGACGAATTTCAATTTTGTCACTAAAGACCTGCATTTGTTAAAATTTTTAGTGATGAAATTCATATTTCGTCCCTAAATCATACTTTTAGTGACGAATTGTGATTTCGTCACTAAAAATATAAAAAGTGCAAACTATTATTACTTTTAGTGACGAATATTTTTCGTCACTAATTCTTTCTTATAGTGACGAAAGGATTTTCGTCATTAATACTAATTACAGCAATACCTACAGTGACGAAATATTTCGTCACTAAAAATTTTAACTTTTAGCGACAAAATATTTCGTCACTATAGATTAATTAAACTCGCGCCAAAATTTCCCTCCATTGGCGCCCATTTTTCAGAGCACAATAATGACGAAATTTATTTTTCGTCACTAAATGTTATAATTTTTTTTATTATTATTAGTGACGAAATTCATATTTCGTCACTAAAGTTGTATTTTTAGTGACGAAAAATATTTCCTCACTAATTTTCGTCACTAAAAATAAATTTTGTTGTAGTGAATATATATACTAGAAGATCTAAAATGATTTGAGTGTTTTTCTAAACTGTGAACATCCCAAAAAAACTCTGAAAGAGAGGCAAAAAAAAAAAAAAAAAAAGACCTAAAAAAATGATAGTAAAAGCAAATAAAGATTAATATCATAATTATTTTCCTAAGCAAGCCTAAGAGCATTTGCATCAAACGTTGTAAAAAAAAATGTCATTTTAACACATCAAAAAGTTACTTTATTATTTTAGCACACAGTCACATTTTCTATTTTTCAATTCAATAAATTAAAATAATATATATATATATATATAACACATTAAAATAATATTAATTCAAAACTCAACCCAATACAAAACACATCTGCGAAGATGAACTAGTGGCCACCAACCAACAGCCATTGCCACTACCACCACACAAATGTTGCCACTATCACCGCACAACCACCACATCTTCTACAACCCAAAGCTCAACTCAAAACAAACCCAATCAAATCCATCTAAATACCCAAAACAAACCAATTACCAAACCCACAACCACTAACAGTAAAAACACCAACAGCCACCACTGTACAAAAACACCAACAACCACCGTGAAATACCCTAAACCACCACCATACAACAACAATCAAAACCCAAAACCCATAAACCCAATTTGAAATATCACCCAAGACCCATGGCTAAAACAACCATAGTGAGAAAGTGAGAGAAAGAAACCACCATCGTAAGTGGCGATGGTAAGCAGCTGTGGTGAGCGGCATTTCGCTAGAGAGCTGGCCATGGGCTTTTGGAGTTGTGTGAGTGGTGGTGTTTTACTAGAGGATTGGCCATGGGAGAGAGGAGAGACCAGCATGGGAGAGAGGAGCAAGAGTAGCCATGGGAGAAAAGAGACAAGGAGAGAGGAGAGGGAAGAGAGAGAAATCTGATCTAGAGAAGAAAGACAAGGAGAGAGGAGAGAGAAGAGAGAAGAGAGAAATTTGATTTGGAGAAGAGGAGAAGAGAGACAACGAAAGAGAAAAATAAAAGTAATAAAAGATTTATGGCATTTGTATCCGTACCATTCCAAATTTGGAGTAGTACTTTTCATCAATGCTAAATGTTTTAATATTTAAAACATCTGATGTGAGATTTTTTGATGTGCCATTTGGCATTTGACACACCTGATACTAGTACTCTAATGCCATTAGTTATTACATATTATATTAGAAAATACTCTTAGTAATAGTATCACCTAGTTCTAGAGACTTGAATTTCTTAATAATCTTTTCAACTCCATGAACTTCAATCCCATGTACAACTCTACTGAAAAAAACCTAGGAAATTAATGAACAACACTCAAACTATGCACACTATACGGTGTTTACTTGATGGTCATTCTTGGCACATTTCACCAAAATAACTCTATTACATAAATTGTTAATGTAGAAAAAATAACATAGTTGCAATTTTAACTTAGGATTGGTAAGTTATTGTATCAACATAATTAATTGCAATAACTTTTAATTTTCAATTGCAATAAATATATTAATACCTTACTGCATCGTAGCAATAAATGATACCAATTACTTTCGCAATTTATTACAACGAAATTCTTGAAATGAATGCTTGTTGCAAAGAATATATCATTGCAATAACTTGATATAGCAATTATTTTTTAATCTATTATAATGACAAAAATGAAGAAATAAACAATTACAACGAAAATATCATTGCGATAACCTAACCCAAATGATTTTTGTTAATTATTTGCAATCTATTGCAATAACAGTATTGAAGCAATAACTCATTGCCATGAAATTGCAATAGATTGTAATTAGGCCTTATTCTACAATTATTATTTTTAATTATTTTGCAATCTATTACAATTTCATGGCAATAGCTTAATACTTCATGGCTCTCGTCGCAATAGATTGCAAATAATTTTCAAAAGTAATTTAGGTTAAGTTATTGCAATGATATACTTGTTGTAATTGTTTATTATTTCATGTTTTTCATATTAATAGATTGCAAAATAATTGTTATTAGGTTATTGTAATAATATTTTCCTTGCAATATCTCTCAAAAAAAAAAAAAAGTTTCATTGCAATATGCTATTTCTTCAAGATTTTCATAGTAATAGATTGTAAAAATAATTTTTATTAGTTTATTGCTATAATTTCTTCGTTTTATGTTATTGTAACAAAATTAGTATCTTGGAGACTTGCTCCTCAAATTAGTATCATCACTTATTATATCATTTAATGAAACAATGATTTTTTCATTGATTTTAGAACATGCATTTCATTTATTGCATCCTTCTTCCATATGCCGATGAGTAATTTAAGTACTACAAACTAAGTCATAATTTTTGTCACAACTATTCATGTAGCAAACTGGTGAGTTCATGTGAAAGTACAAATAGTCAGTCACACATTCTCTCACGTAAGATAATTGTGGCAAAAGTTGTGACTTTGTTTATGATACTAGAATTACTCATCGGCAAATGAAAGAAGGATGCAATAAATAAAATGCAAGTTCTGACATCAAAGAAAAAAAATGTTTATTAAATGATATAATAAATGATGATACTAATTTTAGGCGTAAGTCACTCTGTAGAGGTCGAGCTTGATGTTTTGCATTGCTTACTAAAGTCTTTTTAGATATGTAATAATTCATTTATGTAATTTACACAATTTGTTATAAATGTATGAAGGATATTCTTTTGAAATCATTAAAGGTATGGTAACAATAAAAATAATTTTCATTAATTACACATGGTGGAATCTAATCTAAATATATTTCTAAAAAGTATATAAGGAAAGGAGACAAGCATTTTCACCCGGAAATCATGAACGAGAGAGAGCTGTGACTTGTGAGGATAGAAAATTTAAAGGCCTATGAAGGCTTTGTGAACTCAAAAGAAAAGTAATAAATAAATATACTCCGATCCCTTAGTCTCTCAAATATTGTGAGTCACAATAGATGAAAATTTTCTAATAAAATGATTATGAATAAAAACATAAACATGTTATTCCCTAAAATTTCAATTACATTATCTTAGACCTGTTGTGAATATTTATAAGTACATATATATGTAGCTTAGTTTTTGTTTAAAAAAGTGAGAATCATATAACAAATTTGAACTTACATTTTTTAAAAGTTTCATACATTTAGGAGAAAAAGTCATAAACAAAGATCATTGTCATCAATTATGAGACGAGGGGAAGTAGCAGTAATGGTAGATCTTCCAATGGGTTGGTTGATTGGGTTTGGGTAATCAACAAATTGTCGTAAACAAGTTTCAAAACCTATGACCCTTACCATGTGTTTGAGGATTGTGTTAGCCCAGTATGACTTGTATTTTTTTTTCAAATGTAAAAAATGCAAAAGAAAATTTATAGTATTTTCTTTATCTTCTTTTCAAAACAAATAAAAATAGCACTAAAAAAAGTTGAATAATGCATAAATTCATACATACATAGTTCAAGATTCACAAAATGTAAACATTTGAAAAGAAAGAAAATAAAGAATAGAGCAATAATTAAAAAAGTGAAACATGTTTGGAAATAGTTAGGAAGAAAAATAAAATCCCTTTTAAACAATGGGTCAATCCAAGTGACCCATGACTCAACATGAGCTGCCAATTCAGTGGGTTGAGTATGGGTTGACCTATTTTTTACCTACTTATTTGAAATGGTAGGAATTCAAAAGATTATACTAAGCTATATAGAAAAAATATGAATTACCACACTTAGAGCATTCACATCAAAGGTTCTAAATTTTTTAGCTTTTAACATCTCAAGAAACCACTTTATCTATTTTAACATCCTACTCAACAATACACCCAACATCAATTTTTTTAAAACCACTTTATTAAAATATTCTTTTTAAAAAAAAAAATTTTATATTAAAATCTGCATCTCTTTTGCTCTTTCCTTGTGTGTCTTCTCCCAAGCAAAAGCAAAAACAACCAACATAACCACCACTCACGCCCATTGCTAGCCACTAGCCACCACTTACTACACAGCCACCGCCCACTGCACATCTAAGGAAAAATGAAACCCACCCATAGCATAGCCAATACCCACCACAACTAGCCACAGCCACCACACACGGCACAAACCAAAACCCAACTTTCAAATATAAACCCAAATCAAACCCACATCACAGCTGAAGACCCATTAGCCACAATTGAAACTACCAAAACCCACAATTACAATCAGAACCACCGCAGACCAGACCCACACTTGCCGAACCATCGTAGCCCACAAGCCAAAATCAACCAATAACCACCACAAAATCCAACCTTTCAAAGAGAGAGAAGATGAGAACAATAAAGAGAGAGAGAAGCAAACCTAAGACTGAGTGGAAAGAAAAAGGCATGCATGGGTTTCAATAAATTGTCACTATTTTATTATAACATTTGGCTACGGTGAGCTACTAGTACTACAAGAAATCTGTACTATTGCGATGAGTGCAAAAATCGCTGCTATATGTCGCATATTGCGGCGTTTTTTGGGACCGTCGCAGTAGCTCTAGTCTTTTGCAACGTCCTACAACGGTGGGACATAAAACCACCGCAATATATATGTTTTGGCAGCATTAACTTAGATATAGCGGTGCTCCAAAATTTTGCCGCAATAAATATATCATTTTGTGCAGATACTATAACAGCGATATAGAAAACCATCGCAATATGTAAGTTATAGCGGCATTGAGATGACTGCCGCAATAGGTACTTCTTTTTGTGGCACTTTTTCTTAGTTATAACGGCGGGTTGGACCGCTGGAATAGACCTTAAAATTTCTCAACCAAAAATTTCCCTTCGTTTTTTTATGCCTTCCCACTTATTAGGTTTTCACTTTTCACACTCTCAAAATAACATTCATTCTTTCCAAACTTTGACTTCAGCCAAGCTTCCACCGTCAACTCCATCTCCGTCGTCGCCGCCTCACCGCCGCCACTCTCTTCAAGTTTGGATCCGGCCCCGGCCTCGGCCCAAGCTTTGCACTCTTACTCTCAAACCCTAGATTGGACCTCTCTCTATTAGCACTCACTGCTGCCGCTAGCAGATTAAAGCCCCCAATGATAAATATTTGAATATTAATTTCACCAAGTCTAGTGGTATTGGGACTATCTATTAAGTTCGACTGGATTTGACAAACTTAAACTAAACTTTAACTGCGCCTTTCTCTAAACCCGACCGTTTGGTTTTGACCATAATTTACCAAAATTAACTTTTCATTACACTCTTCAGATTCAACAGTTAGATTTCAAATCTAAGTTTGGCACGTGATAGACATGTGTTGTATACCTGTATAGTTATATTTTCTCAATCTGACCATCCAATTGGTCTTAAATTTCACTAACACTAATATGTCATCATACTCTTCAATCCCAATGATCAAGATTTGAATATGATTTTCACCAAATCCAATGGTCTCGGGACCATCTATTAAGTTTAACCGGGTTTGATCAACTTTGACTAAACTTTGACCGCGTCTTTATCTAAATCCAACCATTTAATTGTGACCATAATTTTCCAGAATTAACCTTTCATTACACTCTTCAAATCCAACAGTTAGATTTTAAATCTAAGTATAGCGCGTGATGGACATGTGTTGTGTACCTATTTGACTATGTTCTCTCAATCTGACCATCCAATTGGTCTCAAATTTTACCAACACCAATATGTCCCCATACTCTTCAATTCTAATGATCAAGATTTGAATATGAATTTCATCAAGTTTAGTTATATCGGGACCATCTATTAAGTTTGATCGGGTTTGATCAACTTTGACCGCGCCTTTCTCTAAATCCAACCGTTTAATTGTGACCATGATTTACTAGAATGAACCTTTCATTACACTCTTCAAATTCAACAGTTGGATTTCAAATCTAAGAATGGCACATGATAGACATGTGTTGTGTACCTATATGGCTATATATATTCTCTCAATCTGACCATCCAATTGGTCTAAAATTTTACCAACACCAATATGTCATCATACTCTTCAATCCTAATGGTCAAGATTTGAATATGAATTTTATCAAGTCTAGTGGTATTGGGACCATCTATTAAGTTTGATTGGGTTTGAGCAACTTTGACTGTGCCTTTCTCTAAATCCAACCGTTTATTTGTGACCATAATTTGCCAGAATGAACTTTTCATTACATTCTTCAAATCCAATGGTTAGATTTCAAATCTAAATATGGCATGTGATGGACATGTGTTGTGTACTTATATGTCTATATATATTCTCTTAATCTGATCATCCAATTGGTCTCAAATTTTACCAACATCAACATGTCACCATACTTTTCAATCCTAATGATCAAAATTTGAATATGAATTTCACCAAGTCTAATAGTATCAGGACCATTTATTAAGTTTAATTGGGTTTGACCAACTTTGACTAAACTTCGACCATGCATTTCTTTAAATCCAATCGTCTGATTGTGACCAAAATTTACTAGAATTAACCTTTCATTATACTCTTCAAATCTAATGGTTAGATTTGAAATCTAAGTGTGGCGCATGATGAACATGTGTTGTGTACTTGTATGGTTATGTTTAGTCAATCTGACTATCCAATTGGTCTCAAATTTCACCAACACCAGTATATCACCATACTCTTTAATCCAATTGATTAAGATTTGAATATGAATTTCACAAAATCCAGTGGTCTCGGGACCATCTATTAAGTTTAACTGGGTTTGACTAATTTTGACTAAACTTTGATCGCGCTTTTCTCTAAATCCAACCGTTTAATTGTGACCATAATTATTAGAATTAATCTTTTATTACACTCTTCAAATCCAACAGTTAGATTTCAAATCTAAGTATGGTGCATGATGGACATGTGATGTGTACTTGTATGGTTATGTTCTCTCAATCCGACTATCCAATTAATCATATTATTTTTTTAAAAAAAGTAAACGTAATTAGTCACATATTAAAATTCTTACATAAATTTAATAATAGCTATGATCATTTTTTTTTTAATTTTTAATAAGATAGAACGTGTGATCATTTTTGTTGTGTGGTTTTTTTTTTTTTTTTTTTGAGAAAGTTGTGTGGTGATTTTTATTGAGTATATGTGATTGTTTTTTGTTTTTAAATTTTATTTCATAGCTCATTAATATTAGTTTCTTAATATTTTGCACTCATAAACTCACTTAGATATATAGATGTGTTTGATTCATGTACAATTACAAAATGCATGACAAAATGGTAATTGCTAGTAAAAAATGGTAATTAATTAAAATTGTCTTCTTTTATTTTTATTTTTTCCACAAAATAAATCTGTCTTCTTTTATTTTTCCCACCCAAAATTTCCCACAAATTTGTTTCCCTCCTAACGTGTTTCACTTAGCTTTGGGAGTATCTTAGTCATTTTACAAGTTAAGAGGTTTTTTTTTTTTTTTGTCATTTTAGAGATTTCAGGGGTATTTTGGTTAAATTTACCTATATTTTAGGAATGAGTTTATCCATTAATTCTTCCTTAAAAAATTCACTAGTTTTTAATTTTTATCTGTTACTTATGAATGTTCATTAATTTATCGTTATCTCTTTCTATTTATTTTAATAAAAATACACTATCTAATCTTAATTTAAGATACTATTATTGTAATTCATTAAATTCTAATTAATTTTTCTTTTAAAAATACTTACAGTAATTACTCCATTAGTAATTTATTTATTTATTTATTTTTGTTTTGAGGAACATTTTAGTGATTAGTCTTTTTTTTTTAGCAAAAGTTTATCATTAATTTCTAGTAAAAAGATAAACTTATCAAGTTAGTATCATTTACCACACGTTTCTTTCATTAAAAAAAAAAAGGGCCACACATTTCTAATTCATCACTTTGCTTGCATAAAATTTCATTTCCCACTTAAAATTTTTCATTTTCCACACAAAAACATTTTATTTTCCCACCAATATTTCATTTCCCACTACACAAAACTCTCTTATTTTCTCTCTATCTCATACATTCACTCTCTCACACACACACATGCACAGATCTTGACATTCATATTCACACTCACGCACATAGCCTCTCTGACGCCAACGAGGAGAGACTAGCCCAACACTGATAAAGCTGAACCCAACTCAGCCTGTCGACTTCTCATACCCATCGGCGACCCATACCTAGCGCCGCCGAGCCCAACGCTGACAAGGCCAGTTCACAAGGTTTTTGGTGGTGGAAAGCGTACGTACTCTCTCTCTCTCTCTCTCTCTCTCTCTCTCTCTCTCTCTCTCTCTCTCTCTCTCTCCAGTATCAGATCTAAAAGTCGCTTTCCCTCCTCTCAATAACACTGGATTAGTGTCGATCACGTCGCCAACGAAGTAAACAAGCTTCTTTGTCATCCTCACCTTCTTGATCTATCTCCCTTCTTCATTGTCGTCTTTTGTTTTTTATTCATTTGGTTTGCTTCTTTGGTTTATTTTCTTCTTTATTTTTATTTTATTCTTAATTTATGTATTGCCTGCTATGTGAGTGTGTGACTGGTGAGAGCCTGATTCTACTGGCCCCTCACTTGATGGGTAGTTATTTTTTGAATTGAAGGGCATGGTTAAAAAGCTTTCTTGGAACTATAAGAAATTGTACAAATAGTCAAATATTACTCCAATAGCTGTCCACCACTCTTGTTTCATGGGAAATTGTTTATCATTCAATATCAATATTGTAGGCTCGTGGTCTCAAAGTTTTATTGGGTAGTCAGATAACATATTGGGCTTGGATAGAGGTTTAAAATAGCTTGGACATGGGCTAGTACCATAAACAAAAAAAAAAAAAAAAAAAAAAGGAATTTAAGTTCTAATTAAATATATTATGTTCTAATTAAACATATTGATGAAGTTTTTCACAAACCACTGGTTATATTTTAATTGGTTCATTCTTGTAGGTTGAAGTTAGCATAATAAAATTTACTTCAATTGGCTTCAATAAAAAATAAAGAAAATAAAATCAATTGCCACAGTCTCTTGCATGTCCTTAAGAAGCTTTAGGGTCTTGTTTCTTTGCTAGGCAATTAAAAAGGAACCTGAATTTGCAGCTGAGAGAGGTGCTTTGTAACATTAAGCTTTGATTGTTGATTGTGCTTTTACTTTCTACTCTATATTTTTGTTTGTCCTGTGTCTTGGTGATTGCATCTTTTTTTTTTTTTTTTTTTTAATATAGCAAAGATAGAAATTTTATTGGATCAAGTAACACCAGGCCAACGTAATATAGGAGGTAGACTATTGGCTAGGCATGAGTATGCATGTAAGAAACCTTTTGGCAACCTAACGAAGCTGTGCATACAAACATACTAACTACTACCACTGGTGTACATATTCTATTCATTGGCTTAGCCTTTGGTAGTCTTGTAGCAGTGTCATTGCCCCTCAAAGAATGTCGCTGGGGTGGGTTTGTTTTTGTCAAAGATGTACCTATTTCGTGTGTTCCATATAGCCCATGAAACAATAGCCCACACTTCCATTTCGCTCTTCGTCAATATGGGCATTAGTTCATGCACGAGACTGTAGAAATCCTCTGCAGATGAGCTTCGTTTCTGCAACTTCCCTTCAACCATCACCCAAACATTTCTGGCCATTGGGCACCCCCAAAGAGTGTGAGCCACCGTCTCATCATGTTGCTAGCAGATTGCACATGCCAGGTCTAGCGGGATCTTCCTTCGACATAGATTCGTGCGAGTTGGGAGCATGTTAGAGGACGCCCGCCAGACAAATGTTTTGATCTTGGGGGCTACTTGTAGTTTCCAAATATGGTTCCACAAGCTCTTATCCCGCTGTGCCGAAGAATGCTCCACCTTTTCCGTTTGCCTCGTACGGATCGCAACACGATAGGCCGATTTAACCAAGAATACGCCCTTCTTGTTTTCCTTCCATATTAGCTTATCTCGGTCAACTGTTGTACCCAGATTGATGAGTTGAATCTTTGCCACCGTGTGAGGCATGAACGTATGACTTAGTAGCTGTTGGTGCCATTGCCTTGTATCTGGGTTGAAAAGGTCACAGACCATCATATTTTTGTCTGCCTCAGGTCTGAGTTGTGGGGGGTCTGGGAGCCACCTGTGATCATTAATCTTGATGCCCTTCCCATCTCCCACTTTCCACACCGTGGCTGCCCGTATAAGGTCTCTAGACTCAAGCAGACTCCTCCACACAAATGATGGGTTGTTCCCCATCTCGGCCTCCATAAATGAGCAATTAGGGAAGTAGCGCGCTTTATATACCCTGAAAAATAGAGAATGACTCCCTTGGATCAGCCGCCAAGCTTATTTTGCTAGCATGGCAAGTGCATGAATGTCTCTAAAGCCCATTCCCCTTCAATCCTTCAAATTGCACAATTTACTCCATTAATCCAATGGATTTTCTTCTTGCTTCATGTTTGGCCCCACCAATATTTTGCTAATGCCGAATTAATCTCATCGTATATTTTGTTTGGGATTTTGAACATGCTCATGGAGTAAGTTGGGATTGCTTGTGCTACCGTTTCAATTAATACCTCCCTCTCCCCGCCTTTGAGATATTTTTTTTTTTCTTTCCATCCCATTACTCTTTTTGTTACCCGCTCCTGTACCTCCCTAAAAGTGCTCACCTTGGATTTACCCCCCACCGTTGGTAATCCAAGGTACCTCTCACAATTGGTCATGATTTGAGCTCCCAGCATGTTTTGGATTTCTAACTTCACTTGTGGTCTTGTGTTTGGGCAGAAGAAGAGGGTGGTTTTTTAACTGTTGATGGTTTGACCCAATGCTCTCTCATATGACTCCAAGATATCAAGCAGGTTTCGGCATTTAGCAGTTGTTGCCTCATAAAATAGTAAGCTATCATCTGCAAATAATAGGTGTGATAGCTTGACCCCACCATTACATGACAACACTCCTTTCAGAACCTGGTTTTCCATGGCTTTACCGATGAGAGAGGAGAGACCCTCGGCACATAGTAAGAATAGGTATAGAGACAAAGGGTTCCCTTGCTTGATTCCTCGGGATGGTGTGATGAAACCTCTAGCTTCTCCATTGATTAGAGTTGAATAGGATGCAGTGCGCACAGTTTCCATGGCTAGGTTAATCCATTGCTCTGGAAGGCCAATTTTTAGCATTATCCTTTGGAGGAACTCCCACTCTACCCCGTCATATGCTTAGCTAATGTCAAGTTTCACCGCCATGTGGCCATTTTTTCCATTTCTCCTGTTTCTCATATGATGGATCATTTCAAAAGCCATTGTAGTATTATCTGTTATAATTCTATTAGGCATAAAAGTACTTTGTGAGTTAGAAATAATATTGGGTTATATGGGCTTTATCTGGTTGGCAAGAAACTTAGAAATAATTCGTGATACAACATTTCCCAAACTAATTGTTCGGAAGTTTGTGATATATTCTGGATCGTTTTTTTTTTGTTGTTGTTGTTGGGATGAGAACAATATGTGTGTAATTCATTTTTCTTAGGTATCTTCTTGAGTGTAAAACAGATAATACAGCAGTAGTAACATCATGTCCAATAATATGCCAGAACTTTTTAAAAAAGAAAGGCAACATACCATCAGGTCCCGATGATTTCGATGGGTGCATTTGAAAAAGGGCAGTTTTCATCTCTTCCTCTGTATAGGGGCGGGTCAATGAGTGTGCCATACCTTCTGCCACCATCCAATCCATAGAATCAATTACATTTTAAATATCTAGAGAGGTGGAAGATGTGAATAGCTCTTTGTAGAACTCTTCTGCTATGTTGGCAATTTTATCCTCATCAGTGTGCCACTCTCCTTCCCCATCATACAACCCCACAATGTTGTTCTTTCTTCTTCGCTGACTCGCCTTTTGGTGGAAGAATTTTGTATTTTTATCCCCCGTTGGTAGCCATATGGATCTCGACCTTTGTCACTAAAATACCTCCTCATGGTGCAAGAGCTCATTTATCTCCTTCTTCACACCATATATCCTCTCTACATTCTGCCCATATCCTTCCTCCATCAGTGTGGTAAGCTCTCCTTGTTTTGCTTCAAGGCGAGTTCTAGTATTCCCAAATGTGACACGGCTCCAAGCTATGAGGTCCGTTTTGCATTTTTTTAATTTCTCAAAAAGACAAAACACAGGGCTACCATAAGGTTGTATCTGGTTCCATGACTCTTGGATTATCCTTTCGCAATTGGTGTGCACGACCCATTTCTTTTCAAACCGCTGGATTTTGTGTCGTCGTCTCCGAGGTTGAGTGGGTGGTGCCATGTCCAACATAATAGGATCATGATTAGAGTAGGTTATAGAAAGGTGACACACATTTTCTCTAGGGAAGATCTCACACCATTCCATTGTTGCAACTACCCTATTTAATCTTTCTTCAACAAAGGCTGCCCCCTTCCAACCATTCCTCCATGTAAAACGGTACTTATTGAATCCCATATCAACCAACCCACAATGGGGGAAAGTGTGTCGAAACTCAATCATTGGTGCCATTGGTCTCCTATTGCCTCCGTTTTTTTCGTTTGATTCCAACAGTTCATTGAAATCACCTAAACATACCCAAGGTAGTGATGCTCGAGCATGTAGGTGTCTCATGAGTATCCATGTTTCAGTTTTGTGTCCTCCTCCAGATGGCCATATATTCCTGTTAGTCTCTAAATTGGTGAAGTTGGTGTGTGGACGTTCACATCAATGTGGTTTGGTGAGTATGTTTGTGTGTCCACAGCCACATCCTCCTTCTAAAGTAGTGCCAATCCACCCCTATGTTCGTTGCATGACATAGCTAGAAAACCATATAAAACCCAATTCTGTCTTAATTGGCTTCATCTCTCTATCAGTTAATTTTGTTTCCATGAGGAACAAAATTGTGGGAGCTTTTTTCCTCACCAGTTCGGAGAGGACTTCAATTGTAAGGCGGTTCCTAAGCCCCCTGTAGTTCCAACTTAGGACAATCATTGTGATCGGCGGGGTTGAACATCAGCCTCCACCGTTGATAATTCTATTTGTCTTTTCCTTTCCTCGACTTTGAACCGCTTTGCATCATCATTCCCATGGTTACTGTTATCATTCTGTCTCTTTGTGCCTACGTTCAGAAGACTAGTTTGTGAGGGCTCGGGTTGTGTTTTGGCTGGGGATCATGTGGGTTTTTTCCGCATGTGTTTTGTTATTAGTTCTTTAAGTGGGTCATGTAGGGTTGGTGTGGCTAGGGTTTGAGGATCATTTTGTTTTGTGCCGTAACTAATTGGGACAGGGAATAAATTGTTAGCTTGATTCTCGGTGGTGTTAAATGTGTGGATTAAAACTAGTTGGGCCGAACTTGGAAGGTTGTGGCTGTCTGGATGTGGCTGTGTTAATATGGTGTTACAGGTTTGGGTATTGATGGGCTTTGATTTTGGTGGGATTGTAACTGATGCATTAGTTGTGGCCAGCTGTGGTGACGTGGTGGAAACGTGCATGGAGTTCATGGGACATGATTAAGGCAGTAAATGACATGGTTGAGGTTGCGAAGAAACCGGGCTAGCATTTACGTCTTTGTGTTTTGGCGAAATTTCGGTTTCAGGTTCTATTGGCATTTTGGTTTCGGTTTGCATTGGTTTCTCGTTTTCAAGCAGCGAAGGAATAGTGGTGTTTCATGGGTTTGCTGACTTCAGTTTGGATGGTTTTGAGCCCCTTCTGCTTCCACCATTCTCCCCCGTGTTCCTGCCTTAAGCCATTCTCCATAGGGTCGGTTTCCATTTTCGGCACTCACCAGTAATGGGCACTCCTTTTGGTCATGGCCTATCTGACCACAATTAAAACACCATCCCACCAACCTTTCATACCTGAAAGCCACTCGTGACGTCACTCCTTCCGGGCTAATCAGTGGACCTCCCCGCCGAAGTGGTTTATTGAGTGGGACCTTCACACGTATCCGGAAGAACTTGGATTGGTCTGAGCTAAAGGCTTTGTAGTCGACTTCCACCAATTCGCCTATACTCCTACCAATATCACTTTTGGCCTCTTCATTGATGAGATCGAACGGCAGACCCCACACTTGAATCCAAAATGGTTGTTTCAAGAAAGTTACAGATCTAACGAACATCCCTTTTTACAATCTTCGCAAAGCCAAGAGGTGGTTATCAAAGCACTAAGGTCCATTGTACCAAACCCACAATAGTTGGCTTTCCATCGAGAATTTGAACTATAAAAGCCCCTCCCCCACTTCAATTATCTTCATATCGTCACCCAGCTTCCACATATTATGCAGCAAGTTTTTTGCAGCCCGTAAATTTATTTGCTTCGATGTGAGAAATCTCCCTATGAGGCTTAGGGAGAATTCCTCCAGAATTTTCTCTCTCCTCACTGATCAGATAGACATAGCTTCGTCTTCCTCCATAGTGAGCTTCATGTCTGTATCCATTCCAGCACCTCAGATTCCATGGTAACAACTAGTTTCTACCTCCTCACTGTCCAGACATAACTACAACTCCTAGTGTATCCTGCTTATTTCCTTATATTAGTAGTTGCTTGACGTTAAATCTTAATTGATTTAACTTTTATAAGAAACATTTCTTTCTTTCATCAATCTTTTGTCATAGATTACAACTTTGCAGTAGAAATGGTAAGAACAATACCTGACCTAACTTTAGTCTTATAATGTTTACGATTTATTAGATATTAGATTACATGTTTTGGAGGCCAATTCTTGGCACTCATCTACTATCTTGGTTTTGAATGATTTGAATGATATATGAATTTTGACATCATGTCATAGGATACTTATATAAAAAAAATGGCATATCATAGGATGAGAAAGATAGGAGAATTCGAGAGCTATCTTCTGAGCTATCTTTAAAGCTGAGCCCTTTTTCTAGACAATCATTTTGTAAATATCCTGATGTTTATCCTAATTCAAGTGTTAACAGTACTGATCTATTTTATTTAGATAAGTTTTTTCGAGTTATAAACCTTGTAGGAGTCTAACAACATATAGGATATTCGGGAACATATCTGTGACTTTTTGAGGCCTAATCATGGACCTATTTGGTTGTTGATTTTTTATTTTTTAATACAAGATTGAAGTTTTTCATATGATTTGCAGGAACTCCAGCTGACTATACTTCTTTGGGAATTTCCAAAGCAATCTTTCCTTCAATTGTTGATCTGGTAGATCTCTGGTTATAATGCATGGTTATGGAATTTTCATTGGTTGCATTGCTAGAGAGGACAAACTGATACTATTAAATTGTATTGTGATGTTCCATCTAGCTAATTCTCTGAATGCCAATGAGCTTTAACTCAATTGGCACCTCCTCCCCTTGTAAGTGTAAGGTGGGGGGGGGGGGGGAGGGTGAGGTCGTTGGAAAACAATAGTGCCTGCATATGCAGCTTACCAATAAAAAAAAGTTTACATCTGACAAATTTCTTTGTTTAGTGGGCCTCTCTCTCTAATTTTGTAAACACCTCAATATGGAGCCATCATGACTTATAATGACACTGCAATTTCTGCTCTTAATTCAGATATTTTGCTTTAAAGTTTATTTGACTTCATTTTGTTGTCTAACTCTTTTGAGTTGAACAAATGTCTTGTGCAATCACTTGAGCAGGTTGCTTTTGACTAGAAGTTGTAGTTACTAAAGTTGTTTGATCTTTGCTATTTTTGCTAATGTTTTTCCCATTTCTGCATGTAGGTAGTTAGTGGCATCAACATGGGTAGTAACTGTGGTTATCACATGTTAGTCTTTCTTTGTGCCTTCTCTTTGAAATTTGTTGTTTTCTTAGGAATATAGGTTTGTTAAATTTGGGTTTTGATAGAGGTTGAAAATGATTGTAATCTTTTGGACATAATCTACTTGTAATTAATTGGCTATGCTTTATGCTTCATAGAGGTTATGCTTCATGCTATATTTGGTGTGATATGCTTTTTATAATGGTCAATGAAATGAATTTCTATGGGTAATGATTGTTTTTGTAATGAAAGATTGGATCTTGAATATGTTGATGGCTGTTGGGTGTTAAAACAATGAATATAACGTAAAATAAAGAAAGCTAAAATACTCAACAATGACATCTAGGTTATCCTAAGTAATTACAATTAGGTAGGAGAGCAGAAGGCAATTGCACTCTCAAAGCTTAAGATAAGCTGTTAATTTCTTAAAAATCAATCTTAAAATTAATGTTATTGACAACAATAAAGCCTTTAAATAGGTTATTCCTACCACTTTCCTAGGAAAAATAACCTATACTTAGAAAGATCAGGATTACTAATAGAAAAGAAAAAGTACTCAAGAACATCTAAACAAAATAGGGAAAAGACTCGGAACACAAAATAAGACTCATGGGCATTTAATTATAACCGAACTAGCAATTTTCTAACTCGAAATACTTAATTCTAAGACTCCAAAATAACTAAATCAGCCTATAAAGTTCAATGTCTCACTCGTTCAAATTTGTTTGAACCATGGTGTATGCTTTGATGGATTTTTTGTTTGGATTTTTTACTTTTCATTAATAATTGTGTCTTTAGAACCAAGACACTTTTTGGGACATGAAGATGTTGGGAAAATACATGTTCGTATCACATACAAAACATACGCAGCGGAAAATTAACGGATCTACTTCATTCGCAATTGATAACATGAACTTATGAAAGTTTCAGAATTTAAGAACAAGAAAGCGTACCTTGGTGCGGTGAAATTCAAAACCAAAAATTAGAAGCTCTTGGGAAGACTTTTAATCTTCACTCCAATTCCACTTAATGCCCAAGATGTGTAGTCTCTCAATCAGTTTCCAAGGAGAGAGAACAAGGGAGTGTCCAACACTCACATACAAACCATTTCATTCCTTGTGTAATCTTGATGAAAAACACTTATGAAAAGACTCATCAAAGGACTTCAGAAATTCTGTATGTTTCTCTCCTTATATACAACTGATTATCTAATTGGGCTAGCCTTTTGGGCCATACCAATTGGGCTCTAGTGTGTGGCTTGGAGTGGAACCAAAAGGGAACAAATAAGACTCTAGCTCCAATGGGCCTTGGGCTTTTCTATCAACTTTTGACAAGTCCAAAATTACCATTAATTATATTCAATACCACTATATGAATATAATTGCACTCTAGGCCTTATTAATAAATTATATCTCAAGACTTTATTATACATGCAACCCCTTCATTAAAATATTCGTAGTAATACAAAGTCATGAATATAGACTGCCACTTTGAAGATTACCACATCTTAATCATTGAGTACCCAGTTTAATCTTTTACGTTATTCATCATATATTTATGAAATCCAATTCCATAAATATATACTTTAGTAACTCCTTACTAAAGTGGTTGGGCCCAACTCTCTGAATAACCAAATCCATTAAACTTATCTCAAGGGAATATTTTATATCTCCATTAAGAGATTATGAATTCCATCTTGAGAATATATGTTCCATCAACACTAAATGCGGCTGCCCAACATACTGAGGTTTTGATCGTAACTTATAGATCTCACTCTTGATATATCAAAGCAACCTACATCTCATGATCAGGTCCATTATTCTCTCAGGATTTAGGGTTGATGTAAATAGAAGTCGTGAGATTTATTATTCATTTGACAGTCGTTAGGAGAATAATAAATCTTACAGTGGTCCAGTTCAATATGTCTTAACTCTTAAAACATATCAACATACCAACTAGAAATCTCTATTTCCATGATCAAGACAAATCATCTTAGTTGATATGTTATAGTCTTCGTAGATGAAACGCCCAATTTCATCACCGACTATAAACTACATTCTGAGTTTACAAAGAACTTGCAATTTATATCTTCTGTGACTAAATCAAATAAATCGCATACTATGCATCTCATGGACTAAGATAATGTCCCATTAGTTCATTTATAGATAGTCTCGTATAATTAAACAATTTAATTATTTATGACATGCCAATAAATTGGATTTTAGGGCATAAACCCCAACAGAAGAGCCTATGTCATGCTACATACGAATGGTGTTGCAGTGGAGAAATAGCTGATAAAATTAAATGAAGAAGCCTAACTAAATACATAGAACCATATCAAGTCCCAAACAAAATCATGGACAAGTCTTAACAGGCTTGATGAGCTAATATTCATATGCACTTATTGAGTAATCTTGGCTTGTATGTACTTATTGAATAAGCAAGATGAAAAGTCCTAAATCTCTAAGATTTTCTTGTCATTCTATTCAATCCATTTATCTTGTCATTCTATTCGATCCATTTATATGGACTTATTAGACTTTGTTGCAAGTAATGCATTATAAAAATGTCAAACTGTGATCTATATAGTGTACTTCTTTTGGCATGATCAGTTTCCTTCCCTGCTTTTTGTACTTGACTAATCATTTGGTTAAAACCTTGATCTGACTTCTGAGGACGAAATGAATTCATGGAATTTTGGAGATTTAGAGTTTTCAAATCAAATAAAAATCACAATTAATAAGTATGATTTAGTTTAGTTAGATTTCACTTGGTGATTTTTGATTGACGAAACGACATGCTCATGAAATATTAAGTGTTTGTTCTTAATGTTAACGATTGGAAATTGGAGTCGATTGACTTTGTTTGATATCTTTCACTCTAATATCCCAAGCAATAAGGGTCCTGATTAAATGTTTTATGTACAAGGAGTGGTAAGACCATAGATCTTTTGTTGTTGCATTGTGACATTGCCCATGAATTGTTGACTTATACCTGGTTATGCATTTGGGTGTCCCTACTAGCTCTCCTTCACTCTGTTGTGCTGTGTTGTGTTGTCTAAATTTTGGTTCTAAAGATATGTACTGATTTTCACTAATAGAAGTGGAATTTGATTGAACTAAGTCAAATTTTCGATGCTAATTTCTTTTTTTTTTTTTATGTTGCAGAGCAATTTTGGATTCTAGTATTTGATATTGTTGTGTCCTAATTATTGCATTTCTTTTTTGTATGTAAGATGTTCCTTCGATCCTACAATCCCCCAACTCTCCAAAAAGCATTAGCTACATCCCATCCACCAAGCAGCTTATAAGTTTTATGTTGGTGTTTGAGGACATTTTGTGTACAAAGAACTATATTTGAACAAACACATTTTTTGCAAGTGTTGAAAAATATTTTGAAACACATTGAAACTTTGATTATAGTATTAGCTTAATTTAAGTGTTGAAGGACTTTTTGTGTACAAAGGACCACATCTTTCTTTTGTTAATTTTATGATGATGGTTATAGACAATGTTATGTATTTGATAATATATTTCTATGTTAATACATTGTTAGTTTGGAGACATTTGTGGTGTTATCTAGTGACATTTGTGGTATTGTCTTAGTGGAGCATAAATTATTACAGGTTATTTGTATTAGTAATGTGGTTTTAGAATCCAGGAGGGAAAAAAAAAAAACTTATAGCGGTGGGCAAAAACTGCCATTGAAGGACTAAAATTATGATATAATTAAAGACCTATAGCGGTGTTTATAGCCCGTCGTTAAAAGTTGCATAGAGTCTATTGTTTAATAAGCCCTATAGCGGTGCTTATTGCCCGCAGCTAAAAGGTCACTTGACTCGAATGGTAACCTCATATAGCAGCGGTTTTGAGCCCACCGCAATAGACTAAAAACGCTGTTAAATGGCCAATCTGTTGCGGCATTTTTTGTTATCGCCGCAATAGATCTATAGCGGCACCGCAACAATGGTGGGTAAAACTGCCGCAATACCACCTGCCGCTAAAGGTCAAATGGACCTTTAGCGGCAGTTTTTTAGGCTTTTGCTGCAGTTTTGGCCCGCTGCAATAGTACAGATTTTTGTAGTATAGAGATGGCAACTCACTGTAGCTAAGTGTAAAAATTTTTAGCATTTAAGAGCTTTGATGTAGGAATATTTTTGTGTGTTGGTTGTTAAATTTGGCTTTTTAACATTTTTGGCATTCTTGATATGAATGCTCTTATGATTTTTTTTTTCCTTGTGTGGGTGTCTATAACTTATTATTCCTTTAAGTATGTATAGTCTCATGTCGCATACACACCAAGAAATTATATGTTTTATTCTCTAAAATAGGGTATAGTTTCAATTTCATTCCCTTAGATATGATAGTGTCAATTTAGTCCTTTTGACTCCAAATTGATTTAATTATTACTCTTACCAAAACATCGAGAATGGAAATTGATGCCCCCATAAAGTTAAGTTTTGGTACTCATGTTAAGGGAGCATATGACCTGCAACGAATGAATACGCTATCCCTATAATGTACAAGAGGCGGCTTGATAGAAAATAAAATATGACGCAACTTGTTGAAAGCAAACTATTGATATGAAAACTCTAGAAATATATTGGATATACTCATTTTTGCAATTTTCATGACAACCCAACTAAATTATGCCACATAATCAATTATAATTTGTTTTACAGAATAATCTTAATTAATTAGTTCTAATCAAATGTACAATAACACCCATCAATGAGAATTCGACAGCAATGGAAGCAACTGCTGGTGGTTGGGATTTTGGGGCAAACAATGTCTCGGTGTAGCAAAGACTCTTGGTACAGAAAATTAATTTTATTTTTATTTTTGGGTGGTGTGACTAGGACTATGATTGAGATTTGATTCAATTAGTTTTGGGCACATGGCACTATATTATTAATGTGAGAGGGCCACTGGACATAGTTGACTTGATTCCTATGGTTTACTGAATGATATGTAAACCTAATATCAGTGAGAATTGCATTTCATAAAGAAGGTAACATGAAATTACCCTTTGGCCTTGAATTTTTTGATAGTTAAGAATAATTATATTAAGAAACCCAATCAGGTAAATTGGAGATGATTATGGACCCATCCCAATTACAAAATGCTGCCAAGAAGCAATATTATGGCCAAAAAATGTAAGTTTCTAAGTACAAAACTGAATTCCCAGCAAGGAATCACCTTCAAATTAAACATAGGAGAGGCTATGGTGTGCTAAAAGCTTCAGATCAAGGAGGGCTGCGTTGACTTCACCAAGAAGAGGCTCCAAGGGTGGAAATTTAGAGGAATGAACAAACAGGACCTCAACACTATCATTCCTACAAACAGCAGCCACTTTTGAGAGATTAGGTCCGTTTGCAACATCAAAATTTATCTTGACCCAACCTTGGGAAGGGGAAGCCACTTGGAAATTCTTGGGCCTTGATTATACCTTTTGTATGGTGGAAAAATCGAGTACAAATCCAAAGCCAAGGCCCATATAAGTTAGACCCTCCCAGATCGTAACAAACAAGTGATGGGGGGTCCGAGCACAGTACAGTTCAAACCAATCCAAGGCATCATCGAGAACGTCATATAGTGCCTTGGGGATATCTGCCCACCGAGCATAGATTTGGAGGTTGGCACAAGTTCCAACGGAGTCAATTCAGAAATGTACGGTAGGTCCTATCCGATTAGGAATATAGGTCAGAATGGGGCCCCCTGTTTTGGGAAAAACCACCGCTTATGATGGCAAACCCACTAAGGGAAGGCTATAAAAGGGGGAAGAGATGGTGTGAGAGGGGGTTGGAGAATTTGTGAGAGAGAGAGAGAGATACACGAGAGGGAAAGAGAGAAGAAACAGTTAAAGAGAAGGAAGCTTGGCACCTAGCCCAAGGCTCCGCAGGAAACACTCGAGAAAGGGGGGGTAAGGTCTAGGCTTGGCCATAAGCTTCTTCTTTTGCGTTGTTAAGTTAAACTCAAAGGGATTTACCTATAGTAGGGAACTATCAACCCACTTTAAACAAATAAATTGGGAGCTCAACCTCAAAGGACCCAGAGTCATTTGGGCCGGACTCATACAATTGGCACCGTCTGTGGGAAATCTCCTACTCAGCTGAAGATCCAGAGCTAGTTTAACACTGCCCAAGATGGAGGGGCTGCATGCAGGAGAAGGGTCGGTAGGCCCTAGGGGCAATTGTTTAAGAGCCTCGTCTCAATGCCAAAGGAGATTGGAAAGGGAATGAAAAGGGAGCAGGATTGCATGCAAGATGGGCATGAGCCAAGGCTAGATTCGGATGAGGGATCTTCATAAAGGGAAAGATTGGTCTCTTACATTCCCGAGCATTCGTACCGAAGTGAACGGGACCAAGAGATAGCAAACCTATGAAAGTAGGTCAAGGAGTTAGGAATAGAGATTTGGGTCCGACGCCGTAGGAGGGGTCGTGAGGTGTTGTCTAGTGATCCCGACTATACTGACAGCAGCACAGTTGGATCTTCCCACTGAAGTGATTCACAGCGATCAAAAGATAGGTCCAACGAAACTATAGAGCGTTGTTCTGACACGCCAAAAAGGGACAAGCACGAGCACCCTAGTGTAGCCCTGGATGCCATGAGCTGAGCCCTTCAGAGAGTTGTCCGGTCACCATTCTCTGACAAGATAGAACATACTAAGATGCCGAGGTGTTTCAATCATCCACCGTTTACCTGCTACGATGGAAAAACCATTCCAGTGGAACACATGAGCCATTACATTTAGATGATGTCCTTGTATTCTTGAAATGATGGGTTGATGTGTAAAGTATTCCCGTCTAGCCTTGGCCTCACAATGATGAGGTAGTTCAATGGTTTAAGGAAGGGTTCCATACATAACTTTGGAGAACTGATTTAGGCGATTGGGGCCCAATTTATTACCTGTAGTCGGGTCCCTCAGTCCATCGACGCATTGATGTCTATAAAGATGGGCAGTGGGAAGACCCTTGATCCGAGGCATCACTTAGAACGTCATATAGTGCCTTGGGGATATCTGCCCACCGAGCATAGATTTGGAGGTTGGCATAAGTTCCAACGGAGTCAATTCAAAAAAGTGAGGTAGGTCCCATCCGATCAGGAATATAGGTTATAATGGGGCCCCCATTTTGGGAAAAACCACCACTTATGAAGGCAAACCCACTAAGGGAAGGCTTTAAAAGGGGGAAGAGACGGTGTGAGAGGGGGTTGGAGAATTTGTGAGAGAGAGAGAGAGAGAGAGAGAGAGAGAGAGAGAGAGAGAGAGAGAGAGAGATACAAGAGAGGGAAAGAGAGAAGAAACAGTTAAAGAGAAGGAAGCTCAACACCCAGCCCAAGACTCCACAAGAAACACTCGAGAAAGGGGGGGGGTAAGGTCCAGGCTTGGTCATAAGCTTTTTCTTTTGCGCTGTTAGGCTAAACTCAAAAGGATTTACCAATAGTAGAGAACTATCAACCCACTTTAAACAAATAAATTGGGAGTCCAACCTCAAAGGACCCAGAGTCATTTAGGCCAGACTCACATAATTGGCGCCGTCTGTGGGAAATTTCCTACTCAGCTAAAAATCGGAGCTAGTTTAACACTGCCCAAGTTGGAAGGGCCATATGTAAGAGAAAGGTCGGTAGGCCCTGGGGGCAATCATTCAAGAGCCTTTTCTTGGGGTCAAAGGAGATTGGAAAGGGAACGAAAAAGGGAGCAGGACCGTATGCAAGATGGGCATGAGCCAAGGCTAGATTTGGATGAGGGATCTTTGCAGGGGGAAAGATTGGTCTCTTACATTCTCGAGCATTCATACCGAAGTGAATAGGACTAGGAGATAGAAAACTTACGAAAGTAGTTCAGGGAGTTAGAAATAGAGATCGGGGGTCGACGCCGTAAGAGGGACCGTGAGGTGTCATCTAGCGATCCCGACTATACCGATGGCAGCATAGTTGGATCTTTTCAAAGAAGTGATTCACAGTGATCAAGAGATAGGTCCAACGAAACTATAGAGCATTGTTTTGACACGCTGAAGAGGAACAGGCATGGGCACCCTAGTGCAGCCCTAGATGCCGTGAGCCGAGCCTTCAGAGAGCCGCCTGGTCACCATTCTTTGACGTGATAGAACATACTGAGATGCCCAGGCGTTTCAAACATCCACCGTTTACTACTACGATGGCAAAACCAACCCGGTGGAACACGTGAGCCATTACATTCAGATGATGTTCGTGTATTCTCGAAATGATGGGTTGATGTGCAAAGTATTCCAGTCCAGCCTTGGGCCCACAGCGATGAGGTGGTTCAACTGTTTAAGGAAGGGTTCCATACACAAATTTGGAGAACTGATTTAGGCATTCAGGGCCCGATTTATTACCTGTAGTCGGGTCCCTCAGCCCATTGACACATTGCTGTCTATAAACATGGGCAGCGGGAAGACCCTCTGTTCTTATGCCAACTGGTATAGGGAGTTATACAATGAGATAGGTAGGGGGAACGAGCAGGTCGCAACGAGCACATTCAAACTGGGGCTCCCTCAGGAGTCAAAATTAAGGGAATCCCTGACTATGCAGCCTCCTGAGAACATGCATCAATTCATGAGGAGGATCGAAGAGCATAAAAGGCTGGAGGATGATTGGCAACAGAGCAAGGGAAAGGCACTGGCAACCTCCTAGTATAACAGGGACCCGCAGCCCGGGGGCTTTCAGCAGAGGATGAGGAGGAAGTCCAGGGCAGTAGAGCCCGAGGTTCGAACTGGAGGTATAAATGTAGTGTTTAAGGAAGATTCTTGAGTGAATAAAGAACGAACCATACTTTTAGTGGCCAGGTAAGATGGGTGGGGACCCTTCAAGAAGGAACTAAAGCCTATATTACACTTATCACCGGGAGAAGGGGCACACCACCGAATAGTGTAGAGTGTTTAAGGATCATTTGGAACAGCTTGTCAAGGCAGGGCACATAAAGGAGTTTATAGTCTGACAAGGTGGTAGTATGATTAGGCAAACATCAAGAAACCGAGGGAATGTACTCCCTTCACCCTTGGGGATTATTGAAGTCATCCTTGCAGCCTCTATCGGTACAAGGATAAGTTGCCGAAAAGGGATTTTGAGTATTACCCCATAACAAGGGTTGAAAGCCATTGGCCCACCAGAGAAGAGGCTGAAGCCAAACAAAGAGCCGATCACTTTTAGGGATGATTCCTAGAGGGGATGTCCCAGCCACACGACAATGCTCTAGTCATGGCATCGAAGATTAGGGGCTTTCTTGTTAAAAGGGTGTTAGTAGATCAAAGGAGTAGGGCTGAGATAATGTATCCGGACCTTTATAAGGGCTTGGGTTTGAAACTAGAGAATCTAGCCAAATATGACACACCCTTGGTGGGGTTCGATGGAAAAGTGGTGGTGCTAGAGGGGCAAATTTCACTCCCTGTTACGACCGAAGGGAAGGAGATGATGATAAATTTTATAGTGGTCAATACTTTCTCTCCTTATACGGAAATTTTAGACCAGCCATGGATTCATGCCATGGGAGTAGTGCCGTTTACACTGCACATAAAGGTCAAGTTCCCTACCGAGGATGGAATCGTCATGGTCTAAGAGGATCAACAAGTCGCACGACAATGCTTGGTCGCTGCGATCAACCACGAGATCAAACTGAAGGAGCAAGCGGAACTCGAGCTGTTATAGCGATTAATGGAACCCGTAGGGGACACCGAGATTGATAGTGCAGAGGAGTTGATCCATAATAGAATCCTCCCGTAAGAGGACAGATATTTTTAGGTTGGAAAGAGTCTACCATCGGAAGACCAAGTTGCTGAAACAGGAAGGGACTATTAAAGAGGTGTTTTTCCAAGAATGGCTGTTAAATATGGTGGTAGTAAAGAAGAAGAATGGGAAGTGGAGAGTTTGCGTGGATTTTACCGATCTGAACCGAACATGCCCGAAGGATCCTTTCCCCGTCCCGAAGATCATCCAGTTAGTTGACACTACTTGTGGGCACTCGAGGATGAGCTTTTTAGACACTTTTCAGGGGTACCATTAGATTGCCTTAGACCTCGAGGAGCAAGAGAAGACGTCTTTCATAACACCCGAGGGAAATTATCACTACACGGTGATGCCCTTTGAGCTGAAAAATGCTGGAGCCACCTACCAACAGTTGGTCACGAGAATGTTCAGGTATAAGATTGGAAGTATGGTCGAGGTTTATATCAACGACATGGTAGTCAAGAGTAGGAAGGAGAAGAGGCATGTCATGGACTTGAACGAAACATTCAAAATCCATAGGCGACACAAACTTCACCTTAACTCCAGCAAATGTGCATTCGGTGTAGGGGCTAGGAAGTTCTTAGGGTACATGATCACTAATCGGGACATTGAAGTGAATCTGGACCAGATCAAGGCCATACAATAGTTAGTTCCTCCAAGTAACCTAAAAGATGTGCAAAGACTCACGGAGATGATTGCAGAGTTAAATCGATTTGTCTCAAGGTCGGCAGACAGATGCAGACCATTCTTTCAATTTCTAAAGAAGTGGAAAGGGTTTCAGTGGACCGTGGAGTGCAAGGAGGCATTTCAGGATTTGAAGCATTATTTAATGAGCCCGCCTATCTTGTTCAGTCCTGAGCCTGAGGAAGATCTGTATATGTACTTGGCAGTCTCTAATGATGCGGTGAGTACGGTGTTGCTGAGAATTCGGGATGGTGTGTAGTGGCCGGTGTATTATATCAATAAGAGAGAAAAAAAAATCAAATTTTTGAAAAACAAAAGGATGAATTTTTTTTTTAAATAGGTTAAGGATAATACTTCAAGTGCAAAATTTTCAAACTCGAAATCCCAATTTTTCAATTCAAAATTTTCATTCCCAAGATTAAAAATTTCACATTCTAAATGCCCAATTTTTAAATTCAAAATCCCCAAAATTTCAAGTTGCAAAAAAATTTCAAACCTCAGATTTCATGCACAAAATTTCAAGTTTCAAAGCCCAAGCCTTAAGTCTCAAAATTTTAAATTTAAAAATTTTCAAAATCTCAAGGTTTCAAATTCCAAATCCTAAGTCTCCAAAATCTTAAGTCTCCAAATTTCAATTTTTGATTTCAAAATTTCCAGTGTCCAATTCCAAGCTTCAAAAATCAAATCTTTTTCAAAACAAGAAAAAATCTTTTTCAAAGAACCATCAAGAAACAATCAAAGTTATCTTGATGAAAATGAAAAAAAGTTCGAATCAAGAAGAGATAAATGAAAATCATACATATAAAAAATGCAAGGGAACAACAAAACATTCATCAATTAGACACTAATTTCAAATTTTGGTTTTTGCTGGCAACAAATTGGTTTCAAGGATGAGAAACCCTTGGTTTCCACAATCAAGATTAGATCCATTGGTCGCAGACATTTACGTAGTCAAGATCAAGATCGTGGTCGCCGACATTTCCTTAGTCAAGATCAGATCCATTGGTCACAGACATTTACGTAGTCAAGATTAAGATCGTGGTTGCAAACATTTCCTCAGTGAAGATCAGATTCATTAGTCGCAGGCATTTACGTAGCCAAGATCAAGATCATGGTCACAGACATTTCCTTAGTCAAGATTAGATCCATTGGTCATAGACACTTGCGCAGTCAAGATCAAGATTGTGGTAGCAGACATTTCCTCAGTCAAGATCAGATCCATTGGTCGCTGGCATTTACATAGCCAAGATCAAGATCGTGGTTGCAAACATTTCCTTAGTCAAGATAAGATCCTTTGGTCACAGGCATTTACGTAGCCAAGATCAAGATCATGGGTGCAGACATTTCTTCAATAAAGATTAGATTCATTGGTTGCAGGCATTTATGTATCCAAGATCAAGATCGTGGTTGTAGACATTTCCTTAGTCAAGATCAGATTCATTGGTTGCAGGCATTTACGTAGCCAAGATAAAGATCATGGTCGCAGACATCTCTTTAGTCAAGATCAGATCCATTGGTCACAGGCATTTACGTAGCCAATAAAATGATTGTGGTCGCAGACATTTCTTCAGTCAAGATCAGATTCATTGGTCACAAGCATTTATGTAGCCAAGATCAAGATCGTGGTTGCAGACATTTCCTCAGTCAATATCAAATCCATTGGTCATAGACATTTACGTAGTCAAGATTAAGATCGTGGTTGCAAACATTTCCTCATGAAGATTAGATTTATTTGTAGCAGGCATTTACGTAGCCAAGATCAAGATCGTGGTCACAGACATTTCCTTAGTCAAGATCAGATCCATTGGTCATAGACACTTACGCAGTCAAGATCAAGATCGTGGTCGCAGACATTTCTTCAGTCAAGATCGGATTCATTGGTTGCAGGCATTTACGTAGCCAAGATCAAGATCGTGGTCGTAGACATTTCCTCAGTCAAGATTAGATTCATTGGACGCAGGCACCTATGTAGCCAAGATCAAGATCATGGTCGCAGACATTACCTTCATCAAGATCAGATTCATTGGTCATGGGCATTTACGTAGCCAAGATCCAGATCATGTTCGCAAAAATTTCTTCAATCAAGATCAAATTCATTGGTTGCAGGCACCTACGTAGCCAAGATCAAGATCGTGGTTGCAGACATTACCTTCGTGAAGATCAGATTCATTGGTCGCAGGCACTTACATAGCCAAGATCAAGATTGTGGTCACAGACATTTCCTCGATCAAGATTAGATCCATTCATCCCAAGCATTTATGTAGCCAAGATCAAGATTATGGTGCAAACATTTTCTTAGTCACGACTGGATCCATTGGTCGTAGGCATTTACGTAGGCAAGATCAAGATCGTGGTCGCAGACACTTCTCGTCAAGTTCAAGTCCTTTGGTCATAGACACTACCTTCGTCAAGATCGAGATCGCAGACAATTCCTTCTTCAAGATCGGAATTACAGACAATTCCTTTGTCAAGATCGAGGTTCAAAAGCCCCTTGTTCGCAGACAACTCCATTATCAAAATCAGGATGAAAAAGCCTCTTGGTCCAATCAATTGTCAAGAATCGTTTCCAAAGTTCATTAGCTATCAGTTAGATCAAGTATTTTCATTTTTGTCAAAAGGTAAGGCATTAGTTCTATGTTCCAAAGTTTTAGGTTCGAGGGCTAGGTAATCTTTGAAAATTCAACCTCAATTAAATCATGGCCACTAAAATCAGTGTCTTTGTTTTACATTGACATTTGGTTTCCAAGCTCTATCAATGAGGGGCATTTTGAAGATACTCGATTTTGCACCCATGATTTAATCAAAGAAGATGACTGGAATGACCATCCATGTACCCCAAAAATCATGGTTGCATTACACGCATTAATTCATTCATTGCATATCATAAAATAATCTTAAGATTCTACAGTCACAATGGCATGTTCGGTTTTCAAATCGGATTGTTGGATCGAAAGATATCGCATGATCAAGTTTGCATGGTCAGCATGCATTGTGTCTAGGTAGAGTCGACCACGCATGATTAGTTTAAATTAATTTTGATTGGTTAAACAGTTAAAATTAATTAAATAATTTTGTGATTGGTTGATAATTAGTGTCTAAAATAAGATTGCTTGCATAGGAATAAAATGGATAATTAGATAACAATAAAATTGTGGATAATCTGAACTTTATCAAAGTTTATTTTAGGGTATTTATCTACAAGATAATTTTTCCTGAAAAGACCTGAATTATCCAGAAAAGAGATAAAAATCTTAGAATACAGATTGAAAACACGTCGAAGAGCAAGGCCTGGTTCAAGAAAACCTAAAAAAGGAGTCCAAAACGCACCCGAACATGAAAGTGCGATCGGCACCCAAGAGTACCATTCAGCACTTTAAAAGTGCCGAATTGCACTCTTTTTGGCTTTGGCCCAATTCTCTTTAGGTGCCAATAAGGCACACCATTTTCAACTTTTTAGCAAAAAGACGCATCTCGATTTGCATTCTACCCATCGTTGCTTATTTTTTATGCATTCCAGTCTCTATAAATAGGGACTGCATCTCAAAATTTAGCACAATCTCAAAATTTAGCACATTCTTTACGTTCAAGGAGAGACACCCTTTCACACTCTTAAATCTCTCACTCCCCTTTTCTAGTATTCTCTCTTAAACTAGGGTTTATAGGTTTTAAAGATAATTGCATAAATTTCTATAAACCCTAAAATATCCTCTCAAGAAGAAGAGTGCTCCATGCAAGAGGTTATTTCTTAACCTTTTTTCTTATGCTTCTCTTGTTGTGATGATGCATGTTTATTTTTTTAGTTTAGTAGTTTCAAATATTCATATCATGAATTATTGTTTTATTTCAAGCATGATCTTGAATCTTTTATAATTGTTTTGATCTCTTTCTTAATTTCAAAGATCTACATGTAATCAATTCTTTTTCTTAAAACTAAAAAAACAAATTTGCATCTTTGTTAGATGTAGATTTGAATTTTTCTCAAAATAAAACATATTTGCTTCTTCATTAGATGCAGATTTGAATTTTTCTCAAAATAAAACGGATTTGCATCTTTCTTAGATGTAAATTTGAATTTTTCTCATAATAAAACTAGTTTGCAACTTCATTAGATGTAGATCTAAATTTTTCTCAAATTAAAAACTAATTTGTATCTTTCTTAAATACAGATCTGATTTTTTTTAACATAGCAAATTTTGAAGTAAAGAAAAAGATCATGAATGGTTATGTTTGTTGTGTTTGCTTTATCTATATAGCATAAATTTGTTTCTTGAATGAAATCCTTTTCATAAAAAAAAAAAAAAAAAAAAATCTTTTTCATATTTTCTTTACACATATAAAAACATATTTGATTTTTTTTTAATACATAAATCTAATTTTTTATTATCACAAAAAATTTGATCTTTTACAAATTAAAAAAAAAAACATTTTTTTTAAGTTCTCAAAAACAGATTTGATATTTTTTTCAAATTAAAAGACTTTGTTTTAATTAAATAAAAACATATCTGAATTTGTTAAACAAAGAAGTGTATACATTCATAAATAAACTTATGTGATTTAATTTTTGTTTTACATGTGCAACATATCATTCATAGCATGCATAAAAAGGGATACATAGGTCACAACAGTCTAGAAGACCAGACTCTGTTTGGGCAGAATGAGTGCTTAATATCTTCCCATTCCGTCACCTAGCCTCCGAATTTAGGTCTTTGGATAAGTAGATCTAAGCCTTGTCTTTATTTATATCTTGGATAGTTTGTAACTAGGACAAAAAGCATTGTAATTATTTGGCAGTTTGTAACTAGGACCCAAAGCCATGTAATTTTTAATTTTTCAAATATGTATTTTTTTATTCAATTAATGATAAAGGAACAATTCAATCATGTATTTATATTTAGTTTTTCTTATTTTTTGTATAAAAAAATAAGTGGTGACTCCACACCACTTACCCAAAGAGAAAGGTATCATAAAAAGTACTAAAATCTCTTTTTTTTAAAGCACCTAATTTTCCGGTCTCTCATAGTGGCGACTCCACTGGGGATGTCTGCTTGCTCACTTCCAAGTGCAGGAGATCGTAGCAATATAATTCTCAGAGTACCGAGGTTGAACCATAAGGAGCAGGGTAAATTCAAAGACAATATAATTTGGGTAACAATTTGGGTGAAGAAGAAAAATATTTTTGCTTGGTGATTGTTAACAAGAATAATAATAAAAACTGATTTAAATCAATAATGTAAATACCAGGGCATCGGGGTGTTTCCCTATATCGATATGAAACTCTTTGTGATCTAAGAAATTATATATTTCATAATTAATTGTTCTTATACAATTAAATGCTTATGATTCGGTTGAACTGAGACAATTCAAGAACGCAAGATAACCTCGATTAATAATGCGGTTAGAAAAGTTTTCAGAAAAACTCATTCACTTTAAAACCTGGTTTTTATTTGAAACTGTTAGAAATCCATCTAAACAATAAGAAAAACATGATTGAACTTATTGAAAGCATGGAAGAACTAATACATCAAAAGAAATCTAATTGAAAAATCAAATATGTCGTTGATAAAATCCTAGAAAGAATCATATTGAATATTCATACCGTATAGAAGAAACATAACCCCTAGCCCTAGCAAAGAGTTTAGGTTGCCATTAGAGAATTAAAAATACAAGGTTTTCTCTACCACAATTCGTTCTCCTAGCCTCCCTTCCAAACCCTAATGTCCAAGTGTCAAAAGAAAAATAAAACTTTTTCTATTTTTAATTTCCGTCCAGGTTTTCAGCAATAACTTGTGAGTTAATTTCGGCCTTCAAAAATTGAGAATTTCGAAAAACTCAAAACTGGAAAGTTGTAGATATTTAAGTCATGGTTCCAACCATCAAGTCTTGTGTTAATTGGATTTTTGAGAAGAGAGATACACCCAAAATACTGATTAGTGCTCAAATCAGATTTTTCCTTTTCAGATTTTGCCTCTTTGATTTCTTTCCTTATTTGAAGCTTCCAATCATGGTAGACGATCTAAACACTCCAGCTGCACCTCCTTAGACATTTAAGCATGGTCCTTTAGTTCCACTTTAATTCTAGTTTGGCCTCCATTCTCTCACAAATTCCTGTAAACTCGTCTTTCTCACATGATTTCCTAAAAGTAGAAAATTACACACAATGAATGGCATCTTATTCAAGAAATTATGTAAAGATAAATAATAGAGACTAATGCAAATCATGACTTAATTATACAAATTAAACATAGTAATAAGGAGATAACGCCCATATATATATATATATATATATATGATAAGTATACATTTTAAGGCGTTATCACACCCACCAACTTAAATCTTGCTAGTCCCTAGCAATCCACAAAGCACCCATGTCTACTAAAAGTGAAAAATTAAAACTAAGATATAAGCGACTTTCGTAGGCTACACGACTGCACTTCCCATGTGCAGAAAGTCTTTGAACCCCTAGGTCACCCTAGTGGACGAGTTTACTCTCGTGAGGGTTTGCAGTGACTCTACCACAAAAGTCAAAGGTTTACTGAAAATTCCTGCAACAAATGTTAGTCTGCTTTATCATTATATCAGACAAATGAACTTTTAATTTTTAGTTGGGATACTATTCATCATATTAAAGAGTTTTCACTAGCTTCACTTTTGGAGTGTGTGTGTGTGTGCATAGCCCATCCAATCAAACTATCTTTTCCAAACATGCATAGACCAAGAATAATCTAGATATGAGCCTCTACTCCAAAACCTCTCTTAAGTCATCAACACTCTGAAAGAGCACACATAGAAGTAATGGTTTCTCTCTTCAAATCATATGTGAACAAAAAGGAAAGAAGAAGTTTTAAGAATATCACATGTGTATACAAAAACAGCCACTACTACAACTGAAAAAAGATCTCTTGAAAAGGATGTTGAATTCCTGGAAACATGAGGTTAATACCATTCTCATCCTTAGTTTTTATCCCAAACACATACTAGCCATGCACCTTTAGGATCAAGTAGGACTTTAAGCTCAGTGGTAGTATAATCTTATGGCTAGAAAAAGAAAAACTGCTCTCTTTGAAATATGAGGTATATGAATCAAATGCAGAAAATTCAAACCAAACCGAACTCATAGTGATAACAACCAACTTGAATCAAAATAATCTTTACTCAACCATATAACCCTTCTGAAATACTGAAAGATGTGTAAAACACCAATGATTTATTGATTGATTATGTATGTCTCCTCTTTCTTTTTTTTCTTTTTCTTTTTCTCTCTTCTTCTTCTTCTTCTTCTTCTTCTTCTTTTTGAAGAAAAGAGAGACAATGGTGGTATCTAAACACATCAATTGCTCAAAACTTGAACCCCCAAGAGAATACCCATAAATAAAAATGTTTTGTGGTATTGTAGAAGTACTTCTCATGGCTCAAATGATGGTGACAATGGTTAATGTAAAGGTAGGCTGAATATATGTTTAGCTGGTGACAAAAAATTGGTGGTCTTAGGCTCTCATCTCCTAAAATTCCACATAAACCAACATGCTTAAGGACAAAAATAAGTAGGATCATGGTATATCTCCCCATAATGTTTCCAATAGTCAACCAAAAGACATAGAGATCTTTTACAAAAATTGAAGCGTATGAGAGAAATTTAAGATCATGGTTTATCTCCCCATAATGTTTCCAATAGTCAATCAAAAAATATAGAGATCTTTTACAAAAATTGAAACACATGAGAGAAATTTAAGAGTTCAAACAAAAATATACTCTCACAAAGAAAAGTAAGGCTCAAGAACTCTCTATATGGGTTGAGTTTCAACTTATATCTAGCTTGTTCATGATTCGTGCATATCCAACATCCAACCGTCCGTTAACCTGGCTATTGTGCTCAAAAGTTTCCAATTGTGCTCTTCATGAAAGAATCTTAATAGAGCAAATAGTATAACCAAATCAGCATTATTCATTCCATCACATGATATAAAATAAAGCTTATAACTCTTCTGCGTTCAAATTCAAGGGATTTTTTTTTTTTTAGAATTGAAAAGTTGCAACCCAAAAGAAAGAAAGAAAAAATCATGCAAGGTGCAGCAAAATGTGTAGACCTCTCCCCCCAACTAAAATATTACATTGTCCTCAATGTATCAAAGCCAAAATAAATTCAAGTATAAAGGGAAGAAGTTACCTTAAGCATTTAAATTGTTTTTTTTTTTTTTTGAAATTTCTTTCACACCTGCAAATGTTAGCTCACAAAAAAAAAATAATAACAAAAAAAAAAAAAAGAATAAAAAAAACAAAAACAAAAGGCAAAAAGAAAAATGAAACAAAGAAAAAAAAATATGGTACAATTTCATAAGGCTCTTTTAGATTTTACGTAGCATCCCAATAGGCAGGGATCTCAAGTGACATAGTCTCCTCCTCTGGTATAACTCCCCCTAAGTATGGTTTTAATCTTTGTTCATTTACTTTCAAAATCCTACCATCCCTAGGGTCCTAAACTACTACAACCCCATGTTTAAACACTTTCCTTACAATGAAAGGGTCATCTCACCTAGGTTTTGACTTACTTGAGCCCAAATATGCATATTTAAGATTATCGAGCAGCGGCTTAAGCTCCAGCTGTGGTGCCTCTTCACTTGAATGCACGAGCTTTTTTTCATTTTCTAGTAGCTCCTTAAAGCAAGGCTTCTATCCTTTATTAATTGCCATTATTTGTTGTTCTTCCAAAACCTGTGAGGGATCCAACAAAGAAAAATTTTCAGACACATGAATATCACATTCTAAATCATAAGAACCAACAGAATTGTTAAGAATAGTTTCAAGAGGATCAGAAAAACAATTTTTATTAAACTCTTCTTGAACCACTGCCTCAATGAGGTTCACATAGGCACAGTCATCATTCTCATGTGGTTATTTAGCCACATGAAATATGTTTAGCTCCAAAGTCATGGAACCAAAAGTGAGTTGCATCTTTTCATTCCTGCAATTAATTAAAGCATTAGCTATGGCAAGAAAAGGTCTACCCAAAATAATAGGGGTATGAACACTAGGATGTAAAACAGGTTGGTAATCTAGAACAATAAAATTAACTACATAATAAAATTGCTCAATTTTCACCAACACATCCTTAACAATCCCTTTTGGCTCCCTTATAGAGCAATTGGCCAACTGTAAAGTTATTGAAATAGGTTTTAACTCACCAAGTCCAAGTTTTTGATATACACTAAAAGGGATCAAATTAACACTTGCCCCAAGATCTAGCAATGCATGCTCCATGATGTAATCTCCAATAATACAAGAGATCGTAGGACAACCTGGATCCTTATACTTTGGTGGGGTCTTATGTTGGATAACTACACTTACCTGTTCTGTTAGGAATGCAGTCTTCTTCACATGATGCTTTCTCTTGATAGTGCATAGATCCTTAATTACCTTGGCATATGCAGGCACTTGCTTGATAAAATGCAATAATGGCAAATTTATCTTGACTTGATGCAAATGCTCTAATATCTCAGATGTGGTGTCCAACTTCTTAGGTAATTTTAAGGCTTGTGGAAATGGTGGAGGAATTGGGCATTTTTCAATTTCATCAAACCCAAATGACTCAGTTTCATTCTTTTATTTTTCAACTGGGGTCTCCTTAGATTTCCTAGTTACTAAAGGAGAACTTTTATTAATCTCTTTACCACTCCTCAAAATGGTCACAGCTTTTACTTTCTCATGTTTATCCTTAGAGCCAATTTTTAGATTTTGATTGATGGGATTGGGTTGAGTTTGGGAAGGAAGCTTCCCTCTCTTTATCCCACTCAATGAATTCGTAAGCCTAGTTATATGACTCTTGGTCTCTCTTACCTTTTCATCTAGCCTAGTGAGCATGGGTTCAAACTTTTGATTTTGCTCACTTTGCCTTTGAATGAAAGTACCAAGTGCATCCTACAAGGAAGGTCTAGATGATGATGATGCATATGGGGAATTAAAATTCCTTGGAGTAGGAGGATTCCTTGGTGCAACAGTTTCAAAACCTGAAGAGTAATTAAGAAGAGAACAAGGATGACCATGATCCACCATGCATGGAAAGTGAGAAGAAGATCAACGAGAGAATGAATAAAATGGAGGAGATGATTAGAAGAGCTCGTAAGATAGAGGACCATATGGACTACGACTCCTTCTCACTTTTCCCTAATGTGAGACTACCTCCCAAATTCAAGATGCCAACCCTAGACAAGTTTAATGGGACCGGTTGCCCAAAGTCCTATCTGAAGATGTATATGAGGACTATGCAGCCCTTAGGCGTGACCGAAGAAGTACTTGTTCAAATGTTCCAAAACACATTGACTGGAGTTGTTCTTAGGTGGTTCCTCAACTTGGATGATGCAAAAGTTAGAAGTTGGGAGGACATCTGCCGAGAGTTTCACAAGCAATACAAGTACAATATAGAAGTGGACATTACAAGGAGAGATCTCAAGACCAGCAAGCAAGAGACAAAAGAATCCTTCTCTACTTTCATTACCAAGTGGAGAGCCAAGGCAACACAGATGATGAACGGGCTTAGTGAAGAAGAACTGTTAGCTATGGTTGTAAAGAATTTATTACCTATATACCATAAGTACTTGTTTGTACAATACTTTCCTAATTTTAAAGCTTTGATTGCTGTTGGAACCCAAATTGATGCAATAAACAATGGCACTATAAAGAATGATGACCCTTCAAGGTTTAAAAAGAATGTAGGATCTAATTATAAGGCTGCAGAAATTTCTAATACCTATAAAAATGATCCTTATCAATTGATTGCACCTATTGCACATGTGCAAGTACTGTAAGGGCCTAGACCTAGGAGGGAATTTCATGAGTTGTATATGCCTATAAGCCAAGTGTTTGACAAGCTAAAAGCAAAAGGGTTACTGAAACCCTTAGCACTAAACCAATTCCAAACCCTTTGCCCGCAAACTTTGATATGAATAAGAGATGTGCTTACCACCAAGGCCCTGGCCATGATACTGACTGTTGTTTTGGCCTTTATCATGCAATTCAGGACCTAATAGACAACAAGGCGATTGCGCCACATCACTAATAATCCCTTGCCCAATCACAATTTTGGTAAAGGACCAAGGATTAATTGCCTGATGACCAAAGAAGAAAGTAAAGAATACCCATCTGAGCTGATCTATGACCTACCCGAATGCTTTATGATGACATGGGAAGAATTAATGGATAGGACATCTACTACCACCATAGGATATGACATATGGAATGAAGAAATATCAGAACCTGAGAATTACCAAACACCCACAAATGGGGGGAGACACTTCAAACTCCAATCAAGCTACCAGACACCCACAAATGGGGGGAGACACTTCAAACCCCAAGTAAACAACCAAATACCCACAAATGGGGAGAGACACTTCGAATCCCAAGTAAAAAACCAAATACCCACAAACGGGGGGAGACACTTTGAAACCCAAGTAAATAACCAAATACTCATAAATGGGGGGAGACACTTCGAACCCCAATTCAACAACCTGACATCAACAAATGGGGGGAGACATTTCAAACCCCAAGATGCTAATCCTAATGACCCAACAAAAATTGCCCATTTTACAAGGGTTGAGACACTTCAAACCCTTACATTTGGAGACCAACAACTCGGTAGAAGCCTTGAATAAATCGACCCTACAAACACCTGTCGAAGAAGATGAGGTTCTCAAGCAACTACAGAAGACACAAGCCAACATATCCTTATGTGGTTTGCTCATTGCCTCATACAGACACTGTCAAAACCTAGTAGACCTTCTCAATCAAATCCAAGTCCTTACAACCACAACTTCTTAAGATCTGAATGCTATGATTGGGTCCATAAATAGGAAACTCACCATTTCCTATTCTGACAAGGATCTAACCAAGAAGGGGAAGCATAACAACGACCCTTTGCATATCACTGTGGATGCCATGGGGAAGAGGATACCGATGGTTTTGATAGACGATGGAAGTACTTTGAATGTATATCCTTTAAAGACCACAAGTTGTTTGGGTCTAAGCAATGAAGACTTTATACCTACCGATCAGCATGTGAGGGCATATGACAACAGTAGAAGAGAAGTCTTGGGAACCGTGACATTAGAGCTCATTATAGGACCGACGGTCAAGAAGGTGGACTTTCAAGTCCTTAATATAGCCTTGTGCTTCAATATGCTTATTGGGCGACCATGGATCCATGACACAGAAGCCGTACTGTTAGAAATTTAGACCCCTTAAAACCCAAACAGATTAACCTAGTTATTTAGCCAAGTGATTAACTTAGGTAAATTATGAGTTCTAAGTTAACACAAATATATCATATCATGCAAAGTGCGGAAAATAAAGAACACGTGATATGATAACCCAGGAAAACCAAACCGGTAAAAAACCTAGGGAGGATTTAACCTAGCTATCCTCAAGGTAAAACAGAATTCACTATGAAAGAATTGAAGTTTACACAATAGCAACTTAGACCACTAACACCCTATTGCTACCTCGAGTAGGAAACTTACTACCACGACCATGTGACAGCTCTGAGTCCACGGACTACTTCTTTCCTTGAATTCACAGCAAGCACAAGCACTCACGCTTGTATATTTTTAAGTTCTTGAATCTGCAACTGAATGATCACCAAGCTCTTAACATCAATCTTGAGATTGGAAACCCTAAGTGCATGTGAAGGCAAATACTGAAGGAAAATAACATGTTTGTATCGCATACAAAATATACGTAGCGGAAAAATTAACGGATCTACTTCATTCGCAATTGATAACATGTGCTATGTAAATTTCAGAATATATGAATAAGAGAGTGTACCTTAGTATGGTGAATTTCAAAACCAAATGAAGAAAAGCACTTGGAAACACTTTTGATCTTCACTCCAATTCCACTTAATGCCCAAGATGTGTGATCTCTCAATTAGTTCTATGTGTTTGTTCTAGAGAGAATATGAAGGAGTCTCTCTCTTACATTTATGAACATACAAACCATTTCATTCTAATATAAAATTCTATATGTTTCTCTCCACATAACTGATTACCTAATTGGGCTAGCCTTTTGGGCCTTCCCAATTGGGCTTTAGTGTGTGGCTTGAAGTGGGACCAAAATGGAACAAATAAGACACTAGCTCCAATGGGCCTTGAGCTTTTCTGTCAACTCTTGACAAGTCCAAAGTTACTATTAATTATATTTAATACCACTATATAAATATAATTGCACTCTAGGCCTTATTAATAAATTATATCCCAAGACTTTATTATACATGCAACCCCTTCAAAAAATATTCGTAGTAATACAAAGTCATGAATATAGACTGCCACTTTGTAAATTACTACATCTTAATCCTTGAGTACCCGGTTTAATCCTTTTAAGTTATTCATCATATATTGAAATCTAATTTCATAAATATATACTTTAGTCTTACTAAAATGGTTAGGCCTAACTCTCTGAATAACTGAACCCATTAAACTTATCTCAAGGGAATATTTTATATCTCCATTAAGAGACTATGAATTCCATCTTGAGAATATATGTTCCATCAACACTAAATATGGTTGCCCAACATACTGAGGTTTTGACCATTACTTTAGATCTCACTCCTGATATATCAAAGCAACCTACATTTCATGATCAGGTCCATTATTCTCTCAGGATTAAGAGTTCATGTGAATAAAAGTCATGAGATTTATTATTCAATTGACGGTCGTTAGGAGAATAATAAATCTCACAGTGGTCCTGTTCAATACGTCTTAACTTTTAAAACATATCAACATATCAACTAGAAGTCTCCACTTCTATGATCAAGACAAATCATCTTAGTTAATATGTTATAGTCTTCGCAGATGAAATACCCAATTTCATCACCGACTACGAACCAAAATTCTTAGTTTACAAAGAACATGTGATCTATATCTTCTGTGACTTAACCACATAAATCACATACTATGCATCTCATGGACTATTTGATAATGTTCGAATATTCATGTTACCATTATTTTAGATAATAATAAAACAACTTTATTAATCATAATATTAAGTTATACATCATTTAATACATAATGTCATACATAGTATCATACATGGCATCATACAATAGGATTTAAGGGCACTAATCCTAACAAATACCTCTAGATCTCACAAAAGATTCACACACACAGCATTTAGAACTCTAAAAACATGGCTAGGGTTTTTCCTTTTATACTTAGGGCAAAACATAAAACCCTACACGTCAAACGGGCTTGGACCGAGTTGAAAATTCTGCTAAAAAACCAATCTGCATGACTTTTGATTAGTCGAGTCTAATTCTCGATCGATCGAACCAGGCAGATTTGCACAGTAACTTCTGCAGTAACTCGATTCCAACTTTACATAAAAACCAGATACTTTGTGCAAGTTTGAACAAGACTAAAACTGTTTTGATCATGGTTTGCCAACCTTACAAAATGAAGTTCTAATAAATTAGTTCCTAATTCCTTAGAACCTAACAAACTCCCCCTTTGGCAATCCGTGACAAAACACAAACTTAACATAAAGCTCAAAGTTTACAAAAAGAACAGCCAAGAACAAAATAATAGCCCAACGAAACAAATTCAACCTAACTACTATCTATCAGTTGTAAGGGTAGATAGCAGCATGACTGAATCAACCTGTATATTCCTGTAACACTTAACAAACACATAAAAGCATGTGTGGAAAATACAAGTAAAAATAAATTTCTTGATGTCACATAACACAAAATAAAGACATATGTCATGAATAGCCTCATAAATATAAATCAATAAGCAATGCAACACAATATGAAACAAGAAACATATATAAACAATGTATCTTCCCCTATTATGGACAACCCAAACAAAACAAAAAAAAAATAAGAGCCAAAAAGATAAATACAAAATGAAGCACCTAGATACAATCTAAAGGCTAGATACAATCTAAGAACTCCATAGCTCCACAAAATCACAAAACTCAAGTATCAAAATCTCCCTCTAAAAACAAAATCTCCTCTACTACAAATCTTCTCAACTACAATATACTCCCCCTTTTTGTGACGAATTGCCAGAGGGCACTTACTCATCACCAAAAGGAGGTGGCGCAGGAGAACGTTGAAGACTCTTCAAATCTGCTCGCAAAGCACGGAGCTCATCAAGCATGTCCACCAGAAGCCGATCATGAGCCGCCTGGACGGTCATGATAGTATCCAACAACCGACGAATATCAGAATCATCTGAAGGTGAAGGTGGAGGAACAGTAGCAGCAATAGCAGTCGGATCAACAGATGTCTCTGCCGTAGAAGTACCTGTAGAAGAGGGAGGAGGAGTGACACTGGAAGGCTCAACCCTAGGACGCTTAGAGCTAGCTCGAAACTGAGCAGCCCTTTGCCGAAGAAAGGTGGCACTAATGGGAGTAATGATATGAATAAGCTCATAAGCAGGAAAATCACCTAACCCTAAATGTAGAAGAATCCGATGAATGAAAATAGGGAAGAATAAAGCATGAGCAGTAGAACTACTCCGATGCACCTCATTCAAAGAACGAAGAAAAAGGTGAGGAAAACTGATAAGAGCATAGTGACAAGAGCGTACATAAACACACATCGCTCAATAGGGATAGTGTGTAGATGAGAGATAGGCCACAAAGAATGACAGGCAATCCGAAAGGAAAGATAGTGTAACTTGAAAGCTCAGTAGATGTGATCCGAGGATCAGAACCCCACTGGATAGAAGTACCAATGATGTAAGACATGATGTCGTCAAGGGGAGGAGACTCATCATAAGGATAGACAGGATGAGAAACCACAGGTACCCCAAGAGCATTAGACACTACCGAAGGAGTAATGAGATACTCTACACCTCATATCCAACTCTTTACCAAAGTGTTGGAATCATAGACGTGGATAGAGAGGTTCGAGTAGAACTCTTTAATCAGGGTAGCCGGAGGCAGATGATTAATGTCTATCAAAGGTAACCAACCCCGATGCTCAAAGTTACGCCTAACTTCATCATCTAACTCATCTAGAAGAACCCTACGCTCACCCTAAATGTTCCTCCTAAGGTTAAGAGTCTCATAGGTCTCCTGATGTTTCTCAAATAAAACTAAAAGGTAGCTAAAATAGTACAGTGAGACATATGAATAGTAGCAAAAAGTGCAATGAGACCCATTAATAGTAGTAAAAATAAACTGAATAGTAAAAAAAGCTGGCTTTTTAAGCAATGCCAAACGCACACGTCATTTATTATAATGATTCTTTATCGTGTCTCGAGCGAAAGGTGTGTGAGCCAGGCCCAAATGACTCTAGGTCCTTTGACATTAGGCTCCTAATTTATTTGTTTAGAGTGGGTTGAGAGTTCCCTACTATGGGTAAATCCCTTTGAGATTAGCCTAATAGCCCAAATGAAGACGCTTATGGCCAAGCCTGGACCTTACCCCCCCTTCTCGTGTGTTTCTCGTGAATCCTTAGGATGGGTGCCGAGCTTCCTTCTCTTTAATTTTTTTTTCTCTCTTTCCCTCTCATGTATCTCTCTCTCTCTCTCTCTCTCTCTCTCTCTCTCTCTCTCTCTCTCTCTCTCTCACAGATTCTCCAACCCCCTCTCACACCATCTCTTCCCCCTTTTATAGCCTACCTTAGTGGGTTTGCCATTATGAGCAATGGTTTTTCCAAAAATGGGGGGCCCCATTCTGACCTGTATTCCTGATTGGATGGGACCCACCACACATTTCTGAATTGACCCCGTTGGAACTTGTGCCAACATCCAATTCTATGCTTGGCGGGCGAATATCCCTAAGGCACTATGTGATGTTCTTAGTGATGCCTCAGATCGATTTGTACTATACCGTGCTCGGACCCCCCATTACTTGTTCGGTATGATCTGGGAGGGTCTGACTAATGTGGGCCTTGGCCTTGGGCCTATACTCGATTTTGGAGATTACAATAGCCCCCACGATTTCATCTTCCTGCACGGAATATGAGATCGGGGTTACATTCCTCAGCTAAAGCTAGGTGGTGTTCTGAGCTGCCGTTTGATTAGTTGGCGCTAATAGCTTGCATTGATGTGACCGTTGTCCCCTCGGGGATGTCATGCGTCAAGCAGTTAATGCCTCGGGCTTAGCAATTAACGCTTTAGGCACGCGCGATGATAGCTGTTTTGATAGATGGTTGAGGATTCAAGGACGTTTTAGTTATCGAGGCGCACATGAGAAGGCAATTTTTGGGTGATTATTGGTCCTTTCACCTGCGCATTTAATACTCCTATCCCTATATGTGTTTGTGTGCGCACGCGTGCGTGTGCTAATCCTTAAAGGCCGTCGTAACAGCCCTTAAGGCTCGATTTAATATCCTCGAGGATGTAGATATAGAGTATTGTCCCGAGGAGAATATCGAGGATTAGAGGCTGCTGAAGGTGATTTTTATCCCCTTGATGGCAGTCCTCAAAGGCGGGGTTAGGTTTCCCTTAGATCCTTTTCTACTTAGGACATTTAGCTTTTACAGGTATCGTTCCGACCAAGGCCCACCAAAATTTTATAAGGTGTGAATTGTGTTAGTCGACTTAACAAACTTTACAATTTGAACCTTACCCACAATTACAAAAAAATTTTATATAGTTTCTGTGGTAGTATAGATAGCAATTATTAACTTAAGGTTCGAGACCCTCGGTTTAGGTTGATATCCTGCCTCCCGAACTCTAATAGAAATTCCCAAAGGGAATTTATAAAAGTGAATGGAAACTAGCTAGCCGGTGAGCTAACTTGCTCGACATCACATTGAGACGTAAGTTGGTAATTCCCAACAACTTGTTCGGCTTACTTAACCATTACCCATTTCTTCACTTCTAAAGACACTCACATATATATATATATATATATACACACACATATATTTACTAAGTGCAGTTTCTCGATTGTTGTTTTGCAGATTCTAGACATATCAAACAGAACATTAGCATAGTGGAAGTTCAAGACCTCAATTTTGTTCTTCACTCGGAGATATTTGTACATTACGATGGTCAACTCCGGGCTTCACACCTCATTTTAGGCTGCACTCCTTCGTACACCAGCTACCAAGCTCCAGGATCATCCTTTCTTGCTTCGAATCCCCTATTGACTTACATTGACGCTTGCATTCTAGGTTTCCTCCCTAACATTATGGTGAACGAGGCTTGACATAGGGGACCCCGCCAAGCAAGAGAAAGTTCAAGGGAACTAGTTAGGGAAGGTTCAAGTGACTTCTTTTTTCACGGGCAATTACAACATATCCCCATAGATGACCCCGAAGAAAGGGAAGAAGAAGCATGGGACGAAGAAGCATGGGACGAAGAAGGAGAAAAAGAAGAAGAAGAAGAAGAAGAAGAAGAAGAAGAAGAAGAAGAAGAAGAGGAAGGTATGGTTTGTAGGCGTAATGTAGAGATCGGGCATTGCTTCCCAGACGCTCAAACCACTAGGGACTGACCACCTCTTCCACCTACCCAAGGAACTCTTGCGCCAGGCAACTATAAGAGGCAGAGGACATCGAGCGGCTCGAAGAGCCAAATTGAACCTCCTTCCCAATAGCAGACTCCTCTTGCTGCCCCGATCACAACAGTCCCACCCATCCTCACCACGGCTAGAGTTGCTCCGAGGACAAAGGGTCGTCCAGCCGCAATAGTGGCCAGTGGGTCCTCTTCTTCTAATTCCTCTCGGGGGTGGCAACACAGCTTCAAGCTGGGCAAGGGTCCCATTCCCCTGAATGGGAACTTAAGGACATGGAAGCAAGCAGGGGGATGCTAGCGTCCTTGCTGATAGTCTCGGCAAGGCCTTACTCCTACTTGATGACATGCGTTTCTAGCATGATTGCAAAGACGAGGATGTTGTTCTGAACCTTAAGTGACACTCCATCGCAGTAAACATCTCCTACCTTTACAACCGAATTATAAATGTAACTTCAATTGCATTTTTCCCGATACTCAATTTTTTCAGTTTTCTTTGTTCTAGGCCACACAAATGGCCTATGTCCTGGAGGGTAGGTTGAAGAATGCTATAGAGAAGGCTGAAGGGCAAAAAGCCTTGAAGTAGGTGGCAGAGTCCACCATTAAAGAGAAGAATCGAGTAGTGGCTGAGGCTGAAAGGAGGGCCACTGCTACCGAGGCAGATAGGGACTCCTACCAGAATAAGCTTGGTGTCTTAGAAGGGAAGCTTGAAGATTTTGATTCTCAACTGGCCCAAGCCTTGAGTGTAATTTCGGCTAGAGATGGGGAACTATCAGTGCTTTGGGCTGATTTGGAGGAGGCCAAGCAGAAGTATTATGATGAGGGGTTCAATGATCAGAACGCTATGCTCTGACAGCAATTTTCAATGCTCGGCGAAAGGGCTTCTTGAAGGGGTGGATAGTTGTGGTCAACGCCCTAAACTTGCCCCCGTCCTCTTCCTTCAGGGACTCAAGCGAGGTTCCTTTGCCCGAGGATCCCACAAAGGCTCTCGTTGAAGAAAACCCCACGATGGAAGAGGACAATTCGACTGTGCGGGAATTGGTCGAGCAGATAGAGGCCGACACCGAGTTAATCAATTTAGACAACACAGCCTCTCCTAATGCTCCCAAGGTCTTCAAAATTGCAAGGCCTCAACCCAACCCAGTTCCCCCAATCACTGAGGGAGTTTAGTCTGTCGCCCCTATTGAGCCAAACGCCACACAGCCTTAGTCAAGTTCCCTTGCTTCCAATTTTATTCCTTTCCCTTTTTTTTTTTTGAAAAATGTATTATTCACATGACAGTTTGCCTACCTATTTGTAAAGACCATGATTTATTTTATTTGAGTTTGGATTCTTTAAACATTTTTATTGCTATACTCTATTCAGTTTGGTTTTAGTTTATTTCATTTAGGAATGGCAATGGGTCGGGTTCGGGCCGGGTTTTTTCATACCTAGACCCGACCCACAGGCTTGTCTCGAAAACCTGGACCCAGCCCGTTTATTAAACGGATTTTTTTCTTAACTCCAAACCTGGCTCATCGGGCACCCGCGAGCCCCGTCAGCCATGCCACGATTTGGGCCCAAACTGTGGCCCAATTCCAAAAAAAAAAAAAATTTTTTGCCTGAAGCCTATACCGTGGCCCAATAATTAAAAAAAAAAATTGTTTTCCCAGATTCATTATTTTTGAAATGTGTTTGCCAGATTCTTTGTTTTTGAGAATGTGTTTGCCTAGATTCAAGGCTTGAATCTTTTTTTTTTTTTTATGGGAAAAGCATTAATAGCAATCATAAAGAGTCTGGTACATCAGAGGCAATAAAAATTTCTAAGAAACTAGGGGTTTCCTCAACCCATGCCACAAAATCACTAAGAAATTAAGCATGTTGAGCTAAAACATGGGCAGGCTTGTTTCCTTCCCTCCTAATATGTGAAAAAACAAAAGAACAAAAAGATTAAAGGTGGAACAAAATGCCATTAAGAAAATTAGCAACAGTAGGAGGGGCTTTGGAGGTTCCATGTAAATAGTTGTAGACTTGCAAAGAATCACCCTCAAATATAATATTCAGAACCATCATCTCTTGCAAAAAACATAGCTGCTTCCATTGCCTTAGCTTCAACCTCAAGAGGACCCAAACACAAACACAAATTCAGATTTATAATTTCCCCATTCAAAATCACAAACACAGACACAAATTCAGATTTATGATTTTCCCATTCAAAATCACAAACACAAACACAAAAATTTCTGATTTATGATTTTCTCTTTCAAAATCATAAACACAAATACAAATCCTAACACAATCACAAACCACTCACATGATTGAGACGAAATGAACCCAGAAAACAAAAAAAAAAAAAAAAACAAAGAAAAAAAAAGATAGAGAATGAGGTGGTCCAGTGGAGACACATTAAGGAAGCGAGGCAGCTGAAGGTGCAAGTGATGGCCGACTGTGAAGGGCTTCAGACTAATCAGGCCGACGGTGATAGATGTTCAGGCCGGCAGTGATAAATTGGAGGTTGGGGGTGAGTGAGAGGGAGTGACCAAATGTGAGTGGGAGAGGAGAAGGAGAAACGACAGAGTGAGTGAAATGAGAATATGGGGTTAGGGGTTTTTTTTCTTTAACTTATATATATATATATATATATATATATATATAAGGGGGTATTTTAGTATTTTTTTACTTATATATAATCGGGTCAGGTCCGAGTCCAAGTTCAGGCCAAGTTTTTGCAAAAATCCAGATCCGACCTAGACCCGCTTTGAGTTTTTTTTTTTTTTTTTTTTTTTTTTTTTTTTTTTTTTTTTTTTTTTTTTTTTAAAACCCATACCCAACCCTATAATTCATCATGCCGAGTAAAATCCGACCCATTAAGGTCGGGCCGGGCCAGGTATCCGTAGGTCGGATATAAATTGCCATCCCTAATTTTGTTTGGGTTACATTGCCTGTTGGTTATCTTTTTCCCTCGGGCCGACCTGTGAGGTCTACAATTGACTTCACCTTTTATCATGACAATTTGTTATCCTATGGGCCTCAGAGGGGGGGCATTAGTTTGTGTTGAGGTAAAGTCTTTATGTTCCTTGATATGGTTCGTGCTTCGTAGATAGGTTTTCTTCTAAGCGATGACAGGGGCCAGGCTGAGGTTAGGTCTTTGCCCATGAATGACTTCATTAAGGTCCCCACCTAGTCGGTGACCAAGATCAGGCCGAGGCTAGGCTTCTGTCCTTAGAAAAAATTTGTTAAAGTCTCCACCTAGTTGATGATCGAGGTCAGGTCAAGGCTAGGCTTTTGTCCATAAGAAAATTTGTTAAGGTTTCCACCTAGTCGGTGATCGGAGTCAAGTCGAGGCTAGACTTTTTTCCTTAGAAAAATTTGTTAAGATTTCCACTTAGTTAGTGACCGAGGTCAGGTTGAGGCTAGGCTTCTGTGCTTAATTCCATCAAAGTAAAATTGCATAATGCAGTAAAAAAATAAAAGTCATAGCAAAGGGAAAGCAATCACTCCTGCTCCATACATATATACTTTTTTTTTTTAAAAAGTTACAGCACAGGATATTCATCGCAATAATTGCAACTAATGGCAGTACTTTTTCAAATTGCACACATTCCAAGGTCGGGGGAGCGGTCATTAATCCATGTCTTCCAAGTAATACGCTCTAGCTCCCGCCATTATAATGACTCAGTATGGGCCCTCCCAATTAGTGGTTATCTTTCCGACGCCTAAATCCTTCATGACCCCCTCCTCCTTCCATAATACTAGATCTTCTACAATGAACTCTCTCGTTTTTACACCCCGGTTGTATCTCTGAGCCAATTTTTGTTGGTAGTCAGCCAGTCTGATCAAAGCCATCTCTCGTCGCTCTTCTAAGAGATCCAACTGCTTGGCCATGTTGGCATCATTATTCTCAAGGGCAAAATTCAAGACTCTCATACTAGACAACCCTATCTCTACGGGAACTATCGCCTCAATTCCATAAGTCATTGAGAAGGGCATTTCACTCGTGGACCTCCTTGGCATTGTTTAATAAGCCCACAGCACATTCGGGTGCTCCTCGACCCATCTACCTTTAGCCCATTCCAACCTCTTCTTCAATCCGGCTTCTATTGCCTTATTTGTTGCTTCTACTTGCCCATTGCTTTGAGGGTATGCTAGGCTGGAACATCTGATCTTGATCCCGAGGTCACTACAATATTTTCAGAAAGCCTTGCTATCGAACTGCAACCCATTATTTGAAATCTACGTTTCTGGGACCCCAAACCTAGTAATAATGTTCTTCCACACAAACTTTTTCACATTCACATCTCGGATAATTGCCAATGCTTTGGCATTGACCCATTTTGTAAAATAATTTGTAGCATCTACGACAAATCTCCTTATGAGAGACCGGAAAATTAGGTGCTTTTAAAAAAGAGATTTGGGTACTTTTTTATGGTATCTCTCTTTTTGAGTAAGTGGTGTGAAGTTGCCACTTATTTTTTTATACAAAAAATAAGAAAAATTAAATATAAATACATGATTGAATTGTTCCTTTATCATTGATTGAATAAAAAAAAGTACATATTTGAAAAATTGAAAATTACATGGCTTTGGGTCCTAGTTACAAACTACCAAATAATTACATGGTTTTTTGTCCTAGTTACAAACTACCCAAAATAGAAATAAAGACAAGGCTTAGATCTACTTATCCAAAGACCTAAATTCGGAGGCTAGGTTACGGTATGGGAAGGTGTTAAGCATCCATTCCGCCTAGACAAAGTTTGGTCTTTTAGACTCTTGTGACCTATGTACCCCTTTTATGTATGCTATGAATGATATGTTAAACATGTAAAACAAAAATTAAATCACATAAGTTTATTTATGAATGTATCCTCTTCTTTGTTTAAAGAATTCAGATATGTTTTTATTTAATTAAAATAAAGTCTTTTAATTTGAAAAAAATATCAGATCTGTTTTTGAGAACTTTAGCAAAAATGTTTTTTTTTTATTTGCAAAAGATCATATCTATTTTGTGATAATAAAAAAATCAGATTTATGTATTAAAAAAATCATATTTGTTTTTATGTGTAAAGAAAATATGAAAAAGATTTTTTTTTTATGAAGAGGATTTCATTCAAGAAACAAATTTATGCTATATAGATAAAGTAAACACAACAAACATAACCATTCATGATCTTTTTCTTCACTTCAAAATCTGCTATGTTAAAAAAAATCAGATCTATACCTAAGGAAAATACAAATTAGTTTTTAATTTAAGAAAAATTTAGATCTACATCTAATGAGGATGCAGACTAGTTTTATTATGATAAAAATTTAGATTTACATAGAAAGAGGATGCAGATCCGTTTTATTTTGAGAAAAATTCAAATCGATATCTAAGGAAGATGCAGATCCATTAAGAAAAATTCAGATCTACATCTAATGAAGATGCAGAATCATTTTATTTTGAGAAAAATTCAGATCTACATCTAATGAAGATGCTGGTCTGTTTTTTTAGTTTTAAGACTGATTACATGAAGATCTTCGAAATTAAGAAAGAGATCATAACAATTATAAAAGATTCAAGATGAAGCTTTAAATCAAACAATAATTCATGATATGAATATTTGAAACAACTAAACTAAAAAAATGAACAAGCATCATCACAACAAGAGAAGCATAAGAAAAAGGGTTAAGAAACAACCTCTTGCATGGAGCACTCTTCTTCTTGAGAATATATTTTAGGGTTCAAAGAAATTTATGCAATTATCTTTGAAACCTAAAAACCCTAGTTTAAGAGAGAATACCAAAAAAGGGGAGTGAGAAATTTAAGAGTGTGAAAGGGTGTCTCTCATTGAGCGTAAAAGAATGTGCTGAATTTTGAGATCCAGTCCCAATTTATAGAGACTGGAATGCTTAAAAAATAAGCAACAACGAGTAAAATGCGAATCAGGACACGTCTTTTTGCAAAAAAATTGAAAAGGTTGTGCCTTATCCCGAAGAGAATTGGGCCAATGCCCAAAAGAGTGGAATTCGGCACTCCAAAAGTGCCAAATGGTACTCTTGGGTGCCAAGGGCACTTTCGTGCTCTGGTGCGTTTTGGACTCATTTTTTAGGTTTTCTTGAACCGAGCCTTACACTTAGACGTGTTTTCAATCCGTATTTTAAGATTTTTATCTGTTTTCTGGATAATTCAAGTCTTTTCAGGAACAATTATCTTGTAGATAAATACCCTAAAATAAATTTTGATAAAGTTCAGATTATCCACAATTTTATTGTTATCAAATTATCCCTTTTATTCCTATGCAAGCAATCCTATTTAGACACTAATTATCAACCAATCACAAAATTATTTAATTAATTTTAACTATTTAACCAATCAGAATTAATTTAAACTAATCATGCATGGTCGACTCTACCAAGACATAATGTATGCTGACCATGCAAACTTGATCATGCGATATCTTTCGATTCGATGGTCCGATTTGAAAACCGAACACACCATTGTGACAGTTAGAATCTCAAGATCATTTTTATGATATGAAATGAATGAATTAATGCATGTAATGCAATCATGATGTTTGGGATACATGGATGGTCATTCTAGTCATCTTCCTTAATTAAATCATAGGGGCAAAATCGAGTGTCTACAGAATGCCGCTCATTGACAAAGCTTGGAAAGTGAATGTCAATGTAAAACAAAGACACTAATTTTAGTGGCCATGATTTAATTGAGGTTGAATTTTCAAAGATTACCTAGCCCTTGAACCTAAAACTTTGGAACATAGAACTAGTGCCTTACCTTTTGACAAAAATGAAAATACTTGACCTAACTGATAGCTGATGAACTTTGGAAACGATTCTTGACAATTGATTGGACCAAGAGGCTATTTCATCCTGATTTTGATAATGGAGTTGTCTGTGACCAAGGGGCTTTTGAACCTCGATCTTGAGGAAGGAATTGTTTGCGATCCTGATCTTAACGAAGGAACTATTTGTGATCTCAATCTTGACGAAGGAACTGTCTACGATCTCGATCTTCACGAAGGTAGTGTCTGCAACCAAAGGACTTGATCTTGACGAGTAGTGTCTGCAACCACGATCTTGATCTTGGCTACGTAGGTGCCTACAACTAATGAATCTGATCTTGATTGAAGAAATGTCTGTGACTACGATCTTGATCTTGGCTACGTAAATGCCTGGGACCAATGAATCTGATCTTAACAAAGGTAATGTCTGTGACCACGATCTTGATCTTGGCTACGTAGGTGCCTGCGACCAATGAATCTGATCTTAACTGAGAAAATATCTGTGACCACGATCTTGATCTTGGCTACGTAAATGCATGCAACCAATGATTCTAATCTTGACTGAAGAAATGTTTGCGATCACGATCTTGATCTTGGCTACATAAATGCATTTGACCAATGGATCTGATCTTGACTAAGGAGATGTCTGCGACCATGATCTCAATCTTGGCTATGTAAATGCCTATAACCAATGGATCTAATCTTGACTAAGGAAATGTCTGCGACCACGATCTTGATCTTGGCTACGTAAATTCTTGCGACCATTGAATCTAATCTTAACTGAAGAAATGTCTGCGACCACAATCTTGATCTTGGCTACATAAATGCCTACGACCAATGGATCTGATCTTGACTAAGGAGATGTCTGCGACCATGATCTTGATCTTGGCTACATAAATGCCGGTGACCAATGAATCTGATCTTAACTGAGGAAATGTTTGCGATCACAATCTTGATCCTGGCTACGTAAGTGTTTGCGACTAATGGATTTAATCTTGACTAAGGAAGTGTTTACGACCACGATCTTGATCTTGGCTATGTAAATGCCTACGACCAATGAATCTGATCTTGACTGAAGAAATGTCTACGACCACGGTCTTGACCTTGACTACGTAAATGTCTGCGACCAATGGATCTGATCTTGATTGAGGAAATTTCTACGACCACGATCTTGATCTTGACTACGTAAATGTCTACGACCAATGAATCTGACCTTGACTGAGGAAACATGAGCTTCTCATTCTTGAAACCAAGTTGTTGCTTGCAAAAACCAAAATTTGAAATTAGTTTCTAATTGATGAGTGTTTTGTTGTTCCCTTGCATTTTTAAAATGTATGATTTTCATTTATCTCTTCTTGATTTGAACTTTTTTTCATTTTCATGAAGATAACTTTGATTGTTTCTTGATGGTTCTTTGAAAAATATTTTTTCTTGCTTTGAAAAAGATTTTATTTTTGAAGCTTGGAATTGGACATTGAAAATTTTGAAATCAAAATTTGAAATTTTGGAGACTTAAGATTTTGGAGACTTAGGATTTGGAATTTGAAACCTTGAGATTTTGAAATTTTAAACTTGAGATTTTGAAAATTTTGAAATTTAAAATTTTGAGACTTAAGGCTTGGGCTTTGAAACTTGAAATTTTTGGGATTTTGAATTTAAAAATTGGGCTTTTAGAATGTGACATTTTTAAATTTGGGAATGAAAATTTTGAATTGAAAATTTGGGATTTGGAGTTTGAAACAAAACTTGAAAATTTGCACTTGAAGTTTTATCCTTTACCTATTCAAAATATATATATATATATATATATATATATATATTCATCCTTTCTTTTTTCGAAAATTTGATTTTTTGATTTTTCTCTATTTATGATGTGATTTTGATTTTGATTTTTTTTATGAATGGAAAATAAAAGGAAATATTTTTTTTTTTTTTGGTGTTGACTAAATTAACTCAGTTTGACTGAGTTAACTCAGCAACTCAACTGATGCTTTAATGTTGGGGCCAAATTTTAGCCCCCCATTCATCATCTCTTTCTATCTTTTCTTTTTTTTTTTTTTTTTTTTTTTTTGCTTTGCTTCCTCCGTCATCACCTTCTCTTCCTCATTAACACTATTCACATTCTTCTTCTACTTGATTTTTCTTCTTCATCTCACCATTTCTTCTAAAAAAAAAAAAAAAACACTTTTCTAAGCTTCTCAACCTTCCCTCATCCATCTCCCTCAATATTTCTTTAGATCCTTATGTTTTTTTTTGCACTTTTGCCACACACCCATTTTTTGTGGAACCCATTTTCAAACCCATTTTTCTTTGCATCAAAATGTCTTCTTCTTCCAATGGATCCTCTTTTCTTACTTTTCATGGTAAGAAATATGATCCAACATTTGATTGGCATGATGAGGAAGGGGTCCTTCAAGACCCTAAGACCCATGCTCCATATTTTCACATGGACATCAAGGTGAGTTTTTCTTTGGGTTTCTTTGCTTGGAAAAATATTGTTTCATGTTTCATTGAAAATTTGATGGTGAGACATTGTCATTTTGTTGTGTATTCTTGTTGGAATTTGGGGTATGGTATGATTGAACATGTTGTAATGTTAGCTTTGGAGCATTTTTGAAGTGTTTTTAATCATGGTGTAACTTGGACAATGTTGGTGGCTTATGGAATTTTGACAATGTTGGTAGTTTGTGATGTTGTTGGATGAATTTTGGCTTGGATTTTGGGAGCATTGGCATTGTGAAAAATGTGTGTTGTGGGCTTGTAAGAATATGCTCATGATGTATGTGGAAAAGATTGTTGGCATGTGTAAACTTTATTTTATGAACATGGCAAAATTTTGTGGGTATATGCATGGATAAATTTATGGGTATGGACAAATTTTGTGGGCATGAAACTTTGACTTATGGAAAAATTTTGTTGGGTACGTGATGCTGGTTCATGGAAAATTTTTGTGATTATGATTTTGGCTATGTCAAAATTTACTTGTTGTGCATGGACATGTAGGAAATTATTTGTTGGCTATCTTGGTCATGTAGAAATTTTTGTGCTTGGTTATGGAAAAAAGATTTGGTAGTTGTGTATGGATATGTGAAAATTTTTTATTGTGGTGAAATTTTTGGTGGGGCATTGATTTTTTTTTTTTTTTGGTTGTGGTGGGGCATTGACCTTTTTTGGCACATGATTTTTGGTTGTAAACAATTTATGGTCATATAGGTTTTGGTTGTGGAATTTTTTTTGACATTGGTTTTTTGTTCTGGTATGGAATTTTTGGACACGTGGGTTACGGCTTGAGAATTTTTCTTTAACATATGAGTTTTTTTTGTTGGCATGGGAAATTTTTGGGACATGTGAGAATTTTTTTGCATGTGATTTGTCATGGAATGATGAGCTAAACTTTTGTGTTGCAGAGCCTCAAGAGTCGAGGTAGTCTCCAAGTGCTGAAGAACACGTGGGAAGCATTATCTCCTAACATCAAAAACATCATCAATGAAGCGAGCGCTTCTGGGACAATACATGTACCTTCCATTCCAGGCATTGGTGAGGTAATGTTGACACCTTACGACTTTTCTGACATCATTGGTCTAAGGTTGGGTGGTGAGAGAATCTGTGTCAATGACTCCCCTACTTCGACTGAAATCAAGAAACTTCTAGGTGCATTACCTTCCAGAATAAAGAGTAAAAATATTCTTTTGTCTTGACTATGTGAGAATATTCCCCAATGTGATAATGTGGTAAAGGCTGTTCGCATGTTCATGCTTCTTTTTATTGGGACTTTCTTGTGTCTGGATTTAGGCTACAATAAATTTGCGTTACTTGTTGAGTTTGAGAAAAATTGAGCGAATCTGAAATTATGACTGGGGTGGTATGGCTTATGCTACTCTGTTGCATTTCATGACTCAACTTTCTAGGTGGAGCCTTTCAAGCTTGGGTGGGGCTCCATTTGTATGGCAGGTGATGTTTGAAATTTTTGGCCATGTGTAGGTTTTGGGAAAAAAAAATTTTGGGCTAGATTGTAATGGAAGGTTATCTTGGCTATGTGTGGTAATGGTGTTGTGAATTCTTCAGGTTTGGATGTATGAATACTTTGGAGTTGGTCCTGAAATCCGAGAGGAGGTTGCTAGCATTTTTCCTAGATTTCTCCATTGGTTGCCCAAGCACCGTTTGTCGACGCCCTTCAGGCGTTTTTTGGAAATTTGGCCCTTGGCGATTGACAATTTGACTACTGATGATGTGAGTCCTTTCCCCCCCTCCCCCCCCCCCCCCCTTTTTTTTTGAATCTTTGGTACTTAGTTATGGCTTGGTCTTTTTTCATTTTAGATTCCTTTGTGATTTTTCAGATGTCTTTGAATCCTTGGGCTGGATGTGAGGGGTATGCAGAGTGTGAGCGGGCTTTGGAACTAAATGGCCATCAGGTATTGTTTGAATGTGGGCATGGAATATATTGGTATCTTGGTGATCAAGTGTTGCCCTAAGTTCAACATGAGTATCCTTCTACAACAATTCCAATTCCTCTTTGTCCCTCCATTCGGTTGGCTGACTTTCTAGCTGATGAAGAGATTGCTTAGGCCCGCAATGGCTATATCGTTGCAGGAGCATAAGGGGATTATTCTGAATTCATTCGAACTCATCTGCAAGGTTGCATGACTAGCATAACGGTACTTCTCTTCCCTTCTGAAGTCAAATTTTCATTTTGCATGTTCCTTTTCCATATTTCTGCTCAGTAACAACATTTGCATGTTGGATTTTCAGCCTTCATCTTCTGAAGGAAAGGAAAGGGGAGAGAAAGAGGAAGAGATTCCCTCTCCTCACCATGCTGGTAGCTTTTCTAGGTCCTTTATGAAGACTTATCCCCATTTTCTGGCATGACAATATGATGTGATGAATCCTGATGGAACGTATAGTTCTATGCCTTTGAGTAGGCCAGAGCACACACTGAACGTTCCTTGGCCCGATCTAGTATGTTCTTACATGTTTAGTTCTTTGTCCTTATTTCTTCTTTGCATATTGAATGGCTCATAATCTAGTAAATTTATGCTTCAGGTTGATGTGGATCTTGTGGAGGAAAGTATGCAAATGATTGGAGGTTTGTAATCGTTGGCTCGTACTCAGTCCTCCCAATATGTACTCAATGAGGCAAGCTGGGTATGCAATGTAGCTTTCTGAGTGTCTTTGGCTTATACTTTTCTTGATGATGAAATCAACACTTGATTTTACTAACTTTTTTTAGGCACATCGAATGGAAGCTGTTGATTCCACCAAAAGGACTTTGAAGGAAAGGATCAGGAACCTTGAAGTTGAGAACCGTCAGTATGATCCTCGATTCTTCACAAGTCAAGAGGAAAATACTGAAGGCGGTTCCTCTAGAGGTGGGTCAAGGAGATCCTCACGCAAGCGGACCCAAAGTCCTAATGATGTTTGACAAATTTTTAATTTTTCCTGCAAAACAAAAGGAAGTGTTCCTTAGACATTCTTGTACTACATTCTATGTTTAGCTCTTTGTCCTTGGAATTGCTTTGGATCATGTAGAAACTTTAACTGAGACAAGTTTAGAATTCACCTGATGAGGTCTTGTAGTACCAATTTAAAATTATTTTGATTGGTTTTGTTGGAATCTACACTTACTTGAATGAGGCGGAGCCGAATGCCCCTAGTTTAAAATGAATGCATTATTTTTTGGAAATCTTGATGATGAAAATTTTTTTTTTAAAATGATGATGGTGGTCTCTTTTGAAAATGAATGAGACATGGGCGAATGCCCCTAGTTTGGAACATGAATCCATGAGTCTTGAATAAAAGCTTGATTTGATCAATTTTGAATACAGTGATACAAGTGATGATTATTGTAAATAAATGAGTTAGGCACGTCGGAATGTCCCAGTTTGACCCAAAAAAAAATCTTTTTTAGTGTTAAATGATCCTAAAAAAATGTCCGAGAATGCAAAATTGCATGGAATTGCATGAGTGTATGAGGGAGGGGTTGCGTGCCACTAGGCACATTAGGAGTGCCATTCGGTACTTTTAGAGCGCCAAACGGCACTTTTAGAGTGCCGAATGGCACTTGGTCACACCATGATGCTTACGTCATGGTGGGCCGACTCCTCACGCTTTCCAAATGCGTGTTTCTCGTTTTTGTGTTTTTTGAAAAATATTTTCTTCATTTGTGATCGTGAAACACTCTCTTACTCAACTACAAACTCTCTGAAACCTATTTCAAACCTGATTAAAAACAGGTGTAGCTCAATATAAATGAGTTCTCTTGCGACAAATCTTTGCATCAAGGTTAGCAAAACACAATAATCATAAGCAAAAGTCATCCATGGCTAACAATCAAAATTTTTCTCATTCAACAATTCATAATATCAATAGATGGGTTCGTAGCTTTGATTTCAGCATCAAAGGGAATTAAGGCTCTGAGGAACGTCAAGATCAAGTGAGATTTTCTTCGTGTTGCTGTGAAATTCTGGGATCCCGATGATCATATGTTCCGGTTTAAAACTGTTGAACTCTGTCCCATAATTGAATAATTTTCTGCAATCCTGGGCTATGATCTAGGCGGGAAATCTGTAGTGGTTTCTTGTGATCCTAGGCATAAGGAATCTTTGTCTGATGCTTTCGGTCTTCCTACTTCCATCACTAGTAGTATAGTCGAAGGACATATGGTGAATCTTCGTGTATTTGTTTCAAGGTTGATTAACAAACATACTTCGAAGTGACCAACAATATGCAAAAGAATTTTGGTTTGGCCCTATGCTTTGTGGGAGAATTTTTGCTTTGCTCTGGAAGGCACGGTTTCATGGATCCTCGAGCCATAAGTGTTGTGAGTTAAGTTAAGGATGGTGAGAATCCTGTTTCTTTGATCTTGGTAGAAACTCTTCTAGGACTGGATGTTGTATTTCATGGTTGAGAGTCTCAAAACTTCCTAGGGAGTCTCTTGACTTTGCAGATATGGCTAATGGAGTGACTAGATATGATTGCCAAGCCTACAACTGATAATTATGGGCCTAGTAGTTTTCTTAGCAGGACTGTAATTAAAACTAAGTGCCAAACTAAAAGTGACTGGATGAAGTTCTTGAACAAGAAATCCAGTACCTTAGTCCAATGGAACTGTTATTGGTGGAAATGCCTACCCCATCTACTGCAGTCTCTAGGATCAGATCACATCTTCATTGTTGGATCGCAGAGGGTAACCTTTTATAATGTAGATAGACTCTTGAGGCAGTTCCAGTATGAGCAAGGAATGCTTGGTGGAAAAAGAAGAAGACCTTTCACTCCTGTGGACACGAATCCTACTTCTATAAGGAACATACTGTTGGGCTTGAAGATGGCTGACCGAGTGGATCAATCTTTTGTCAAGGTTCACTTTCATAGGATGATTACAAAATACTTTAACTGGTAGGTGGACAAGATTGCTGACAAGGAAACTAAGATGGTTGCTATGAGAAGCAATTTCTCAGAGATAACCAGGAAAGAAATGATGATGACAACTGTGAATTTAAAAGAAGGGACAAGGGAGGTGAAGTACCTAACACAGAAGAAATCAATGATCAACAAAAGGAGAAAAGACTGAAGACAAAGTGACCTTATTTTTTGGTTTGAACATGTTTATTTAAAAGTTGATATAAAAACTCTTATGTTTAGGAATTATTAATTTACAGGTTAAGGGTTCTGTTTAAGGTGTAAGCTCTTGGGTTTTTTTTTTTTTTTTTTTGTGGTTTAATTTAGGGTTTGGGATTCTGGATTTTGTGTAATGATATGGTTTAATGGAATGGTTGAATTTTTGAAAATTTTGGTTAATAGGCAAATGATGGGTTTGTGAAATTGTGACCAGACCAATGCATGGTTGCCTACGTACCTCCTTTGTAAAAGGATCAGGTCATCATGTAGTTCATTGATTTTTGTTTGCCTTAATTTTTGTCATAATTTTTTTTTTTTTTTTTTTTTTTGCGTAGATCGCCCTTTTGAGTTTTCAACCTACCTTCTTTTTTTTTTTTTGTTGCTCAAATTTTTGCTTAGACCGCCCTTTCGGGTTTTCAGCCTAACGAACTTGTTTTTTTATCAAGCCTAGGAAGGGAAATAGCATTATTTACAACCACTTCCGATGTGGTGCTTTCAGACTACCACCTCAGGCGTGGTATTTCTTTAATTGATCCATGTTGGTTGGCTCTGTGAAAGGGTTTGCATCTAAATCCATCAATCGTACTGCTACCCCCGAGTATATCTGCTTGATAATGTATGGACCTACCCAATTTTGCTTGAACTTCCCATTTACATCTTGAACCGGGGCTCAAATTTCTTTCAACACTAACTCCCCCAACTTCAAATCTCTAGTTCTTACCTTCTTGTCAAAAGCTTTCCTAAGCTTCCTTTGGTAACCTTGAATATGATACAAGGATTTAAGTCTCTTTTCATCCAACATACATAACTAGTCATACCTGCTTTGCAACCAATCTATTTCAAGGATTTCACTTTCCAATACTATCCTTAGTGATCGGACACCTATTTCAATGGGAAGGACTGCTTCCATCCCATACACCAATGAATAAGGAGTGGCTCCTGTGGAAGATCAAATTGATGTTCTATAACCCCAGAGTGCATAGGGCAATTGTAGGTGCCAATCCTTGTAATTCTTTATGCTCTTCTCCAAGATTTTCCCTATATAAATAAGCAACCTCAATTGCTCCATTGGTTAGAGGAAGATAAGGTGAAGACTTGTGGTGTTGAATGTTGAACTGTCGTAGTAGTTTCTCTGTTTCTCCTTTGAAATGCAGCCTATTGTCTGAAATAATTTCATGTGATACCCCATATCTGCAAATGATATTGGTTTGAATGAATTGAGCAACTTTCTTTGAATTCAGAACCTTATATGAGGCAGCTTCTACCCATTTAGTGAAGTAATCAATGGCTACAAGTATGAATTCATGATCATTGGAGGCTGTTGGGTGAATCTTCCTAATAAAATTATAATAAATCAACTAAGATGATTTGTCTTGATCATGGAAGTGGAGACTTCTAGTTGATATGTTGATATGTTTTAAGATATAAGACATATTGAACTGGATCGCTATGAAATTTATTATTCTTCTAACGACTATCAAATGAATAATAAATCTCACGACTTCTATTTATATCAACTCTGAATCTTGAGAGAATAATGGACCTGATCATAAGGTGTAGATTGCTTTGATATATCAAGAGTGAGATCTACAAGTCACAATCAAAACCTCAGTATATTGGGCAGTTGCATTTAGTGTTGATGGAACATATATTCTCAAGATGGAATTCATAATCTCTTAACGGAGATTTAAAATATTCCCTTGAGATAACTTTAATGGGTTTGGTTGTTCAGAGCGTTGGGCCCAACTACTTTAGTAAGAAGTTACTAAAGTATATATATTTATGGAATTGGATTTCATAAATATCTGATGAATAACGTAAAGGATTAAACTGGGTACTCAAGAATTAAGATGTAGTAATTTTCAAAGTGGCAGTCTATATTTATGACATTGTATTACTACGAAAATTTTAATGAAGGGGTTGCATGTATAATAAAGTCTTAGGATATAATTTATTAATAAGGTCTAGAGTACAATTATATTCATATTGTGGTATTGAATATAATTAATAGTAACTTTGGACTTGTCAAGAGTTGACTGAAAAGCCCAAGGCCCATTGGAGTTAGAGTCTTATTTGTTCCCTTTTGGTCCCACTCCAAGTCACATACTAGAGCCCAATTGGAATGGCCCAAAAGGCTAGCCTAATTAGATAATCAGTTATATATAAGGAGAGAAACATACAAAATTTTATAAGAGCTTTTCATAAAGGTTTTCATTAAGATCATAAAAGGAATGAAATGGTTTGTATGTGTGTGTTGGACACACACTTATTCTCTCATTGGAAATTGATTGAGAAACCACACTTCTTGGGCATTAAATGGAATTGAAGTGAAGATTAAAAGAGTTCCCAAGTACTTCTAATCTTTTGTTTTGAATTTCATTGCACTAAGTTACGCTTTCTTGTTCTTAAATTCTGAAAGTTACATAGTACATGTTATCAATTGCAAATGAAGTAGATCTGTTAATTTTTCATTGCGTATGTTTTGTATGTGATATAAACATGTATTTTTCCAACATGGGTATGTTCCATCCTTGAGGTATTGTAGGATGTCTGAATACCATTCACCTTCCCCATTCTTTCCCTCATCCTCTTCTATTGTCATGTAGTAAGCTGGTTCTTCTTTCTGTTCCAACACTATCGATCTAGCTTCATCTTCTTTCGGCCCGTCCATCATGGATGCCATAGTTGCTAAAGCATCTGCAATTTGATTCCGCATCCTTGGCACATATTGATATTGAATCTTGTTGAATTTTGATGCCCATTTCTAAAGACATTCATGATAAGGCATTAGCCTTTCCTCTTTGATTTTATTTTGAATCTGGGAGACTATCAAAGCTGAGTCACCATACACCTCCAACTCTGTCACTCCAAGGCCTAGGGTTGCTCGCAACCCCATAATACAGGCTTCATATTTAGCGGCATTGTTAGTGGCAGGAAAGTTGAGCCTACTGGAAAATGGGATATGTGACCCTTTTGGAGAAATTAAGGGAACTCTAATTCCACTTCCATTTTGATTTGTGGCTCCGTCAAAGTACATCTTCCATGTTTCTACCTCAATCCCAATGATGTCTTCATTCAGAAAGTCTCCTTGGATCTCTTAAGCTTCTTCTGGTGAGCAATGGACTAAGTGATCGGCAATTGCTCTCCCTTTCCCAGATTTCTGAGTCATATACTTAATATCAAATTCTGACATAAGCAATACCCATTTAGCAGTTTTCCCATCTTGCACAGGCTTTTCCATTAAGTACTTTAAAGGATCCATTCTTACAATCAACAAAACCTTATAGGCAAGCATATAATGTCTGAGTTTGCGGGTTGCCCAAACAAGTGCTACGCATATCTTCTCTAATGGTGAATACTTTTCTTCATAAGGCAACATCTTCTTGCTGATGTAGTATATTGCATTCTCCTTTCTAGTCTCCTTTAGGTATTGAGCAAGTAGAGCCTCCATTGCTGTATCTGTAGTGGCGAGATACAACAACAATGGCTTTTCAGGTACTGGTGGGACAAGTATTGGTGGCATCATCAGATAATTCTTGATCTTTTCAAAGGCTTCTTGGCATTGTTAGTTCCATGCTGTAGGAACTTCCTTTTTAAGTAGTCAGAAAATTGGTTCACATGTCATGGTGAGTTGAGCTATGAATCCACTGATATACTGTATCCTCCCCAGAAATCCTTAGATCTCTTTCTTAGTCCTGGGGGGCTTCATCTCTATGATTTCTTTCATTTTGTCAGGATCAAATTAACTTCTATTCCCCTCTGGCTTACCATAAACCCCAATAGTTTTCCGGATGTTACACCAAAAGTATACTTTTTTGTATAATCGTAACTTATAGAATAGGATTCTTTCGAAGAACTTCCGTAAAGCTGGCATATGTCCTTCACGGTCTTTGGAATTCACTATCATGTCATCGACATAAACCTCTACTTCTTTATGGATCAAATCATGCGACAAAGTGGTGGCTGCATGTTGGTAAGTAGCACCAGTATTTTTAAGACCAAATGGCATAACCTTGTAGCAATATGTCCCCCATGGTGTAATAAAGGAGGTTTTCTCCATATCTTCTAGAGCCATCTTAATCTGATTGTACCTTGATAATCTGTCCATAAACGATAGCAAAGCATGACCTGCTATATTATCAACTAAGACGTCAATGTGAGGCAAAGGAAAGTCATTTTTTTAGGCTAGCCTTATTCAGATTTCAAAAGTCTACACACATTCTGACGTTCCCATCCTTCTTTGGCATCGGAACCACATTAGCTAACCGTTCTGGATAGTTGACTACCTTCAAGAATCCTGTATTGTACTGTTTCTCAATTTCTTCCTTGATCTTAAGAGTCCATTTTGGCTTTATTCTTCTCAACTTCTGCTTAATCGGCTTCATGGTTGGATTTGTTGAAATGCAATGCTATACTATATTTGTATCAATCCCAGGCATGTCTTCGTATGACCAGGCAAAGGCCTCTTTGAATTCTGTCAGGAGTGCCACTAATGCATCTTTCTCTAAAGTGGTTAGGGTATTGCCCACTTGTATCATTTTAGGTTAATCATCAATTCTCAGGTTAATGGATTAGGTTTCTTCTTTTATGGGTTCTAGGTGTCCATGTTTTAATTCCTTTATATTAAAAGTTTCTTTACCAATTTCAAAAATAAAAACATTCAAAGCCAACAAATAAACAGAATTAGAAATCATATTAAAAGGAAAAGAGTTCTCAACAGACTCAATAGACTTAATTAAATTAGACTCGACTAGAAAACTATCATAAACAGACTTAACAGGAATAGAAATACTAGCAGAAGCAGACTCAATAAGGACAGAAACAATGTTCTTGGCAGGGGTGACTAGCTCAACGGTCTTGATCTTCTTTGCAAGTGTGACTGACTTGATGGTTTTGATCTTCTTCATGGAGTCCTCCATGGGGTGGGCGGCTTCCTCCCATACCTAGTTCTTCAACTCAGTAGTAGCTTCAACAATGGCAAGTAGCTCCCAGTAAGTTCCTTCTCCCCTCAGCATTAGTACTGTGGGATCTTCATCCATGTCATCGGTAGCTTCCTCATCAACCTACATGTTTGTAGGCTTGTCGATCACAAAAGCATCCAGGCGCTCTATGCTATCCATCCATTCACCAAACAAGTCGTGCTTGCCTCTGTTGCCCAAATAGGTGCGTTGAGGGAGATGCTTAGACTCACCCCCTTCCATCCTCTCATTGCTACGTTCAGCATTTTCAAGTGTCTTGATTCTGAGACTGTGAACCATCAGTTTTTGGTCTAGAGCGGCCAACTTGGCATCTATGTCATCCTTCTTTTCGATATGTGGGGTAGGTGAGTTTGGTTTTGAATCATAATACGATCCCAATTCCGAAATCTCTCTTCCATGCTTATCATATCGAGGGCCAGACCTTGAACTAACGTCAGTGATACAGCTTCAATCTGAAAGGTGCCCATAGAGGTATTCATCATAGTACATTTGATTGGCTTGTTAATTCTCCTCTCTTGCATTCTCTAACACATTTATTAGCGTATATTGATCACTATTAGTGTCGCTCCACCTGTTAGCTTCGCATCATTTTCAATGTCTTCATCATAATAGTCCACATCATCATCATCTTCATAGAAAAGGTTTGCATCTTCATCTTCTCTATCACTAAGGGGCAATCATTGCCACTATACGGGCTATCATAATCTTTACTGCTTTTACTCTCACTATTGGTGTTGGTGTCATCTTTATCATGTCCACTGTTACTGCTGTTGCTATCACTACTACTATCATTCTTGTCATTAATTCCATCCTCATCATCACTAGGGGCTGCTCCTCCTTCCTCATCTTCATCATTGGCTCTTAGTTCATACGGGCTTTTCAATGCATGCTAGCAAGCCTCCCAGTATTCTTCTTCTTCTATGTTGCAAATGGCATCTCTAAGGAGTGTAGTCATGGCATCGGGGTCCATGTAATCGGCCCAATTAGTAGGAACCCAAGTTGTATCTTCTTTCTTCAACTCTAGAACCTTGTTGTTGCAATCAAGTAGTATTTCGAACCCAGGCACCATTGTCCTTGTTATAGATCAAATCTCGATTCAGGGAATCCCCAATAGCATTGACTTTCTCTAGCTTTGACAAACTTCTTGTTCAATGTAGGAGTATAGGGCTTCAAACGTTCTAGAGGACAAGGGAGTCCTTTTGCTTTGACTTTAGCTCGGGCCATCTTCCTCACCTCCATCTCTAACAAGTCATCATCAGTGGGCTTATAGCCTAGCCTAAAAGGTGGTGTGGTAGTAGGAATCATCGAGACCTAAACAGTAGGCTTCTTCCCAATTCTCCCCAAGTTCATCCCCAGAAAGTAGCTCATTTTTCTCGTCATTGCTACAACATTGTTGTTACTATAGGGAGCAAAGTCCATTGGAATCTTCTCTACTTCTTCTTCTCTTCTTTCAAAACCAGGCCTCTCAATTTCAAAGCCATCTAAGGTCAATGGCTCTTTCTCAGAATCAATATCGAAAATATGCTTAGGCACTATTAAAGTATCACCATATATGGTTACAATAGCTCCTTCATGTGGAAACCGAACCTTTTGATATAAAAAAGAAGGTACGTGTTAGGTTCTAAGGAATTAGGAACTAATGTATTAGAACTTTATTTTGTAAGGTTGACAAACCATGATCAAAATGGTTTTAGTCTTGTTTAGACTTGCTTAAAGTATCTGGTTTTTATGTAAAGTTGGAATCGAGTAATTGCAGAAGTTACTGTACAAATCTGCCTGGCTCGATCGGTTGAGAATTAGACTCGACTAATCACAAGTCGTGCAGATTGTTTTTTCTGCGAAATTTTCAACTCAGCCCAAGCCCGTTTGACGTGTAGGGTTTTATGTTTTGCCCTAAGTATAAAAAGGAAAACCCTAGCCATGTTTTTAGAGTTATGAATGCTGTGTGTGTGAATCTTTTGTGAGATCTAGAGGTGTTTGCCTTCACATGACTTAAGGTTTCCAATCTCAAGATTGATGTTAAGAGCTTGGTGATCATTCAGTTGCAGATTCAAGAACTTAAAGATATACAAGCGGGATTGCTTGTGGTTGCTGTGAATTTAAGAAAAGAAGTAGTCCGTAGATTCGAAACTGTCACGTGGTCGTAGTAGTAAGTTTCCTACTCGAGGTAGTAATAGGATGTTAGTGGTCTAAGTCCCTATTGTGTAAACTTCAATTCTTTCATAATGAATTCTGGTTTACCTTGAGGATAGCTAGGTTAAATCCTCCCCAGGTTTTTTACCAGTTTGATTTTCCTAAGTTATCATATCGTGTGTTCTTTATTTTCCACACTTTGCATGATATGATATATTTGTGTTAACCTAGAACTTACAATTTACCTAAGTTAATCACTTGATTAAATAATTAGGTTAATCTGTTTGGGTTTTAAGGGGTCTAAATTTCTAACAAGTGGTATCAGAGCAGGTAGCTTATTGTTGTAGATCCTTTGATCTATTAGCTAATCCTTGACCCCGGTTGTCATGGAACACGGACACTCTCTTGTTATTTCACCTCATTTTGATGGGAATAACTATGCTTATTAGAAAGTAAGAATGAAAGCATTCCTAAAATCTATTGATGAGAGAGTTTGGAACTCTGTTGAATATGGATGGGAGAAGCCCACTACTCTTGTGAGTGAGTAACAAACTTCTCAAAAAGAAGCAGCCGCTTTTAATAGTAAAGGTATGAATGTTATTTTTAATGCTATTTCTATGGATGAATTTAAAAGAATCTCTAATGTTGAGGTTGCTCATTTTGCTTGGAATATCCTTTAGATTGTGCATGAAGGCATAAAGGTAGTTAAAATTAACAAGTTGTAGCAATTGACTACTAGATTTGAAAGCATTAGAATGACTGATGATGAATCTTTTGATGAATTCTATGCTAAACTTAATGATATTGTTAATTCTACATATAATTTGGGTGAAATCTATGATCAACCTAAAATTGTTAGGAAGATTCTTAAATCTTTGACTGAGGATTTTAGACCCAAAGTGACCGCCATCACTGAAAGTAAGGATGTGGATTCCATCCTTGTTGATGAACTTGTAGGATCTCTTCAGTCCTATGAGTTGGACCTACCTAAGACTAGCAAATCCAAATCAATGGCTCTTAAGTCTGTTGACGATGTTGATATTGGTGGATTTGATGATGAGCTCTCTGCCACAGAGATTGCTTACCTTGCCAAGAACTTTAGAAATTTTCTTAGAAACAATAAGAGAAGGGCAAGAGGTAAGAACACTGCTGAACCTAGAAATCTTAGGAGGAATGATCCCATTAAGGTTAATAACACTGAAAAACCTAAAGAGAAAGTAGGTCAACCTTCTAATAATTCTATGGGGCAACAATGTTTTGGGTGTCAAGGGTACGGTCATGTGAAATCTGAATGTCCTACATACTTGAGGTCTAAGGGTAAGGCTATGGCTGTAACCCTTAGTGATGATGAAGTTTTTGACAATAAATCTGGTAGTGATGAGGATGGAAACTTCATTGCTTTCACTGTTACTGTTGTAGTCAATGAAAGTGTGTCTGTTGAAGAGAACCCTTCTGATGGAGAACTCTCTGAAGATGCAGATTTACAAGAAGCCTACAATAAATTTTACAAAATTGCTGCAAAGGATGCTATGAATGTTGATCTTGGCTTAAAAAAAATTGCATCTCTTGGACTTAATAAGAAAAATTTTCTTATGAAACTGTTTGATGCTAATGAACTTTTAAATAATGTGAAGACTAAGAACATGCTTTTATTTTATAAAGTTAAAAATTTGGAACTTGAATTGTCTGTTGCTAGAGATCAAACTAATAGGTCTGCAAGCTCCAAACTTGATCACATGCTAAGTGTTCAAAAGTCTCCCTCTGACAAAACTGGCTTAGGTTTTGTGAAAAGCATCTTTATGCCTGAACCCCATTCCACAAATTTTGTTCCTTCTACTAAACCCACTATGAGTGAGGTTATCAGACCCCCTATGAGTGAAGCTGCTAAATCTGTAGAAGTTACACCTCCTAGGAAGATTAGGGTTGATCTTTAAGAGTCTAAACCTAAGGTCCCTAATCTTCCAAAGGGTAAGTTGCATGATAAGCCTGCATGAATTTGTCATTTTTGTGGAAAGTCTGGGCACATTCGTCCAAACTGTTTCAAATTGCAAGCTGCTAAGCGAGTAAATAAACCAAAAGTACTTATGCCTCAAGCTCAAGATCCTATGATACTTATTGGAGAATTGGTAAAGGATTTAAACCTTTATTCCAATCCTGGAGTTACTCAGAATTCTAATGTGAATAATAACTCCAATGCAAGAATTACATCTAAAAGGTTTTGGATGCAAAAGGCTTGATTTAATTGAGTCTGTCTGACATGGTCCTTGTTCTTCATTGCTTTATTTCTTGTTACCATTTTTTTTAGGATTTACATTGCATAACATTCATGCATTTCATTCTAGGTTATTAAAAAAAAAAAAAAAAAAAAAAAGGTAACAAGATTGTGATTTGCAGTATTTTTCTTGAATTTGAAGTTAAGGTTGGTCCATCTAATTTTTACATAGCATGTTTATGTACTTTGTTTAGCTTGGATGAGCTTATTTTATTGTACTTTACTAGTTTGAGCTTTGAAGTGCATGTTGTGTGGGAATATGTTTATAGTTTTTGATCACTTTGTCTTGATCTTGAAGTCACATACCTTTGATTGTCGGACTTGAACTTATTTGAGAAAGGCATAAATAACCATTGCACCACTGTTTACTAGTCAATCATGAACACCTTAGTGCATATCATAAGATTTTGTGCTCGAGAAAGTGTAGCACATGCACAAAAAAATCATAAGGTGTAGCCTCGGTTAAAATGCTAAAATGGTGTGTACATTATTGGGCTATAATAATTTTACAATATAATTAAAATTGGTGTGTACATTATCCTGGCTAATTTAAATAAGTTTCTGATAATTTAAAATTGGTGTGTACATTATGAGGTAAATCAAAAAACTTACATAATTACAAGCTTTTATTCTAAGAGATGCGAGAGTTATATGATATAAGTTTCTAATCATTTAAAATTAGTGTGTACATTATGAGGCAAATCAAGAAACTTACAAGATGTGTTCTGATCATTTAAAATTGGTGTGTATATTATGAAGCAAATCAAGAAACTTACATGATTGCAAGCTTTTATTCTATGAGATGTGAGAGTTATATGATGTAAGTTTCTAATCATTTAAAATTGGTATGTACATTATGGGCAAATAAAGAAACTTACATAATTGCAAGCTTTTATTCTATGAGATGTGAGAGTTATATGATGTAACTCTTTAGGTGATGGTCTCTTTCAAATTTATGTGATGAATTTTGTAGAAATTGTGATTGATCTCTATTCACATATCACCTCATATGTTTCTCAAGCTTTTACTAGTTGCACACACTATACAAGTTACTCTTTGCTAAACTTTGTACATGTTATGTGTGTGTTTTTGGTCTGACTAACCAAGTTTGAAAATTCTTTGAATTTTATGCAAAACATGTTTGATGTTTGAGAATTTGTGGAGAATTGAGTGAAAATCTTAATTTTGGAAAACTGGGATCAAAATAAGTGTTTTTGAAAAGCATTTCATCTCATACTCATGCATTTTATTCATCAAATTTAATGCTTTGAGGAGTTTCTACACAATAATTGCTTTGTTTTTCAAAAATTGTTTTTTCTAGAATTTCGATCGATCGAACTTGTTTTTCGACCGATCGAAATTGCGTTTAAATCCTTTGGTCAGCTACTATCTATTTCAATCGATGCTCGATTGATAATAGGTCAATCGAAGCATTTTTGACCGATCGAATCTATTTTTCGATCGATCAAAAATCGTGATGAAAGTTTTTAAAAAGACTTTTTCCTCATGTGTTTTTCATGTTTTCAAAAGTTTTCAAAAAGTTTTTCTCTCTCACCGATCGGTCAAGCCTTCAAATAGGATTTTTTTGCCATTTTCTTCCGAATTTTTTGCAAAGATTATCTCCTCTAGGGCCGGTATGTCTATTTTACCCCTTCTTTTCTTTTTATTTTCATTTTTCATGCATTAAATCATGCATTTTTGGGTAAATTTTCGGACCTTTTTCTTTTTGGGATCTTTGATGATTTAGGTCATTTCTTCCACACTAAATCATTGGGTTTTTGTTGGGACACCGTATACAACTGAATTATATGGTTTAATTTGATTAATTTGGTAGTTTGTGACAAATCTAGGGCTTGAAAAGTACCAAATTTGGGGTTTTTGTTCAATTTGTCTTAAATTGATGAAATTGGCTTGTTAGATTGAATCACTTGATCATTATATTATGATTTCTATCGTTTGTGATTCTCAATTGATCAATTTGTTGAGATTTGTGAAAATGGGTTTTTCAAAATTTGGGATTTTTTATGTAACATTCATGCTCAAGCCAATTTGTGAATTTGGAATACAATTGAACAGTTTTCATTGCATTAGACTGTGCATCATTTGTATATTCTATTCATGCATCATATAGAATTGTTATTTTTATGTTGTTTTTGTGCTAACTTGGAGTCTGTCCTTGGTTTTTCTTTTGTCTCTTTTCTTTCTGTGTCTCTCTATCTAGTCTGTAGAATCATACCTAGGAAAACTAGAGCTCATAATTACTCTTCTTCTTCACCTTCTTTCGATGGTATTAGTAAAAAGTTTTCAATTTCAGTTAAATAAACTGTTCTTGAACAAACACGAAATCTTTTTTTTTTTTTTTTTAATTGGTGAGTTATTGAAGATTTGATAAGTAAATGAAGACTTACAGACACAATTCTCAAATCCTCTACGGTTCAAAATGTTATGGATATCATATATTTAGATATTTTAGCTTATCCCTTTGGTATACCAATATACCATTGACTTCTCCTGAGGAATACATTTAATGGGGTGTTTGTATACACTACATATATAGGTTTAAAAAAAAAAAAAAAAAAAAACTCCATAATCCAAATCAAGAAGGTCACGTGAGTAGAGAAGAGTATGAGTTTGTACATCATCGAAGCCAAGCACAACTCAAGCAGTGGCATCAAATGTAAGTATGTAAAAACAGACAAAGTACACCAGAACACAAAAAGACCAGAGTGAAAGTGACACGTCACAAAGTGTACGATTTCTGTATAAGATGCGTCATATTCTTTGGCCGTGTAAATTTACAAAGCACAAACCCCATTTATATTTATATAAATATATATATATATATATATATATTTATATATTTATAGTAGTCTGCCTCTGCCACACGCCGCTCCAAGTGCCTAACTCCTTACATAAACAAAGAGGTTCCTTCAAGCAAGCCTTTGTTTGTAAGGCTCACGCTTAAAGATGCCAGAGACCAGAGACTGATATTTATAATGCTACTACTTCCAAGTAAAGCCGAGGGCTCTGGTTTTTAAGAATCACTCAAGTATACAAGGGAATTGGTATGGTTGTAACACTTTTTCGTTTTTAAATAATATTATATATATTTTTATATATATTTATTATAAAAAAATATAAATAATAATATTATATTTTTTTTGGAACTTAAACAATAATATTATAACAATCTTACCAAACGGCTCATTAATATAACAGAACTCAGAGGTAGAAAAAAAAAAAATTAATAAAAGCAAAACTAATAACAATCTCAAAAAAGATAAAAAAGACAAAACAAAACAAAAATGCTAGGATCAAATTTAAAGACAAAATTTTTGTTACAAGTTACCCTTTGACAAAAGATTTGTTAACAAGCACGGTTTGATAACTGTTAAGGTAAAAAAAGACAAAAAAAAAAATATTAAAAAAAAAGTTAAAAAGAGTATCTTATAATACTTTAAAACTTAAAAATTTGACATAAAAATAAATAAAGACCCATAAAATAAAAATAATAGACTTATTTGGATATACCCCTTATAACTTATAATGTAGACATGTTATGACTTTAATTATGGCCTCAATATCAGAAAATAAAAATTCTATTTCCATTTTCTTAATAAAACACATAACTTTTATCAAAAAAAAAAAAAAAGAAAAAGAAAAAAAAAAGCTGTTGTATATTAAATTTGGCCTTAATGGTGGATCATATCTCATCACTATCCCATCATCTTTCGCCCGCAGACACACCTTCCCATGAGGACTCTAGTCTAGGGCACAATTCTGCAGAGAGAAAGAGCTAGCATCAAGCAAAGCAAGCCAATACACCACACAAACACTCTAGTCTCTGTCTCTGTCAGAATTTTTAGTTAAAAAGAAAATAAAAATAAAAAAATAAAGAGAAACACTACTCCAGCCCAGTGAGTCTCAGTAGGAGGAGACCCCTGTGAGAGAAACAAACAAAGAATCAACGAGTAGGGATTCTCTCTATGTCTTGGGGTGTGGTCTAATTGTCCTACGCGCGTGTCCAAACCTTTTTATTTTTATTTTTTTCACTCCTAACTCATCATCTTCTAATACAATAGAAGAAGCTCTAAAATGTCATTATAAATAAAGTATTGTTAATGATAAATAAATTGATATAATTTTATGTCATAATTTATAACGTGATAAGTTATAATTTACAAAAGCGTAACGATGGATCATGTGATAACATATTTTTATTAATTATAACTTATTACATGATGAGTTATAACACAAAATTATATCAATTTATGTGTCTCTAACATAATTTTTAAAATATTTTTTAAAGTAACTTTTTAAAAGCATACTCTCTTTTAGATATTTTTTTCAAATTCACTTATTATATTCTTAAAGGTTGTAAAAATATTGTATATAGGGACATAATATTATATATATATATATAATAACTTTTAATATAATTTATTAGGTTTAAAATGCTATTTTTGTATAATTTTATTATTAACATTACTTTTGTTACGTGCGAATTAAAATAAATAATTTCAAATATTGTAAAAATTATTATATCTCTAAAGTCTAAACTTATTGTATTACATCGTACCTTATCATCTAGAAAAATTTATATTTTACTATATTATTTTTTTTCTTAAAGGTTAATTTGATTGTCAAAAAGTAGATTCTTTTCACTTAGTTGGTTATTTCTAATTAGGTCCCCCAAGAGGTAACCACTAACGAAATAAAGTCCACTTCTCAATATTTAATACTAATTTTCTTGGTATGTATATGGCGCATCAAAACCTCTTTGAAAATTTTGATAAAAATAAAGCTCTCATAATAGTTTTTCTCTACTTTTTTTCATTATATTTTATTAAAACCTTAGTGAGTTGTCATGTCGTCCAATAAACATTATATATATGTGTGTGTATAAAATGGGCAATATATAACCTCATGAATGCATGGCGTCCATGGATTGGAAGACAAAGTTGTCTAGAATGTTTGGATTTGCTTGGTGCATAGAGAACAAATGAACAATTCACTTTTACATATAGTTGGAGAGAATAATAAACAAAACAAAAATTAACTAGGATTTGTTTAAACTAAATTGGAGAGTGTAGTGGACGCACTTTAGCAAGAGATTGAGATGGGCAATAGAGATGTGTGTTGGGAAACTAAAATCCCAAGTCAGAAAGCAATATTAAAAGCCTGATATCTAAAATTATAGTAGTAAAAATCAATAAAGGAGCCGTACTGATACGCTATCCTCTTCTGTTCTTAAAGATACATCAAAAGATTTTCTTCAATTACACACTGCCGCTCTCTACTTCTTCTTCTTCTTCTTCTCGAACCAAAAATTCTTTCTTAACTCTTTACTTTCTTCGAAGAGAGAATCTTTAAGTGAGACATAAAAAGACAGTGAGAGTGTATGGTAACACAAAACAGAACAACAAAAAAGAAATGCAGAGTTTCAAGGCAGTTCCAGCTAACCCACAATTGTACTACCACTCCAACTTCTTTCTTCGGTACTTCTCTTTCTTTTTCTCTTCTCTCTATCTTTTTCTCTTCTGTGTTTGTGTTATGAGTTGGTGAATGGTTTTGTTTTAGAAAAATATTATATTTTGGTGGTGCAAAGTTGTTTTGTAAAACAAGTATCTCTGTTTCTTTGTGTGAAACAGAGGAGATGGAAGTGGGAGAGACCAGACACGTTTTTCGGATCTTGGAGAGCTTGAACAATCCGCTGCTGCTTTTCATCACGATGATGCTGTTGATTTAAGCCCAAGTATTCTCTTTTATATTTTATTATATAATATAATACTATGTCTTCTTTTTTTTTTTTTTTTTTTCTTTTTCTTTTTCTATGTTAATAATCTTTAACTGCTTAAAAATTCATTGTCTTGTAGACTCAATCTTCAATATAAAACCGGTTAGTGTTGCTGTTGTTCCTAATAGCCTACACTATGGGACCTTGAACACGGTATTTATTCCCAACCACCTCTCTAGAGGCTTACATTACGTAAATTTGAATGTTCAATGAAATATTATTGTTAAGTTTCAATGCCTATTTTGATGGGTGGCTTTTGGGTTTGTGTTGAATTGCTATGTATGGTTGCGTAGAGCATTGGGTGTGTGGACACTGGGCAGCAATTTGGTATTGGTGCTGCTTTGGGAAACGGACAGCATATTGAGAACTGGGGTGACTCTGCCATGGCTGCAGACACCAGCCAACAAACTGAAACTTCCACAGATGTTGACACCGATGATAAAAACCAAGTATGCTCTGGTTTTACCTTGTCTCTGTTGTGGAATGGGTATTTTAGCTTATTGGTGGATCAACTTGGGATTGAGCATTGTTGATTGCTTCTGTTTGGTTTGCATTGCTTTAGAATCATACTTCACTTTACATTGTAGAACTTTACTGTTGGCTTGACTTGCACTATGAATCTATGATACTCATACTATCAAAAACTAAATTAACTAACAACCCTAGTCTGAAGTTGATTCTGAGATTGGAATGCATGACTCTATTGCAAAATCAAGATTTTTTGCTTACAATAAGTGTGGGGAGAGGGGGGGGGGGGGGGGAGATTCGAACCCGGGTTCTCTTCATTGGGAGAATTGAGCAATGACACTGAGCTGCAAGGCTCTTGGCATTGTGAAATATAGATTGCTACCTTGATGTAAGATTTGGAACTTTAATGTGGCTAGGATGCCATTTGATAAATTGCAATTTAGCTAATTACTTTAGCTTGCATAGTTTGTTGGGTGTATTTCTCTGACAGTGGATCTCGATTATGTTGTAGTTTCATGGAGTTCAAAATGGAGCACTTGTGGCTGTAGATTCCATGGAACAATCTAAGGGAAAATCTGGTGACCAAAAGGTTATTAACATGAAGTTTCTTCAATAGCTTGTGGTTACCTAATGCAGTTTTGTGTTTGAAGGTTCATAATTTTTTTTTCATGGTCTCGTTATCTTGCAGATACTCAGAAGGCTGGCTCAGAATAGGGAAGCTGCAAGGAAGAGCCGTTTGAGGAAGAAAGTAATACTCCTATGCCATTATTTGTTATAATTCTTCTATTTCATTGGTTTATGGGGGGTTGTTTTGACTCTTCATATGTTATCATTTTTCAAGTCATATGTATTCCTTTTTACTGTTCTCAATATATTTAGCTCCATTGTTTATCAATTAATCTTATCTATAAGGCCTAGATGATCTTTGAAGTCTCAACCTTTGTTTGAGATTTTGGAAGCTCATGCATTGCTTTTGGTTGGTGCTCCAATTTTATTCTCCAAGGTTTTAATATCAATGATAAAATTCATATATAGGTAGCTATGCTAGTATTCAATATCAGTTGGGAAGATTATTCAATTTATTTTCATAATTGATCAACAGCTATTAGATGTTTCAACTATATAAATCTTAGTGAAATTGTAGAAGCACAGTGGTCATTTATGTTGGGTATTCCATAAATGTCCTGGAGATTGTTGCAGTATATATCTGCAGGTTGGGTTTGAACTAAACACTGTTTTTGATAATGTTTTCAGTATACTTTTTGGAGGTTGTTTCAGCAATTGGCATTTAGCTCCTATTAGTGTTCTCCCATTATATTAGGTTACCTATCAGTCAAAATTTAATTTGACATGATGCTAGTTAGCTCCCTGAATTAAATTATGTACCAATCTGCTGTAGAGTCATATCTTAATTTAATGAATGAAACATATTTGGGTCATTTATAGGTTTTGGTTTTGGATAGGCATATGTCCAGCAGCTGGAGAATAGTCGACAAAGGCTAACACAACTAGAGCAAGAGCTCCAACGAGCACGCCAGCAGGTGCAAGTTAATTATTGTTTTCAAAGTATTTTTTAGTTGTTTTGTTTGTTTGTTTGTTTTTTTTTTTTTTTTTTTTGTTTTTTTTGGGTGGGCGGGGGTGGTTTATTTTTCTTTATCATTGATATCTAAACTTTTTCCTACCTGTGGTTAATACCATAATGCAGGGTTTCTTTATTGCACCTGGTATTTCGGGGGATCATAGTCATCCGATGGCTGGAAATGGTAAGGAATTTTGATACATGCACATTCATTTTGTCTGTATGCCATTTTAATGCCTTTTCTAGATCATTCTGCACCTGGTAGCAATTCATTATGATTTTTTCTCATTGAATTTGAGATAGAAAGGGTAAGAAAGGCTTTGCACCTTGACAATACAGATCCTTGGATGGTAAAAGTTGTATATGGATGATTCTGATTGCATGGTATTTTCCTATTGATTGTCCTTCCAGCTGCCCTAGTATTTGATATGGACTATGCACGCTGGCTTGATGAACATCAAAAGCTGATCAATGATCTAAGATCAGCTGTGAATTCTCATATGGGTGATAATGACTTGCGCCTTCTTGTTGATGGTGTAATGGCACATTATGATGAAATTTTCAGGCTGAAAAGCATTGGTGCAAGATCTGATGTATTTCACATGCTTTCTGGCATGTGGAAGACACCTGCCGAGAGGTGTTTCATGTGGTTGGGAGGATTCCGTTCATCTGAACTTCTCAAGGTGATTTATTATATGATAATTTTAGTTGCATATATTATTTTTCCTACATTGTCTGGATAGAAACTGTCATTCTCACTGATTTATATTAAATTTCATTTTTGTTTTTAAAAATTCAGATACTGGGGAACCACCTTGAACCTTTGACAGATCAACAGCTGATGGGTATATGTAATTTGCAGCAATCTTCCCTGCAGGCTGAAGATGCCTTATCACAAGGGATGGAGGCTTTGCAACAATCCCTTGTGGAGACACTTTCTTCAACCTCTTTGGGCCCTAATGGTTCTGGCGATGTTGCTGACTACATGGGACAAATGGCAATTGCAATGGGCAAGCTTGCGACGCTAGAAAATTTCCTTCACCAAGTAACAACCTTAACCTCACACATTGTGCATCAAATTATATGAACTTCTTATTCTGGTTGCTCTGTATGCGTGTGAGTGTGTTTACAGGGAGGTTCATCCATGCTAGGACAATCGGAAGTTGTAACTATAACCACTGCTTTTTCTTTCTTTCTAGGCTGACCTTTTGAGGCAGCAAACACTGCAACAGATGCATCGAATTTTGACCACTCGTCAAGCTGCTCGTGCTCTTCTGGTTATCAACGATTACATCTCACGTCTTCGGGCTCTGAGTTCATTATGGTTAGCACGCCCTAGGGACTGATTTTTACTTCAACAAATTCCTGGCTTAGGACTACAGTAATGCTTTTTTACATAATTGATTGGCTATCTACCCTCTAATAGGAACTCTATAGAAGCTATGAGACCATGAAGATGGGAGAACAATTATGCGGAATGGTCCTAGAGAGTCTATTTCTGTTGCTGCTGTTCTGTTATGCCAATCATAGATAAGGTTCTGCTCTTGGCTTGTACAATAGTGCCTGAGTGGTGGTTCCCTTAAATTTGTAATTCAGGAATGTCTTCCTAGGCATGGATGGATGGTGATGACCACGGTACAATGTGATAATATTCTTCTAATATAAGCTGATGCTTGAAAGTTGAAAGCATTTAACCGTAGTTAAATTACAGACCTTTTTTCAGTCTTTTTGGTTGTTTCCCAGTTCTGGGGTAATTTTATAAAATGAACAATGGCATCTCTTCGTAATTGACTGTTAGATTATTTGATGCAATTAAAAGACCTAAATATATTGCCACCATTGAAAGTATGTTTCAGACCCAATGCAACATACTACGGAACTTTATCGTGCTAAGTTAGTGAGAATTTGCGTTAGATACTGCGCTTCAATGCATAAATCATCACCGAGAGTATGTATTAGACCTAATGCAGCGTAATAAAGTTCTGTCATGCTAATATCAGCGGGAGTTCGCTTTACATTCCATTTTATTTGCATGTTTTAAGAGTATAGTGTAATTAGGTAAAATTGTCGTTTTGACTAGTATATGTAGAGGCACTGCCACTATAGGCGGCCAAATTTTTAGTTCATCTAATTGCTAATAAACATTTCTTTCAATTTCCATATTATATGCTGTCTTAAGGACATGCATCTTGATCATTGACTGTTACAGCAGTTGACATCTCAGTATACTGTATATATACAATCATTACTGAACTGTTCCAGATCCTATGTAGCTATGTAGCTTTGTGCAATCCATCCTATCATTATGGATTGTATATCACTTCAATACAGAGGAAGATTTCTGGGTTCTTCGACTTCTGAAGAGGCATTTGTATATTCATGAGAACTGGTTCACCCGCTTGTATATTCTTCTCTCATTATTCATTCTTCCTGCTGACCATGATAAATACATTAGTCACTAGGATTAGGAATCAAAATTGCTTTTCTAGTTATTGAACAAAGGAAAGCACATACCTAGATTATAATATCTTCTGGATTTGACTACCTGAGGGATGAAAACTCCTGTTCCATTTCCATTCCTCCACAAGCTTGCAAGCCACGCCGGTACTAAATTAGTATTCTCATCCTCCCACCAATTAAAATAGCTACTACTTTGTAAGCCAGTGATACAGCGAGCCTTAAGGCTGTTTGAGCTTCGCTTGGCAGAACCCAAAGACTTGGGATTATTTTCGGGAAGATCTTCATCATCGTCTGCTGTCAAAAGCAAAATCTGCCTCCTAATTTCAGCATATAGATCATCTTCATGACCATCCTTGACACCATTGAATTCAAGACTGGAATCAATGTTCATCTCCATGTCGGGTTGGACACCAATCTAACTTGTGTACTGGAAACTTGGGGGGTTTCAGATGAATTTGTTGAATGGGGTAGGAAATGGTTTGGTTTTATATTTATATAGAGGGATGAAACGGGAAAAAAGGTACTTTGTTTGAGGTCAAAGTTATAGGTTCAGGGGAGCTGGATTGGTTAAATGTTTCCAAATGGATCCAAGTCCAAAGAATATGTTAAGTTTTTGTAGGTTAGTTCATGTACATTTCTTAAATAGGTCATTAGTATATACGTCAAGCCTAATTCTAACCAATCCAAATGGATTAAGCAAGAGATTAAAAATTACTTGACATCATTGTCAACCTATCCAATGGACGTGGTCATACCGGCTTGAGTAATCACAATTAGCAGACTTTAATTCGTGTGTTAGGCAAAACATCAGTTTAGAGTATCAATTTGCTAATAGTCCACAAGAGTAGATAACTTATGAGTTGAAACTCGAAAGGTCAGATCTCTGCCGATATGGGCCACCAATTGGCAACTACCTTACGAATTCTGATGATGATTATTATTATTTTTTTCTGCAATTATTGCTGAAGAACAATTAAAATTAAGAGCATCATCAGAAAGCTTAATAAAATGAAAAGGTGCCAAGATTTGGGTCCTCAAAATTACCAACGAAGCTGCCAAAATAATTAGCAAAGAAATAATACAAAAGTACACCATAAATTGACTATTGGATGTAGATTTTGAATTGTGAAATGTCCTTTCCCCTTGGTTTCCTGTATTGTTATTGAAGGACCGTTTAAGATTTGAAACCCCACTTTGTTGTTAGCTTTGGAACGTATCCAGGATGTTTCATTTGCTAAAATTGTCAAGACCATATTTCTATTGTTAGATCCTTTTTTTTCACCCTTACAACAAGGAGAAAATTAGAACTTAGGTTTGAACCTAACTGGACAATATTATTGAGTGATAAGGTTCTTGAGTCTTGATATTGACAACTTTTTTAACTACTAATAACAAAATTCTTTGTGTGAGGGCTAATTATTGTTTTGCACTCTTAAATGCGAAATTTTTCACAAGTTTATCAACACCTTCACACCAGGTGTTCATATTTTACACATGATGTAAATATGTGTGGATACTGTGAGATGTGAAACCATCAAACCTCTTAAGTAAGAGAGAGAAAGCAAGAGATAGATGTTAGTTTTGGACTCTAATCCTCAATCTAGGGTAGTAGAATGTTCCTATTATTAGAGATGAACACTAATAAGAAACTCAGAGTACTAACTCTCTTGAAATTTATAATTTTGTTTATATATATATATATATATATATATCTATAGCAAATGGGCGGAAGCACCGAAAGCACAGAGATAGCAAGTAATATAGATAAAAGTAGAACCAGCCAAGGAGGCGGTACTAGAGCAATTAGTAAACAAAATAATTTAAAGTAATAATAAGGCGGTAGAACCAGTCAAGCAGTATAGCATTAAAACAATAAGTGAATATGATAGTATTGAATTAATACTGAAAATAGTTGAACATATACAATAGTGGTAAGCACTTACAGCAGTAGTGGTTACCGGATTACAAATAGTGAATAGTTCCTGAGGGAAGTTTAGGAGGGGGAGAGAAACTCTCTAACATCCTTAAACTAGCTCTAGGAAGTTATTGAGAAACAAGTTCTGAGTTAACAATAAGGGACATCTTCCCTTATATAAGGTAAATAAAGCAAAAGTTTAACAGTGAATAGTAAAATAAACAGTGACTTATTTACTATTCATATCAGGACTTGTGAGGGATAGCAGGGGCTTTATCAAAAGCCGAGAGATAAGGTTTTGACGTCTTGTGTCGAAAGTAGTCAACAAAGCGGTCAATAGATTCCCATGGGGGACATGCAAAGCAATAGGTGGAACTTTAACCAAGGGTAAATCATGCAGCAGGCTTTTTAATCAGTATCATAATATTCGGATGGGAAATTATCAGTTGGCTCCCATGGGGGGTCACAATTGCATCCATGATCATGATAGGTGGCATACTGATTGCAAAAACCACTATATAGCAGGGATTCATAAACAGGACTCTTCTCTGGTTCAACAAGACTTTTTGGATTAACATAATCGGCTGTAGAAAGATGCCGAATAGCAGTACCATAGGGTCTATTTCCAAACACAGAAATTTTGTCTGTATTTCCTATGAAGTGGTAGTCTTTCCATAGGTTCTGGATGACTTCAAGGATTTGGTTGTTGAAATAATTTCCCCAATTTTCAGCAAGAGCATAGGGGTCTCTGAAGGACAGGCGAGAATCTCCTTCATACCATTGTCCTTGGTGGGTGTATCCGTTAACAAGAATAAGATGTTTAGAAGGCTGCACATTCATCCAATTGTCTTTTTCCCATTTTGGAAGAGTGCTCCAACATCTAATGGTAACAGCAGGGCTGTTGCTTTGTGAAACAGCCATTTGAATAATCCGTGGAAGTTGGCTAATCTGATCTCAATTTGATAATCTGTTAAATCTGATAAAACCAAACTCAAACATCTGAGATAGCCAATCAGGGTCCATATCTTCTTCATCCAATTCATTATCCTCATAGTTGATCAAGAGGCCTGGAAAAGGATGTCTTCTTTCATACACTCTGGAGCTATTCCCAAAGTGTTCTTCCTAATTAAGTTGAACAAAAACATTGTTGTCAACATCTAGATCATCAGGATCAGGAATAGTAGCAGTGACTAGTTTTTTAAAATATTTGTACCAAAGGTCAAAGGACCTGAACATAGCCTTACTTTCTAAAATACTAATTTGTATTTCAGTAGGCAAGTTGGTGACAGCACATCTTAAATCAGATTGAGTCTTAAGGCTTAATTTGGCATAATCAGTACCCATTATAGTCATTTTATCTATTGAATGAATTTCCTCTTTGCCAAAAAGTTGACTAGTGTATAGATCATAGTTAAACGAATGGCTTGCAAAAGCCTTATTATATGAAAAGGGTTGGTTAACAGGTTTGTCTTTATGGGTTTTATGGTTATCTGAAGTAAGGTCAACAAGTAGGCCTTCATAGACCTCATTTTGAGCAGTAAGGTTAACAAGGTGGATTTCAAGAGCCTGAAGGGTTTTCTTGAAAAGTTTGTGATGGTTAATGGTGAAAGCAGCTTGGAGGTCAAGAAGAACTTTAACAGGAGTGGGTAATTCATTGAAAGCCCCATTGTGGAACTGCAGTGTTTTAGACAAAACTTCCTGTAAAGCAATTACCATATCACCACTGGAATATGCCACCTCTACCGGGGCAAATTCTTGAAGAGATGTTGATCTTTTGGATTTTATCCCAGAAGATACACCTTCATGCATTACAAAAGGTTGTCCTACCGAGATTCTTTTGTTTTGAGGATAGTCCTGTGCAGGTGCTTTTTCTTTGTTATTCCTTGATGCTGAGGAAGACATAATATTCCACTTGATAGTGCTACGGATATCTTTAATCCACTTAGTGGTATTTATATTAATAATATGTTGCTTTGGAGCAAAGTTGTATTCCTGCCAAGAAGAATTAAGGATATTAGTATTACTTGTGAAGGGTTTAGTAATACTTCTTAGTTGTAAGGATAGGTCAATAGCATAGTCGATGTCAATTTCAAGTTTTGAAGCAAAATTGAATTTTACTTTCTGTCCAAATGAATCAGTAGTAATACCATCATGTTCAACAAGAAAGGGATACAAGGCATTGATAAATGGAAGTCCAAGAATTACTTTGTCATGCATATTTTTAACAAGAATAGAAGGAATCTTGAAACAAACATTATCATGGCAAACATGCGCATTGTTCAATTCATAATTAATTCTCATCTGAGAACCATTAGCAGAAACAAGTCTTTCAGTAGACTTTTCAAAATATCTAAAAGAGATCAAGCCTTCCTGAATACAATTCATATCAGAACCAAAGTCAATCATGGCAATAACATCAAAATGGTAATCATTGGAAACAATAATTTTAACTTTTGTAAACCATTTTGGAGGAAGAATTTTGTTAACAAGATTGATGTGAGAATCAATATCATCAGTTATACCTGTATCAAAAAGATGGGTCTTTTGACTGGATTCATCTCTATTGCCATGCTCACTATATTCATCATCATAATGGTGCTTATCAAGATTTTTATCTATTTTTAACAATATCAATTCTTGTTTGAGGTTAATATTTTCACTTTTAATGGTTTTGAACTCATTTTTTAGTTCAACAATTTCTTGTTTGACAAAAGAGATTTCATTTTGGAGGTCATTAACAGTTAATTCTTTGGATTTCTTCTTATTGAATCTTTCCAAAGTTTCTTCAAAACTTATTGTTGATTTAAGTTTTTTAGAATTTTCGTCTTTTGTTAAATTTTTCTTGAATTTATCAAGATACTCTTTTTGTAGTTTAGGGTTTTGAATCTGACTTATCAAAGTGATTAACAAATTATCATTTTCTTCATGTTTTGTGAGGGTATTAATAGTTTTGATAGCATTGCAACATGAATCTCTGCAGCCAAGTTTAATATTAGGTGAACTGGAAGATTCATTAGTAGAGTGATAGCAAGAATCAGATAAGGAAGATAAATCGTCTTCCAAAGAGTCAGATGTATTGTTTGACTCAAGGATTCGGAGTAAATCTTCTTGATCTTTATTATTAATGTTTAACATGTTCAATTTATTTTTCAATTTTCCAGGCTTTTGCTTACAGTCTTTATGTAATGCCCAGGTTTTCCACAATTAAAATAGTTTCCTTTATGAGGATTTTGTTTAACATATTTTTTAGAAATATTTTTCTTTTTATCATACACATTATCTGGTTTAACAAAGTTGGTTCTGTACCTTTTATGTTTAACATCTCTGTGAGTCTTATCATGTTTTTCTCTTTTTTGCCTAGAAGGAGCAATAGGAGGTAAACCATATTGTTCACAAAAATTACCCATTTCATATTTAGCTTTTTTTTTATTTTTTAGTTGATGTTTTAACAATTTTTCATCATTACACATGTTAATTCCAAGTCTTTTAATAGTGCTTAAGATTTCACCATAAGTTAAATTATCATAATCAATAGAATCATTTTTACCAATTAATTCTTGTTTTACCTTATGAGCAAAGATAGGAGGTAGACCGTCAATAAACCTTTCTTTCCAATAAGGCTTGAAACAATCTTTCCGGAGCATTACTTTAGAAAGAAAAACATCTTGGTACCACCTATAATCAGACATGGTAGGATATCTCAAATTATTCAGATAATCAGAAACTCGAGATGAAACATTAGTAAGTGTACCAACAAAGTGTTTGAGAATAGTGTAGACCAGGGTATTGACACCATTAGGGATGCCAGAACCACTTTTTTAATCAAAAATAGGTAAACCATCATCATTCTTTTTAACAGCATGTTTAATAGATTCTCTGGATTCTTCTGTGAGATATGAATCCCACCATCCGTGAAGAGTACCAGAAAAGCCAGTAACAAGGAGTTCAGCAATTTCAAGGTGATTGAGACTATGGTTGTTCATATAGGTAGTAGCAACCATAGACATATGACCCAGTTTGTTAATAATTTCTTGTTTAGAAAGACCATCAATATTCCATTCATAAAGTTTATCTGCAGACACAGAAAATTGAGATTGGAAAATTCTTTCCTCAAACTGCATATCAGGAGGAGTAGGTATAGAATACCAATTTTTTGTAAAAGACATGTGATTGGTTCCAACAAATCTTTTAATTTCTGGTAGACCATCATCAAAAACATTTTTAGTGTCAACAGAAAAGGATGATTCAGAATCTGTATTTTCTTCAAAAACAGTTTTACCATTTCTTGAAATGACAGCAACAACATTAGAAGATGTGCCTTCAGTTTTAACTTTTAAATCAGAAAGCATTTTTTCAATAATGTCAAGGGTTTTTGACTGAGAAGTTTTAAAAGCAATTTTCTTTGACTGGGTAAATCAATCAAAGGTTTCTCAGGTTTTGTAGAAACAGTTTGTTCAACAATTTTTTCTTCAATACGATCAAGTTGTTAGCCAATAATATGCAAAGACTTATTAGCAAAATTACATTGTTCAATAATACCAGAAACAGGAGTATCAGCATCAGCAATTTTGAAAGGAGAAGCCTTTACTTCCGTCTTTTGACAGGTTACAAGAACTGTCTCAAGAGGCGGATGGCTAGACCTAACAACAGTTTTGTCTTCTTTAACAAAATTTGATTTCTCTAATGCGTTCAAATGATGTTGTGAATCAGCATCTTTTGAAACATAATAGTTTTCAAGAATATCAAAAAACAGAATATGTTTTTTCAAAACATTCATTTTTTCTTTCCAGTTCCTTTTAACACGTTCTTTTTCAGATTGAGAAAAAGTACTTTGGTAATATTTCCTTTTATCTCTGTTTTTAGCAGAAATAAATTCGTTAAATAGGGAAACCATATCAATTTCAAAACTTTGATTAAGAGAAGTCAAAACTCTCAATTGGCTTTAAAAAATAGAAGGTTCAACAGTTTGAAAATCAGAAGGGGATGGAGACACAGATTTGGTTTCTTCTTCTTCTTCTTCTTCATCAGCAATTTTGCTATATGGAGAGGAAGTTTCTGCCTTAGTTGAATAAAATGCAGTGCTAACTTGGGAGTTATTACTTGAAACTCCTTTTAGCTTCAAATCAGGTTTAACAAAACTTTTTTGTAAATAATCAGCAAGATCTTGATCTCTTTTTGAAATACTTTCAGATCCAGCAAAGGAATGCCTTCCTTCGTTGATCTTCATGGGTTTATCATCATGAAAACTTATTTTAACGGTTCCACCAAGATATTGTTGAATATGTGCAAGATCAGTTTCATGATAAATTGGTTTAGCAGGGGGTGATTCTCGTTCCAACGACCATTCTTTAGGAAGATTAATATCTTCCCATTGGATCATTTTTGGAACTTCAATCTTAGCATCAGAAGTTGAACATTGAATTAACATAGTTTTACCAGAAAGATCTTTAATATGAGCAGCTTGAGAATTCAACTGGGAACCCACAAGTCTATAGTAAATGCGGCAAGTAAGAGTAAAAGGTTTACTACCATCATCCATATCATAACCAGAGGTTAAAACATTCAATGTTAAAGCTTTAATGATATTGGGATCATCAAGAGCAAGACAAATATCAGGGTAAACATCAAAGTAAATAGAACCATCATACAAAGAAGTAGTAATCATACCAAGAATGCTATCTTTAAACTTTTTAAATCTAGCATCTCTTAAACACATTAAAACAGAAGCATTAATGCCTTTTCTAGTAAGAGGTTTAACAGCAACTTGAACAGGACCAATATGCAAATATTTTAACTTAGTAGCAAGAAATTCATTAATATTCTTTTTGGAAAACAAACAACATTTTTCATGATGTCTGGAAATAGAAAATGTTTGTTCAACAGTTCTTACTCTGTGTAGAAAATCACATCTGACCCTAAAATTGAAAATCACACCCCCTCCCCCAAATTGAAAATTGGCTCAAAAAAATCCAAAATTATGTTGTCAATTAGCCCACATGTGTGGTTGTTAACCAACTAACCCCCTTATAAAAAAATTTATATAAAACCCCCCTTTTTTCCAATCAAAACAAAGACAAATATCTTAACAAAAAAAAAAAAAATCTTTGCTTCTAAAAATTGCAAAATGACTTACGTGTTATGACAATTCAGCTGTTTAAATTTTTGGGATTAAAGTAAAATTTTGTGAAATTGAAATTTCAGTTTATCCAACTCTACTTAAGGAATCTTTTTTTGTCATCATCAAGATGACTTTACAATTCAGATTATGGATAAGATATTTTTTGGACTGAATAAACTTTCTTGGTTTAGATTTGAATTCTTAACATAGTTTTGAAACCTGGACCGTTTAATGAACCGGGAAAGGGAGAGATTCAAGGTTTTTGAGGTCAGATTGAGGTTCAACTGAGGTCAAACCGTGATGTGTCATTTAATTTTTTTTAATATATTTGATACTTAAATTGGTTTATATTTATTAATTTGTCATTCCTGACTAACAAAATGTGCGTGGCCTAGTGGTTTGCATGCTAGACATGTTATTGCACTTGTTGAAGATGGGACTTCATGAGCATATTGTAGTGAGTATGTAGTGTAATTGCTTATTCTTAGCTCAGATTTGGATCCTTGTGAGGCACATGAATCTTTTCAAAAATGATGATATTGTTTGTTGATATATAAGTTTTATCTTCAAAATTTCACAATATCAAAAAAACTATTGTTGAAATGGAACTTTGCCATTATGAGCATATTGTAGTTTGACATTTGGATTTAAAAAATGGTAAATATTTAAAAATTGTGCTAATGGCTAATAAGATAAAGGAAATGCTAACGGATGCCCTTAGAGTAATGGTTAACAATCCATTTAAAGAAAATTTTTCTGTGAAACAAGAAAAAAGTAATTAATGTTTTGACAGCAGCTTTTTCTATTTTTCATAAAAGTGGTGTCATAACTTTCTTAAAATGGATTGTTAATCATGGACAAAACTTAAGTACAGTACCTTAAGTGTTGTTTCTTAGGTTTCTCTCTTAAGATTCAACTATGTGGCTATTTAACTAAAAAATACATTTCCATCCCATGAGAAAATATCCACATGGCAGAATCTTAAAAGGAAAACTTAAGGAACAACACCTAAATATTGTACCTAAGTCTTGCTTTGTTAACCATTGCCCTAAGGGCACCCGTTAGCACGACCCAAAAGATAAAATAAATAAATAGCCTATTAATTTGCTATAGAGTAGTTGCACTTGTAATTAGTCTTCCACTTTCTACTATAATTATGATGAGTATTTTCAAATAGGAATATTGTTACTTGAGTCATGTTGCCCAGATTCACGGATTTGCAGGGGGTCTTAAGCCCTACTTAGTTGCCTAATAATGATAAATGCTTCTGAAACTAAAAAAACTAGGTTTTACAATTAAAAAAAAAGGAGATCATATCCTAACAAACTCTTTGATTTTGTGTATTAAAAGAGAATAAATAGTATTTAAAAAAAAATAGTTAGAATTCTGTTTTGATAGATTATAGATGATTGAGTTGAAATATATGGGGAAACAATCATTATGTCTTTTACTTTGTTAATATTAGCCAAAGGTCTTGTAGCTGAATTGACACTTCCTCCACGCACAAAGTGCTTAAAGGTTTAAAAGGAAAAGGTTCGAGCATGTTTTGGCCTCCTAAATAGAAAATTCCTGATACCATCCCTTCCACTTGCTAAGATTGTTAAGATTATATTTTAATTGCTAGACATATTCTTTATAAGCCACTTAATACCACAACTCTACATTCCAGCGATGCAAAGAGAGGTATAGCAAATGAATCACATAATTTCTCCATTATTCTTTGCATTTAAATCCATCTTGGCTTGTGTTAGACATTTTCATTTTACTGATAAAGAGTATAAAAAGGGAGATTACATTTTAAATATAAAAGTACTCACATTAGTGAGTCTAAAATTGAAAAAGTGGTCATATATACATAGTTTGGCCTAAAAAGTACCCATATCAGCGGGGGTAAAGATGTGCATATATATAATCTTGCTACAGTAACAGTGCATATTCCACAATTACTGTTCATTTGCAAATGATTTTTTAATTCTTTTTTTTCTCTCACCACTTAAGTATAGACCCATTTTAATCACCTTCTTCCTCAATTTTCTCTTCCCCTTCTCTTCCTCTTCCCCTTTGTCTTCTTTCTCTCTTTGTACAAAATTGCTGCCCTAACCCAACAACAAAACCACCATTGGCCCAGCCTCAACCATTGGTCAAGGAAGTATCACTCAAATACAAAAACCCCAAAACTAAAATTAACAATAACCCATTATAAAACCAAGCAAAACCCAGATGAAATCAAAACCCAAAATTAACCCAAACCCAGATAAAATCAACTGAGGACCATGGCGATGTGACATCCAGTGGGAAGGGATCGGAGCTGCTAGTAATGGGTTGTTGCAACTGGGGCTTGCTTGGTGGCAGTGTGATGCTAGTGACTGTGAGGTTGTGTCAAGTTTGAGATAATGTTGCCTTTCTTGTAAACCTGTGTTCGAGTTGGTTGGATTTGTGGTTTTGATTTGGGATAAGAGAAGAAGAAGCGGCGGCGGCAGCTATTGTCGATGTCATTGGAGCTGCTAATGCCGCTCGAGTTGCTAATGTCGCCAGAGTTGCTGTTGTCCTTGGAGCCGTGTGTGTGTTAGGGGGGGGGGGGGGTTGGGATGAGAGAGGGGCAAAGATTTGAGAAAGTGCGAATTGTGTGTATTGAGATGAGGGAGATAATAATAATAATAATAATAATAATAATAATAATAATAATGGTTATTTATATAAAATGAAGTGTATAATAAATAATTTGATATGGGTATTTTGTAAAAGTGGTTGTGTAAAATAGAAAAAGTAGGTTTTTTTTTTTAATAAAATGAATAGAAATTTTTACAGCTACTAGTGCGATTGCTCTAAACCCTATGATTTAGGTACAATCTTTTATATGTAATACAATAAATTTTCTAATTAAATTTAAAGACATATTTGTATTAAAATTAATTATCAAAGAAAAAAAAATCAATACTATCATGTATTTAAATTTAATTGAGAAACTTGATGTACAACACCTAAAAAATGGTACCTTAACAATTTAAACTATTTTAACAAAAATGTTCCAAGGAATCCAGTGTTCGCATATGTACTCTTTATTAACTCTTCCATTATCTCTAAACTTCTAAAACTTAATTTTTATACAAGATGGAAATTCTACTCTAACTTAATCTAAATGTATATGTGTGTAAGGCTCCCTCCTAGAGACTTGAACTCCAACTCTTACCCCCTCACACCCCATAAGAACTTAGTACTTGTGGAGTAACTATCGTGCCAAGGGAGCATGGTGGTCTTTCAAAAGTTATGACCAAAAGACAACTTTCAAATGCCACATGCTCATTAGAAGAAAATGACAATAGAAATGTTCAAAGTTCAAATGACATTTCTTAGTGTTACCAATGGATATCACATCCCAGATTGGAATCCCTCCTACCTTCTAAAATGTATAAAAAAGAAAAGGCCAAAAAAAGGTGAATTAATAATTTACCTAAGGATATTTTCTAAAATCCATTTTTTTTCCTTTATTTGTCTCTCTATTATTGGATTAGAATTTAGGGCTTATTTGGTTTTCATTTTTTGTAATGATTTCAGAATAAAACTATGGCACAACATTTTCACAATAATTTTATATCAAATTCTAGGTAGCAAGATTTAATGGTAGATAAAAAAAAAATGATGTCAGTGGTGTTGGGGTTTATGCCCTAAAATCCAATTTATTGACATGTCATAAATGATTAAATTGTTTAATTATATGAGACTATTTATTAATGAACTAATGAGACATTATCTTAGTCTATGAGATGCATAGTATGTGATTTATGTGGTTTAATCACAGAAGATATAAATTACAAATTCTTTATAAATTCAGAATTTTAGTTTGTAGTCGGCGATGAAATTGGGCATTTCATCTGCGAAGACTATAATATATCAACTAAGATGATTTGTCTTGATCATGGAAGTGGAGACTTCTAGTTGATATATTGATATGTTTTAAGAGTTAAGACATATTGAACTGGACCGCTGTGAGATTTATTATTCTCCTAACGACTGTCAAATGAATAATAAATATCACGACTTCTATTTACATCAACTCTAAATCCTGAGAGAATAATGGACCTAATCGTGAGATGTAGGTTGCTTTGATATATCAGGAATGAGATCTATGAGTTACGATCAAAACCTTAGTAGGTTGGGCTTCGCATTTAGTGTTGATGGAACATGTATTCTCAAGATGGAATTTATAATCTCTTAATGAAGATATAAAATATTCCCTTGAGATAAGTTTAATGGGATTGGTTGTTCAGAGTGTTGAGCCCAACCACTTTAGTAAGGAGTTACTAAAGTATATATTTATGGAATTGGATTTCATATATATATATGATGAATAATGTAAAAAATTAAACCGGGTACTCAAGGATTAAGATGTAGTAATCTTTAAAGTGGCAGTCTATATTATGATTTTGTATTATTACGAATATTTTAATGATGGGGTTACATGTATAATAAGTCTTGGGATATAATTTATTAATAAGACCTAGAGTGCAATTATATTTATATAGTGGTATTAAATATAATTAATGGTAACTTTGGACTTGTCAAGAGTTGAAAGAAAAGCCCAAGGCCCATTGGAGCTAGTGTCTTTTGGCCCCTTTTGGTCCCACTCCAAGCCACACACTAAAGCCCAATTGGAAAGGCCCAATAGGCCAGCCCAATTAGATAATCAGTTAGTTATAAAGGGAGAAACATACATAATTTTTTATAAGAGAAAAAGATACATTATTGTGAAGTGGTGTGTATGTGTGAGTGAAGCCACTCAATTATTCTCCCTTGGAAACTGATTGAGAGACCACACTTCTTGGGCGTAAAGTGGAATTGAAGTGAAGACTAAAAGTGTTCCCAAGTACTTCTAATCTTTTGTTTTGAATTTCACCGCACCAAGATACGCTATGTCGTTCTTAAATTCTGAAATTTATATAGTGCATGTTATCAATCATGAATGAAATAGATCTATATTTGATGTTTCCGCTGTGTGTTTTGTATGAGATGCAAAACCAAAATTTTCAACAATTGGTATCAGAGCCAGGCTTTCATCTCATGATTGTATAGCATGTGATTGGATTTTAGAATAAAAGAAAAATGGTTTCTTGATGATATCATGTTCACACCAAGGATGTATATTCTCTTGGTTTGTTCGAAGTGGCCATAGATTTCTAGACGTTATAACCGTCGTCATAGAAATATAAAACTTATAAAGTCAACGGTTTAGATTAAAGACATTGTTTCAGGATAACAATCTCATGGACGACGGTTTGGCTCAAGGATGTGTTATTGAAATCCATAGCCAAGATGGCCATGTGCGTGAATCCACACACCAAGACACAGTATATATTAATAACTGCCATGTGCGTGAAAGTAGTTTTTGCACTACTTGGATTTTTGTTGAACCGCTTGGACATTATGTATGAATTTGCTCACAATCATGATATGTATGAATCCATATGCATGGTTTGATTATTATAGGCATGTCATATTTGCCTTGGTTATACAATCCGTATAATATGTTTTTTTTATATATATATATATATATATATATATAAGGTTTGATGATTGCTATATATATATATATATATAATATAAGTTTACATGAAAATTTGTATATGTAACTGTCAAGTGCATGAATGATACGGTTCTGTGCATGTTTAATATGATATATATTGGTTCATTCAATTCGTTTGAACTTGGATATATGAATTGCCTTGGTTGCATACTTTAAGAATCCGTATAAGGCTTGCATGACTTGGCTTGCATGGCTTGGATATTCTTTGCACCGCTTGGACTAATTTTGCACCGGTTGGTTATAAAAGACAAATTAACGTTAATTGCCTTTATAGGCATTTTGTATGTGTTATAGCCATCTTCCAATCCGTATAGTATATTACATATATATATATATATATATTGGCTGAATTTTTTATAAACTATTAACACATGCAAGATGGCCATCAAGGCAATTTACAATAAATTGTCTTTCTATAGCCAAATGGTTCAAAACATAATTCACATGCATATGTCATGCAATCCGTATAAACAATCCTTGAATGCATATGAACCCATATAAGTAATAATATATATATATATATATATATATATATATATATATATATATATATATATATCAATGCATTCAAAGAAAACAAAAGAATGATACAATGTTTCTAGCATGTGTTATATGCCTTGGATGTCTTGGATCCATATATTAAAGTGTGTTTTCATATGTTGCAATTTGTATGGAGATACATGAATGTATATACTATCTTGTTAATGCTAGGATTATGAAATTTATTCCTAATGAGATTAGGATTATGTTTTCAAGGTTTCTAGCATTATTAGGGTTCTTGATAATGATCTTGAAAACCCTTATGTTTGATTTGTAAATCTTTGTTGATAAAATCAAAAGGTGTTTTTGTTGGAAGAATAATGAAGATGTCAAAAGGCTATGTGATTAATTTTATAGTCCTTAAAAGTTAAGGACATTTATTAATCATTGTCCAACTAAAAGACCTAATGAGATCAAAGATGTAAGTTAAATAGAACTCTTAGTCCTAAATTATTTTATGATTAAAAGTCCTTAATTTATTTTAATTAGAGGTTTTTAATGAGATTAAAATTCTAATTAAAGATATATAGTTTCTAATCAGATTAGAATACTTTATCTAGTAAATTAAGGATAGAGTTCTATATAACTAATTTTTGATTCATTAGTGTTTAAGGAATCCTAAATAGTTTAGGACTTCCATTTTAGTTAGTAATTCTAATGAGATTAGAGTCTTTATAAAGTGCAAGGTTATTAGTTGTGATGGGATCACAATTATTTAAGAAAAACCCAAATAACGAGTGGGAGTGCTGAAATAAGCCTTTTGTTAAGTTTATTGTAATGTGAATAGATACCTTGTCTTGACTTCGAGTCTTGCATTCCATGCGGAGGGTATTTACTTCACGGATTACAAGGTTAAACTTCTTTGTGATAGCGCGAATGTTCGTTACGCTATTGTGACGTGGCTTAGTTACATCACATTGAATTTAAATAATTAAACACATTTGATGTGTAGGATTAAAATTGTGATGCAATCACAATGATTTCAATACAATCCACTTGTTTCAAAATTTCTAGTGGGAGAGAGATACAAGGGTTGGATCTCACGGCCTCCATTATCGGTTCAAAGTAGTGTGGGTAAGCACCTCGTCTTGGCGTATATGCCTCGCGATCCCAAAGGAGGGTGTTTACTTCATAGTGCTACAAGATTGAATTTACTCGTTTAAAGTAGTGTGAACAAGCACCTCGTTTTGGCGTATATGCCTCGCGATCCCAAAGGGGGGTGTTTTGTTTCATGGTACTACAAGTTTAAACACTATAAGGGAAATGAAATGTGGTTACACATGATTCTAGATAATGGTGTATACTAGACTAAGTGTAATGTTAACCTCCCAAAGGAGCTATGTCATTATTACTTAGAGGCTGAAGGTAATATGACATATTATTAGTGTATGATAAGAGTTATTATAATAGCACTAATAATGAGAATAGTTCTCAACCAATTAATGTGTTTATAATAAACTTGCTACCAAGGAATTATAGACATGGATTGGGTTGTCGTTGCACTTAGTATAGTATGTTTTTCAGGTTCCATACTATATGGTTATGGATGCAAAATATAATGTCCTTGTAATTATGTTCATAGTCTCAAAATAAAGTTGTCATAAATTTTGTTCTCTAGCGACTATTTTAAGTGAATCACATTAACTAAGAAATAATTTTGGACATGATGCTTAAAGGAGCTGAAGTACATAAATATGTTTCGTTTCAGCATTGTCATAATTTCCTATACATGATGCATTTATGGAAGATAACTTATGATGTGATCATAGTTTCCATTGAAATGCTAAAATCTTACATTGGCTTCTATCTCAATTGTGCTATTGCATGAGATGCAAGAATTAGTACTAGAATTAGACTTTATATTCAGTCTAAATGAAATGTTTGGTATGAATCATATTGAGTGTTAAGAAAGGCTTAAAGGAGTTCCAATTCTATATCATTTTATGAAAATTTTTTTATTTTAAAATGAATTGAAATTCTTGGATGTAGAGATTAAATGTTAATCTCATATGGATATGATCCATAAGTTCTTGTTAGAATCATTTGATCAATTTAGATTATTTTGAAAATAAATTCTTTTTATATTATTTGAATTGATGAGTGAGTTCTACGCAACGGAAGACATCCTAAAAGCTAAGGTTAGAATCACTATGATTTAATTCAAATTCTTATGTCTAGACCGAAAGGTAAGGGTGGTAAGAAAAAGAATTATAATACCAAACAGTTGGACAAGCTAGTTGCCTTAGTAGTTGCCAAAAGGAAATTAGACTCAAAAGTATAACCAAAAGGAAAGTGTTTTTATTTTGGTAAAGCTAAGCATTGTCCATGATTGTCTTCTAGATGGAAATTTACATGTTTTACTTTTAAAGAGAAAGTTTCCATCCTTTGTAATTGTATGTTTTGACACTTATGTCTAGATCTTATTAATCTAAATAATATTCAAGATTGGTGAAAGATGGGCTTTTAGAACCATTATTTGGTTATATTCCCAGTCTTTGAATTCTATTTAGAGGATAATATGATCTAGGGCTTCTTTTTGTAAAGGATAAAGTTCCAATGACTTTTTTAAGTAGTACATACATAAAGGAGGAATAAGGCTCTTATTGTTCTAGAAGAAGAATGTTAGAATTTGTTAAAAGACAACTATAAAATACATTTAGAAATGAGATGGTTGTATTAGATACACCACAAGACATTATTCTGTAGATAACTATTACACCGATACAATACCGTAGTGGGAGGATTATTAAATAAATTCATACTTTTGGAATAAACTTTTGAAGTCATTCCATAAGGATATGTATTTGATCCTCGGTCCTACATAAAGGCAATAGATGATATGAATATGGATTACTGAATCAAGGTTATGTAAATAGAATTATATTCTATTTAAAGTCTAGAGCTTGAAGAGGCGCCTATTGGTATTAAGCCTATTGTTCTCAAATAGGTCTACAAGAAAAATGAGATTGATAGATTTGAAGGTGCAAACCTTTAAAGTCAAGACTAGTGGCGAAAAGATTTATTCAAAAAGAAATCATTCTACTATGAACAGATTTTTTCGCCAATAGTCAAGTTTGACTCTATCTAGATTCTCTTATCCATTATATTTTATTTGGATCAAATATGGCAATAGATATCAAGAAAGCTTCTTTTAGTAGCAATATTGAGGAAGACTTGTTTATGATGTAACTAGACTTGTTCATAGCAAAGAAGCAGTAATGTTTAGTATGCAAGCTGCTTAAAGTCCATTTATGGACTAAAGCAAGTATCTAAATCATAAAATATCATATTTGATCAAGCAATCAAATTATTTGATTTTGATCAAATATTTGAAAGCCTTAAGTGTGTAAAAGTTATATAGAATAATAAATTTCTTAATGTATGTTGATGAGATTCTAATTATTTAGAATGATGTAGAGTTATTGTCATCAATGAAGTTTTGGTTGTCTAGTCAAGTTTGATATAATGTATTTGGGAAAGACTGGTCACATCCTAAGAATTAAACTTTGGTTAAAATTCAGATATTAGGATGTTGAGTCTATCCCAAACTGCTTAAATAGATTAGATTCTAGCCAAGTATAGCATGTAATACTTCAAAAAATGATTCTTTTCTTTTAAGTTTGAAGTTCCTTTATAAAGGACTAGAGTCCTAAGACATATAAAAGGAAGAACTTATCAAGACTGTTCTTTATATCACATCAATAGGAAGTCTCTATGTTATGCTATATACTAGGCTAAATATCTATTTTGCAGTGGGCATGGTAAACAAATATCAATTGAATCAAAGATCACTTAATTTAGTGGGAGTAAAGCATATACTCAAATATCTTAAGAGAATGAGAGATTATGCTTATCCACAAAAGTGAGTTTTTGATTGATACTGGATGTACAAATATTGACTTGTAGTTTAATTGTGATTCATGAAGTTGGATTTCAAGATATGTGTTTATCCTAGGTGGTGAAGATACACATTAAGTGGAAGTAATATCTCATTAGAGAGATATGAGTACTTGAGTAGTAGTAGAAAAGATAATTTATACAATAAATTTGACTGAAACTTGTTTCCAAACCTTGCCTTAGAGTGACTATGAATTACTCTAAAGGGAGATAAGTGTCGGATATATGGTAAATTGTCTTTGAGGGCAAGTGGGAGATTGTTGGGGTTTATGCCCTAAAATCCAATTTATTGACATGTCATAAATGATTAAATTGTTTAATTATATGAGACTATTTATTAATGAACTAATGGGACATTATCTTAGTCCATAAGATGCATAGTATGTGATTTAATCACAAAAGATATAAATCACAAGTTCTTTGTAAACTCAGAATTTTAGTTTGTAGTCGGTGATGAAATTGGGCATTTCATCTGCAAAGACTATAACATATCAACTAAGATGATTTGTCTTGATCATGGAAGTGGAGACTTCTAGTTGATATGTTGATATGTTTTAAGAGTTAAGACATACTGAACTGGACCGCTATGAGATTTATTATTCTCCTAACAACTGTCAAATGAATAATAAATATCACGACTTCTATTTACATCAACTCTAAATCCTAAGAGAATAATGGACCTGATCATGAGATGTAGGTTGTTTTGATATATCAAGAGTGAGATCTATGAGTTACGATCAAAACCTTAGTATGTTGGGCAGTCGCATTTAGTGTTGATGGAACATATATTCTCAAGATGGAATTCATAATCTCTGAATGGAGATATAAAATATTCCATTGAGATAAGTTTAATGGGATTGGTTGTTCAGAGTGTTGGGCCCAACCACTTTAGTAGGGAGTTACTAAAGTATATATTTATGGAATTGAATTTCATATATATATGATGAATAACGTAAAGGATTAAACCGGGTACTCAAGGATTAAGATGTAGTAATTTTCAAAGTGGCAGTCTATATTATGACTTTGTATTATTACAAATATTTTAATTAAAGGGTTGCATGTATAATAAAGTCTTGGGATATAATTTATTAATAAGACCTAGAGTGTAATTATATTTATATAGTGTTATTAAATACAATTAATGGTAACTTTGGACTTGTTAAGAGTTGAATGAAAAGCCCAAGGCCCATTGGAGTTAGTGTCTTATTTGTCCCTTTTGGTCCCACCCCAAACCACACACTAAAACCCAATTGGAAAGGCCCAATAGGCCAGTCCAATTAGATAATCAGTTAGTTATAAAGGGAGAAACATATATAATTTTTTATAAGATAAAAAGATACATCATTGTGAAGTGGTGTATATGTGTGAGTGAAGCCACTCAATAATTCTCCCTTGGAAACTGATTCAGAGACCACACTTCTTGGACGTAAAGTGGAATTGGAGTGAAGATTAAAAATGTTCCCAAGTACTTCTAATCTTTTGTTTTGAATTTCACCATACCAAGGTACGCTATTTCATTCTTAAATTCTGAAATTTACATAGTGCATGTTAACAATCATGAATGAAATAGATCTATATTTGATGTTTCTGCTGTGTGTTTTGTATAAGATGCAAAACCAGATTTTCCAACAAGTGGTAAGCTCATATGAAAACTAATAAAAACTTTTCACATAAGTTTGTTGCAAAATTGTTGTGAAAAAGTTGTATTGAAAGCACTACTCATGATTTTAATTCTTTTAATAAACAATCAATTATCCCATATGATTTTTTTATTTGTTTTTTTTTATAATAAAGTATTACTATTTTGATTTTATATTACTCTTAAATTAAACAAACTAGCATTTAACCCGCGCAATGCGCGGGATCATTTGAAATCTCATAAGTAGAAGAGAAATTTGGCTAATAAATCTAATAAATCACAAAGTCAAGCAAAAAAAAAGAAGTTAGCACCTTGATATATTTTAATAATTTTTGTCACACTTTTAATAGTAATTGAAAGCCTATAAATGCGTACTTTTGGATGAACACATCAATCGAAAAGGCTTTGCTTTTACATCAACAAAGAGAATGCCTTTATTACAAAAGAAGTGCAAGACTGTTTTTGCAAAATCAAATTGACAATCAAAATCAAATTAAAAATATCAAACTTCTTCAATTTCCCTCTCGGTCTCTAATGGTAGGAGAACTCTGTTTTTCTTTCCTCTAAATGGTATTTTAAAGAGTAGTTTATGAGAAAAAATGTAAAAAGGAAGACTTAAATAAAGCATAACACTAATCTACCATATGCTTCAACCAGTTTTATAGTAATATTCCCCCACATATAATCATTTCTATTATGCTTTGAAGTATTGATGATGTCTCACCTATAATTTCCCATGCAAATGCCCATCCATTATAGTGATGATTCCAATTTTCTAAAAGTTCATACTAATAAAATAACTGTAGCCAAGCAAACTACCTATTTGGCTGATCTCACCTCATGTATTGATAGCCACAAATCCTACTCTAATTCAAGCAAGTCTAAAATAAAAACCATACAAATTTGAAAAGGAAGAAATCTAACATTAAGTAAATCAATTTCAAGTAATATCAATTAGTCAATATATTTCTTCGTAAGAGATTCAGGAAGCATGAAGTAATTCTACTAAAAAAAAAAAAAAGAATAGCCATTAAAGCATATTGCAAGAGCAGAGTTTAACTTGATAAGCATTATGTTGTAATGCAACTCATATCCTAACAGCCCACTCATCCAAACTTTAAATCAAATAAAAATTAAATCAAGCCCCTAAGAAAGTAATGGAGAAAACAGAGATAAAAAAAAAATTATAGATTCAAAAAAGCAAACAAACACTGGAAGCTGCCTTCTTTTTAGTATAAAATGTCATTAAGACTCAGAAGGGAATAAAAGAATATATTTGATTATAGAATTTTGGAATAAAAAGTTGAGGAAAATAAATGTAAAGAAGTAGGACAGGGGCTACACTGAATATTTAAATTTTTAAGAAGAAAATAAAAATGAGACCAAACAACTTAGGAACCATAAAATAGGATCAAGTTTGTTACATACATAATAAAGTTTATAACAATAATAGAACTGTCAAAAGTATACTATGATTAGAATCCCTAAATATAATTATAATTTCAAAAAAAAAAAAAAAAAACAGTTGAAGAAGCATATTAAAGAACCAAACAGATATGAAGAATGCAATTGCAGGAAAATACTCCCTTCACATAAACCATTCATGTCACTAAAAGAATCTGTCTCATAAATATGGTCATTAACAAACTCTTCATGGAAAACAAAAAATAACATTGAGCAAATATTCAAAATTCCACAATTTCACTCCCCCTTACAAATAACCAAAAAATTATAATGATATTATTAAGTTTAAAAGATAACCAACCATTAAAATTTAGCTAGGATTCAAAATTCTAGAAACTGTATTTCAAAGTGTTACTATTGTAAAACCTACAGTTGATTCACTTCTCCATGGATCTCAATTAAAAAAAAACATTTGAGCAATTCACATCCTAGAACTTCTAAGAACACTGACTAAGTTTTTCATATAATTTTAACCCATCATGAGATCAAAACTCTAACAATGCATTCAATTTAAGAGGCACAAAACCAAAATTTTTTGAATCTGATTTATAGAACCAAAAACAACAAAAATTAAAGCTCCATACAAAACCATAAAAGAATCGACAATAAGAAAGGCAAATCTCAACACCGAGTCCTTTACATAACCAAAAGACCAAAAATAAAACACACATAATAGAACTAACAACAAAAATATACATCAAATTGAATCTCACATCAGATATTCACATTTTAAATTGCTACGCCAGCCATTTACAAATTATTTTACTAAAAACTTACAGTATATATTTAATTTGATGCACTAACTCTAGATACTTAATACAATCTCTTACTTTGGTATAAAAAATTCATCAATTCAAATATTTTAGTTGACTATAACAAAGAAATTGTATTTGTAAAGAACCTTTTATTGTGTAGGAGAAGATGAAGAGTTTATTGCGAGGTGACACTGTTTCAATCTCTACTACCAAAACAAACAAACCTAAACAAAATTATATTCTGCCTAGATTTGGTTTAATCTTCTTCCTCTTCTTATGTTCTGTTTAAAATTAGTTTTTTTTTTTGGGTATTCGGGTTAATCTCCATATTTATAACCAAATTATTCATTTCCATCAAAATTTGATTTTAAACAGCCATAGTTTAACTGCTCAGATTTTTATCATGATGAGGGAAAAAATCTAATGAGAAGATTACATATCAAATTTTAATGGAATTTCATTGAACATATATAATGTAACACCAAAAGAACATTTTTGATGGCCCCAAAACTTAAATTCTGTATTTTGATTGAATAGTACACTAAGACAACATATAATCAAGTGAAGATTATGAAATACAATACCTAAAAATGAGTGTAAATATTAAAGTATGAAAATGCAGAATTGAAATAGGCAGGAATATTTTCTAACATGTTCCTAATTTTCCTGAAGTTCCAAAAGATGCTGATAATATGTGAGACAAAAATTGACAACAAAACTTAAACCTCACGATGATAACATAACAGAAGCTAACCAGAAAAGCCAAAAATTGAACATGCATAACAGAATAAATGAAATGACAGAACTTTATTTTTTTGGCAACACATAAATCTATGTTCTCCAGCACCAAATCGATTTTAGTTTGACAGAAATCATCAATAAATCTACACTCTATAATAATTTTCAAAACCCTAGAAATAGTAACTGGATAGAAACCAAATTTTAGGGGCAAACCAAAAAAATTACAAACCAAACTAAAATCTGCCATTCTAAAACTAAATTTAATCAATACTACAATCGAACTAATCAGGACTCAAGAAATTGTATTTAACAAAATTGAGTAGTGCGGCTAAACAATATCTAACAAAATCTTTGTTATTCTATCTGTTTGAAACGCTAATTGAATGGAAAAAAAGGGGGAAAAAAAGCCTACCTTCTACAAAACCCATATATTTTTGAAAACCCTAGAAACGGTTATTGAATAGGAAGCCAAAAAAGGGGAAAAAATGCCTACCTTCTGAATTGTCTATTGTTGAACAGCAGGGACGGCATAGCTTCTAATTCGTCTGTTGTTGTAGAGGACGAACAAAGATTTTCAGTCTCCAGTATTGCAGAGAACGAAGAGAGGTTTTCACTGTTGCAGAGTTTCTTTTTTTTTTTTTTCCATCTGTTTAATGGGTTGGAACACGTTAGTCCGATTTGTGTGTATATGGAGGTGCAGCAAAGAATCGCAAGTTTGAGTCTGAATTTTGATCGGGAAATACGGTTTGGGTTTTAGGGTTTGCTTTTGTATTGTTTTTTGTTTTTTTGTTTTGTTTTTTTTGTTTTTCTTTTTTGTTTTGTGGATAAGCGGCTTGTTGTTTTATAAGGGGCTGTGTTTTTCTTTAGCTTTTTTTTTTTTTTTTGGATAAGCGGGTTGGTGTCTGAAAGTGAGTCTTCCAAACGCACCGTGTGATTATTTTTAAGTTTAAGTTGTACACGTGTCAGTTTTTTAAGGGGCTATTTTTCCTAATGTGGCAACACCTCCTTAAAGGCTTCTGCTTTTATATATAGTACTAGCATTTAACCTGCGCAATGTGCAGGAATTTTTTATTTTATTTATTTGTTATGTTTTATCTTTAAATTTCTTACAAAGCAACTTATATTGCACTTTCAATTTTTTATTTTTGGTTACTTTTCATCTTTAAATGTTTTCCTAAAAAAAGAAAAAAAGAAAAATGAGAATAATAATAAATTTGATTTAATCAAATGTATTAAGCAATGTGTAGAAAGAAAAAAGAGGAATCATTTCTCATCTTTTGTAAATTTCAAATACTTATTAAACTTGCATAGTTTTAATATAGAAATCCAAATGTTCAAAAGTTCTACACATTCATGTTGTCACATATTTAACGTATAGTACTAACAAAAGCATAAAGTACTGGACATAGAATATCATAAAGGTATAGAACACAAAAAAAAAAAAAAAAATATATATATATATATATATATATAGACTTGAAAGAGTATACCTTATCCCTCAAATCATTGCATATAGGTTGAAACGAAGGTTCCTCATATTTTTTACTCTAGCCAACATTTTTTGTGATTTGTAACAATTGTTTAACTACCACTAAATATGTGAATATTTTTGCTAGTGAATAACTAAAGTATAATATAGATTTTGCAAATGATAAAATTTCTCGTAATCTTTAAAATGTCATTTACTAGAGGAGGAATATCAAGACACATAAAATACTTCCAAGACCTAGAAATGTGACGTAACTCAAGATCATTTTTGCAATTGCTATAACAACTATTATTTTGTCTAATTTTTTTAAAAAAAATTTCTTTGACTTTCCTTTATTTTGCCTTTATTTCTTATTTTTTGGGCAAAATTTCACTTTATTAATAATCAAAGGCATGAAATTTAATTATGACCTTAGAATAAAATCATATAACCGATTGCTACACAAAAATAAAAGTGGTAATGCCATTTTCATCTAACACATATATTAGATAACCTCAATATGATGCTTCATCATGTTAATAATGACAATCATATACAATGCTGGCAAAAGAATGAAATAAAAAAAATAAAAAATAAAAAAAGGAAAAAAAATTAGTAAAAGAAAACAAACTTGAAAGAGAAAGAAGCTAAAGTATTTGATATCATAGTTAAAGTAAATCCCTTTTTCCCACATACACACCACATGTATGAGAAAATGAAAAATAGATCCTTAAATAGGAGCTATTATGAAAAATATTATCGTATTCAAGAAATTGTTACTCTAATTTTAACCAAAAAGATGAAATGCTTCCAATCAAAGGTATATTTTTCTGTTTCTTGTCTTCTTTGTTTCTTAAATTTATCATATATATTTTCAACTCTTTTCCTTTCACTTGTGACTCAATTGGCTTGAAATTTAATGAAAACAAATAGAAAGAATATTAAAAAAAATATTGTTTCTATAAAGTGTTTTTATATAATTCAAAACATCGTTTATATTATTTACGTGTAATCTAACGTACACATATTAGTGCGTTTGAGGTCCAAAATATGTAATTAGTTAACTCATGTTAAACATTATTGAAATCTCCTTGTTTAAAATAATGTCTTTTTTTTTTTTTTTGCCTTTTGGCTGTAGTTGCATATTCTAAACACATTGATTCTAATTCCTTTTCATCTATTTGTTAGTAGAGTAATAGAGAGTTTCAATAGAACTCATTTGCGTGAGCACTTGGATTTTCCTTTTCCCTCTTTTGTCTCTTCTTTAATTTTTTTACTTCAGTAGTTTGATTGATTTCAGCATTCTCAAATAGCATAGTAGTAGAATTTTAGTTAGACTCAGTTTACTTAGAGCAAAAATTGCGTCATCATTGAGTTTTTCTTGGAGTTGTGAATTTTATTTTATGCAGCAGCTGGAATTTATATGTTTGAGTAAACTAATTTTTTAAGAAATCTTTTAGCAACAGGACAATAATTTCTACAAAACTGGCTATGCCTGTAACAAATTTATACATTAAAACTATTAACATAAAAATATTAAACTATTAAACTTTAATTCCGGAAACAATATTTCATAACAATTCTAAAGTAGCTGTATAGCACAACTTAACATAAAAATTATATACATAAAAAATCAACAGATAAATATATGTGGTACAAATGGATAAATATATGGTTTGTCAAACAAGATGAGGTTTGGAAAAAAAAATAAAAGTCTATCTATCTTGTGATAATGACAAAGACACAACAGGTATTAATAAGGGTAATTTCTATCTTCACCTTCTGATCATGATGAAAACGCAACCACCAACAACCTGTTATGATATAGCACATCAACCTATTATGATATAGCACATTAAGGGAAATAATTAATAAATCAACCAAAGAATAAAACATACATACGGACACATAAACAAAAACAGAACTCTGACTAAAGTGTTTTAACTTCCTTAGACAATGTGGCTCAATCCACGGCAAATCCTTACATGTAAATTAATGGGGGAAAAACCCAATGACTATGACACTTCACAGCAAAGATTGAATAATTATAAAAATGGAAAATAAATTGAATTGAAATTAAGTCAAGTCAATGTTAGTATAAGTTTTTTAAAAAAAAACATTTTTTTCACAGCAAATTTAGTAAAGAAAATTGAGTATAGCACATACACAGCACTGAAATAGTGAAAAGTAAAAACAGAGATAAAGGAAAATATACATAAAGTTTGAATTGTAACACATCCCAATAAAGAAAATTGTCAAAAAAAAGGAAAAAAAAAAAACTTCAAATTATCCAAGTTCAATCAAACAAAACTATCAATTTATATAAACAGAAAAGCTAAGATGGTAACTTCACTTTTTTGCTTAGCATCAAAACAAAACAATTAATTATGAAATTCAAACGTTACTCCAAAAAAATAAAGCCTAAAGCCTCATCCTTGGACTTGCTTATGGTCCTTGGTGTAAATAAACCTTCTCAGGCTTTCAAAAATCTTCTTAAGTACCTTTTTGTTTGATTTTTGAATGCCCTTACAAACACAAAATGTCATTGTGTAGCATTTAGAAATTCACCTGGTGAAAGATTTTAAAATTCTGTACTTTGAAAAGTTAAATTGAAATATTACAAACATAAGAATGTACCAAGTGACTCTAGTGGAAAACACTTGAACAACATGACTAACCCTCCAAGATAGCAAAATATTATAACAAATTAAGATGCATCAAACATGAAAAGAGCAAGAAACTAAATGCAGATGAATGGATATATAAGAAAGGATAACGCATTAAAATTTAAAACAACAATTCCATAGCTAAAGAGTTAAGGGTTCTTCAAATTGGTCATATTATTAAACTCATGTCTCAAAGGAAACAAAAATTTCTGAAAATTTTATTGATTCAATTCTTTTAAAAAACAGGTGGAGCACATCATTAAACAAATATTTGGAATAAATAAATATTGGGACTCGAAGCTCAAATATTTGACATCTAAAAATATCTGTTATTGTTTGTATTTCTCTACATACTTGTTAGTATGTATTTTCTGCAATCTGCATACTTGTTGTTCTGAATTTCTCTCGCATACCTATTGGTCTGTACTTCTTTACTGTTTTTAGCTTCTTGTTATTTCTATTTTCAGCTTCTTGTTTCCTCAGTATTTGGATTTCAGGCTGTCTTATATGTATTTGTTTTCATCTGTTATCAATAAATAGGAACGAAAAATCCAATTCATATGCAAAGTTTGCAATCTTAGCCATATTGATCAAATATGGCCAACCTCATTCTACATTACAAAGTGTGTGTATACCAACAAAATACAATTTAAAAATAAAATTGACACAATCATTGCAAAATATGAACTATATGGGGAAAAAATCTAATACAAAGAAGTATATACTGGAAAAACTTGATAACAATGCTAGAAAAGAAACATGGGAAACAAAATTATAAAGGAAAAAAATGTTTCAACAAAAAGTTTAAAATAGAATAAATAAAATGAAAGCTTTAAAGTGTAGACATGTACTCAAAACAAATTAAACCCAAATATCCCAAAGGAAAACCAAATCCAACACAAATAACGGATATTAAAAACCATTCTTAATCCAAATTCCTTATTCAAAACCAAATCTAAGCCAAACAACTTAATGCAATCCAATCCAGTCAAAATACCCAGACCTAAATTAGATTTGATCCCAAATTAAAAAAAAAAAATTTAAAACAAAACCAAAACACCAAAAAACAGAGACTAACCGGTGGAGGGAATGGGTTTGACAATGGCAGAGGGCTGGACTGTCGCTTGACACAGTTGAGGGCAGATTTCTCAGTTTTTTTTTCCCTCTCCACTCTCTATGCCTAATCGACTCATTCTCTCTCGCTGTTTATCAGAATCTCTCTCTCTCTCTCTCTCTCTCTCTCTCTCTCTCTCTTAATCAAACCGTGTTTTCTATTTTAAACCGTGTAGGTTGCACAATAAATAGTTAAAATTTAAAGGCTTAAACGGTGCAACGTGCAGTATTTTGTAACTTTCAAATTGTAAGTGTGGTAGGTTTTTTTGTGGGCAAATTTCCTAATGTGTCATCACAGCCTTAATTACAGGAAAAGGCTAAAGCAATGGAAGTAAAATTAAAAGTTATATGAAAGAATTGTAGGTTCATACTAAAGCAATAAACCAAACATACTACTACCAAATTGATCTTTAGCAAAGGAAAGTTCACAAACTATAAACAAAAAATTGACCAAAAGATATTAAGATGATACCGCTAAACTGGAAAAAATTCATCAAAATTGTTTTCCTATAGCTAATTGATTAGAAATATTCCCAACAATTTCATTTTTCTTCATATTAAGTGTCAATGGAACTAAAAAAAAAATTGTCAAGAACTATATAAAATCATCTATCACCAAACACCCAACTGTATCCTTATTTTTTGTCATATATTCGTGAGTTTCAAAACTGGGCTAGTTGTACATAAATGAATCAATCCTTGAGAATGCACAAATGTTTAGATTTTTTGAGGAGAAACACAAATTTTAAGAGTTGGATTCACTACTTCCAAGAGTTATCTGAAAAAATAATTAATCTTTGTGTTGATCATGGCAATATACACTTAAGCAATTATATTTTAAAATAATTAAAAAAAGATATATGTAAAGAAACATCCAATAGATGTCCTATAAATAAATAGGAAAAAGTACAGATTAACTCTTATAAGAAAGACATAAAAGTATAAATGCATGTTTAGTGACAAATTTTTGTAGGTAGAGAAGTGGTATCCAGTAAAGAAGATATGATTGGCAACATTGGCCACACTTTGAATTCTTTTGTCCCCTCACTATGCAGATTGTAAACTTAATTACAGAACAGCCCTAAAGCCAATTCAATTCTTAATATCCAAAACAAAAATAAATACTCAAACAAAACAAATTCTAATTTTCTAACCCAAATACTTGAATCAAAACCAAATCTAACCCAAATGCCTAAATCCAACCAAATACTCAAACATAAATCATACTTAATGCTCAATTTTCAGTGGTTGAAGATCAACTGTGGTGGTGGTCTGAGATTTATCTCTATATCATTCCCTTTATGCCTTACTACTCTCTCTCTCTCTCTCTCTCTCTCTCTCTCTCTCTCTCTCTCATTACTTTTTCTGTGGGTTTTTGTATTTATAAACTCTGAACTACATAAAGGGAATTTCATAAACTACATAGGGAGTATTTCAAGAAGAAAAACAATTGAAGTTTAAGCATCAGATTTTAAGTTAATACATAGATATATTGAAGATTGAAGATGCTAATTTGAATAGGAGAAGAAACAATGAGATGATGCGAACCTTCCTTATATGTTGCAAAGAGGAGATGGGGGAAGAGCACAAATACAAACAGAAAATACCAGAGAGAGGAGATGGGTGCAGAGCACGAACCCATCTATTTGAACAGGTGTGTTTAACTCTTCTTTTGGCTTAAAATTATGCCACAATACACTACCATCTTTCATTTAAAGAGCCAATTTTGAGAAATTCATCTAAATCTTCTCAAATTTATGTGGAAAAATAATTGTTATAAAGTCCTCTATAAGTGGATTATCAAAAAAAAAAAAAAAAAAAAAAGTCCTCTAGAAGTGCACAATTGCGGCAATAAAGATGAAGCAAACATTAGACACATTAATTCCAATGGTTTTTATATTTCTAAACCTTGATTATCCAAAACCAATTATAAATACCCTAAAACTAAACCAAAATCAGACACGAAATTAATTGAATCCAAATACTTCCAAAAGTTTTTAGTATACTGCGAAACTAAATCGAATCAAAAAATCAAATCAAAACCTAGTGCAATCCATATACCTAAAATGTGGATAAAAGGAGAAAACTGGAATTTTGAGGGGCTATTGTGGGGGCCAAAGGCCCAATTTTAGATGTTAGGACGTGGGCTTGTCCGAAAAGGCACACTCGTCCGAGGACAGTAAATTACAATGAAAATGCACGACTATAAACCTCGCAAAGATTTGGCCGATGTGTAAACGAAGAAGAAGTTGTCCGAGAAGGATCACCTCTTCGGATGATTCAAGAGAAAGCCAGGATGAACGCTCCAGCATTTATACTGGCATTTTAAGGGATTCTTCAAATATATGATATCCAGTAAGCAAATAGGATAGGTGGAAGCAATAAGATATTATGTAAAAAGCTACTACCACCGCATTTATTACCCTCAGCTAACCCTATGGGCGCATTAATGAGGAAAGGATGTCTGAACAGTAACTCTCAACCTTTACAGCTGCCGTGTAAATACTTTAAGGGAAGGTTGATGGGACAAGTATCAAAGAAAGGCCATCTAACTAGCACGTGAGAGAAGATGGAGTATAAAGAGAGCTTGAGGCAAGGAAAGAGGAGATCGAAAATCAGAAGTGAAAGAGAGAGAAAAGTAGAAAGTGTAAACATTGAAGTATCATACTGTTATCCTACTCGGACATAGCCAAGGACAATCTTATATAATATCATTGCTCTATTTTTATCTGCCTGGACTTGGAACACATCCATGTAATACTTGGTCTCATCTAAAAGCCCAGTTTTTCTAACACACTCTCTATAAATTCATTGCAAGGATTTTTTGGGCCTGAGTCCATCTCGCTTGTGGGCTAACCCGCTTAAACTATGTCCTTACAGGGGCAATTGCAGTAAATTCACTAGTTGTTTGACCCGAAATCACTTTGCTTATTCATGGTTTAAAAAATCTCACTTTACCCACCTGCGGTAAGCTCTGTTCGACTCTCGTAACCCACCTCTATTAAAAATGGGAGCAAATTTGTATTTTTGCCTCTTTCTATATCTCTCTCCTCTCAAAAACAAAAACATACAAAAACAAGATTTAAAAAAAAATGTCATTTGTAAAAATAGTAGAAACATATTAAAAAACTTCAAGAACACAAAATTGCAAATGTAACTTGAAAAATAAATAAATAATCCAAAAAAACACAAACTCTCTACCCTTTCTATGACTCAGATCTCTTCTCTCTCTCTCTCTCTCTCTCTCTCTCTCTCTCTCTCTCCCTTTCTCTCTCAAACTCCATACCCAAATATCTCTCTCTATCTCTTTCTTTGCTTAAACCCTAGTTTAGTATTGGTTGTGGGTATGTGTAGGTTAATGGAACATAACAAGTGATTGAACCAAAGCAAAACCCACTATCAAAATCTCAAATCTTCTCTTTAACAATTTGAACATAGATTTAACACACTATCCAAATCATTGCCCTTTATACCCAGAAGTAACTTCATAATTTATAGTAAACAACACCACAAACCTAGAAAAAATTACCAGGAAATAACAATGCACGAGTATTTAACCTTGAGTTAGGAAAGGAGTCTCGTGCAGGTATAGAAATTGTTCCTTGAACTTGGCTTTGAAGAGCTCGAATAGCTGAGAGACCTCTGCTAGCTTGGAATCCAAAATTGTGTTTATCTCGCTTTGAATCCAAATTCCAAGAAGAACTAGTTCTACAAACAAAGTTAGAAGATCCTAGGCTTTCTCTACCCAATTCACTTTTAGATAGAGCACGCTCCATTTACATGAACAAAAAAGCTAGAACCCACCTGCATTTGAATCCCTCCTAAAACCAAACCCAAAAGCTAGAACACACTTGCAACAATACACACATCGAAAGCCCCAGAAACCCCAAAACCAAATCATAACATACCCATAAATCCACAAACAACCATAATCAAACCCAATATTTTGTAATCCCCAATCAAAATCATCAAATCCCTTTCACTAGAAGAAAACCTAATCTCTAAATCAACCAAGAGAAAGCCAATCATAAAACTGAACAAAGAAGGCAACTTTCGGCCACATAAAGAGAAATCAAAGAGAGAAAGAGAAATAACAGCCAATGTCCTCCTCGTACATAACCTCGCACCACTGTTCATGTTTTGCTCTCATTTACAGTTATGTTCTAGTTATGGTCTCCAGTCTAGATTTAAGGTGGCAATTAGACGGGTCATAAATGGATTCGATGGTTAAGTATTGAAGAGAACTGAACATCTTCTGCTATTTTAAATATACACTCACAAGTGGTTGTGGGTCACGTTTTATTTTGTTAGTGGGTGTGACATGACAATTTCTCATTAAACAAAGAAAATTTTCAATTAAAAAAGTACTAAAGGTAAGCCAAACTTGTTGGGTTCTTGTTTGTACCACACTTAAGTTTGAAATACTAAGAAATTCTTTAAACTTTTTACCAAATGACAATATTTTTTTTATCTTGTTTTTCTCATGACAATATTTTTTTTATCTTGTTTTTCTCTGCTTTTGAATTATTATTATTATTATTATTATTATTATTATTATTATTATTTTAGGAAATGGACATAAAAGGAGAGCAAAAATATATTTTTGCCCAATTTTTATCAGAGATGAGTAACAGGAGACATATAGAGCTTACATTAGGAAGATAAAGTAACATTCTTTAAACCACGAGAATGCAAATTGATTTCGGACTAAACCACACGTGGGTTTACTGCAATTTCCCCTTAGGATTTTTAACAAGTTGGACTTAATTTTTATTTTTTCAACATTATAATTATTTAGGAATAGAATTTGGCAAGATTGAAACTGCATTTTAAAAATGTAATATTATCCAGCAAGGATCTTTCGTTGGAAGTTTCTTGTCTCAAAGTGTAGAATTTTCATTTTACAATGGATGATATTTCTTTTTTTTTTTTTTTTTGTTGAGAAACTGATATTTCATATTTGACATATTCAACACAAATATTTTATGAAAAATTTTTTGGACCAATATTTTAATGATTTTTATACTACAAAATGGTTATTAAACTTTATGATTAAAAGCATATTATCTCACTTCTGAAAAAAAAAATCGTTTACCTTTTCTTTTTCTTTTTCTTTTCCTATTTAAATTAATAATTTCAGTTATACCAATAAAATAAAAAATAAAAGAAAATAGAATGTAGGCTATTTTGAGTATTGATATAACTAAAATAATAAAGAACATACTATGTTTTAAAAACCATCTTCTTCTATTTTTATTTTTATGTAATTTGGGTGCGTATTACATATAAAATATTGAGTATTTACATAAAATATTGAGGATTTTTGCTAAAGTCGTTATTTTAATTAGGAAGGTTTTTTTAAAAAACATGAAAAGAAAACAAAGTAAAAGTTGACAAAAGATATAAGTTGTAGTACCCTTGAGAGAATACTTTTGTTGCAATTGAAATTCATAATGAAGTTTTACATATATAGTGTAATAATTATTTATTAATGAGATTAAAAAAAAATTATAGGAGAAGAGTAGCGATGAGTTACACAGATGTAACATGTAAGAAATCAACGAGCTATGAATTACAAATGATGATATAATAACTGTAAGGACACAATTTAAGTCCCTAGCTTAAAGGATGAATGAACTTAAGCTCAAAGGATGAACGAACTTAGGCTTAAAAAGCCCAATACAATGAATTTATGGAGTGTGGGTTGGAAAATTGGGCTTTAATGAATCATACAACAAGTAAAGTGGATACGAATGACAAGAAAATAAAGATAAACTGGTCTTATCTAAAGAGAATCATCCTCGGCACAGTCCGAGGAGATCAGTTCTTATATATTTCTCTTAAATTTGATTACAAGTTGAATTCTTGATTGCTATAGTGTTTTTCTCTTAGTTTCTCGATCTCCTTCCCTTAAGGTCTTCTTTCTATTTTGTACTATCCTCCCCCTTCATCTCTACCCTCCAAGTGTAAACTAGATTGCTGATGTTGATGCTTGTCTCATCAGCAACTTCTTGAAGTCCTTGGGGAGTAGCTGTAAGGCTGAAAATTACTATTTAGGTATCGTCTCCTCATTAATGCGGCCAGAAAGTTAGCTGCAGAGTATTTAATTCAGTGGTAGCAGCTTTCCATTTAGATATTTCATGTCCTTCCTCTCTTTATCTTCATCAGTGGAATCGTCCAGAACGTTGCTCTTGATATCAGACCACCCCTTCTAGCCTCGGCTTTGCTCAACTGAGGAAGCACTCCTCCTCAGACTGCCATCTGGGATGATCATGATCAGATTTCACCTCTTTGCATAACAACATGGATTCTTAGGAAGATGTTTACCCGTCCTCGGACTGCTTAATGTCCTCGAATTGGGCCCCCAGCCCAATATGTATAGATATGTACTCCTGGGCCTATCACCCCTACAATAGCCTGTCGGGATCCTTCTTTCTGGCTCCTCAGGAAGAAATGAGGATTTCGATGTCACTATAGTTACTCCGTGCTCATCACACATGACCTCTGACTGCACAGATGCCTTTTAAACTGCCCAAGGCACGCTCATGACACTTCAGCATATGAGACGCGCCCTCATTAAATTTTTACGGCTCCACGTTCCCCACATTCTACAGCACGATGCGGATCCAACGATTAAGGATTTTGCTAGAACCCGGGCGGGAATTTTCCCTTTGTAACTATCTTTTCAATACAAATACTTCCCGAATCATTCACTCTTCTCACTTTAACACTCATACACTAAACCTGCAAACTTACCTAATTTACTCATGCCCTCACACCTACCAAGTGCCAATTCGAGGAGAGTTTTCTTCTTCGTGTAAGTCTTTATAAGACTTTCCATTTATTTTTTCATCCATATTTTTTTTTTCTTTTCCTCTTTAGCCCTTCTATCTTATCTTCACCTTCTTAGTACCTCCTTAGTTCCTTCAACTCTCTCTTAAGAATGGGTAGATTTGCTTACTTGGTTAACTCCACAGAGAATATAGAAAGCTTTAAAGCTCAATATAGAATCCCACCTGGAGTCTCTATCAGGTATTGCAAAGAAAGGGAATGGCACGAAAAAAGACAAGAGGGAGAGGTGGTAATCCTAATGATTTCCTTCATAGAGGGTGGGATGAGAATTCCCATGGGTACTGTTACTAGGGACTACCTTAGGGCTCATAGATTAGCCCATACCCAATGCGCCTTAAACATGTTTAGAATCCTAGGTAGCGTCAATGCCCTCAATGAAAAAATGGGCTTAAGCTTATCCACCACGACGTCAACTGGGTCTATAACCTCCACCACCTAAAAAGGCAGGGTTATTACCTCAAAACTAGATATCCCAAGGTTAGGCTCATTTTAGCCTCCCCGAGTCCAATAAAGGCATGAATAAGGACTTTTTAATCATGTCAAGGGAGTGGCACGACGGCCTCCCTTGCCCAATGAGAGAGGGGAAACCAGGTGGAGTTTTAGGTCTAGGTTTGTTATTTGAAACTTTTTGTTTTTCCCTTAACTTGTTCTCTACCCAACTGTTTATGTTTATGCTTGTAATTGAATTGTTTTCTTCGATTTGTGCTATTTTGCTAACGATGTTCTTTTGTTTTCCAAATGGTCTTACAGATAAGAACGCTGCCATCCCAAACTGCAATCTTGTGAATGAGCAAAGCTTAGATAAGATTCTTAGAGCCAAGGTGTTCGTCCACAACGACGGTCAACTTAGGGCAGCACATATAATCCTCGACTACACGCATCTCTCCTCAAGCTTCCAAGTGCCGAAGTGCGTGATCAAGGCGAAGGACCCACAACTGCACTAGATTAGTGTGGCTATCTCGGGTTTTCTCACTACTAACCCCATTCTAGAAGGTATATACCAAAGGTAGCACTGCCACACCAGCATACAAGCGAAAAGGCTACCTCTTCCCGTCCTATCATTAAAGAAGAAGAAGGAAATAAAGAAGAAGAAATAGTTGAAGTGTCCGATTCTGAGGACGACTTTGAGGTGTTCAACCAACCTTAGTCTCCAGAGGCTTCACCCAAGGACCTCAATCATTTTCCTTTAGCTAAATAAAGCCAGATACGAGAAGATTCTCCTATTCCATATACTATGGGATTAAAACAAAAGCAGAGGACTGGCCTCCTAGAAGTGATGGAGTCTTCCTCTGGGAGCCAGGCACCCGAGAAGACTGCCCAGTCCAAACTCCCCCCTCCTCCCTCCACTCAACTACTCCCAGCTAATCCCACCGACCTGAAAAGGAAGAAGGATCAGAAAATGCAAGATGTGGGGGAGGGAGGCAAGGGCCTTTGCCTAAGGACATCGAGCTCCAAAAGGGGGCTAAACAAGCATGGGTAGCACAGAACTTGGTAGATAAAAGAGCAAAATCCCAGGTTGGGGCTCCTGTATGGACACCCGCCCTAATTTTGGATGGAGCTCCCCTACCTGCTAATGCATCCATTAGGGATTTCTAGCAAGGGAAGGCAAGATATGTTGCTGATGCCGTGGAGCAGGCCCTACTGTTCCTTGCAGACATGTCTGATCTAAGGACTATGAGGAAGCATAAAGTGTTCCTCAGTCTGAAGATGGACCTTGCTATGGTAAGTCCATCAATAACCCTTCTTACCTTATTTTCATAGAAATAATTTCTCTTATTCCTATACTCACAATTGATTTTCTTAACTTATGTATCTTTTCGTCGTTGTTGCTTTTTTTTTTTTTTTTTAATAGGATGTCTAGGCTACCCATAGAGCTGAAGAGATAGTCATCAGCTCTCACAAATTAGCAAAGGAAGAAGAAAGTAGGCGCATTGCCACCGTGAAAGCCTTTGAGCTGGCAGAGAAGAAGTCTCAAGACCTCGCTACTAAGCCGTTAGAGGCCAATTAGGACAAGAAGAGCGCTGAGCCTTCTTTGGATAGAGTGGAGAGGCCGACTGAAGGGCAATGGGTGCTCCTCTGCTAGGCTGAGGACTGGCTGGCTACCTCCAAAGAGCAAATTATCGCCCTGAAGAAGAAATCTGAGGAGGCTGAGAAGGCCAGAGATTAAGCCGAGTAGGATGGCTATGACATAGGAGTGACGGAGAACGAGGAGGCCCTAGGGCTGAGGTCTTGGAGGTATGTAGACACTACTACCTCCAAGTGTGGAATGAGGCCATTAACTAAGCTAGGGTTGAGGTCTCTTCTACACTCAGGAGGGCAGAGACTGTCTACTACCCTCCTGCCATCCATGCCACCTCCTCCACAAACTCCAAGGCAGTCATCCCATCCGAGGTAGAAGAGCTCGAGAAGAACATCTTAGACAAGGCCCCCCTCTCTTCTGGCAGCCCTCTAAAAGAGGCCGAGCAGCTTGGGGTGATTGATAAAGAGGCTGGGATGACTAAAGGAGTAGCCCCTGATGCCACCAAACCCCCAGCTTTTCCTTAGGATCCCTTCAAAGATAAGGAGGCACCCAGGATGGAGATTGTTCTTGCAACTCTTCCACTGCCTATTAAAGATGACCCCAAAGGTGGAGATCAAGAATCCTCGGAGGCCACAGTCTCACAATCCAAGGCCCCACCAAAAGAAAAAATTGTAATAAAAAAGTAGTTTAGAGTAGCTCTTTTTTTTTCTTTTTTTCTTTTTTTGTTTCTGTTGTTTTTATTTTCAAAACTTGTAATCCAGTTTAACCTTTTGTAAGCAATTTTCCTTTTTCTAAGGCTTGAATAAATGATAATTTACAAGTTTTTTCTTCATATTTGTGATATTTAGTTTCTGTTTTATCCAACACTTAACTAACATGGAAATGATTTAAAGCTCCATTAAATATCTGCATAAGTGGCAGCATAATTATCCCACCTTATATGGTTAGCAACAGAACAAGTTAAACCTACTAAGTCCATAATCCCAGCAAAGTGTAACCTTAATCTCAAAAACATACATAATTGCAGAGCATCTATTCATATTAGGCTCTACTCAGTTTTCCATTTATCAGTAGGTCTAAGGAATTAGGGATGATAATCAATTTTCAAACAGAATCATGGACATACTTTCAAATGCCTTAAATGATGCTCATGAGTGTTGATACTTAGATAAATAACAGAAAGTATGAACTTGCTCAGTTTATGTGGTCCGAGAAACCAAGCATAACTAGAGTTCTGTTTAACACTTAAGAAAATAGTTTAAAATGTCAATTTACCCAAGGTATGTAGTCCGAGGAACCAGGCATGACCAAGGTTCTGTTTGACACTTAGGAAATTAACAGGAAGTATTAATTTACCCAAAGCACGTGGTCGAGGAGCCAGGCATGGCTAAGGTTCTATTTAACACTTGAATAGATGTCAGGAAGTATTAATTTACCCAAAGCATGTGGTCCGAGCCCATAAGTCAACAGAAAGGGCGCCTCCCTAGTGGACCTACGAGGCGTAGTCCAGTATGTCCGAAGGACGTGTGGCAACTCTTCCACCTATTTTCCCTTAGCGTTATCCAACCTCTTTTTAAGCCTACTCACTATGATCTTATTGACAGCCTCGGCCTGTCCATTCTCTTGTGGATATACTGGAGTGGAATATCTATTTGTTATGCCCAGGTCATAACAATACCTCCTGAAGGCTTTGCTATCAAATTGAAGACCATTGTTCGAGATGAGTGTACGAGGAATTTCAAACTGAGTGACAATATTTTTCTAGATAAATCTCTTGGCATCCACATCCTTGATATTTGCTAGGGGCTCAGCTTCAACTCATTTGGTGAAGTAATCCGTACCGACTAGCAACCATTTCTTAATCCCTGCAGCCTTAGGAAAAGGCCCTACGATATCCAAGCCCCATTGAGCAAAAGGCCAAGGGCTGGATAGAGGATTAAGGACATCTCCTAGTTGGTGAATGTTTGGGGCAAATATTTGATATTGGTTGCATTTCTTCACATATTCTTGTGCTTCCCTCTGCATATTTGGCCACTAATACCCCTGAGTGAGGGCCCTGTGAGACAAGGACCTGCCTCTTGTGTGGCTTCCACAAATCCCTTCATGTAACTCTTCAAGGAGTAGTTCAACTGCTTTAGGATGTATGCATAGTAGATATGGTCCAGAAAAAGAACGCTTATACAATGTCTAGTCCTCGGATAGCCAAAGTCGAGGAGCTTTTCACCATATTTTATCAGCCTCAAACTTTTCCTCGAACAAGATATCCTCCTTAAGGAATAATACAATAGAGTCCATCTAGCTAGGGCTTACCCTTACCTGATGAATCTAAACTACACTTCTCTTAATTTTAACAGGTTTGCACAAGTCTTCCACAAGGATCACCCGAGGTAAACCTTGTGCCGAAGAGGTTGCGAGTGTGGCTAAAGAGTCAACATGTGTATTTCTTCTTCTAGGGATTTGCAATAAAATGAAAGATTCAAATCCTGACTGTAAGTGTCTAACCTAATTCAAATATTCTTGCATTCTGAGATCTGTGGCTTCCAGCTACCCCATACCTGGCCTACAACTAACCTCGAGTCTAAAAATATCTCCACTGCCTTTCCTCCCATTTTTTGGACCATAGTCATGCCTACCAACATAGCCTCATACTCAGCTTCATTGTTTGTGGCCGAGAAGCCTAATCTCAAGGATTTCTTAATTGTAATCCTCTCGGGAGATATTAAAACTAGCCCCACTCCAGATCTTCTGTGAGTCGCTGCACCATCAACATATACCTTTCAGGGTAAAGGTTCTTGCAAGGAGACCATGCCAATTGATTTTCTATCCATGTCCTGTTTCTCAACTTTTTCTTCAAATGGGGTTTCAGTAAACTCAGCCACCAAATCAGCGAGGACTTGACCCTTGATAGAGGTGCAAGGCATGCACTTGATATCAAAAGCCCCTAGGATTGTGCCTTCTTTAGTGGTAGGTAACAGACCTCAGTTTCATGTAGTGATTTACTCTCATAATAAACTGGCCTCTGCACACCGCTCTCAACTCGTGCCAGCACCAAGCTCACCGCATAGGAGACCACTGCAATGTAAGCAAACAAAACCTCTACCTCAGGCCTAGACATAATGGGTGGCAGAGAAAGGTACTCCTTTAACTGCTGGAAGGCTAGGATGTAGTCCTCGGTCTATTCAAATCCCTTCCACTTATTTAACAACTAAAAGAAAGGCCTACACCTGTCTGCTGATCGAGAGATGAATCGGTTTAGGACAGCAGTCCTTCCTATTAACTTCTGGACCTCCTTGGGATTCTGAAGTGGCTGTAAATTGTTGATTGCCCTAATTTGGTCAGGATTGACTTCAATTCCACTGTGAATGCAGCTGGGTTGACATTTAGATGATGGCAAATGAAGTCTGGATCCACCCTAAGGGCCTCATAAGCATTCCATGCGAACACATTGACATTCCTTCTTAAAAATGTTAACAGCTCTTCCTTTTCCGAAGGAGGCAGTCGTGCTCCGATCTGAAAAAACTTCTCCAGATCACCATCTATAGCAATTTCCTCCAACCTCTCACACTTTGCCCCTTCTGACACCGCATTTGTAGATAGGGTCGGAATCTTTGATTGCTATGAGCCCCCATCAATAGAGGCCGAGGACTCAGCTTCGGGCTAATGCATAATTGCAGCCACCAGGCACTGCCTAGCCATGGATTGACTCCTAACAAGCTCTTCAATCTGCTCTCCCGATGGATATTTCACCTTCGAATGTAGAGTTGAAGAAACGGCCCCTAGGGCATGAAGCCAGGGTCTTGCCACAATGGCCGTGTAGGGGAAATAAGCGTCCACCACAATGAAATCTACCTCCACTATCTCTGAACCTGCTTGCACGGGTAGCCTAATCTGACCTTTTGGAATGACAACTTTCTCATCAAAGCTTACCAAAGGTGAATCATAGGCTGTCAAATCCTCAGGCTTCAAGTTTAGCCCTTTGTATAAGTCAAGGTACATAATCTCTACACCACTGCCCTGGTATACCAACATGCTCTTCACATCATACCCTTTTTTTTTAGAGCTTGACCACTAAAGCATCATCGTGTGACTGTATGGTCCCAATCTTGTCCCCCTTTGAAAAACTCAACGTCGGTCGGATCTCCATTCTAGCGCTTTTTGACTCAGAATTAGAGTCCTCAGCGAGTGGCCGAACTACAGACATTACCCTTGAGGGATGAGAACTAGTTCTCCTAAAAGCAGCAAAGATGACATTAATTATGCCTAAAAGGGACCTTGAAGAGGCATTTCCCTGAGCCCCTAAACTTGCATGGTCTCTCTGCCCATTGGGCCAATACAAAAACTGTTTTAACCTTCCATTTTTGACCAGTTGCTCCAAATGATTCTACAAAGTTCTACAGTCCTCAATGGTATGTCCTTGTTCCTGGTGGTACTGACAATAAAGACTTTGGTTGCGCATTATGGGGTCTCCTCCCATTTTTTTTTGGCCATTTGAAGTATGGCTCATTTTTAATCTTCTCCAAGACTTAATGTACTGGTTCTCGGAACATCGTGTTAACCACCTGAGGAGTCGTAGACCCAGATTGCCCAGCAAAATCCCTTCGGGGTCTGTTATTGTTGTAGCGGCCTAACCTGAAATCCCTCCTCTCCTGAGGGATAACCTTAGCCTTTCCTTTCCCTTGCTGCTGATCTTCTTCAACCCGTTTGTACTCGTCGATACGATTCATAAGTCGGTGCACACTCCTTACCGATTTCTTGGTCAAAGACTTTCTCAAATCATGCTCGGCAGGTAGGCCGACCTTGAAGGTCCTGATAGCCACATCGTCAAAATCCCCATCGATCTCATTAAACATCTCCCAGTATCTGTCTGAGTATGTTTTCAGAGTCTCTCTTTCTCGCATAGACGTGGGCAACGGGGAATCTAAGGGCCAAGGAACCTTGCTACATGTAATAAAACAAGACCCAAACACTCAAGTGAGCTCCTTAAAAGAATCAATAGAACCTACACCTAGACCGTCAAACCCCTTCATCACCACAAGCCCTAGGTTGGATGGGAATACCTTGCACACCAAGGCCTCATTCCTAGAGTGTACGGCCATAGGGTTGAAGTCACTTACATGCTCCACAAGGTCTGTACGACTATTATACATGGTGAATATTGGTTGAGTGAAGCACCGAGAAAGTTTCCCTGCTTCGAACCTATGTGTGAAAGGTGATCTGAAAATTTGGTTCAACGCCCTACTTATAGCAACATTTCCCAAACCTTTATGGGATGGGCTTTTACCCCTACACCCACCGTGGTGATCCTCATTGTACGAGAAAGACTTACTAGAAGAAGTCCTCGATTTGAGCCTGTAGCTGCCATCTTCTTCACCACCAGAAGAAGGAACAGAATTTGAAGGAGTTCTCTTCTGTCATTCATGGTGCAACTTCCTCTGCAAGTGATCAATCTCCTGCTACATGATTCTAGCATTCTCTTCATGAGAAACATGGCTCCCACCCCAAGAATGGCTCTTGCTAGTATAGGTGGTGTGCACACTTCCCTCACGGTCCCTTTCTTGTTTAAAATGGAGAAAGTGATCTTGACATTGGGACCCTCTAGAGTCTGCCTGGTTTGGACCTGAACCTACCATAACTGAACATTGGACTCACCACAACATCAGAATTTCCCACAAACGGTGCTAATTGTAAGGATGCAATTTGAGTCCCTAGCCCAAAGAATGAATGAACTTAGGCACAAAAACCCAATACAATGAATTTGTAGAGAGTGGGTTGGAAAACTGGGCTTTAATGAATCATACAACAAGTAAAGTGGATTCAAATGACAAGAATATGAAGATAAACTGGTCCAATCTAAAGAGAATCATCCTCAGCACTGTCCGAGGAGATCAGTTCTAATATATTTCTCTTAAGTTTGATTACAAGTTCAATTCTTGATTGCTACAGTGTTTTTTTCTTAGTTTCTCGATCCCCTTCCCTTAGGGTCTTCTTTCTATTTTATACTATCCTCCACTTTCATCTCTACCCTCCACGTGTAGACTAGATTGCTGATGTTGATCCTAGTCCCATCAGCAACTTCTTGAAGTCCTTGGGGAGTAGCTGTAAGGTTGAAAATCACTGTTTAGGTATCACCTCCTCATTAATGTGGTCAGAGAGTTAGCTGCAAAGCATTTAATGCGGTGGTAGCAGCTTTCCCTTTAGATATTTCATATCCTGCCTCTCTCCTGCTTCTTCTTGATATTTATTTTCATCAGTGGAATCATCTAGAACGTTGCTCTTGATGTCAGACCACTCCTTCTGGCCTCGGCTTTGCTCAGCCAAGGAAGCACTCCTCCTCGGACTACCATCTGAGATGATCATGATCGGATTTCACCTCTTTGCTTACCAACATGGATTCTTAAGAAGGTGTTTACTCGTCCTCGGACTGCTTAATGTCCTTGGATTGGGCCCTTGGCCCAATATATACATAGATATGTACTCTTGGGCCTATCACCCCTACAATAACTTTACTAAAAAAATGATGATATAATAACCCACTAACTTTTTTGTTTTATGTAAATACCCATTAACTATACCTATGAGTTATAGAAAGTACAAACCATTTAATTGTCAGTTTTTTTTTTTTTTAATGTGTTATACCAAAAGATATGTATCCATGTATCCATGTATCGTATTCATCAGTGGAATCATCCAAAACGTTGCTCTTGATGTTAGACCACTCCTTCTGGCCTCGCCTTTGCTCAGCCAAGGAAGCACTCCTCCTCGGACTGCCATCTGAGATGATCATGATCAGATTTCACCTCTTTGCTTACCAACATGGATTCTTAAGAAGGTGTTTACCTGTCCTCGGACTGCTTAATGTCCTTGGATTGGGCCCTTGGCCCAATATATACATAGATATGTACTCTTGGGCCTATCACCCCCACAATAAGTTTACTAAAAAAATGATGATATAATAACCCACTAACTTTTTTGTTTTATGTAAATACCCATTAACTATACCTATGAGTTATAGAAAGTACAAACCATTTAATTGTCAAATTTTTTTTTTTTTTTTAATGTGTTATACCAAAAGATATGTATCCATGTATCGTATTGATTCTTGTATTATATTTAAAATTTTAAGTTCAACAAATTTTTTTTTCCATTTATAACACAAAATGAAATAAATCTTTTTTTTCTCTTGAACTCAAAATGATGTAAATCACTATATTTTTTTATTTTGTACTCATTTTTTCACCTATAAAACTTAATTAGAAACGGTAATAAATAGGTGTGTGTAAAACAAAAGTGTAAGTCTAGAATCCCCTCTAAATGATGTTTAATAGTGATAACCACTTAAATGAGAATGGCAATAATTTAGTTTTTTCTTCCCTAAAACTCAAATGACAGGTGTAATTATATAATATATATATATATATATATATATAGAGAGAGAGAGAGAGAGAGAGAGAGAGAGAGAGAGAGAGAGAGAGAGAGATATTTACATTTTTGTTTGTTTACACTTAAAATAGAAATATGTGAAGAATTTTTTTTTTATTTTAAGATTGCCTTTTAGGTTACTCAACCCCCCAAAATAACTCCTTTTAGGTTACTTATATGTGTGTGTGTGTGTGTGTGTGTGTGTGTAAGTGTGTGTGTGTAAGGGTTGGGTTCAAGTTACACTTAGTGTAACTTTAAGCAATGTTATACCATTCAATATTTTTTAATTGGATAATATTGACAAATCCACCATTAGATTACATTCTCTTTGTATATTCTCCATGCTTGCAAAATTTCAAAATAATCAAAGATTTATTGTCATGCTATCAGTCAATTGTTAAAATTCAAGTTTTTGTAGTTTAATATAATACATAAAAGATGAGTCTATGGATCAAAAGGTAAATAACATCCGATTGATATGAAAATTGGGATGCATGTAAAGAACATATAGAACATGTAATTTAATGGTTAGATTTTCAAAATATTAATTTAATAACAAGTTATTGAGTGGTGTAACATTACTTAGAGTTACACCAAGTGTAACTTGAACCCAACCCTATATATATAGTGGATATTTAAGCATATTTTATTTAAGAATTTATTATAAAGGTAGAATTTATAGTGTATATTTAAGAACAATTTGGAATTTGCATTTAAGGAAAATATTTAGGATTAGAGTAAGACTTAGCTACAATACTTAGGTGTTGTTCCTTAGGTTCTCCTTTTAAAATTTTACCATGTGGATTTTTTTCTCATGGGATGGAAGTGTATTTTTTAGTTAAGTAGCCATATGGCTAAATCTTAAAAAAGGGAACCTACGGAACAACACCTAAAGTTATGTACCTAAATTTTGTCCTTAGGATTAAATGTATTGACATATTTCAGATGTGTTATGTTATGGACAAATTGCTTTCGCCATGTGACACTATTTGTCTACATCATTCTAAATAAATAGAAGATTGCGGCACTTGTCATCGTTGTGTGCGTCTACCGATTGTGAGATCCAACTTTTATAATATATTAGTTATTAACCCGTGCTTCATATGGTTTTTTTTTTTTTTTAATCAGTTATTTGGTTAAAAGTTAATAAAAACTTATCTTTAAATTTTTTTTAAAAAAAATTCAAGTCTCAACCATTATTGAAAAAGCATCATATTTCAAGTGTTGAAAACTCCAAATGCGACACATAACACTTTCTTGATGACTTTGAGGGGGGAAACAAAAACATCATAATTTAAAGAAAAGATTTAGGGTTTATATTGGTAAGAAATTAATGAAAAGAAAATTTATAAAATGTTGGTAGAATGGATGGGAACGAATAGTGCTTTCTTTTAAGGTACATCATCCTAACAAAGCACAATTACAAATAACGATAACTACAATATATAAATTAATGTCAAAGTGAAAAATTAAATTAATAAGAATTTTTACTAAATAGAAATAATTTCCAACCATGATTAAGCAAATGATGTCACAAAAAAAAAAAAAAAAAAGGTGAGAAACATCTTACAAAAAGTATGGAAGTATACATATATATATATATATATATATATATACATATATACTAGTCGCCAACCTGTGTGATACACGGGAAAACTATTGATTATAAGATCTAATGAAATTTAGAAATAAGAAATTGAGTTAATAATATGCATATAGACATTTTGCAAGATAGCATTTAAAAAAAAAAAGAATGGTCATAATAAAATAAAATAGAATGGGAATAAATATTTAATTTCTATGCTTTCAATAGTTTAGAAATTTTATCTAACATAGATTATTATTGGGTTGCTAGGAGAGATTTTGATAAACTGTTAATATTAGACATATGTTGACATATGTGCTTATATTGTCAATAACTCATTGCAAGTGCATAGTTACTGAAACTTATAAGGTATTATAATTTTAATATTGGTCCATGTATTGAATTATCTATTATATTATTACCACAACCAAGCAAGATTGAGAAAGTCATATTACTACTCAAATTTGATACTTGGTGTGCCCCTCATATCATGGTCTTTGTTTATATCTTTGCAATTTATATTTACAAAGGTTGTTGATGGGAAAATTAAGACTTCGTTGTACAATATGTATGTGTTCAAATGGGGTATTAGTCCTAAATGTGTGTATTTATAACTTTTGGGAATTTGCTTTATTAATTTAATAATTGTAAAACCTTTAATTAAGAAAAAAAAAATTCACATGAACCCAAAAAAAAAAAATTCTCAATAAAGTAAAAGCATATAAAGTAAAGAATTAAGATTTAGTAATAAGTTTTTGATGTATTAAGAAGTATTAATCCTAAAATGGTGAAGGAATTTCAAGATTGGCACTCATGATACAAATGATAAAGTTTGGTTTAAAAGAAAACTTTGGTGGCAATATCTATGCTTATGTCTGAAATAATGCATGTAGTTGTATTACTTGGTTCATCTCAAGTCATGCTCATGCCAACCACTTACTTCCTTGTTCCGTCCACGGCACCACAGCACAAAGAAAGAACAATATGGCTTCGCTTATGATCGACAATATCTGTATCGATCGAATCGAAGGTATGATTTAACTTTAGGCTAAACGACATCCCATTCACATCTCAGCAGTTTAGAACAAAATAACACATTGTTTCGTCTTTCTTCTTCCTTATTGTTGGGAAACTTGTTTTGCTTCAGTTGCCATCTTCTCCTTTCTCGGTCGATGCAGCCATTGACGTGATATTTCACCTCTGCACAGCAAATTGGAGTCTATGGTTATTGCCTTGATCTAAACCAGTGTAACTTGGCTTTTGAACGTCATCACCACATGATAGAATTATATCACCATGAAATTCTGATAACAAGCCATCATCGTACTATTTTCTCTCTCTACCATAAGGTAACTTAATCCTCAACAGTCACACGGATTTTCCACAATGAAACTGATTGGGATAAAATCTCCCACCAGACGACGGTAGGCCACACTCGCCGACGGTTAGATCTGTGATGGCTGAAATACCCGACGGACGTCAGAGCTCGACGACCCCAATCCTAGGGGGGGCGACGGGAGAAGGCAGACGGGTGCTGGTATCGGGCACTGAGACCAGTCTTGCCACGTGCGCTTCGCTGGAAAGAGTGAATCTTGTCGTGTACGCTGCTTAGCCAGATATCTTGCGAAGCACGCCTCCCACCCCCAAGAAGGGAATCGTGCCCAACACGCTTGGCTACCCCAGAAGAGTCTTGCGTCCCACGCTACTCGAGGGCAATTTCGGTACAACGATGTCTTCTCCAGCACGCCTTGTCCAAAGGCCATTACCACTACTATAAATACCGCCACATCCTCCAAAAATCGAGGTACGTATACTAAGACCCGACTCTGGCACTCTGGAGTTGTGTAAAATTCTAACTTAACCATCGGAGGGTCGCTGGCCGGTACCACACCGGTACTTCCCTTTGAGGTTTTCCTACTTGTGCAGGACCGTCCGGAACGCGCGCAAACCTTGCAGCTCACTGGTTTGATTCTTGACATCATCAGTTGGCGCCGTCTGTGGGAACGCGCACTAGTTTCTGTCACGTGTTTCCCGGACTAAGGGTTGCATGGTACTCACGCGTTCAAGGACGACCACCATGAACGACCAAGGCAACGAACAACGCACCACGGCCCTCGAAAGGCAAGTCCAGACTCTGGCGGCCGCGGTGGAACGTCTCACGAAGTGCAACAATGACTTGGAAGAGCAGCTATTGCGAAGAAATGCGACGGGTGACAATCAGGGAGAGAATCAGGAGGAGAGCAGTGCCGAGGAGAGGGACCGTGAAGGTCCTGAGGGAAGCCATGCATTGAGCCGGCCCGAAGGACAACAGCCAAACCATCCGTCGGGAGATGGCCACGCCCAGTCTGGCATGGCCGTAGAAATGCGAATGATGAAGGAATGCATGGACTTCATGATGAACGCCCTCAAAGGGCGAGTATCTAGTGACCTCGACGACCTCGTTCACCGCACGGACTCTCCATTTACAACACCCGTCATCATGTTCCCTACACCACCGAAGTTCCGCATGCCCCAGGTGGAAAGCTACGACGGGTCCAAGGATCCGTTGGACCACTTGGAAACTTTCAAGACGTTGATGCACCTGCACGGCGCGCCAGACGAAATCATGTGCAAGGCCTTCCCCGCAACGCTGAAAGGCTCTGCAAGGACCTGGTTTGGCAGGCTGACGCCCGGTTCCGTCGGCACCTTCAGGGAGCTAAGCGCTTTATTTGCCTCCCAATTTATCGGAGGACACCGTCACAAGAGATCTACCGCGTGCCTGATGAACATTAAGCAACGGGAGGATGAAACGCTGAGATCCTACATAGCCCGCTTCAATAGAGAAGCGTTGACAATTGACGAAGCGGACGACCGGATACAAGTGGCCGCGTTCACGAACGGGCTGCGGAAGGGTAAATTCCTATTCTCTTTGTACAAGAATGACCCGAAGACAATGTCAGATGTGTTTTACAGGGCAACGAAGTACATGAACGCGGAAGATGCGTTACTGGCAAGAGAAGAGAAGCCCCCCAGGAAGAGAGAAAGGCAAGAAGACACCCGACAGGACAAAGGGCGGAAGGCACCTCGGACATGGGAGATCCGAGACAGCAGGCGCCCGAAGCACAATGCCGGGAAATTCACGAGCTATACCCCATTGACGGCCCCGGTTGATCAGGTTTTGATGCAGATCAAAGATGACGGGTCCTTGATGTTTCCGGGAAAGATGAAATCGGATCCGGACAAACGACCAAAAGACAAGTATTGCCGCTTCCACCGGGATCACGGACATGATACCGCTGACTGCTACGATTTAAAGCAACAGATCGAAACCTTGATTAGGCAGGGGAAGCTGCAGAGGTTCGTCAACAAGGAAAAGGCCGAAATGCCTCGGCAGGGACAGCCCCCTCACCGAGACAATGAGCGTCCCAGACCACCCATAGGGGATATAAGGGTGATTGTGGGCGGCACACCAGTCGCCGGTTTTACAAAGAAGGCTCTGAAGTCCCACCTCAGGGCGGTCCAAAATGTTCAGACAGCGAGCCCCGTCCAGAAGAAGCCGAGAACAAGCAGCCCCACTATGGAGTTCACAGAAGAGGATGCCCAACACCTCCACCACCCGCACGACGACGCCCTTGTCGTCAGTATCCGGATAGGAGACTACAACACCTACCGGGTCCTGATTGACAACGGGAGCTCCGCAGATATTCTCTACTATCCCGCGTTCCAGCAGATGCGGATTGACAAAGAACGCTTGGTCCCTACCAAGGCACCACTCACAGGTTTCGGGGGGACCAGAGTACCCTCGGCAGCTGTCGGGGAGTACCCTCGGCAGTACACTAGGGATGTCACCTTCCTAGTCGTCGACTGCTCCTCAGCATACAACGCAATCATAGGGCGACCAACCCTCAACGCCTGGAAGGCCGCCACCTCGACCTATGCCTTAAAGGTCAAGTTCCCTACAGAGTACGGGGTAGGAGAACTATGGGGAGACCAAGTGGCCGCACGAGAATGCTATGTGGCAATGATAGAGATGAACGGCCAGCTACAGACGATGAGCATAGAGCAGAGGACGGGGGCAGAGCCTGTGGAAGAACTCGAAGAGATAATCCTCGACGAGTCCAAGCCTGAGAGAACCACCAGGATCGGTGCCCTCAGTAGTCCGGCGACTCGCCAGGCACTCACGACCTTCCTCAAGGAAAATCAGGACGTATTCGCCTGGAGCCACGAGGACATGCCGGGGATCGATCCGTCGGTCATGGTACATAGGCTGAACGTGGCAACCTCCTTCCGGCCTGTCAGGCAAAAGAAGCGAGTATTTGCTCCAGAGAGAGATCGTGCAGTGGCAGAGGAGGTTGGCAAGTTACGAGAGGCAGGGTTCATCCGGGAAGTCTACTACCCCGACTGGTTAGCAAATGTTGTAATGGTCAAGAAGGCCAGCGGGAAGTGGCGGATGTGTGTGGACTTCACGGACCTGAATAAGGCGTGCCCAAAGGACAGTTACCCCCTCCCTAGAGTCGACGCTCTAGTAGACTCTACGGCCCGACACCAGCTGCTGAGTTTCATGGATGCCTTCTCAGGATATAACCAGATCCAGATGGATGAGGCAGATCAGGAAAAAACCTCATTCGTCACCAGCCAAGGACTCTTCTGCTACAAGGTGATGCCATTCGGATTGAAGAATGCAGGTGCCACATATCAGAGGCTGATGAACAAAATGTTCGCCAGCCAAATAGGGAGGAATGTCCAAGTGTATGTCGACGACATGCTGGTGAAAAGCCAAAAAGAGGAGGATCATCTTAGCGACCTCGAAGAAACGTTCGGAACCCTCCGTTCATACAATATGAAGCTCAACCCCTCCAAATGCGCCTTCGGGGTCACCGCCGGGAAATTCCTCGGCTTCTTGGTCTCTCAGAGAGGCATCGAGGCCAACCCGGATAAGATCAGGGCAATAATGGAGATGGCCCCTCCGAAGAATGTAAAAGAAGTTCAGAGTCTGAACGGGAAGGTTGCCGCACTGAACAGATTTGTGTCAAGAGCCACGGACAAATGCCTTCCCTTCTTTCGCACATTGAAGAAGGCGTTCGAGTGGACGGACGAGTGTCAAAAGGCATTCGAGGAGTTAAAAGCGTACCTCTCTTCCCCACCATTGCTGAGTCCTTCACAGCCCGGGGAAGAACTCTCCCTCTACCTGGCCGTATCCCCAGCCGCCGTCAGCGCGGCCTTGATCAGAGAAGAGGACGGGGTGCAGAAACCCGTATACTACGCCAGCCGGGCGTTCCAAGGGGCGGAAGGAAGGTACCCGCCCATGGAGAAACTCGCCTTCGCCCTAGTCACCGCAGCCAGAAAACTCAAGCCCTACTTCCAAGCTCACACAATCGTCGTCCTAACCGACAAGCCTTTACGGCGGGCAATGCACAATCCAGAAGCCGCTGGTCGTCTGGCCCTATGGGCAATAGAGCTGACTGAGTTTGACATTCGCTACAGCCCACGTACCGCCCTCAAGGGGCAGGCAGTAGCTGATTTCATAGCCGAGTTCACCAACACAGAGGACGAGGGGGCAGATGCAAGCCCAGCATGGAGTGTACATACAGATGGGTCGTCAACTAGACGAGCCGGAGGCATTGGGGTCGTGCTCCGTTCTCCTAAAGGAGACCAAATTGAATGTATGATCCGGCTAGAATTCCCCATCACCAACAATGAGGCAGAATACGAAGCCTTGATAGCCGGACTGGATCTTGCCAAAGCAGCAGGCGCAGCCCGAGTTGTCGTCTCCTGCGACTCCCAGGTAGTCGTCAACCAAGTCAACGGGAACTACGAATGCAGAGGCGACAGAATGAAGCGGTACCTCCGTCAGGCAAAAAGAAGGGTAGATGAGCTCGGAGCAAGCATAGTCCAAGTCCCCAGGGAGGAAAATGAACAGGCTGACCGCCTCGCCAAAGCTGCTTCGTCGGAGCAGGAGAGCAGCACTGACGGTGTGCTACACTTTGTGCAGGTTTCTCCACTGGTAGACTCTATTGAAATGCAGGAAGTCGGCTCAGAAAGCGACTGGACCACGCCGTTGGTCTCATACCTGAAAGATGGCGTCTTGCCCGACGGAAGAGAAGCCGCCAGAAAATTGAAGGTCCAGGCGTCAAGGTTTGTCCTGATAGAAGGAATCCTATACAAAAGGGGCTTCTCTCGCCCATACCTAAGGTGCCTGGGTTCTGAAGAAGCTGATTATGTCATGAGGGAAGTGCACGAAGGAATATGTGGAAACCATTCAGGGTCACGGTCACTGGCGCATAAGCTGATCCGCGCAGGATACTACTGGCCGACCATGAGAAAAGACACGCAGGCTTATGTTAAAGCTTGCGACAAGTGCCAGAGGTTCAGTAACATCGTCAGGCAACCCCCCGAAGAGCTGACTCCTATGACGGCCCCGTGGCCATTCGCTCAATGGGGACTGGATATCATGGGCCCATTCCCAACAGCGGTACGACAGCTCAAATTCCTTGTGGTAGGCATAGACTACTTCACAGAGTGGGTGGAAGCTGAGGCATTGGCAACCATCACGGAGAAGAACATACGAAGCTTCGTCTGGAGGTCTATCATATGCAGGTTCGGGATACCCAGGGTATTAGTCTCCGACAACGGCAAACAGTTTGACAATGGTCCCTTCCGGGAATTCTGTGCGCAGCTGGGAATAAAAAATCACTACTCTTCCCCGGCCCACCCCCAAGCCAACGGACAAGTCGAGGTGACGAACTGATCCTTGCTCAAAATTATCAAGATTCGGCTCGAGGGGGCAAAGGGGATATGGCCAGAAGAGCTGCCAAGTGTATTGTGGGCATACAGGACGACAGCAAGGACCCCCACAGGAGAAACACCGTTCAGGCTAGCCTACGGAAGCGAGGCAGTCATTCCAGCCGAAGTAGGACTCACAACCTACAGGGTCAACACCCATGATGAAGGACGGAACAACGAGGCCTTACGCCTACAGCTTGACTTGATCGACGAAGCAAGGACAGCAGCAGAGCAAAGGCTAGCCCGGTATCAGGATCGCATGGCTAAACATTACAACGCCCGAGTCAAGCACAGGGAATTCCAGGTCGGCGACCTCGTCCTAAGAAAAATCATGGGCGCTGCCAGGGACCCATCCCAAGGAAAGCTCGGCCCCAATTGGGAAGGGCCCTACCGAGTCACAGCATGGCAAAGGAAGGGCACCTACCATCTGGAAACACTGGAGGGGCAGAAGCTGCACCACCCGTGGAATGCCGAGCACCTACGTAAGTACTACCAGTAAGAAAGAATAGCAGCCCCCAACTTGTAACTAGTCTGTAGTTGATATACCTTTATGTATTCCTGGTTTTTAAAAGGGCATGTTTTCCCCTCCCCAAAAAAAAAAAAAAAAAAAAAAAATTATGCAAGACACAGAAGTTTATTCAAAGTCTCTCCTACTATTACAAAGTGTTGAACATGCAAAGTATAAAGCCTCACCAAATTCGACGACGGCATAAAAGCGTCAGGCACCCAGCTGACGGCTTAAAAGCCACTGCGATTTCCCAAGTGGAAAACATAAAAAGCCTAAGTCTAAAAGACGACGGCCCAAATTCGACGACAGCATAAAAGCGTCAGGCACCCAGCTGACGGCTTAAAAGCCACTGCGATTTCCCAAGTGGAAAACATAAAAAGCCTAAGTCTTAAAGACGACGGCCCAAATTCGACGACGGCATAAAAGCGTCAGGCACCCAGCTGACGGCTTAAAAGCCACTGCGATTTCCCAAGTGGAAAACATAAAAAGCCTAAGTCTAAAAGACGACGGCCCAAATTCGACGACGGCATAAAAGCGTCAGGCACCCAGCTGACGGCTTAAAAGCCACAAGGTTTTCCAAATGGAAACACCCAAAGCCTAAGTCTAAGGATGACGGCATAAACGGCGACAGCTCAAAGCCAACTACATCGTCTTATAAGGCTAAAAGCCAAAGCCTAAGTCTAAGGATGACGGCATAAATATTGACGGCTCAAAGCCAACTACATCGTCTTATAAGGCTAAAAGCCAAAGCCTAAGTCTAAGGATGACGGCATAAATGGCGACGGCTCGAAGCCAACCACGTAACCCTAAAAACATTAAATGCCAGAGCCCAAGTATAAGGACGACGGCATAAATAGTGACGGCCCAAAGCTAACTACGTTACTATAACGAGTTGGAAGCTAAAATCTCGTGAAGGGTGACGGTTCAAATCCACCTACATTATTACTTATGACGGCCTGTTATATTGACGGCTCAGTATATTGACGGCTTATTATATGAAGCAACACACACAAGCAAGATTTAAAAACAGCATATGAATTGAAATAAGATATAAACTGAAACAAATGTTTTGCAAGCCAACATTGTTCTCGACGGCCCATAAATTGACCGTCTTACAAAGAAAATCATTACAAAAATTCTCCACAGAAATTACAACTCTAATGAACGGGGGAATCAACTACATTGACTTCTTCTTCAGTTTGGACATTGACGGTTGTCTCGGTGTCATCATCAAGGGTCCCGTCCCCTTTCTCATTCTGACGAGCTGCGGTCTCAGAAACGGCCTGGATGACGGAAGTTTGTGCCTGGCCGCCGTCAAGGGACACCTGAGAGAGATCCGTCTCCGGATAGAGGGCCTTCACCTGACGGACGGCCTCATCAAAACCGTCCGCCATAAAGCCGCCAAGCTCCGTCAGATACGCCTCGGAGTCTCGGTACTCTATGATCGCGTTGTCCTTGGCCTGACGGAGCTGATCCTTCATTGACTGGATCTCCAGCTCCTTATCCGCAAGGACCGTCTGCAGATTCTCTGTCTGCTTCTTATACTCCAGTCGATCCTCCTTGAGAATGGAGAACTTCTTCTCCATTTTCACCTTCCAGGCCTTATACTGCATCAGCTCATCCTCCACCTCCGTGGTCTTCGCTTGAAGACGGTTCATGGCCGTCTCCTCACGGACACAGCGGTCCATCAGGCCCTTCATCATGACGACGGCCTGAAAACCAGAAACACCAAGTCAATATGACGGTGAGGACAAATCTATACATTCATAAAACCGACGGCGATTGAAAATTACTTACCTGGGCCAAGTTGAAAAGGCCCGTCTCCCCCATGGCCTCGGTGGAATGGTTCCCGATGTCCTCATAATCCTCCGCCGTCAGTATGGAGGACAACTTTTCGATTGCGTACTTCGAATCCTCGCGGAGGAGGACGGGGGGCTTCTCGACGGCGGGCGGGGGGCCACTCGTCATGAGACCCTTCCCCTTGCCGTGTTTGACAGGGGCCTTCCCTCCATCTGCCTCTAGCCCGATGACGGTCTCGGGGGTGGTCTTTGGCTTTTTGGGTGGACGGTCCCCCTCCTGGTCTTGCTTTCTCTTAATGACGGGCACCTTGGACACGCCCGTCCCTGCAGCTTGGTTCTCCCTTTTCCTTGCAGCTGCTTGCTGCTTAATCAAGGCCCTCCTCTTCGCTTCGTCCATCTCTGCAGAACAAGACGGCACATGAGTTGTTTAGAAGGCAAGAGAAAAATGACTAAGTATAAAATTCAGGTGAACGGACATACGTTTCCTGACTTGTGTTTCGTACTTCAAGGCTTCCTCGGACGGTTCAGGCCCGTCGTAGTGCCAGCAGATGGTCTTCAGGCACACCAAATTAGCCCAAGACCTCTCCTTCAACTCAAACTTCTGAAAAATCCTCTCCAAGAAGCTCCAGTCTTCAATTGACACTTGAGGACGGTCTTGAGCTGAGAGAAGAAGACGGTTACATTATGACGGTGTGTAAAAAGACAGGAAAAAGGGGAATAGGAAGAAAGGAACAAGGAGAGAAAGTGAACGGGCGAGTACCAGACGGGTTCAAGACACCCCAAGTGGTGTCGACGGGCATGAACTCGGTCTCACCAGGGTTCCCCATCCACTCATCCCCGTCCATGAAGAAGTACCTAGACTTCCAGTCCCTATTGGAGTCTGGAGTATCGCACACTAACCTTAATAATGGACCCCTCGCCAGAAAACTATACATTCCCCTGGATTTTTGTATCTCCACCGGACGGTAGCAGTGGAAGAATTCCTTCACCGTCAACCTTTTCTTCCCCTCGGACATGGACCCGTACAACACCTCTACCCCTATAAAGACCCTCCAAGCGTTCGGGGAAACTTGGCTGACGGATAGTCCTAGGTAGTGAAGGAGGTGACGGTGTAGTGGGGTCAGTGGAAACCTCAGCCCTACCTTGAGCATCTGCTCGTATACTCCGACACCCCTGACCCCACGGTAGTAGCACTTCTCTCCTGGGTGGGGTAGACGGAGGGGTATATTGTCAGGAATCTGGTATTTACTTCTAAGTGTTTTGAAGTGTGACTCTTTGATTGTGGAGAAGAAATCATTCACCGTCCACAGAGAGAGCATAACGTACTTCCTCATCCCGTCACTACCTACGACGGATTGGACTTGGGGCTCGTCCCCCTCTATACCGTCACTAAGGTTGCTCTCTGCCCTATCACTACTCGACGGAGAAGAGGTGGTAGACGAGCTCTCTTCACTCGAGGAGGTTGTGGCTGCAGGATCCTTTGGACCCGACGGTTTAACTTCATCGTAGCCCGCTCCGTCACGGACAAACAACTGATTACTCGACGCGCTAGACATGTCACCTACATGTGACGGAAAACCCTAAGTTCAATCGACCTAAAGACACTGACGGTGGAAAAAGAACAAACAAGCAGTAACTACTTACCGGTTACTTGCGCTGTGAAAGATGAAGTCGACGGTCGCTGGGATGTGACGGATGCACAATGGTTGACGAATAGAGTGCTTTTTCTACTAGGTGAACGGATGCTCTCTGATGTTTTGTTTTCAGTTAAGAGTGAAAAATGAAAGAAAAGATGGAAGGCTTTTATATGAGAGAAATAGCGGGAGACGAAGGGACGCCTCGGTCTGAGCACATGGCCCGCGAGTTGACGACGCGTGTCCTGCATTTATTACCAGACATTTATTACTGATGCCAGCCTGTCTATTCGACCCTTGCTGCGGATTGGACCGTCACCCCATTAGCCCGTCCTTAGTGGGTTCACGGACTGATGGGCTGAGGGGGCACCTGATTGGGATAAAATCTCCCACCAGACGACGGTAGGCCACACTCGCCGACGGTTAGATCTGTGACGGCTGAAATACCCGACGGACGTCAGAGCTCGACGACCCCAATCCTAGGGGGGGCGACGGGAGAAGGCAGACGGGTGCTGGTATCGGGCACTGAGACCAGTCTTGCCACGTGCGCTTCGCTGGAAAGAGTGAATCTTGTCGTGTACGCTGCTTAGCCAGATATCTTGCGAAGCACGCCTCCCACCCCCAAGAAGGGAATCGTGCCCAACACGCTTGGCTACCCCAGAAGAGTCTTGCGTCCCACGCTACTCGAGGGCAATTTCGGTACAACGATGTCTTCTCCAGCACGCCTTGTCCAAAGGCCATTACCACTACTATAAATACCGCCACATCCTCCAAAAATCGAGGTACGTATACTAAGACCCGACTCTGGCACTCTGGAGTTGTGTAAAATTCTAACTTAACCATCGGAGGGTCGCTGGCCGGTACCACACTGGTACTTCCCTTTGAGGTTTTCCTACTTGTGCAGGACCGTCCGGAACGCGCGCAAACCTTGCAGCTCACTGGTTTGATTCTTGACATCATCAGAAACCATGATTGATACAATCTTATTAAAAAATTGCATCAAGAACCTACTCGGATGCCATTATTGGATCTTACAATGTGAATGGTAATTCCGTTATGTGAGGATTGTCAAAACTGATAGAGAGATACTGTAAATTGTGTAATATAAACTTCATCATGTCTTTTGGGAAGAAATATATCTCTTTACCAAAAGATGTATCTTATCTAAGAAAATTTAAATGTTTTACAAAAATCATCAAACGAAAAGGCACAATGTTTTGGGTTTTTAAAAATGTAAACGTGTCAGTAATTTATACAGCCAAGCGGCGCAATGAGGAGTAGTCAACAAAAAGTCAAACGTTTTGACTATTAGTTATTATATATATATATATATATATATATATATATAAACGTTTTGACTATTAGTTATTATATATATATATATATATATATATATATATATAAAGAGAGAGAGAGAGAGAGAGAGAGAGAGAAGAGACACGTTTCATGGAATTGGAGTACCTCCCAACTAAATTGAAGGTTACGCCTAAGTGTTTGACAGTAGCACTAAACCAGTAAAATATTTGCATTAAACACTCGACCACCTTCAAGTCCCCAATGACAAATAAGTATATTTAGTTCAGTTTTATTGATTTTAAAAAAATTTCAAACATAATTTCCATGCAATAAGGCATGTACAAAACTTTTTATACTTTTGAGTTCTAAAAAAAAAAAAAAACACAATTTACGGTACCACTAAACGGAGGTTAAGGGAATTAAGTCAATCAATTGTTACAAAAATATCTCCCAAAAGGTACATTGAAATTTTATTTTTCATTCCAAATAACTATAAACGCATCTTAATTCATATTGTAACTTGGAGAATTGCTTTATTACCTTCTATCTTCAACTTGAATTGCAAATTAATTTGAAGCCGTGTTTCAGTGCTTACTCTATTACACCAACACCACCTCCTCATCTATCTTCCCCCTGAAAATAGACCATAATTAAAATCATCATAATAAATAATAATAAAAAATTAATCAATCAAATTTATCAAATAGATTTTATACATGTAATAAAGCAAATATACATAATCAATTCCTATGCGAATTATGTGTATATATATATATATATATATATACAGAGAGAGAGAGAGAGTTTGTGAGGCAAGTGCATTTCATATTTTACCATTTGCTCATTAGAATTTAGAAGATGTATGATAGTGAGGGAGAAGACTATATTTGTGCTCTTATATAAATCATTGAAGTTTGATTAAAAAATGTAAAGGCAAATCCGTGTATTTAGAATAACTACAAAAATCTTAAAGTCCCTAACAAATTAAGACATAGAGAATTTACTAAAAAAAATATTTGGAATTCAAAAAGACATGAGAATAATAGAGAAGAAACCGAAAATAGTTGTGGGGGCTATTAATTACTCAACACTTATCCTTAAATTACTCTAGTTATCGGAGGTTAAATGCAAAAAAAATTTCCTTACCTGCAGTTTTTTTTATGGGGGGTAAAAGGTACAAACTACAAAATTTTGTAAATTTTATAAATTCGTTTGTCTTCCTTTTAAAAAATATATATATTCATTTCCCACCATTAACTGCATTGCCTCTTTAGGATTCCTCACCATAACTCATGACAATTTAAAGTTTCTCTTTCTTCTTCTACACTTAATAGTCTCCACAATGTCCGGCTTAGTCAAGCTTTGTGTCTCTTCATTTTGGTTTAATTATGGAAAATATTTACCATCCAATTTATCAACCTCAATGTTTTTTTTTTATATATAATTTATTTAGAATTAAATGTATTAAGTCAATTAACACATGTCCAATGTGTTATGTTTTGGAAAAATTGCTTCTTGCCATGTGGCACAATTTGTCCACATCACTCTAAATAGATAGAAGATTGCGCCATTTGTCATCGTTGTGTACATCTACCAGTTATTGGATCCAATTTTTATTAATATATTATCTATACTATTATCTAAGGGACTTCCTCTATTTGAGATCCTTAATTTTGTGGTTCAAAAATACCTCTATACCCTTAGATTTAAATAGGACATTTCGGTAAAAATACATCTTTAATTCCCTACAAAATAGGATCACTTATCCAGTTTGATTTTTCAAACTCAACTCTCACATCTCTCCCATATTCCACTCACCCCCACGTTTTTACTTTTTTTTTTTTTTTTTTCCTTTTTTCCTTTTTTCCTTTATCCTTACTCTAGTCTCAAGGGTTTTTTTCCCCCCCAAATCTCCTCTTTTTTATTTTGAAAAATAAAAATCTCCTACTAATAAAAAAAAAACCCACTACTATTCCATATCCTCAATTCTCCTATCTCTCCCTAAAAAAAAAAAAAACTCTCCTATCTCTCCCATATTTCACTAACCCCACGTTTGTACTTTTTACTTTTTTTTTTTTTTTTCCCTCTTTATCAAGACTTATTTGTTTCTACCTAAAAAAGGAGAGACTTATCAGTTTCTTTTGTCCCTTTTTATTTTCAATAAAATTTCCAATTTCTTTACTCTAATCTCACGGTTATTTTCCTTTTTCCCAAATCTCTTCTTTATTTTGAAAAAAAAAAAGCTCCTACTATAAAATCAATACTATAACTTCTTATCCATATCCTTAAATTTAGGCACTACCATAAAATTTTTTTTGTTCCTGAATGGCAAGCTAGTTGCCAAACAAAACAAACAAAAATAAATGTTCTTTCCCCATCCCTATCTTTTTCACGAAGACATAAGCAAAGGTACATAGTTTTCTTAGTACTTATTCTCTTTCTTTTATTTTTTTATGTTTTCTTGCTCGCATGTTTGTATGTGTATTTTTATTTTATACAAGTTTATTATTTTGAAAAGATGTTACTAACTCTCTTTATACAATTGTATCTTTATTTAGAACAAAATAAACTCTCCCTCATACTACTCACTTACAGGTTATGTTTTGAGTTTTTCTCTTCCCTTTCTTTTATGAAGATGTGGATTTTGACGAGATTTATGTATTTGTGAATGAAATAATTTTTTTGTATAAATATCATCACACATCTACATATTTTTGTGATTAAAAAAATGTAACAATTCCGAATTATGATGAATAGATACTATTAAATTTTACACAAAAAATAAAAGAACCTTTGAGCATGCACGTGAGCGCGTGCTCAAAGGCTAGTCTATACTACTATTTAAGGGACTTCCCTTGTTTTGGATCCTCATATTCATAGTTCAAAAATACCTTTATACCCATTGGATTTAAATATAGACAAAACTAAAGGATACTTTAGTAAAAATACATATTTAACTCCTTACAAATAGGACCACTTTTCTGTTGGTTTTCAAACTCAACTCTCTCATATTCCTCCAATCACTAGAAAACTCACCTCACGTTTTTTCTTTTTCTTCCTTTTTTTTTCCATTTTTTTCTTTATCAAGATTTATCTTTTTTTTTTTTTAATCCTTAAAAAAAATTCACTTTCCTTACTCACATTTCTTCTCTAAAAAAAAAATCTCATGTTTTTTTTTTTTTTCCTTTCAAATCTCTTCTTTATTTTGGAAAAAAAAAAAAAAAAACTCCTACTATAAAACCACTACTATAACTTCTCCATCCATATCCTTAAATTTAGGCACTAACATATATTCTTATTTTCCACTAACGCTCTGTTTGTTTCAATGTAAAATATTTTCAGGAAAATATTTTCCAATTTTACTGTGTTTGTTTTATAGTTAAATATTTGGTCAAAAGTGAAATATTTTCAGTCAACCAAAACAACCTAAGCAAATTTATGTAAAATATTTTACACTTAAAATTTTGGGAAAACATTTTACATTTGTTCAATCTTTCACAACCCGATACTTATCACTCCCACACTTTAGCGCTAAAACTCTCCCTTTCGTATATCTCTCCAAAACAATCCAGCCACAAACTCAAATTTCTCTCCCAATATCTCAGCCACCTCCGGTCCCCTCTCCCTCCAATCTCCGGCTCTTAGGTCCAAGGCACCACCGCCAGCTCCAGCTTCTGCCGGCGCCACCCATCGCCGGCAAAACCAGGTATTTTTCTGCCTTTTTAGATTAGATTTCTCATTTTCTTTTAGTTTTTCTTCATCTCTAACCCTTCTCTGGTTTTTCTTAGGTTCGATATATTTTTATTTATTTATTTATTTATTTATTATTATTATTATTATTATTATTATTATTATTATTATTATTATTATTATTATTATTATTATCTGAGTGTGTTGTTTGGTTTTGTTTTTTGGCTTTTGTGCTCTCTTCTTGTTATTGGGTGCATGCCTATTTGATTTTTTCAATCTAAAAATGGATTGGTGATCAGTGGAGTTAGAGTACAATTGATTTAGGCAAATGGGTTTTTTTTTTTTTTTTTTTTGAAGCATTTAGAATAGAAACATTTGCTTCCATTTATTCTTTGAGTTTGTACGTTTTGTTAGCAACTAGATGTGTGTTATATAATTGGTTTTGCATTGTTCTAGGTACTGTTGTTAAACTTGATAATTGCTTGATTTTGGGTTTGCCATAGGATATAAAGCTAGTGGCTTTTGTAACAATTCTGAGATTTTGGGTTTTGCTATATGATGTATACGATTGGCCACAAGAGTAGGTTATAATTGTTTTGTTCTTAATGGCATAAACTTCTCTCAACTGTGGTTTTATGTTCATTTCTTGGTAAATATATGTAAGGTGAAGGATTCATTGGTTGAGGGTAATGTGGTTGTGATATTTTAAAGGATATAGAGCCATTACAAATGTAGTGTATATGTATTGATAGGATTTCTCTTGTCCCACTTTTGCAGTTTGTTATTTGAGGAGAATCAACTCTCATACATGTCCCACTGCTAGGGTTGATGTGCTAGTTGGGCAAAAGACCATTGACACTATCTAAAACACAATCTTGCAGACACTAATATCTAAAGCAATGAAAAGAAAATCTGTAAAACTAAAAACACTAATAATTGATGTACGACCTAATGATATCATTAAAAACAATGGATCTTGATATGATATTAGTTAAAAAGTTTGGTATGTCTGCTACTATGGTTGTTCTTCAATTTTGGATGCTAAATATTTATACTTAATACAAAGTGCATGTTTAAGAACCTAATGACTGTCTTCATTTGTTGACATTAGGACATTCTATAAACTGCATAAATATACAACTTAGATCATGAGAATGCCAACTGGGTATACAAAAATTGATTGAAAAACAGAAATGAATTTACTTTGAACAAAGAATTAGCTTCAAATAACAAATTGCAAAAGTGGGACAAGAAAACAGTTTATTCCATTCTTCAAATATTACATGCATGGTTGTCTAGTTGGTAGCTACTTCATGTGTTTTAAAGTCTCTCCCCATTCTTAATCATGGGGCTTTCATTTACCTACCACTATGCATCCTCACATTCTGTGTGTGGGAGCAGTTTTGGGTGTGATTGTCACCAAACTCTCCAACCTTTTTTAAAATGTGATTAATATTGTTTTTCATTTTGAGGGTGAAATTTGAGATTGTTTAAATATTGTTTAATTTGATTTAATTCCTCTCTTCTTTTGATATTAAAAATTTTTGTTTGGTACTCTTTTTTTTTTCCTCCCTTTATTTTTTTTATTGCTTTTCAACAAAGTCTTTAATGATTTGATAATAAATTTATAATTGTGAGCTCTCGTTTTAGTTACCTCATTGTTTTTTTTAATTGCTTTTCAACAAACTCTTTTAATGATTGATTCTGTAAAGAAAATGAAACCTCTTAATCATTTGATAATAAATTAATAATTGTGAGCTCTAGTTTTGGTTAGAGATAGAGAAAATGAAACCTTTTAATCATTTAATGAAAAATTATTGTGTTTTGATTTTTGATTTAATAATCTTGTAGATTTTATTTCATAGAACTTAGCCTATTTTTTTTTTTTCACTGAATAATAGAATCTTTTATGTGGTTGTGATATTTTAAAGGATACAAAGCCATTACAAATGTAGTGTATATGTATTGATAGGATTTCTCATGTACTTGGCCTATTCATTGGGAGCTGTGCCTTTAACATAGGCAAAAGAAATGCTGATTAGATGCTAGGAACTAGGGTGTTTGGTAGTTGAATTTGAGGACAACCAAAACTCCAAGAACAGGGAAAGGGATAAGAACAGAGAGATAGAGAGAAGATATAGGGAATTGAAAGAATTGGAATTAAGAACATTCATCCAGTAAATGCCAATCCTATCCACCTCTTCCTAGTCTAATACCCCCAATGTCCAACTTCCTGACTGCCCAAAGCCAGCTGTGTACCCTCCCCACATCCTAACTAACGAACCATATTAATTAACTTTGATGCTATACAATACTGGTGTGGATACCTCACCCAATATAAGTGTTGCTATACTGAAATACAAGTATATAATGCCAACTAAGCAATTACAATATCATCTATAGTACAACCTCACTCTACACTCTGGCAACGCTGATACATGCACACCTCATCAGCTACGCATGCACGCCCCATCAGCAAGTCACGCACCCCTCATCAGCAACTCACGCATGCACCCTACCAGCATCACACACATGCAGCACCACACGCATGGCTAATCAACACCACACGCAAACCTCAGCACCCAACTAAGCAACACACTTACACACTTCTAACATTAGAATTGTGGGACACAAGGACTCGATGATTGTTTAAAACAATTCCCCACAACCATGTTTAACTAATGGCCTTGAAGCACTGTATATTTGTATATGAGATCATAATCATGTTAATGAGTTGATGTAAAAAATATTAATAGTTCTTATCTTGGTCTATTATTTTTGTTTAGTTTTATTTATTTTCCAGAATGTATGCACAAGGGTGTGAAAACTATTGACTACATCAAAATAATGAATATGAAAACGCCATTGTTCACTTCTGGGTAAATTCCAGCCATTGTAATTGCTGGAATAATAGCAGCTACTACTATAGTCTTGTGGGACTTAGCATGCCATGCATAGGTTGTGTCATCACAAAAATCGATATAGGCTGTCTAAGGAAAGATTGAAAACATTATCTGAGATAATGCAAAATATGTTTGTGTAGGCAATATGATAATTTGTGATGAACTTATTGTATACTAGTTTATGATATATGTTTGCGATCCAAGATTCCTTGTTAGAATTTGAAGTAGCAGATCTAATATGAATTCAATGTTTGATTCCCTTTAAGGCCATGTTTGCACTTTGTTCCTTGGATTAAGCTATACCAACTAATAACAACTCATCATGTAGTCAATAATAATAAATAAATAAAAAAAGGTAAAAATCTACAACCACTCACCTTGGATCCCTTTTTTTATTTTATGTTATGTAAACAATTGTAACATGCAATCTGACTAAAGGAATACACATGCATCTTCTTCATTGTGCTAGCCTCTGCTTTTTGGTTGTGTGGTTGGCTTTTTCTATTTTGTTTTAGTTTTGTGTGGCCTAAGAAAAGTTAAAAAACCCCATTATCTTGGTTTTGTTATGTAGATGGATAACCAAAAAATCCGAGCAATAGTTCTTGCCATAGTTGCATTTGTCCTTGCTGTAGGAGCTATAATATTAGAAGATATTAGGTCTAGGAGATTTATAATTAGGCAACCTTGTGTGAACCGGGATTATGAAAGAGAGGGTTTTATAAGTGATATTCTTCATCGAGGTGACGCACGTTGCAGTTTTATGATAAGAATGAGACCTGTAGCTTTCTATGAATTATGTAGAATTCTTGTTAAGAGAAACTTGGTACGTGAGACTATCTACATGCCTGTTATAGAGCAGGTGTTGATGTTTTTGCATATGATTGGCCATAATGTTAGGTTTCAAGTCGTTACTGCCAGGTTCCATAGATCAATTGAGACAACTTATCGATATTTTAAAATTGTCCTTAAAGCAGTTTTGCAGTTATATAGGCATGTTGTTAGATTACCTAACAACTCTACACCCCCAGAGATAAGGAATAGTAGAAGGTTTTGTCCTTATTTTAAGGTAAACTTTTCAAATTTTTTTTGTTGTTTGTTTATTTATTAGGTGATTTTTGAAATGAACATTACTTAATATTGGTCATCATTAGGATTGTGTGGGAGCAATTGATGGAACTCATGTCCGTGCATCTGTTCCAATTGAAATCCAAGGAAGGTTTCGTGGTTGAAAGGGGGGGACAACACAAAATGTGTTAGCTGCAGTTACATTTGACTTGAGATTCACCTATATGTTAGCTGGTTGAAAGGCAGTGCTCATGATTCTCGTATTTTAAATGATGCACTTAGTAGACCAAGGGGACTTAAAATACCAGAAGATATTATATATATAACTAACCTTTTTGTTTGGTTTTATGCCGGAATTTAAAAAAAAAATTGATTTATAATTTGAGAGGTAAATATTACCTTGGTGATGCTGGTTATGGAAATAGACCTGGAATCTTGTCTCCTTATCGAAGTGTTCGATATCATTTGAAAGAGTTTAGTGATCATCTGCCTGAAAATGCAAAAGAATTATTCAACCTTCATCATTCTTCTTTGCGAACTACCATTGAGAGAGGGTTTGGTGTTATAAAAAAAACGTTTTCGTGTCTTGGATGCAGAACCATTTTGGTCTTTTAATACTCAAGTGGATGTAGTTTTAGCATGTGGTGTTATTCACAATCACATCATAGGGGTTGATCCTAATGACCCAATTATGCAAGCTGAAACATGTGAGACAGAGTCTAGTGGTCGAGTCCAACCTAGTCGACATGAAGTTATAGTGGAAAGTGGAGAATGGAATAATAAGAGGGATGAGATATGTCAAGCAATGTGGGCTGACTACATAATTAGCAGACATACATAAATTTATTCAGTTATATTTTTTAGAGTTATTTGTTGATGGTGTATTATAGCTTTCATTGATTATGTGCTGTCAACTTTATTTGGCTTCGTATTTGGCTGCTAACATAGCATGAGTAGATATATCATGTACACTTTTTAAAATGCAATAATTGTTTTTTTTTTTTTTTTTTTTGTGGGCAAACAATTAAAATTGTTATTTGGTTCTTCAAGTTCAAGTCAACATGGCTTGCATTGTTTTTGGATGATGAATTTTTTGTTCCATAGTTTCAGGTTTTATTTTTGTAATAATGTTTTATATTGTTATTATCATAATGGTTATGATTCAATATATTGTCCTTTTGGCTATTGCAATGTCCAAGAACAAGGGGAAAGAACCAGGATCTCAACTTAGGTGGACACAAACAATGTGTGACATGCTGTTTAAAATGTTGGTTGTTGAGGCTGAACAGGCAACAAGCCCTTAAACAAATATAAGCCTTAATCCCTTGACAAAGTGGCAAAAGAAATTGGTGTGAAGTTTAATATAGAGTGTCATGCATCACATGTGCATAACCGTCTTCGTACAGTTAGAAAAGAGTGGAATCTCATTCAGGAGATTCGAAAAAAAATGGATTTGGTTGGGATGATAATTTGAAAATGATCACATGTGACCAGCAAACATATGTGCTGAAGTGCTGGTATGAAATTTATATTAATGAGCTTCATTTTTTTTTTTTTTTTGAGGATCAATAATGATTTATACATTTATTATATTAAATCATCCAATTTATTGACATTGTCATATTTCTTTGAACAGGCTCATCCCGCTCATGCACCATATTTAAATAAAAAAATTGAACAGTATGATGAGATGGCTATTGTTGTTGGTAAGGACATGGCAACCGGTGGCTTTTCAAAGCAGTGGAGTGAAGGTTCTCCATTGGTTGAAAATGAGACCCCATAGAATGACATCCAAAATCCAGAATTTGAAGTTGACTTTGATACATTGCCAAAAGATGCCCATGAAGCTTCTAATGGAACTTCATCTAAGGGAAGAGAGCCATAGAAAGAGAACTTATGCAACTATGAATGAAGATAGTCCTTTTAGTGATATGACTGAACAACTCAAACAGATTGCAATAGCTATTACAACTCTTAGTCATGGCCAAGTTAATACAAATGAGATTCATAAAGTAGTGATCACTGTTGAAGGCTTTGAAGAAGACATGCTTGATGAAGCTTTTTGATCATTTGGTTAATGATGAAAAGGCAAGAAGGGCCTTTATGGCTAAAAATGATAGGATGAGAAAGCTTTGGTTGGAGAAATTTTTCAACAAAACCTTCTAACTTGAAGTTGCTGGATACGTTGTGTGAAACATGTTAGTGGTACCATGGTATTCTTTAGGTTATTAATAATTGTGGAACAATTCCATATTTTGGAAGGTTTTGTATTAATGTTAGCTATATTGTCATAGTCTTTGGGTTTTGTTATTGTAAGTGTGCTTATGGATGATTATGCAACATTGATTGAAATGTTTTGGAGTTATTGTGGAATAATGTTATATTTTGGATTCGTTAGTATTATGATAATGTAATATTTTGTCCAGATATATTTAGCAAGTTCTGCTGTATTGGTTCAGAAATATTCTACAGGTTCTTTCATTTTATAATAGGCTAAGGACAAGATACTCTCCTTAGATTGCCTGAATTATCAGGTTGAAATATTGACTGCTGATCAGGGTGTTGATCTTTTAGGTGTGAGACAGGTAGTACTGTTTTGGGTCAGGGTGTTGATCTTTTGGGTGTGAGACAGGTAGTACTGTTTGACATGCCCAATTCCATTAAAAAGTGCATCCATCAGATTAGGAGGGCATCTAGATTGGGAGATGAGGGTACAACACTTGTGTTTTTGAATGAGGAAAACAAGAATATGTTTTCAGAGCTGATTGAAATTTTAAAATCCTCTAGAGCAATATGAGACCCAGTAAAACTAGTAGCTCATTGAAACAAGCAAAAAATATTAAAAAGCTCACAAGAAAATAATGATTTGTTGTGCTTTTACTCTATAGTGTTAGACTAGGACCTTGGAACCCAAACTATTTTGACATCAAGTTTCTTTTTTTTCTTTTTTCTTTTTTCTTTTTTCTTTTTCAATGCAATTTGCCATTTGAGAAAGTCATTTTTGGGTTTTTTTTTTTTTTTTTTTTTTTAAAGAAGCATAAACATTAATGAATGTATATGCAAGGATGTCAGAATTAAAAAAAAATGAAATAAAATCTGCAAAGACACTTTTTTTTTTTTTTTGAATTATGCTTAGAGAGTAGAGACATAACTTTTGGCACAACTTTGTGCCACAACTGAACATGGCGAGTTGTGATTGGTAAGGGTGTGTCCCCACATGGCTCACTGACATACCCTTATCAATCACAACTCGCCATGTGGCGAGTTGTGGCACAAAGTTGTGTCTCTAACATAATTTTAAATTTTTACCAATTTTTTTTTTTCCATTTTACAATGTGCCAAACGTCGGAAAATATTTTACACAACATTTTCATATACAGTGCCAAACACTGTAAAAATGAAAATATTTTCCTGAAAATATTTTACATGTAAAATATTTTACCTTTGCAAATATTTTACATTAAAACAAACAGAGCGTAAATGACAAGCCATTTGTCAAAACAAAACATAAATAAATTTCCTCTCTTCCCCCCTCTCTGTTTCATTGAGACAAGAGGCAGAAGCGAAGGTACATAATTTTCTTAGTACTTTTTTTAAAAAAAAGTTTTCTTGCTCACATGTTTGTATGTGTACCTTTATTTTATACAAATTTATAATTCTAAAAAGTTTTTCCTCTAATTATCTTTTGGTGTTCAAACTTTGAAAAACTATTCTATACTAAAAATTCGTGTATTTTCTGTTCTATACTATAGAACAACAACAACTACAGTAAAGCCAAAGTGATTATCAATTGGTGACTTGAGGAAGGAATCTGACGATGACAATAAATGCTACAACAGCAATAGTAAAGCCAAATACCAAAACCAAAAACAAAAATTAAAAAATCCCTCCAAAAGTTCCTCAAGTCATTATAATTTATTCCCTTGGATCTTATTTTTCTCTTCTCTTTAAGAAAAACCTATAAATTTCATGGCTTTTCCTTTGCCAATGATTGCCTCCATTACTATATTTGTCTTCATGACCTTTCCACTTTCACACTCCATACCCTTCATAGTACTTCATGTTTTTTTTTTGTTTTTTTTGATATGTTTCTTTTTAATCAGATTTTTTTTTGTTTGGTTGAATATGTGTTCATATTTGGGTATTATTGGATTTTTAGTTTCTTCTTTTGGGTGTTTAATTTATATTATATAGTGTTGAGGCAAGAAATCAAGTAGGTATTCATTTAAAACTAAGTTAACTACTAACTAACAAACATTAAGCAACCCTGTATTTCATTTGACACGATCCTGTTAAGGGTTTGCAAGTCTGTTTCTAGTTGGTGTACTAAAAACTGCAAAAAATAGTACGAAGATAGTGGAGCACAGAGAATTAGAGATATTAAAATCTTGCCGAAGTTAATGAATTTCTACATGTATTTTATTTTATTTTTTTTTGAGGAAAATTTCCTCAACTATACTACTACTTAAGGGGTTTCCCCTGTTTGGACCGGATTTTTTTTTTTTTTTGTTCTAAAATATCCTTACAACCTACGTTTAAGTAAGGGCAAAATTTGATAAAAATGCTTCTTTAACTCCCACGTAAATGTTATCTACAAAATAGGACCACACTCTCAATACACTCACATTAGTTTTTAAACTCAAATTGCTTCTTCTTCATTTATCCAATTCTCTCAATTCTGTTTTAATCTTCTTTTCACCATTATTATCATTTTTTTCTATTTGCTTTGCTCAAATTTGCTCCTACTCGATGGTATGTGTATGTCAATGTACATTGGTCTTTTCTATTTTGGTTTTCTAATTCATGAAGAACTTCTTATGTTCTAGAAACAAATTAAATATTTGTGTAAAATAACCCTTCTATTTCAACTTCTTACATGTATTTCTTCAAGGAATGTGCACTGAGTAATTTCTTTCACATATTTCTTTAAGGAATGCGTGATCATTTAAATCAAGAAAAAAAAAAAAAAAAAAAAAAAAAAAAAAAAAAAAAACGCCATATGCACATAGCCATGCAAAGGTAACCATTGTCTCTTTGGCTCTCCCTATAAATTAACCTCCTTCATTTGTGATATCTCTCTCTTAAACGACGTGTTCATTTGTGATATTTGTTATATATGCTAAGGCTTATTGTGGTGGAAACACATGCCCATTGCTCCATCCTCTAAAACAACCCTTTACTTTCCATAAAAAAGCCTCTGTCTGCTTCAAATATCAAATAGCTTTTAACCACCACGTTCACATGAAGCAGACTTGAAGTGTAGTGAAACTCAAAACCACCACGTTCACATGAAGCAGATTTGAAGTGTATTGAAACTCAAAATTTCTGGGGTTGCACCTCTTTTAACCATCACGTTCAGCCTCTATGCAGACTCAAACCGATTCTTTCTTTTTTTTTTTTTTTTTTTTTTTTTGACAAAGACTCAAACTGATTCAAATATATATTTTGTTTTTATACGTATAAGTTTGTTTTTATTTGATTACAATATTATGGTAGAATTTGGTTTATATTTTGTTTCCATTATTTGTTTCCATATCATTATCTTATCTTATCATTCCTTTTATTTATTTTTTAATTTTTTTCTTTTGTTTGACGAGTTTGATGAGTGTTTAATATTTTCTCTAATTAATGAGTAATTTTGAAAGAGTGGGAATGATATATATTTTTGTCTTTTGTCTTTTTTTTTTTTTTTTGGTTATCAGATTTGACTCATTATTTTAGTGTATGTGTTCTAAGTGGGGCTCTCTCTTCCTCCTATTATTTTTGTCTGTTGTTTTTCTTACATTTAAGCCTTACTCTCTATTTTTTTTTTTTTTTTGGTATTTTTTTAGGGTGACATATCAACAATTTAGTTAGAGTGCATAGCAGGGACATTGGATGAATTTGGGTAAGCAAAGTGGTAGTCAATCTATCAAGTAATTGTTAAAGACCATTTTTTGTAAATATCCTACCATATGAAATTTAATATTGTCCTTTGTTGTGCCTTTCAATGCATATTTTGATGATTCTGCAAGCAATTGCTATATATGTAAATTTGCAAAAACAAAAATGATATTGGGGAAGTTATCTTTAAAGATAAAATTGAAAAATTGTGGAAAAAATTGCTTCTAAATAATAGACTAATTTTTAGGGGTAAAAACCTAAATCATGGGGGGTTTTTTTTTTCCTCTTTTCTATAAAGATAAAATTATAAAATCATGGAGAAAATTGCTTCTAAATGATAGGAAAACTTTTAGGAATAAAATACCTGGGTAAAAACCTAAAACGTGTGTTTTTTCTTTTTCTCTGTTCTTTAAATATAAAATTATACTAGCCTCTGAACATGCGCATGAGGCTTTTCTATTTTTTTGGGTAAAAATTTATAATTTGCATAAATTATAATTTGAGATTAATATATTTTTCAATTACAAAAAAAACCTAGGGGTGTAATACAAAAATTATTTCACCACAAATGCTTAACACTCATCACATCCCGAGGTTTTTTATTTGTGACTGAAAAATATATTAATCCCAAATTATAATTTATGCAAATTATTAATTTTTACCCAAAAAAAAAAAAAAAAGAGCATCTGAGCACACGCGTGAGCAAGTGCTCAAAGGCTAGTTTAATTTAAAATTAGTAAAAGCTCAATAAAAATTCAAATCCCATGTTCAACCTCACTACCAAGCAGTTCCACAAACCATATGAAAAAAAAAATTCCGATTTTCTTTTTAAAACTCATCCTAAATTTAGAGTTTTTTTCCATTAAAAAAAAATTTAGAGTTTTAAACAACACTATCTTTTCTTTAAATAAATAAAAAACACTCACGGGACTAATTTATACACTCTCTTATATGCTTTTATTTTAGGCAAAAATGCAAAACTGACCCTCTAACTTTCACATTTTTTCATTTCAGTCCTCTAACTTTCAGCTTTGTCAATTCAGTCCTCTAACTTTCAGATTTTGTCAATTCAAGGCTCCGTTAGTTTTCTGTCAACACTGCCGTTACTTTCTTTAAAACGCCGACGTTTTGGTTTTGGTTTTTTTTTTTTTTTTTTTTTTCGGAATAAAAAGAAAATAAGAAAATTCTGGAAAAAAAAAAAAAAAAAAAAACACATTAAGGGAACGACGTCGTCGTTCCCATTACTCTGAACTCTGAAGAACCCAGAAAACACCCAAATCCCTAACCCACCAAAACAAAAAAATTGAGAGAGAGTGTGGTGAGAGAGCGCCGGTTTGAGAGAGAGAGAGAGAGAGAGAGAGCGCCGCGCCGCGCTGGTGAGAGAGAGAGATAGAGTGCGCCGCGCGCGCCGGTGAGAGAGAAGAGATACTTATCGAGAGAGATAGAGTGCGCCGCGCGCGCCGGTGAGAGACAGAGAGAGCGCGCCGCGCCGGTGAGAGACAGAGAGAGCGAGTTCACCGAGGAACCTCGCCGGCCGCCCCTGCTCTAGACCTCGCCGAGACTGGACATAATCCAATACCACGGAACCAAGCTCGACCCCTCCTCCTCCATAACCCCAATCTGAATGGCTCACTGGAAACTTGGAAAGTCTAGACATTCAGGTAAACATTTTAGTTTTGGATCCTTTATCTTTTTGGGTTTGTGTATCACATGATCTTAGGTGGGCTCTTGAGAGGAAAAAAAAATCCCACTTGTGGGTATTGGGAGTTTTCATTTGTTGAAGCTTGTTGTTTATCAGCTGTTGTGTCTTGTTAATTTGAGGTTTGAACTTTAGGAAAACGTGGGGTGTATCAACTTCACTTTGTTAAAATTTGATAACAAAGTGAAACTTTGTTAGATTCTGTCTTCTACTATTCTTCTGCATCTTTTCATTCTATTTTAAACAGCTGAGATCTGACTAATCTGACTAATCTTTTCATTCTAATCTGCCTTTTGATTCTGGTATACTATGTGTTTGATTTATACTGTGCTTATAAGATAACCCAGTTGTTTGGATATTTGGCCTCTTAAGCAAGCAATCTAGTTAAACCTTTGACCACACTAAGTTATCTTGTTGCACTACTTCGACCATCACACTTATAAAGCTGGAAATTATATGATTTCAAGCAATCTAATCTGCGATAGGCATTTATGTAGTTTGAATTTTACTAGGCAATGCATGTGATTGTTGGTTTTGCAATAGATGTTTAGTCCTACATACATGACATCAACGAATATCAAATGTTGTCTATTCTGTACCGTTCCGGTCTGTTTTGTTCTGGACCTCTGGTTGGGAAAATTTCGTTCCAGCTATCTAACCGGAACAAAATTACTACCAATCGCCCCTATCCCACCTCAGTCCAAATTCTGGCCAATTCCGTTCCATTGCCCATTTCGGATCATTCCACTAAAAAGAAACTGGAATGATCGCTGGAACGGAATTGACAACTTATAATTTAAGTAAAAGTTAAAAAGAAATGTTGCTATTTTACTGTATTACATCCTGCTTTAACTTCATATTGTAATACAATTTGTTGATAGACAAAGTGTTTGAGCTGCAAGTGCAAGCATTAACTAATTGTATTTGTATGATTGTATCTTTTGCAGCATTTTGAAGTGCTAGACATGTGTGCTTATCTCATACTTAATCTGTTCTTTACAAATGAAGAAGGCACGGTTTGTCACCGTACAAAATGCAAAGTTGCAGCGGAGGGTCAAAGAATTGGAGAAGCAAGAGGCCCAAATGATCTTGATGTGAAAGCCATCCCTGATAACTTAATGCGACAGAGCTTTAGGGGGGGTCTAGGGGAAGCAAAGCCCGTGGCAAATTTTTTTCTTGGATTTTGCTTTGATGGGGTTTTTTCTTTGGATTTTCACATTGATTTTAGTTGAGCATGTAAATCTTGATTTTTTTTTTTTTACTTATTTGTTCTTAATGATGACCTTTTTTTTTTTTTTAAGTTTTACTTATTTGTTCTTTATGATGACCTTGGCAGACCTCTTCTTCTCTTTCGTGTGTGCAAATGTTAATTATTATTTGGGTGTTCCTCCATTTGCTTTTATAGTTGCAATTTCTTCTTTAGAATACTCACGATTTATATTCCTTAAAAAAGTGTTATGAAAATTAGTCCTATAGTGTTTAATACTAAAAACTATTGATTAAATAACAGTACCAAACAAGCCTAAACTGGGTAGTGACTTACCAAAACCTTTCACGAATTTCTCAAGCTCCCCATCTTTGCGACCTATCTTAATTAAAAACTTGGCCACATCAGTGTACTTGTCTTCCCAATGTCCACTTCTTTTAATAATGGCCAGGTGCAGAGGAGTTATCCCCTCTTTATTTTCCTCCTTTAGTAGTTTACAAGCCAGGTCGACATTGGAGTCTTGGCACTGGTTAGACGACTTGAGCAATCACAGATCATTTGCAGCATTGCATCATTGCATGTAGCAGATAAGTGTTAAGCACTTAAGCTAATAAACCGACAAAACCTGATAGCAGAAATTTTTCTCCCTTCCTACATATTTTTTTTCAATAAAAATTTTCTACAGCCCTACTTGTTTTTGAATATGGCAAATAAAATTGTTCTATTATCATTAAATTCGTAAAAAAGAATTAGAATATCTGAACTGCACGATGAGAAAATTTTTCATTGGTAATTGTAGGTATACCAACCTAGTGCTTCTTGCTTATAGTACAGCGGGTATGGCTTTACTAATTTTCACAGAACATAATTCAATTTTTCGAAGGAAAAAAAGTTGCCAGGCTACTAAGACAACATAAAGTGCTAGTTTATTTGCCTTATTTAAGAATATCAACCTGACCACGTCAATGAATGACACATTTAGTGTATCAGTCCAATTCATTGTAAGTGGTAACCATAGAAAGTGCTAAAAAATCCCATAACTGGAAAAATGAAGTTGAAGAAAAACACATTAAACTTAATTCACTAATAAGAAAACAGGATGATACAAAAGCATGAGTCTCTGAAAATCACCACTAAAATCTAATACAAGCTGAAAGTCCAAAGCCTCACAGTCCAAAACTTTCATGGGAGAAAAGAACAAGATTTAACAATGCTATGAAGAGCATTCAGCCGTAATTTTACAATGTCAGAAACCAAATAACCAAATCATGGACTACATTGAAATGTTTGGCCAATTACATAACATACTACATGCCTAAGTTCTAAAGTACTGTTACTAGAATTAACTAAGTTCTGCTGATTTGTTGACTATTAAAATTTCTGCAACTTTATTGACTACCATCAACTCCTGCTCTAGATCTCTTCGAGTTCCCCTCAATGTTGACAGCCTGGATGTGAAAAGTATATAGACATTAGAAGTTGACAGCAAAAAGATATAAAAGTAATAAACATGTATATATATTTAGTTTCAGTTAGGGAGCAAACCCAAAATATAGTGATGTTTTTTTTTATAAACATCCAACATACAGTTACATTTTGTTACATTTTTTATTGTTATACATCCAACATACAGTGATGTCACACATACATTGCTTTGTTGGCTGCTAAATGCACTGTCTACTTGCACTCTAAATCCCATGAAGTGCTCCTCAGTGCTGGCGGCCTGTATGTAAAAAACATTAGAAATGTGCATAATTTGTTGAATTAAGGGAATAATTTAAATGAATTCAAATACCCTTTTTCTGCCACTACTTGTTGCCTTGCCCTTGCCCTTGTCAATTGCCGCCTTGCCTTTGCCCTTGTCAGTTGTCGCCTTGCCTTTGCCCTTGGCAGTTGCTACTCCTAGTGGTCTTTGATTGCTCCTGCAAGTCCTTCTGTTATGACCCAATTGATGACAATGTGCACATCTTAAACTTGTTTGATTCCTCTTCATCTTGTAAGGGTTATGAACTTCATCTTTATCCTTTCTTCTTCTATCAATCTTAGGCCTCCCCGGCTGGATTTTATGAACTGGAGGAAGTATTGCATCTCCATCTACTTCCGGCCACAAATCAGGACCATTGCATGGCTGAATGAGATGCGAATATAAAGCAATATATGTATCCTTCTTATAGAAGTCATGGACATAATCCTCAGCCCGTTCTTTCCTAAAACCTATTACGTGCACTGCATGCTTACAAGGGATCCCAGTCAAATCCCAGCAATTGCAAGCACATGAACGTTTCTCCACATCAACCACAAATTGCTTGCCACCACTATTCACCTCCCACCTCGCCCCACCTGACCAAATAGATGTGCAATCAATGCTAGCCTCTTTACATTTCTCCAATTTTTGCTGGATCTTGTGACAAATAGGGCCTTCATACTTAGCCATTGAATCCCTATTTTTACGAATCCTAACCATGAGATATCTTCTAATGGTTTCAAGCATATTGACCAATGGCTTTTCTCTTGCTTCCACAATCTTCGAATTAAAAGTCTCACAAAGGTTATTTAATAGCATATCACACTTTGGATAATAGGGAAAAGCGTGTCTAGCCCACTGCATCGGAGACTTACCTCTTAAATCATCACAAGCCTCCTTGCTCACTATTTCCATTTGCTTCATATAACTTTCAAATGCTGCTCTTGTTGATGCCTTAGCTGCCCCCCACATCAAGTCCTTTAACTCCTTTCCTTGATGGGTCTTCTTGAAGTTAGCAAACAAATGCCTCACACAAAATCTATTGTATGCGTTTGGGACCACATTAGCTAAGGCAGGAAGTAAACCTTTTTGTTGGTCTGAAATAAAGCACCATCCATGGTCTCTCACAAGCCCTATATCACCTATTAAATTCTCCAAAAACCATGTCCAAGTCTCCTTATTTTCTGCCTCAGCAACAGCATAAGCAATTGGGTACATACCATCATTTCCATCTATACCCACAGCTGCTAGAAGTTGGCCAGCAACTACACCCTTCAAATGACAAGCATCTAAGCTTATTAATGGTCTACAATGACTAACAAATCCCTCTTTACATGCAGCCAAGCACACATAGACCCTCTTGAAATTATGATCAGGGACAGCAACTGTGACTTTAGCTGTGGTACCTGGGTTAGATCTTCTCAACTCCGCACAATAGCGTCTGACCTTGGTGTATTGCTCACAAAAGTCCCCTCTTACCATGCCTCTAGCAATGTCTCTAGCTCTATATGCTTTCGACAAGGCAAGCTGGACAGTAACATCCCGCGCCACTGCAGCTACCAAATCTTTAGCTTTAAATTCAATATTAGTCCGAAATTGATCAACATACTTTTCAGCCACCCATTGTGCAGAAACTTGCTTACTATGGAAAGATCTAATGCATGTATGAGTATCATACAACGCACTAATCCGGAAGTTTGCCTCCTTATCAATACCTGCAAACACTTTCCAAGGACAACCTTCAACACATTTATACCTCACCCTAGCCTTCTCATTCTTTGACAACTTGATGCCATATCCATGCTTCAATTTGTAAGCTCGTGCAAACTCTTTGAATTGCTTGTTGTCCCTAAATGACATCCCCAACACAAACTCAGGATCCTTTAAGTATTCACTTCTAAATTCAGGGAATTTTTCCTTTTGCTCACCATCAGAATTGTCGGGAGAATGCAACTGGTCTGAGGATGCATAGTCGGATCCACTTGGAATTTCGTCCAACGGCCAATTAAAAAGAGTTGGAACTAGATCGAGGTGGGATAGTGATTGGTTTGCAAAATTAGGTGGGTGTGACAATGGATGGATGTCATTTGTGAGTTCTTGTAAGGGCTGATTGTTATGGGTTATGGGGGGCTGAATTGTGTATTCATCCACAATAATTTCATATAATTGTTCATTGGCTGGGTCATCATAGTCAGAGTCGTACCATTCATAATCCACATCTTCCACGACACCATTCCCATCCTTGCCCCTAACACCATTCCCTTCATCGACTGCATTACCACCCTCCTCAAACTCATCATCAGCAAGAGCCCCATCCCTATCCTCAACATCAACTTCATCAACATCCCTATTCTCCACATCAACTTCATTATCATCACAAACACCATCAATGTCATCAACACCCACACCCTCCTCTACACCAACACCACAACCAACCAAATTTGCAGCATCAACAACACTCACATCCCTGACTAACAATTGTTTCTGAGTAGGGGTTGCATGTTCTACATAAATGTCTATTTTAGGATCAACAGAGTCGAGACATTTAAATAATTCATGAGTATCACCATCAGTAGACAAATATCTTAGGCCATTGTCAAGATCCAACCCAGGCACAAGATAATAAAACTGGACATAATCCAATACCCCCAACTCCGCACAATAATTCTTAACTTCTGGTACAAAAAAGCAATCCGAATCCACGTTATCATAAACTTTCACCTTGCCACCTATATACTTCTTCTTCTTAACCGAGTGATGCAATACTCCATTGTAGTGAAGAACTAATATAAAATTCTGACCAATCATCTTCCTTTTCTGAACTAATGTAAAAGTTTAAAATATAAAAGTCAGCACACAACATAAGTATTTTAGCCGACAAAGATAGTGACAAAGACAGTGTTAAGTAACCCCACACACACCATTAGCCCAACAAAAAAATAAAGTGCTGACATCTAAATACCCCACACAGCAAACAATTACTCCAAGTGGGACCAAATTGTTTCGAAACAATATAATTGCACGTGAAGATGTTCAACAAACAGACAAAAAGAAAAAATTATCACTCAAAAAAAGAAAAAATAAACCATATAAAGTAGACTATTCCAACACATTTAATCTCACCTATCAGTCAACAAAGTCCAACATTAACAAACAAAATGCAAAAAAAAAAAATTTCTTTAACAGAAAAAGTCACCAGCTTTATATGACACACAGCTCATTGTTCTGCTACTACGTATACCCAAAAAAAAAAAAAAAAAAAAAAAAACACAACCAACTCAATATTCTTTGCTGGGTGAAGGCAGTTTAGTTTAGTCGTTAAGCTGCAAAAATATACCTGCAAAGTGGCTGGGAAAGAGGCGGAGGACAGGCGAGGCGAGGAGGAGCTACGGTAAGGCAAGGCAGAGCAGCGAGGGTGGAGGTGGTTTACATGGCGAGCAGGGGCGGCCGGCGAGGTTGCTCAGTGAAATCGCTCTCTCTCACCGGCGCGGCGCACTCTCTCTTCTCTCTCACCGGCGCGCGCGGCGCACTCTCTCTCACCGGCACGCGCGGCGCACTCTCTCTCTCTCTCACCGGCGCGGCGCGGTGCTCTCTCTCTCTCTGTGTCTCAAACCGGCGCTCTCTCACTCTCTCTCTCGATTTTGTTGTTTTGGTGGGTTAGGGATTTGGGTGTTTTCTGAGCTGAGGTTTGTGGCTCTTCAGGGTAAAGGGAACGACGTCGTCATTCCCTCAATGTGTTTGTTTGTTTTTTTTTTTTTTTTTTTCCAGAATTTTCTTATTTTCTTTTTATTCCGAAAAAAAAAAAAAAAAAAAAAAAAAAAAAAAAAAAAAAAAAAAAAAACCAAAACCAAAACGTCGTCGTTTTAAAGAAAGTAACGGCAGTGTTGACAGAAAACTAACGGAGCCTTGAATTGACAAAATCTGAAAGTTAGAGGACTGAATTGACAAAGCTGAAAGTTAGAGGACTGAAATGAAAAAATGTGAAAGTTAAAGGGTCAGTTTTGCATTTTTGCCTTTATTTTCTTTCTCTCTTTCTCACTCACAATCTCCATATCATCATAATCAAAATTGGATAACTACTTAAAAAAAAAAAAAAAAAAACCATACACACATTTTTCCATATGAATTCAAATTCCTCTTTTTCTGATTTAATTCAAGCTAAGTGCGTTTAACTTCTTATTCTTATCTTTTAAAAAAAAATGCTTAGGATTCTCTCTTCTTAGTTATTCATTATTAAAAAAAAATTAAAAAACAAAAAAAAATATATATCTCCTATTCAAACTTCCTCTATTTCCCATGTTTCACATTTCCACGTTCTTTTTCAGTTTATCATCTCCATTCTAATTGCATCGTTTAAATTGTTAATGATGTTGATTTCAAGAGTCTGAGCTGTGATTTTGTAACCCTTATGATCATTATTTCCTCCGCCAATTTGTGAAATCTCTTATACTTTCAAGAGTGCTAGCAAGTTTGATCTCATTCCTATTTCCTATGATATTTGCTTTCGTTTCTTCTGCTTTTATGAAATAGTCTTATGGAGTTTTGATCTAATACGTTTGCATGCCATTTTGAATGAAAGGATTTTGGTTTCAAATTGGTGGATGAGGATGAACAGGCATTATCATGATTAGGAAATATGTACTAAAAGGTATGTTTGCATTGTTCAATCTATTCAATTTTTCTATCAACATTTTTCTTTTACTTTGTTTGGACCAAAAACTCTTGAGAAAGACAGTAAGATCCTTTTTCCATTCACATTGTGGTTTGCAGATACATGTTTCAACTGAAAGCACTATAAAGTGACCTTGATAGACCAAAGACTGGTGCCAATCTAGGATTTTAGCCAAATGAAAGTGTTAAGATTGCATGAACCCCAAGATTTTATGAAGAAGTTACCAAACTTTTACATTTCCTTTTCTTACTTATGGAAAGCAACAATAGAATAATTTAATTCTTTTATGAATAACGTTCCCATCTTTATCATTTTTATTTTATTTTATTTTCAAAAGAAGAGAGAAATAATTTAAATGTCAATTCCTAATCTTATATCTATGCTTTTGTTTACCTTTGCATGTTTATTTTGGAAATTTTGGCTTTTGCATATATATGTATGGTGGGTGATTTTTTTTAATAAAAAAGAAACAAAATTTTATGCTACTGATGTTCTTTAACAAGTTAACAAGGACCCCTCATTCTTCAGGATTCTCCATGTGTTACAGGGTAATTTTAGTTAGGAAGTTGGGCCACGTTAATAGAGAGATCTAAAAATGAAGTTGATGACAATATTGAATTGTTGCTTTATATTTTTCAATCACAAACCCAGTTTAAGCAATCTTCTACCCTTTCTAATTCTCTTTTTTTTTTTTTTTTTTTTTTTATGAATCTACACTTTCTAATTCTAATTATATTATGGTTTCCAAAATTTATCTATTAACATTCACCTTAGAAGCAACACAAAATTTGGATGATATTTATGGAATACTAGCCTCATTACACGCACCCGCACGTGCAAAAAGCTCTTTTTTTTTTTTAATGTTTTTTTTTTTTTTTGAGAGTTTCAAACTATGGCGTCGGCTCCTAATGATAGCTCTTTATATCAGACCAAGACACCAATCAGTTTTTGGTGTAGGCGGTGATTGAACCCCAGATCTCTTACTCAACCATCAGAGACTTTACCAGTTGAGCCAACTGGAACCCACTTTTGATTTTAATGTTATAATTTTCTGTTTATGCCCAATTGAAGTTTACAGGTTTGTCCATTAATATTACACATTTGCGAATGACTAATACAACCAAAAGTTTCATGAGACTAGCCACAAAAAATGAACACATTCACACACAAAAATATGATTTCAATGCAATTTTGGTGTTGATTTTTTTGTAGCTAGTCTTGTGACACTTCTGGTTGTATCAGTTGCTCACAAATGTGTAATATTAATGGACAAATGTGTAAATGTCCAATGTGTAATGTCCAATAAAAAATTATAATATTAAACCCAAAAAATAGAAAGAGCCTTATGCATGCGCAGAGCGCATGTGATGAGGCTAGTAGATATTATAGATTATAAACATAGATAGATAGATAGATAGATAGATGTATACACTAATTGTTAACACGTGCGATGCATGGATATATCTTTTATTTAAAATACTATTATTCCAATTATTTTTCACTTTTGCTAGCATTAACCATTAAGCTCATTTGAAAAACATTTGTATGCATTCCATAACAAAAAATACAATTACAAATATTTTTATTAATTGGCTATAATGAGAAATGAAAATAAGGTATTACTTTTATTAAATTATGTATATGAAGTATAGTATTTTGTATAAGTACAGTTGATAGTGATTATTTGTTTGGGCTGTTTCAAGCTATTCCCCCCCCCCCCCCCCCCCTTTTTTAACTAAGTATTTGAAGGCAAAACGTAGGATACAGATATTAAGGCCTTTAATCAACAATCTAGAGATTATATTTCATAACTTAAAACAAAAAACAATATAAGAATATGATATGTGTCGTTTTAGCATCAAAAGTATACATTTGTTAATGGATATGAAGGGTTCTTTTAAATATAGGGAGACAAATATAAAAACAACAAATGGAGACATATGTCTACGGTCCATGTTTCCTCTCTCCATATTGTGACTCTCTCAAAAAAGAAAAAATTGTAGAAAAATAAATAAATCATTCATTAAACTTGTATGACAAACTTAAAATGTATTATTCCCTCTTTCCCGCATGGTAACTATCAAATTATTATTTTATATATATATATATATATATATATATATATTTTTTTTTTTCATGTATGAAAATCCTATGAAAACATAAAATGTATTTCAAAAAGTCCTGCATCCAATGACCGTGCTTAAGTTGTGACACTCGAAATAACTTGGAATCAAACTATTGCTTAAGCCCTTGCTTAGGTTGTGGCATTCAAATAGCTTGTGATCATAACTACCACTTGAGCAAAAGACAATATTCACAAAATTAGACAATAAAATAGATTGCAATCCTCCTTTTTGATCAAACACCGGACTCCCTCATACCATAATTGGTAACCTTCTTACATTTTCATTCTAGGATCACCTTTTTTTTTTTTTTGGGGGGGGGGGGGGGGGGGTTTGGGGATTGATAAACCCACATAAATCATAAAAAATCCTAAGTCAACTACTTCTAAATTAAATTATAAATCTAGGATTTATAAAAGTACCTAATACTATCACTCAATGCACATTCGCGATTGCTGATATTGGAATTACTTTACTTTAGTCCCATTTTATTTTATTTTATTTATTAATTTATAAATAATCTACAAATAGTTCCAAAATTTTTAGACAAAAGACAACAATTGCAAAAAGCCTCCCTTCTGTCTAGGGGTGTGAATTCAGGTTAGCGTGTCAAGTTCGTGTTGTGTTGAGGTAGGGGTATTCGACTAAATGGTTCAACCCTAACCTGACCCATTTAATAATCGTGTCATGATCCTTCAATCCTAACCCGACCTGTTAATAAGGTGGGTTGACCTGACCCAACCCATTTGACACGCTTAATAAAAGAGTCGTGTTGGGTTGACACAAATGTAACACAACCCATTTCAACTTGCATAATATTAAATATAACATCCATCTAAAAATAATTTTGTTTACATCCCAAAAAGCAATGCATACACTTCAAGTCTTCAACCCACATTCGAAATAATATAGTTCAACAAAAATATAACATTCATCTAGAAATAAGTTCTTTACACTTCAAAAGAAGTGCATACACTTCAACCCAAATTCAAAATAACAAAGGTTAACAAAAATAAAATAACATAGTTCAACAAAAATATAATATCCTTAGAACTCGCCAAATGCTAAGTATCAGTATTGAAAGAATTTAAGCAAACAGTAGACTAATCCTGAATATAACCACGATTATCATCTATAGACTCTTTGTTAATGTCCAAATTCATAACATTTTCCACAAGCTCATCCAATTTCATTTGTGCAAGTTCTATGCCAATATATACATATATATATATATATATATATATATTAGTAGTTCTAGGGTCTATAAAGTTTCAATTTTCAATTATATCCCTTGTAAATTTTTGTAATTACTCACTTTTTTTTTAAATTTAAAAAATATGTTGGACATAAAAAGTATTTGACAAATCTAAAATAAAATAAATATTTATTTGTTATACGAGTTAAACGAGTTATGTTAAGTGGGTCATTTCGGGTTGACACAAATAAATTGGCGTGTCTATTGCGGGTTATGCGAGTTGACCCATTTATGACATATTTCTTATCGTGTCGCTTTCGGATCGACCCGTTTATAACCCAAACCCATTAAGATTCAATCCTAACCTGAAAAAACTCGTATCGGGTTCGTGTCGTGTTCACGGGTTGGGTCGAATATTGACACCCCTACTTCTGTCCATAAAATCAAAGATTTATCTATATGAAAAGAAAAAGACAGGTTAAATGACAATAAAAAATCATAGTTCTCCTCCTGTCAAATCTCTACTAATTCTTCTTTGTAAGAAACATCCGGGCTTTTATGATGTTCCCGGTAGACTTACACCTAGCTAGCATTAGCATATATGGTCATTTGTTGTCATAATGCTTCTGGCTTCTGCAAACAAAGGACTAACATTTGCACAATGACTTCATAGGCAGGTTATAAGCCTTCTTTAGCATTCCACCATAACACAGACCAAGTTTTGGCAAGGAGCCCTTCGAAATCCAAGGAAAAAACTATGTTGAGCGTTGATTAATCAAAGATGGAATTGAGGGAAATAAACAAAAACCAAGTATTCGACTGTTGTGAACAAAAAATCATTAAAAAAAAAAAAAAAAGTAGATAGTACTACTTATGTCAAACACGTTTCACTTTGAATACTTCTAACATAATCGAAGAGAGGAATGATAAATTACCTTCAAATTGTAGAAACAATCGCTGGTATAAATGGATATCTTATTCGGTGTGTAGATCTCATCAACGTTCAAATCCGCTAAAAGATCTCATCAACGTTGAAATCCGCTAAAAGAACAACTTAATTCATAAACAAAATAATCCCATCACTTGCTATTAAACCCTGTACGTTTTTAGACCCTTTAAAACTCAAGTTGTTTAACCTAATTATTTAGCTAAGTGATTACTTAGATAAATTATTCAGATCTAGGTTAACACAATCAAATCATATCATGTAAAGCAATGCGAAAAAATTAAAAACACACGATATGATAATCCAGAAAAACCAAACCAGTAAAAAACCTGGGGAGGATTTAACCTAACTATCCTCAAGGTAAAACAGATCTAATATGAAAGAATTGAAGTTTGTACAATAGCAACTTAGACTAACATTCTATTGCTACCTCGAGTAGAAAACTTACTACCACGACCATGTGATAGCTCCGAGTCTACAGACTACTTCTTTCTTTAATCTACAACAACCACAAGTTCTCATGCTTGTGTTTTTCTTTAAGTTCTTGAAACAACAACTGAAGAGATCACCAAGTTCTCGACATCAATCTTGATCTTGAAAACCCTAAGTGTGTATGAAGGCAAACACCTCTATATCTCACAAGAGATTCACACACACAGCATAACAACAACCTCTAAATCGTGGTTAGGATTTTTCATTTTATACTTGAAGCAAAACATAAAACTCTACACGTCATATAGGCTTGGGCTGAGTTGGAAATTCTGCAGAAAAAAAAAAATCAATTAGTACGAGGTTCGATTGATCCAGTCTAATTATCAATTGATCAAGCCTTGCGGATTTAGACATATAAATCCTGAAATCACTCGGTTCCAACTTTACACACAAATACACTTTGAGCAGCCTAAATCTAGACTCTAAGTTTTGATCATGATTTGCCAACATTACACATTGAAGTTCTAAAACATTTAGACCCTAAAGTCTTAGAACTTAACAAACTCCCCCTTTGGCAATCCGTGACAAAACACATCAATAAAACAAAATGTTCAAAGTTACAAAACAGCCCATTCAACATTAAACATGCCCAAAAACAATTCAACCTAACTACTATCTATCAGTTGCCAGTGTAGACAGCAACACGACTGAATAAACTTGTTTATTCTTGAAATACTCAACAAACACATAAACGCATGTGTGAAAAATACAAGTAAAACAAAATAAATTCTTGATTTCACAAAACAATAAATAAAAGAAACATATCATGAATAACCTCATAATATAAATCAATAGCCAATATAACACATGTGAAACAAGAAACAATAATAGAAATAAAAACATAGTGTCTCCCCCTAACATATACAATCCACAAGAAAATAAATACATCAGAAGAAGAAATAAATACATCATAAGCCAAAAATATATATACATCATGAAGCACCTAGATACAATCTAAAACTCCAAAGCTCCAAAAACATCAAAATCTCCCCCTATTTCCATCAAAATCTCCTCCAAAGGCAATCAAGACTCATCATCAAAAGGAGGTGGTGGAATAGATTGCTGAACACGCACCAAATCCGCACGCGAAGCCTGAATCTCCGTGAGCACATCCACCAAAAGCTGTCCATGCGCCACCTGAATGGTCATGATAGTATCCAACATACTCCAAATGGATGAATCATCCGTAACTGAAGGTGGAGGATCAACAGCGGCTATGGGATTGACATAAGCCTCAGCAGAAGGGTCACTTGAAGGAGGCTGAGCTGCAGCACCTGTAGAAGACTCTACTCCAAGGCGTTTAAAGCTAGCTTTCATTTAAGCTGCTCTCTGCCTAAGGAAGGTGGCACCTATGGGAACTATGATATGGACAGGCTCAGATGCAGGAAACTCATCTAATCCTAAATGTAATAAAATCCTATGAATAAAAACTGGGAAGAAAAGACCATGCGCTGTAGAGCTACTCCTATGAACCTCAACTAAAGAACGAATGAAAAGAGACAGAAAATACATAAGAGCATCTGTCACAAGGGCATACAAAAATGCACATCTCTCAAGAGGAATGGTGTGCAAGTGACGGATGGGCCAGATAGAATGACAAGAAATCTGGAAAAACAAATAATGGAGCTCAGTAAGCTTATGGGAGGTAATATGAGGATCTATACCCCACTGAATGGAAGTACCGGTGAGATATGACATAATGTCATCAAGAAGAGGGGTCTCATCATAAGGGTAGACTAGCTGCCGTACCAAAGGTACCCCAAGAGCAGAGGCCACTACTGAAGGAGCAATGGTATACTCTTCACCCCTAATCCAATTCATCACATACTGAACGTTGGAATCATCTGAGTGGATAGAGATGTTCGAGTAGAACTCTCTAATCAAGGTAGCCGAAGGAGGATGAGAAATATCCAACAAAGGTAACTAACCCCTACGCTCAAAGTTACTCCTAATCTCCGAATCTAACTCATTCAAAATGACCTTTCTTTCAGTCCAAACAAACCTAAAGATGTTCAGCTTCTCATAGGTTTCTTGGTTTTTCTCAAACCTAAACCTCTCACTATTAAGGTAGAGGTAGAGGTGGTTTTCTTATTGGCTCTAGTCTTCCTAACCATGATAGTAAGGGTTGGAAAGGATAGACAGAAACAGAAACCAAAGAAAGAAAACAAAGAAAACTAAGGGCATACTACACTAGAGAGAGTTAGAGTACAAAAATCACAATAAATAACAATTTATATGATGCATGTAATGAATGCACATATGATGCATGCTCTAATGCACTGAAATTTGTTCAATTTTACTTTAGAAACCAACAATTGACTTGAACATAGAGTTATAGAACGAAAACCCCAAATTTTAATTTCAAAAATCCCAACAAATTGATCAATTTATTATCACAGTAGTTAGATAACATCATATAATGACAAAATCAATCAATAACATAAGTCAATTCCATCAAATTTAACCTAATTGAACAAAATTCCCAATTTCATGTAGTTTCAAGCCCTGGAATTTCAAAATTTTCCCAAAACACAAATTTAATCAAATTAAAGCATGAGAATCAAGTTAATAGCATCTAGAGACAAAAACCCATGAATCAAATGTGAAAGAAAACAACCCAAAAATCAAAAACCCCCAAAAAATATTGAGTTCGAAAATCTTAACTAAAAAGCATGAACAATGCATGACAAAAAAAAATGATTTTAATGAAAAAGAAAGGGTAAAAGAGACATACTCAAGCTAGAAGACAAAAGCCCTTTGAAGATTGAAGGCAAAAAGCAACAAAAAAAAACTTAGATTGGATCAGTTGAGCAAAGAGAGGGAAAGAGCTTTTGAAAAGATTTGAAAAGTGTGAAGAACACATGAGAAAAAAATCTTTTTAAAAACTCACTGACCGATTTTCGATCGGTCGAATATTAGACTCGATTGATCGAAAAGCAATATCGATCGATCCAGCACCAATTGAGCACTGATCGAGCCAGGCAAATTGTAACCAAAGTTTTTATCGCATTTTCGATCGGTCAAGCAACAAGTTCGATTGATCGAAAATATGGAAAAATCAGATTTTTGAAAAACAGAGCATTTTAATGCAAAAACTCCTCAAAGTACATTGTTTTATGAAGAAAATGCATGAGTATGAGATCAAAAGTTTTTCAAAAACACTTGAATTCAACCCAGATCTACCAAAAAACAAGTTTTTCACCCAATTTGTCCTCAAAAACTCAAACATTAAACACATTTTGCATTAAAATCAAGGAATTCTTAATCTTGGATGGTCACAATTGATCACACATAGTATAATGTATTAAGTTTAGCAAAGAATAACTGGTGTAGTGTGTGCAACTAGCAATAGCTTGAAATACATGTGAGGTAATATGTAGATAGTAATCAATCACAATTTTTACAAAATTCATCACATAAGTTTGAAAGAGACCATCATCTAAAAAGTTACATCATATAACTCTCACATCTCCTAAAAAACAAGCTTGCAATCATGTAAGTTTCTTGTTTTGCCTCATAATGTACACACCAATTTTATTTGATTTTGAAATTATTAGAATAGACAAGATAATATACACACCAATTTTATTTTATTGTGAATTAATTATAGTCCAATAATGTACACACCAATTTTAGCATTAATCCGAGGCTACACCGTATGTTCTTTTTGTGCATATGCTACACTTTCTCAAGTACAAAAACTTATGATATGCAATAAGGTGTTTATGATTGGCTAGTATACAGTGATGAGATGGTTATTTATACCTTTCTCATTAAGTTCAAGTCCAACAATAAAAAATATGTGACTTCAAAATCAAGATCAAGATCAAGTGATCAAAAACTATAAACAACTCCCACACAACATGCACTACAAAGCTCAAATTAGTAAAGTGCAGTAAAATAAGCTTATCCAACCTAAACAAGGTACATAAACATGTTATGTAAACATAATATGGACAGCCTTGATTACAAATCTAAATAAATTAATGCAAAACACTTTTTTTAACCAAAAAAAAAAAACCTATCATGAAATGCATGAATGATATGGAATGCAAATCCTAAAAACAAAAAGAAACAAAGCAACAAAAAAGAATGGTCACAAATAATAGAGAGATGAAGCACAAAAATCACATCAGAAAGACTCAATTAGATTGAGCCTTTTGCATCCAAAGCTTTTTAGATACAAGTCTTGCATTGAAGTTATTATTCACATTAGAATGATGAGCAACTCTAGGATTGGTATAAAGGTTTAAAGCCTTTACCAACTCATCAATAAGTACCATAGGATCTTCTGCTTGAGACACAAGTACTTTTGGTTTATTTACTCTCTTAGTAGCTAGCAACTTGAAATAGTTTGGACGAATATGTCCAGTCTTTCCACAAAAATGACAAACCCATAAAGGTCTATCATGCAACTTATCCTTAGAGAGAGTAGGATTCTTAGGCTTAGACTCTTTAAGATCAACCCTCATCTTCCTAGGAGGTGTAACTTCTACTTGTTTGACAATCTCACTCACAGGGGGCTTAGAAGAAGAAACAAAGTTTGTGGAATGAGTTTTAGACACAGAGATGCTATCTTCAAAACCTAGACCAGTTTTGTCTAAGGGAGACTTCTAAAAACTCAACATGTGGTCAAGTTTGGAACTAGCAATCCTGTTTGTTTGTTCTCTAGTAACAGATAATTCAAGTTCTAAATTCTTAACTTTATCAAATAACAACATGTTTTCAGTATTCACCTTATCAATCAATTTATTAGCATCAAACAACTTTAACAACAAATTTCTCTTATCAAGTTCAAGAGAAGTAATTTTCTTTAAACCTAAGACAACATTCATAGCATCTTTTGCAGTAACCTTGCAAAGCTTATTATAAGCTTTTTGCAAATCAGCACATTCAGAAAGTTCCTCATCAGAAGGGTTCTCTTCAACCACAACACTTTCATCAACTACAGCAGTAGATGTGAAAGCAATAAAGTTTCCATTTTCATCACTACCAGACTCATGATCAGAAACTTCATCATTACTAAGGGTTACAGCCATAGCTTTACCCTTTGATCTCAAGAATGTAGGACATTCTAATTTCACATGACAATACCCTCGACAACCAAAACATTGTTGTCCCTAAGAATTATTAGAGGTTTGACCTACTTTTTCCTTAGGTTTATCAGTATTATTCACTCTAGTGGGTTCATCCTTTTAAAATTTCTAGGTTCAGCATTGTTTTTACCTATTGCCTTTCTGTTATTGTTCCTAAAAAAGTTTCTAAATTTCTTGGCAAGATAAGCAATCTCAGTAGAAGAGAGTTCATCATCAAATCCATTCCCATCAACATCATCAACAACTTAAGAGCCATTGATTTGGATTTGTTTGTCTTAGGTAAGTCTAACTTATAAGACTGGAGAGATCCTACAAGTTCAACAACAGGGTTGGAGTCCACATCCTTGCTTTCAGTAATGGGAGTTACTTTAAGTCTACAGTCCTCAGTCAGGGATCTAAAAATCTTCCTAACAATCTTAGGTTGATCATAGATTTCACTCAAATTATAAGCAGAATTAACAATATCATTAAGTTTAGCATAGAATTCATCAAAACTTTCATCATCAGACATCCTAATGCTTTCAATCTAATTGTTAACTGCTGCAATTTGTTAATCTTAACTGCCTTTGTGCCTTCATGCACAGTTTGAAGAATATTCCATGTAGTATGAGCAACCTCAACATTAGAGATTCTCTTGAATTCCTCTATAGAAACAACATTAAAAATAGTATTCATGACTTTGCTATTAAAAGCGGTTGCTTCTTTCTGAGAAGTTTGCCACTCACTTACAGGAGTAGTGGGCTTCTCCCATCCATATTCAAAGGAATTCCAAACTCTCTCATCAATTGATTTCAAGAATGCTTTTATCCTTACTTTCCACTAGGCATAGTTGCTCCCATCAAAGTAAGGTGGGATCATACGAGAGTGACCATGTTCCATGACAACAGGGGTCAAGGATCAACTCTTAGATCAAAGGATCTAAACACTAAAGCTAACCTACTCTGATACCACTTGTACGTTTTTAGACCACTTAAAACACAAGTTGTTTAACCTAGTTATTTAGCCAAGTGATTACTTAGATAAATTATTCAGATTTAAGTTAACACAATCAAAATCATATCATGTAAAGCAGTTCGAAAAAATTAAAAAACACACGATATGATAACCTAGGAAAACCAAACCAGTAACAAACCTGAGAATGATCTAACTTAGATATCCTCAAGGTAAAACAAATCCACTATGAAAGAATTGAAATTTGTACAATAGCGACTTAGACCACTAACATCCTATTGCTACCTCGAGTAGAAAACTTACTACCACGACCACAAGACAGCTCCGAGTCCACAGACTGCTTCTTTCTTTGATCTACAGCAACCACAAGTTCTCCTACTTATGTTTTTCTTTAAGCTCTTGAAACAGCAACTGAAGAGATCACCAAGTTCTTGACATCAATCTTGATCTTGATAACCCTAAGTGTGTATGAAGACAAACACCTCTAGATCTCACAATAGATTCACACACATAACATAACAACAACCTCTAAATCGTGGCTAGGGTTTTTCCTTTTATACTTGAAGCAAAACATAAAACCCTACACGTCATATGGGCTTGAGTTGAGTTGGAAATTCTGTAGAGAAAAACCAATCTGCACGAGGTTCGATCGATGGAGTCTAATTTTTGATTAATCGAGTCTTGCAGATTTAGACATATAAATCCTACAATCACTCGATTCCAACTTTACACATAAATACACTTTGAGCAACCTAAATCTAGTTTCTATGTTTTGATCATGATTTGCCAATATTACACATTGAAGTTCTAATACATTTAGATTCTAAAGTCTTAGAACCTAAAAAACCCAACACACAAAAGAATTTACAAAATTTTTAGGATTAAAAAAATCATGAGCATAATACATGCTTGAAGATTAGTTTCTTTTGGAATTGAGTATTACTATTAACCACATAGGGCCATGCTCCACCTAATCTGAGTCAAGAGAAAAGGTTTTAACTTTTAAGGAATAGAAATAGACGAAAGATATTTGCTTTTAAGAAAGAGTTTATAATTAATTAAGGACATAGTTTAGTTACAAAATTAATTATAGTCTTGGGCTATAACCTTACTCAATATCTTTTTTTAAATGTGAATTTTGACAAATTCACCATTGAATTCTATTTTTTCTTATATCCTTTATGCTTACAAAATTTTTAGAAAATTAAAGATCAAAAACTGTGTCATTAATAAATTGTTTAAATTGTAAATTTTGTAGTTTAAAATTATTCTTAAAATATAAACTGATAGATCACATGATAAATAATACCCAACTGACACAAAATTGGATATGTGTATTAAGAGCGAAAAAACATGCAATTCAATGATTAAATTTTCAAAATATATAGTACTCCCTTAACAATTCAATAAACAAGACAATAAATGATATTTTTTTAAAAAGTTGGGTTTTTGAAATAGGACAAACAAATTGGGAAGGAGGGAGTAATATTTATTTTACTGAGTAAGGTTATAAGTTATAACCTTAGGCTATAACTAATTTTGTAATTAAAATTTGTCCATTAATTAATGCTAATAATAAGCTTATTATGCGTTGTGTTGGAAAATTTAGACCCCGGTTGATAGAATTAACAAGTTTTAAACTAAAGTTGTTAATTAGATTTATTATGAATAAAACTTGTTAAAACAAACAAACATCAATATCATGTCAAAATCATGCGGCGGAAAACTAAATAAGACAAGATATGATGACCTAGGAAAACCAATGAAACAAACTAGTTTCACAATAAAAAACATGAGGGAAAACCTTCCCGAAAGGCAATCTACTATAATAAAGAGAATTTTCAGATTTAGTACAAAACTTTTGTCCCTAGATTCTACAATCCTCGTAGATGAACTTACAGCAGAGACCTTCTACTGCTTCAGAATCTCTGAACTCTTCAATATATGAATGCCGCTCTTTTTGATGCACGAATCCCAGTATGTGACTAACCAAAGATGCACGGTTCCCAGTACGTGACTAACAATGAAGATTAAGAAGCACTTGGTTACAAAACCCTAAGGCACAAAGACGCAATAGCTTCTTTCAGAGAGAATAAGGCATCGGTCACCTTTTGCATATGTTCTCCTTGTATTCTCTTATGTGATGGCCTTTAAAATAAGCCTTATATATGTCTAGCATTGTGAGAAAAGAAACTTTACATAAATACATAAGCATAGACTGAAAATCAGATATGAAAAACTGATTTTCGTAATTCTCGATAGATACCTCGATAAATAGTATCTATCGAGTCTCATTAAACCTCGATAGATAATATCTGTCAAATCAGCACTTCTTCACTTGTTTCTTGGACTGATTTGCATGGCTTCAATACTAGACTTGAACTCTTATTCTTTGAAGTATTGAAAACGTCCTAGATCTACCCAATTACAAGTAAAGTGTATTTTGTCAAAAGATTGACCAATTACATTAGATATTGACATATGTTCCTAACATGATTCACATATGTCCTAACAATCTCCCCCTTTGGTAATCCATGACAAAACCACAACAAACAAATGAACATATGAGAGAAGTCATAAGTCACTCAACCCATATTCACTTGTTAAATACAATAAAATCTATCCTAACACAAACTCTTGAAAAACTTTGCAAGAAGAGAGTTCATGGCATGAAAGATTTTGACATCCTGTATTTCTGAAACACTTTAAACAAAAATCATCAAGACATCTTAGTGTGAAACAGAAATAAAAGATTGCATACAATAATAAGAAACATGTGTATAAAGATAGAAAAGAAATAACACATGGAGAGATAGGTGAAAGAATTGTAATAACAACCTCAAAATGTATATAACAAGTACAAGGTTTGATACCACAATATGATCACAAGATCTAAGGTACATAAGCAATGTATCTGAAAATAGAAAGAAAAGAAAAAAAATACATAAAGTCCTCACTACATCCCTCAAAAATATGAACACTCCCCCTAACAAAAATCTCCTATGCTAACCCTTCCCCTATGAGTATTGACGGGACAAACGAGCACGACGTACCTGGACGAACTCATCTGGACAAACGAGGCAGTTATGAGTGACGAACTCACCATGGTTCATTGACGAAGAAAACCACCCTGATGACGGAGGTAAAAGAAACCACTCAATGCAGATTTGGACGGTTACAAGGACAGTTGTCCTGACCGTTGAAGTCAAATTATGGCTCACATAAATGGAGATTGAGGCGTTATACATTGAAGTCACCATAATATCCATAATGGCTAGGAATACATACGCATATATATAATCTCCTCAACACAGAATGCAAGGTACAACAAAAAATATACAGACACAGCACATATTGTTAGTTTTTTACTTGTTTATTTCTAAGAAATTCTTTGGTACTGACTTTGGCATCGGAGCCGTTGTGGCAGGCACCACACCGGTGACCATTCCAGGATATTTCTTCATCCTCAGAGCATTAAAGGTGGAAAGACGACCCTATCCAGACAACCCTATCCGGATGCACGCACGATAACTGGCGAATTCATACTTCATCAGTTTGGCGCCGTCTGTGGGAATGAAACGACCTTTTTGATCTGAAAACCTTAAGATTTTCAATCAACCTTTGCATTCGGATGGAGTCGAATCAAGATTCAGCCGCCCTAGCCCAACAAGTCTAGGCCCTAGCTGCCACCATTGAATAACTCACCAGGCAGAATCAGGAGATGAGGCAACGGCTTCAACAGGAGGAGACTCGGTCTGGAGCCAATCAAGAGGGTGAGGAAAATAGCCATAGGAGGAGCGATCGTCGAGAGCCGGCTACCTCAGACGAACCGAATTCTGATCTCCTCTGGGAAATGAGGAAGGAGATGGAAGAACTTAGGAATGCAATTAGAGGCAGAGCCGACCAAAGCTTGGACCGAATGGTTAGAGCAACGGACTCGTCATTCACCGCGACAGTCCTGGAATGCTCGATTCCGTCAAAATTCCGGTTGCCCCAGTTGGAGCCTTTCGACGGGCTAAAGGACCCCCAGGACCACCTGAACACTTTCAAGACGATGCTTGGCCTTCAGCAACCTCCAGACGAAATACTGTGTCGTTCTTTCCCAACTACCCTCAAGGGAGCTACGAGGGAGTGGTTCGCAAAATTACCAATATCGTCCATCGATAACTTCGGATAGCTGAGTAATGCCTTTCTACGTCATTTTGTTGGGGGACAACACCCAAAAAGACCAGTAGATTACTTGCTTACCATTAGGCAAGGGGAGAAAGAGACACTAAGATCATATGTGAAGCGCTTCACTCAAGAAACTCTGGAGGTAGACGAAGCAGACGATAAAGTGCAACTGATGACCTTCAAAGCAGGCTTGAAGTCCAGAGAATTTGTAGTTTCACTCGCGAAAAACCCTTCTAAAACAATGGTGGAGATGCTCCTGAAGGCACAGAAGTACATGAACGCGGAGGACGCACTAGCCACTATAAGGGACGTAGAAAAACAAGGAGACCAAGGAAAAAAGGATGACGATCATAGAGGAAGAAAGAGAGGGCATCCAGATCACCGAACTACTAACGAAAACAAAAAGAAAGACGAGAAAGCCCCTTATGCGGCAAGATTCACCCCCTTAGTTATGCTTGTCGACAAAATACTAGCGCAGATCAAGGACGAGCATTATCTCAAATGGCCAAGACCACTACACTCATCCCCAAATGTTCGAGACAAGAAAAAATACTACCAATTCCACAGAGACCACAGCCATTACACAGAAGATTGTAGGGACCTAAAAGAACAGATAGAAGAACTTATACGGAAGGGGAAGTTGCAGAAGTACGTCAGAAATGAGCCCAATAGGTCCAGGAGTGACAACAAGGTCAGAGGGAATTTCCCCCTAGGGATGAAAACAGTACACCTCAGCGCCCGCCGAGCATAATAGGGGAAATAAAAACGATCGCGGGGGGACCATCTGTAGGAGGGTCGTTCAAATCCCTCAAGAGAGCACATCAAAGACAGGTGAACAATATTTACAGGGCGCCCCCGTCCAAACAGAGACGAATAGAGGGGGATATGTGCTTTTCAGAAGAAGATGCCAGGGGAGCAAAGCAGCCCCATGACGATCCGTTGGTGATAATGCTCGTAATAGAGGGGTATAACACTAGAAGAATCCTCGTAGACAATGGCAGCTCGGCAGACATCATTTATCTCACAGCCTTCTAGCAGTTGAACTTGGACCCAGGAAGGTTACGACCATTTGACTCCCCCCTGGTTAGTTTTAGTGGAGACAGAGTGCATCCCAAGGGCATAGTGACGTTAACGGTAACAGTGGGGAATCATCCCAGATAATTGACCCGCCAGCAGGACTTTCTAGTTGTAGACTGCCCCTCCTCCTACAATGTGATCATTGGAAGACCCACACTCAACCGCTGGAAGGCAGCCACGTCTACCTATTATTTGAAAGTGAAGTTCCCGACGGAGAATGGCATAGGCGAGGTAAAAGGTGATCAAATATTGGCTCGGGAATGCTATCAAGCCGTGATGGCTGCCAAAGAAAACCACACCTAGATGATAGAGGGAAGAGGAAAAGGTAGAAGACCTAGAAACAGTCGAGTTGGTTGATGGCGAGACAACAAAGACGACCCGAATAGGAAAGACGCTAACCCCAGAGATGAGGACGAACCTCATCCAATTCCTCAAAGAAAACCTGGACGTCTTCAAGTGGAGACACGAGGACATGCCAGGCATATCTCCAGATATCATTCAGCACAAACTCTGTGTACCCGAAGATAAAGCACGTCCAACAAAAGTGGAGAATCTTGGCTCCTGAATGGAACAAGACAATTACAGACGAAGTCAATAAGTTGTTGTCTGTAGGCCTCATCTAGGAAGGTTACTATCCAGATTGGCTAGCTAATGTCGTCTTGGTGAAAAAGGCCAATGGGAGATGGAGAATGTGTGTAGATTTCACGGACCTAAACAAGGCTTGCCCAAAAGATAGTTTTCCCCTACCACGGATAGACCAGTTGGTGGATTCCACAGCCGGGCATAGGTTGCTGACGTTCATGGATGCCTTTTCAGGGTATAACCAAAAAAAGATGGCTGAGGAAGACCAGGAAAAGACCGCCTTCATCACAAGTCAGGGGTTGTATTGGTATAAGGTGATGCCCTTCGGACTGAAAAACGTAAGGGCAACCTACCAGAGGTTAGTGAACAAGATGTTCAGCAAACAAATTGGTAGGAACATAGAGGTGTACATGGACGACATGCTCGTTAAGAGTAAAGAAGAACTTTCCCATCTGAACGACCTGAAGGAGACATTCACTACCCTCAGAGAATATCAGATGAAGTTGAATCCTAGCAAGTGTGTTTTCGGTGTAGCCTCAGGGAAGTTTTTGGGCTTCATGGTGTCCCAAAGAGGAATAGAAGCAAACCCAAAGAAAGTACAGGCTATACTTAACATGACATCCCCCAAAACTGTCAAAGAAGTCCAAAAGCTCACGGGAAGGATTGCGGCGCTCAATAGGTTCGTCTCGAAAGCAACGGACAGATGTTTGCCCTTCTTCAAGACGCTGAAGCAGGCCTTCGTCTAGAATGACAAATGTGAGGCAGCATTTCAAGAACACAAAAACTACTTGAGCAATCCACCTTTCCTAAGTTCATCCAAAGAGGGAGAAAACTTGTATTTGTACTTAGCCGCATCAAATACAGTCGTCAGTGCAGCACTGATTCACGAAGAGGACAAAAGATAACTCCCAGTTTACTACGTCAGTCAGGCTTTTCAAGGAGCTGAAGCCAGGTATCCCATGATTGAAAAGATTGCATTTGCACTAATAGTGGCTTCGCGCAAGCTACAACCGTATTTCGAAGCAAACCCCATCCTGGTAATGACGGATCAACCCATCAAAAAGTCTATGAACAAGCCAGAGGCAGCTGGGAGGATGGTTCAATGGGCAATTGAGCTGAGCCGGTTTGACATTGAATACCATCCCTAGATAGCCATTAAAGCACAAGCTCTGGCAGATTTCATCGCCAAATTCACTAGTAGTGACGAAGATAGCTGTATGGACGATGTAGAACGGTGGACAATACAGACAGATGGCTCGTCGGCTCAAAAGAAGGGGGGAGTAGGGATCATTATCATCGCCCTAGAAAGAGAAACCTTGAAGTGTGGGGTCAAACTAGAGTTTCCAGCCACCAATAACGAAGCCGAGTACGAAGGAATACTGACGGGATTAAGAATTGTGAAAGCATTAGGGGCTAAAAACCTGCTATTCCAGAGCGACTCGAAGCTGGTGATAGGGCAAGTAAAAGGGAAATACGAAGCAAAGGAGGAAAGGATGCAAAAATATCTCAGACTGACGAAGCACCTAACACAGGGGTTTGATGAAGTGGAATTTGAGCAGATCCCAAGAAACCAAAATATGAGAGCAGACGAGATCGCAAAAATGGCTTCATCAGAAGGAAAACCCACAAATATGGACATGTACATGGAGAGCCAGAAACGCCACCGCATCGAAGAAGTTCCTACGTTTTCAGTTTGGAGTACATATAGCTAGATGACGCCAATAATATCTTACCTTCAAGACGGGCATCTTCCACCAGACGTCAAGGAGGCCAAGATAGTCAAGAAGAGAGCGGCCAGATTCACAATCTTGAACAACACCCTGTACAAGAGAGGCTTCTCCATGCCTTATTTGAAATGTATTGACGAAGAAGAGATCCTCTACATCTTGAGGGAAGTCCATGACGGAGTATGTGGAGACCATGCAGGCCCCAGATCCTTGGTAAGTAAGATTATCAGAACAAGTTACTTTTGGCCTACCATGCAAGTGGACGTGCTGGAACTCGTCAGAAAATGTGATAAATGCCAGAGGTTCGGGAATGTCCAACGTCTTCCAGCTGAGAGACTGACGGTAATAACCTCGCCATGGCCCTTCACGCAGTGGGGGATCGACGTCATTGGACCACTGCCCCAAGGGAAAGGACAAGTAAGGTTCCTGCTCCTCGCTATTGATTACTTTACAAAATGGTTCTAAGCAGAAGCGCTAGCAACCATCACCGAGGCAAAGATCCAGAGTTTTGTGTGGAAGAATATAGTTTGTAGGTTCGAGATCCCACGGTCGATCATATCGGACAATGGGTGTCAGTTTGACAGTTAAAGTTTCAGAGGCTTCTGCTCGGCACTAGGAATTAAGAACCAATTCTCATCCCCAAGGCACCCCCAAGCGAACGAACAAACGAAAATAACCAACTGGACACTACTTAGGATCATCAAAGCTAATTTAGACGAGGCTAAGGGAGCATGGCCTGAAGAGTTGCCTAACGTCTTGTGGGCTTACAGAACTACGGCAAGAACCTCAACGGGAGAAACCTCGTTCAGACTCACTTATGGCTCTAAATCAGTAATCCCAGTCGAAGTGGGAGTGACCAGCACTAGATGAGAAATGTTTCAGGGAGAGAACAACGATGAGGAGTTGAGGGTCAACTTGGATTGCATTGACGAAGTCAGAGATAAAGCTTTGGACAAGATGACGAAGTACCAGCAGAAGATGGCCGAATACTACAACAAGAGGGTGAAGCTCAGACGACTCGACATCGGAGATCGCGTCCTGTAGAAAGTCACCCCAACGACCAAGGACCCCGCACAAGGGAAACTCGGTCCCACATGGGAAGGCCCTTACATGGTTGTGCATTACTCTAGACAAGGCAGCTACCATCTGGAAATGCTTGACGGCCAAAGGCTTCCCCGACCTTGGAACATTGAACACCTGAAGAAGTACCATCACTAGATGTAGCAAGAGATTGTATTCACTATTTTCAAAAGCAATAAGAGTATCATTCAGTCAATGCTTGACGAATCCTTAAAAAAAAAAAGCCAACAAATTTTGGCTAAGAATAGATTCCGCCTCGACGAATGTAAGTTACTAACGAACCCTTAGGAAGGGAAAAAAGCCAACAAATTTTGGCTAAGTAACAAGATTCTGCCTCGATGGATGTAAGTTACTGACGAACCCTTTGGAAGGGAAAAAAGCCAACAAACTTTGGCTAAGTTACAAGATTCTGCCTCGACGGATGTAAGTTACTGACGAACCCTTTGGAAGGGAAAAAAGCCAACAAACTTTGGCTAAGTAACAAAATTTCACCTCAACGGATGTAAGTTACTGACGAACCCTTTGGAAGGGAAAAAAGCCAACAAACTTTGGCCAAGTAACAAGATTCCGCCTCGACGGATGTAAGTTACTGACGAACCCTTTGGTAGGAAAAAAAAAGCCAACAAACTTTAGCTAAGTAACAAGACTCCGTCTCGACAGATGTAAGTTACTGACGAGAAATTCGAGAAAATAGAATGCAAAAATTTTCTAAGTTACATTATTCCGTATAAACGGGAGTAAGTATTGACGAACCTACCAGGCAACTAAGACTCTAGCAAGTTGCAAAATTTGTCTAAGTACAAACCTCTGGCACTGGAAAAACTACACGCATACACAGGGTAGGAACTAAAACAAGTAAGTCTGTGGTCGCGAAGTTAATTAACTATTAGCAATCATCAGTGTTCTTGCTTAGAAGGCAAAAAAACCCATGAAACATCACATTGTTTTGAAAGCAGAATGCAAAAAGCCCAAAACACAGGGCACCAAAAAAAAATCTAAAGTTTGGTCATGTAGTCGCTGCGTCACAACGGCTGGAGGAGGAAAAGCACCATCAGGGCCATTACCTTCAGGGGCTGAAGAATGGGAAGCCTCATCTGCTACCATCTCCTTGTCCACTTCCTCAAGGTCGAGGCTATCCAAGTCCACTCCAGCAGGATGCTTCACAAGATATCGTCTAAGTAGCTCGAATCCCTTGAAGCACCAACTGAAAAGCACAGTATTGCACTCGTCAGTCTGCTGGAACGCCTCGACGGCCTTGGTAGCTATGGTCTTGATCTTTTGATTGGCCACTGTAAGCTGCTCATCCTTCTCCAAGGTCAGCTGACATTTAGCTCTATGGTCGTCGCTCAACGCCTTGACTTTCTCCTTCACGAGATTGGCCTCGTCCATACTAGCAATCAGATCCTTCTTTAGTTTCAAATTCTCTGCCTCCAGAACAACCACCCGGGCAACCACAAACTCAACCCTGGCCTCTTGGGTAAGAAATTCCGAAGTAAGATGGAGGCTTTCCCCTAACACCTAAAAAAAAAAAAAAGGAAAAGAGGTGAATCAGATCTCAAAAAAAAAAAAAAAAAAATCCTAAGCTCAGCGACGAATGCATTACCTGAACAAGTTTATGGAGGTGGCGACCCGCAAGTTCATTCGGAGTCACCCCCGAGAACACCTTCATGTCCTCGTCAGAAAAAGTCTCCCGCACCCTTGCCACCGCAACTCCAGCATCATCCCAAATACTGGACGAGCCTAAGGCAGCCTTATCACTCCGTTGCCTCTTTCACAGGAGGGGAATCTCCTCCACGGATGTAGACGGTGAGGTCGTCATTGTCGCCCCAATCGTCGGAGTAACCGGGGTTACGGGAGTGACGAAGGTGCCCTTGTCCATCACTTTCACAGCCTTTGCCCCCAAGTTAGAAAGGGGCTCGTTCTTCTTAGCCCTCATGCGGGCATACATGCTTTGATTAAATTTCGTCGTCATCCCTGCACAAAAAAAAAAAAAAAAAAAAAAAAAAAAAAAAACCATCAAAAAACAAATAAACACCCGCATAGAAATCATCACTGATAAGTCTGACGCTTACTTTTCTTTTCCTCAATTTCGAGCGTGCGCAACACAAAAGCGGACGGATTAGGACCAAGGCAGTAGAAAGCAAGAGTTCGGGGATCCATCAGGTCATCAAAATCCTCAATGGTCTTCGCGTATTCGATGGCTTTCTCAACGCGCTCCCTGTACCTACTTTTAAGCTTGGGCCGTCTCTTAACTACACAAGACAACAAATGAAAGAGGTTAGTGACGACCAAATAATCCTGGAAAGCAAGTGTTAAGGATATGATAGAAGCATTGACACACCTAAGTTCGGGGTCCCACACCGACGAAGCAACCTTTGGAGCTCACCCTAAACTCCACCTAAGGAGGTCTCCCAGTCATCCCCGGATACAAAGAAGAACCGGGACTTCCAGTACCTGAACGACGAGGGTAGATCCCTGACGATCCTAGTCCTTCTCTCCCAAGGTACCAATTCGTAATACCCATACTCTTTGGACTCCTTCAGATGATACAAGTGAATGAGCTCGTCCACTTTAATCATATCCCCTTCCGTAACGGCCAGCCATATCCCCATACAGCTGACCACTATCCTCCACGAGTTAGGCATGAGTTGCCCAGGGGCAATGCCAAAACGACCTAAAAGCTCCATGATAAATGGATGGACGGGGAGTCTAAGTCCACTCAAGAAGGCAGCCTCATAGAAGCATACCTCCCTGGGGAGACAGTGACAAACCCGTTCCTCCTCATGGGACATACGAACCCTAACCCTATCAGAAAACTAAAACCTATCCCTAAAATTGGCAAGTGTGTCATCGTCCAGGCTGCACATCTCACCAAGGGCATGAAAAGCCCTAACCTCTCGATGGGTAGAGACGGTAGTATCCCCCTCCATTAGGTCGCCGCTAGAAGATAACCCAGTCTCGAGCTCACTAGAGCGAACCTCAGACATCCTCGCCCTATCATCCACCAAATTCCTGAACCAACTATGTGATTGACTAAGTATAGGAAACAATTCACCCAAAACGATGGTCAAACCGCTGCCCTCAATTACAAAATTCCCAACCAAAGGAAGGAAGGTATGAGAAACGCCTAAAGAAGCCCCTAAACGCGTAAAGAAAAAAGAAATTGAAGGACACTCTACCCTAACCTCGGAGCTACTAACCATGAAAACACAAGGCTAGAAAAGAAATAAATACTGGGAACCCAGAAAACCAAAAACCAACACAAAAATAGAAATCGTAAGTTTTGACGTAATGCAGGAAAAGGGAAAAGAAGAACCAAGGAGAGAAAAATGTACCTCGAAAAAGATTTGACCACGCCGCCGGCCCAGAGCGAAGTTACAAAGAGGACCGGAGAAGAAAGTGATCGGAAAAAATGGAAGTGCAAAGTGTGGAAAATGAAAGTGCAAAAAAAAAAAAGTAAAGTGAGAAATAGTGGAGAAGAAAACACTTAGAGCAGTTAATTGGAAGTTTTTCGGAAAAAGTGAGAAGTAGCTTAAAAGTCAAAGCTCAAAAAACCAAAAATCAGTGGGAAACCCAAGGGCCATATAATTAGAGCATTAATCAAAACAGGCCACGTGGCCACGATACATGTGGCGCTGCCACTAAACATTTAATGCGAAGTGGAATCCCAAAGGTCATGTACAGCTCGTGGACCTCTCACATTTTGAGACCGTCAGGACGACCTAGGAATCCGGGGGCAGCTGACGGGACAAATAAGCACGACGTACCTAGACGAACTCATCCAGACAAATGAGGCAGTTATGAGTGACGAACTCACCATGGTTCACTGACGAAGAAAACCACCCCGATGACGGAGGTAAAAGAAACCATTCAATGCAGATTTGGACGATTACAAGGACATCTGTCCTGACCGTTGAAGTCAAATTATGGCTCACATAAATGGAGATTGAGGCGTTACACATTGAAGTCACCATAATATCCACAACGGCTAGGAATACATACGCGCATATATAATCTCCTCAACACAGAACGCAAGGTACAACAAAAAATATACAGACACAGCACATATTGTTAGTTTTTTACTTGTTTATTTCTAAGAAATTCTTTGGTACTGACTTTGGCATCGGAGCCGTTGTGGTAGGCACCACACCGGTGACCATTCTAGGATATTTCTTCATCCTCAAAGCATTAATGGTGGAAAGACGACCCTATCCAGACAACTATATCCGGATGCACGCACGATAACTGGTGAATTCATACTTCATCAAGTATGACCCTACTCTCATATCCAAAACCAGTCCTCCATTTTGTCACGAGTGACAAAAGGTACAAGAAGCTAGAAAGCTTCACCCGAGAAACATAAAGATGATCAAAGGGGTACAAGGAATCCATAAAAATGCATGTATGTAATGAAATAAGATGCTATGGATGACAAGATTAAAAAAAGATGCAAAACATGTGAAAAACAATGCATGGAAGAGGATCTCGATGGATTGAGAGGTGTCAAGCATCTATCGAGTAGAAGCCAACCTCGATGGATCAAGAGGTGTTGAATAACTATCGAGCATACAAAAACTTCCTCGATGGATCGAGCATCTATCGAGAAACTATCAAGACCGCGATAAAGAAAACACAAAAAGGCTCAATCGATACCCTAGCTGTCGAAAGGTATCGAGAAGCTATCAAGATTGCTTAAAAACAGTTTTTCAAAGAAGAGAAAAACACAAACATGAATGCAATCAAACATGCTACTTAACCAAATATCCAATCAACATTTTAATTTCTCGAAAACATCTCTCAACAAGAAAATTGTCAAGCTCATAGATCCAAAACACACACACACACACACACACACACACACACAATAAGTCTAACCAATTTTATATTACAAAAATAAGTTAAGAAAATTTAGTGAGCATACATTTACACAAGTATTCCTTGTGATGGCCAAATCACATTGTACCTGCACATATATCAAAAGTAGCAAAGAATATTGTGTGTTGTGTGTGAAAAACATTACAAGATTGCATAAGTGTCTACACATTATGATGATTTGAGATATGAGAAAATTACTTTAACTCACACACAATCATAACTGTTTGATGGAGATTATCACTTTCGAGGTACATCCTATAACTCTCATATCTCTTAGAATACACACTTGCAATCATATATAAAGCATATTATTCTTTTTGCTTTTATTTTTCTTTGCATATTTTTCTCTTAAACAAACCATGCATGTGCATATAAGAGAGAGAAAAGAAATACCTAATGATGTTAAGCATTTGATATTGCACTTTTGCTATATCGAAGCATACAGATGTCATTCCATTATTGGCAGGCAACAGTGATGAGATGGTTATTTATGCCTTTCTCTTAAGATTTTCTAGTCCTTTCCGTCAAAAGAGTAATACTAGTGTCAAGTACAGGAGATTACTTAAATTTACTCATCACAAACACGAGCCACAAAGCTCACTTGCTTAGTTGTGCATAAAGATGCTCATCTAAGCTACAAAAGATACAAAGTTTAGAAAACTTTGCTTCAATGGCCATCCAAGGTACACAAGTACTAATGTACACAAACACATACTATTTTTGTATGTTTCTGATTTTTCTCCTTTTATTTTGAAAAATAACAAAATAAAGACTAAACAACCAAACAAAAACAGACAGACAACATGAAAGTATGAAAGAAAGATGCATATGCATGAAGGCATGATAGAAAAGTGCAAATGCATGAAAGCATAATTCCGAAAGCAAATAAGAAATCAAGCAACGAGAGTCCTACTTTAGATAGAAAGAATTAAAGTAAAGGACAAACAGAAAAGAAAATTAAGTCTTAGGCTCCTTTCTCACCCACACAGCACGAGTCTTTGATCGTGAAGATGAAAAGGCACATGTCCTAGTATGTCTATTAAACGACATAGAAGAATTAGAATTCTCTTGAAATTGAGTTAACAAGCTCAAAACTTTTAATAACTCTCCAAACAAAGGTGTAGGTCCTTGAAAAGAAACCTGTGACTGTTTGGGCATTTGCTTTTGAGGATACAACTTAAAGCAATTAGGACGAATGCGTCCAGGAACACCATAATGGTGACAAACATGAGGTCTAACAAAGGATTTAGAATTAGCCAAATCAGTTTTGGATTTCATACCTTTATTACCTTTGTCAGATTGGGGCATGAAGACATTCCTTGATCCAGAAGCTGTGGAAGAGAAGAGGCCAAAAGAAACCGCATATCCTAAGCCAGTCTTATCAGAACTAGGCTTTTGAGCACTTAAGACCTCATCAAGCTTTGCACTAGACATCCTCTCTATTTGAGTTCTAGCTTGACTAATCTCAACCTCAAGATTCTTGACCTTCTCTTCTAATGAGGTGTTCTCCACAACAAGAGTCTCAACTAACCTTGTAGTCTCATCTAGTTTGACTAACAAATCAGTTTTTTCAGTTTTTACCTTAATAAGCTCTTTTTTACAAAGATGAGAAGTATTTTCAGATTTTATAAATTCAGTGCATAGCTTATCATAAGCTTCTTGAAGGGTCAACTTCTTGGGTAATTCATCAGAATAAGAATCCTCACTGTCACTCACACTCTCCACAATCATCTTATCGATTGTGGCAGCAAAAGCTATAAAGTGACCACATTCATCCATATACTCATCGGAAGAGTCATTCTCAATATCACTCTAGGTAGCAACTAACCCTTTATCTTTTGACTTTTTGGTCTTTTCTTTCATAAGGTAGTTTGGGCACTCTATCCTTATATGACCAAAACCTTTGCACTCATGACATTGGATGAGGGGTTTCTCATTCTTTACCTTCCTTGAGAATTTAGATTTCCTAGGAGGTTTGCCCTTATCCTTTGTCCTAAATTGAATAAGCTTGATAATCTCATCAGTTATGAAGGTTAGATCCTCATCCTCATCCTTATCCTCATCTTCATCTTCATCTTCGTCTTCGTCTTCGTCTTCAGAGTCCTCAATCTCTTCTTCTATACCCTTAAGAGCCAAGTTTTTACTCTTTCCACCTTTTTCCCATTGAGCCTAATCCCATCTGATAGGTTTGAAGGTTCCCTATAAGCTTAGTCAAAGGAAGTTGATCAATGTCCTTCAATTCTTCATTGGAGGTGATCTTGGCATGGAATCTTTCAGGTAAGAACCTAAGGATTTTCCTAACAATTTTGGATTCTGCTATAGATTCTCCAAGGTTGAAGGCAGAATTCATAATATCCTTGAGTTTAGCATAAAACTTATCAAAGGCCTCATTCTCTTCTATCCTTATTTCTTCAAAACTGTTAGTGAGTCGTTGAAGTTTCACAGTCTTTACTGCCTTGGTACCTTCATAGGTGGTCTCAAGAATTGTCCATGCTTCCTTGGCAACTTCCATGGATGATATTTTCTTGAATTCCTCATTAGTCACCCCACAAAACAAAGCATTCAATGCCCTATTGTTGAAATTTGTTACTATGATTGTTGCATCATCCCAATCCACTGGCGCTTCCTTTGGCTTAATCCAGCCAACTTCAACAGCTTGCCATACCTGTTCACCTAGAGCCTGCAAAAAAACTTTCATACGAATTTTTCAGTACGCATAATTAAAGCCATCAAATAAAGGAGGAATAAAAAGAGATTGTCCACGATCCATGACAACGGGGCTCAAGGATCACACTCAGGAAATTAATTCAATCAAAGTATACCCGTTTTACCACTTGTTGGAAAATTTAAACCCCGGTTGATAGAATTAACAAGTTTTAAACCCAAGTTGTTAATTAGATTTATTATGAATAAAACTTGTTAAAAAAAATAATCATCAATATCATGTCAAAATCATGCAGCGAAAAATATAAATAAGGAAAGATATGATGACCCAGAAAAACCAATGAAACAAACTAGTTTCACAGTAAAGAACCTGGGGGGAAACCTTCCCGAAAGGCAATCCACTATAGTAAAGAGAAGTTTCAAATTTAGTACGAAACCTTTGTCTCTAGACTCTACAATCCCTGTAGATGAACTTACAGCAGAAACCTTCTACCGCTTTAGAACCTCTGAACTCTTCAATATATGAACGCCACCATTTTTTATACACAGATCCCAGTACGTGACTAACCAAAGATGCACGGTTCCTAGTATGTGACTAACACACCAACTAAAAGAAGATTGTTGACTGCAAAGTTCTTCACTTTATCAATAATGAAGATTAAGAAACACTTGGTTACAAAACCCTAAGGCGCAAAGACGCAGTAGCTTCTTTCAGAGAGAATAAGGCATCAGTCACTTTTTGCATGTGTTCTCCTTGTATTCTCTTATGTAACGGCCTTTAAAATAAGCCTTATATATGTCTAGGATTGTAAGAAAAGAAACCTTACAAAAATACATAAGCATGGGCCGAAAATCAGATCTGAAAAACTAATTTTCATAATTCTCGATAGATAAGCTATCTGTCAAGCAACTGTCGAGCTTTAATGAATCAACACTTCTTCACTTGTTTCTTGGACAGATTTGCATGGCTTTAATACTAGACTTGAACTCTTGTTCTTTGAAGTATTAAATACGTCCTAGATCTATCCAATTACAAGTAAAATGTGTTTTGTCAAAAGATTAGTCAATTACATTAAATATTGACATATGTGCCAAACATGATTCACATATTCCTAACACATTGGATGAGGAAGGAGAAAATGGGGGTGTAAAATTGGTGCTAATAACTGCCTTATGCAATTGGAGAAGAAATCCTGTTGAAGACGAAGAGCTAAGAAATTAATAGGTAGAGTTTAATTATCTTTTTTAATTCGGGAAGATGAAAAATCAAGAAATTTGAAATGAAATTACTTAAAGTCCATTAGGTATATAATATGTGCCCACGTGCGCGCGCGCGCGCACACACACACACACACATATAAAACATTAAGTGACAATTAATTTTTTTTTCAAAAAATTAAGGAGAAACATTTATAATTAATTTCTTTTTTTTTTTTTTTTGGAAAAAATTACTATAGAATTAAATACAAATATTTAAGTAACAGCCTTTACAAATTTCCAATGTGTATAACAGAAAAGTAATTTATTTAGGTGAATTTAATTAGACTCATTATGACATGTCAAATATCTATGACATGTGCAAATCAGTTTTTGCCATATGGCGACGTGAGAGCATTCATATTGGCAATTGTAAATGGTATATTTAAGAAAAATTTAGCGTAAAGGCACAAAAAGAGCCTAGCAGCTGGACTTGTAAAATCTTACAATTGTAAATTTTTTTGCAATTGTGCGACAGTGCCATCCTAAATGTAGGATGACACTATAGCACTCTAGTAAAAATTATAATATATTTTAATTGATAAAGTGGAAGAGAGATGGGGGAGAAGAAAGAAAGAGAGTTGTATTGGAATATATTATATAATTTTAGTGGGTAATATATATTATTTTAATAAGTAAAATAGGAAAATAAATTTAGGATGACACTGTAGCACTCTAGTAAAAATTATAATATATTTTAATTGATAAAGTGGAAGAGAAATGGGGGAGAAGAAAGAAAAAGAGTTGTATTGGAATATATTATATTATTTTAATGGGTAATATATATTATTTTAATAAGTAGAATAGGAAAATAAAAGTTAGAATGTTGGTTGTGTTGTAAAATAGTGTGTTATAATTGATAAAATAGCTTTTTAAGATGGTAAAATAGAATAGAATGGAAGTTGTGGATGCGGATGCGGATGCGAATGCTCTAAGTTTACATATCTAAAAGATGAAATGTGTCTTTTTATATCACCAATTTAGCCATTTTTATCATATATATTGTTGATTATAAATTATAAACTATAGATAAATAGATTATTTATTTATTTATTTATTTATTTATTTTAGAAAGGTTATAGATAGATAGAGAGTCTTTTGGCTGAATATTGCAGAATTTGAAGTTTATTTGCGTTATGGGTACTGTTTCAAGTTATTCAGGGAATTGAGGAAAGAGAGTGAATTTCAGCAATGGTGTTGCCAAAATTCTAACAAAAGTATGAGAGAGAAAAAGAAAAAGTGGGAGAGAGAAAATTCAGAATTTCGGCAATCTCATTGCCGAAATTCTGCTACCCAAATTTCCTGCCGGTGAAGTGCTTGTGAAGTGCTCGAAGTGTGCCAGCTAGTGGGTGCCCAAAGGGAAACCAATTGTGGCAATGCTATTGCCGAAATAGGGGGGAAAAATTTGTGGCATTGTGGCAATGGCATTGCCGAAATAGAGGGAAAAAAAAAGAGTGTGTCAATTGATTTGCGGTAATACCATTGCCGAAATAGAGGGGAAAAAAAATTTGTGGCACATTTGTGGCAATGGCATTGCCGAAATAGGGGGGAAAAAAAGTGTGGCAATGGCATTGCCGAAATAGCAGGGAGAAAAAAAAAAGAGTGTCAATTGATTTGTGGCAATGCCATTGCCGAAATAGAGGGGAAAAAATTGTGGCACATTTGTGGCAATGGCATTGTTGAAATAGAAGGAAAAAAAAAAGTGTGGCAATTGATTTGTGGTATTGGCATTGCCAAAAATTGGAGGAGAAAGACGGAGTCATCTGAATAAAAAAGTACAAATTCTCCTTCAATCAACTCATTGGTTAGAGATTCTTTTTTTTTCTCCCAGAGATTCTTTATATTTCTCTTCCTCTGATTCTTATTCTCTGAATTTATTCATTGATCATTCCCAATAAAACCACCTATTGATATCACGCGTAAAATCTGTCTTAGAGATTTGGAGAGAGAGAGTTGCTAGCTAAAAAAAATTCTGGATTCTTATTCTACAAAGTACACATATTTCCGTGTGTTAGTAGATTTTTAACCGAAATAGTTTGGTTTGTGTGTATGTGATGTTCTTTTATTTTGTATAGTAAAAGTATTCTTTGATGTGTACGAGATGTTCTGTCAACGTACATTATTCTTATTCTTAAAAAAAAAGTACAGATTCTTGCTATACAAAATGGAAGCAAAAAATGATTGATGTGTACACTGTAAACAAAAAAAAAACAAAAAAGTAAAAACAAAGAAACTTAGATTTTTGCATTTTTTCTTGCATTGATTCTTATTGTACATAGATTCTTACAATATGGAATGGAAGAAAAAAAAATGATTGATGTGCACACTGTAAACAAAAAAAAAAAAAAAAAACAAAGAAACTGAGATTCTTTACCGAGATTCTTTGTAGAGATTCTTTGCAATGAATATATGTTTATAGTTATTTATTTGTATCAGAGTGTCTCATCTTGGTCCATGTTGTATTGTATTTGGTCAATTGGCGTATCTAATTATACAGTTTAAAATCTAAGAATTTAACTTATATAAAACTTGCATCCTATTTAAACTTGCATCTTATTTTATACTCTTTTCACCTAAAAATTTCATCAACCTTCTTCTCTCCGCTCTTATTTTCCTCATAATTCTACTAACCATTTTCAATTCATGCGTGCCATACATTCTAGAAACAACTCAAATGAACAACACTTGCAAATATCTATCCATTCTTTATCTCTTACGATGTGAATTACATCTCTTAAGTAATTGCTTTTCTTTTTATAATATTAATATTGATATGTTTTAGGGGCATAGCCAAGCATGAAAATCTTGTTTTTGTTAAATTATTTGTTCATACAAATCTTGTTTTTGTATTATGTGTTTTGCAATATGAACTAATTTGTATGATATGTTTTAAATTATTTGTCCATGAATTCTTGCCTAAAAATTTCATATAGCAAAAATATATTTCAAAATTAACATAAATTTTCTTTAAAGAAATACTTACTTTGTTAATTTATAATATACACGTATACTATAAGAAAACCCCCAAAAAAAAATTTAGTATATGAGCATATTAACCTTAAAATCTAAGTTTTAGGTATAATAATAATAATAAAGAAATTGTACGATATTAGAAATATTTATCCATTATCGTATGGATGCATGAGAACATTATATAATCTGTCTTGTTTTGGAAGAAGCAAAATGAAGAGTTACATAAAATACTTAACATAACCATAATAGATCCTTCTAAATGTTAATGTTATGCTAAGTTACCTAAGAAAAGGGAAACAAAAAATAATTTTAACTACTATGATGGACAGTAATAAATTATCAGTGAATCATTCCTCTTTAATAGAATTTTGTCAGTTCTAGCTATTTAAACATTGAATATTTTTAATGGATTACCTTCTTGTATTGCATTGTAATGGTTGTGTAGTGTTAATATATTAATACTATTGTTATGTTTAGTGTAGATGACGGAAATTTTTATCATCCATTCCGGTGGAATAATTAAGCATGGTGAAAATGAGGTTTATTACGAAGGGTCACCTCCTTCTATGCTTCCATTAAGCCGGGGTGTTACATTTGAAGATCTATGTGATGGAGTGATATCCACGCTTCCTATAAACAGAGAAGATTCAAAACTGACTATTTGGTATAGATTTCCTTTTCAATGTCATCCACATCCTGTGATCTACTAGCAAGTTTTGGTAGAAGATGGTAATGGTGTCAATGTAATATTTGATATGTTAGACCGCTAATATGGACTTGTAGGTGCAGAGCTGTACGTGGGTGTAGAGCCTATAAGAAGCCATCGAGATGTTTTTCCCATTCAATATGCCAATGAAGGACCGAGTGCATCATATAGTTATTCACATAGTGGGCACTTTCATGATCTATATGCCACTCATACTAGTCATTATTATGAAGATACAGCTCATTCCCCAAACAACATTGGTGGTGCTGACTATCATGCTCCATATACCCATGTTGCAACTGAGGACCAACATGTTCCTTATTGGCCAATGAACACCAGTGATGCTGACTATGATAATCCAACTGAGCATGTCGTACAAGAGACTACTTGTTTTGAGTTTAAAGCTCAGTATGACCAAACCGCCACTTAGAGAGGTGCTAATGATCCCAATAATACACACCGCATAGTTGCTACTACAGAAAATGCGGTTTATACATTATCAGAAAGGATGCGTGCCATGGATAGTGATGACCAACTTGATGACGACGAGGTCCTTGATGACGATGAGGTCCATAATGACGTTGGAGATGAGCAGGAGCCTCTCAATGAACCTAATCATGAAAGCAATCCAGTAATGGCATTCCATCAACCTTCATCACTAAGCTTTTCACAGAACACGTGGGATAATATGATTGATCCAACCCCATCATTTGGAAAGCCCACTCAGAGTATTTGGAACCATATCCAAGAGTTTTATGTGGGCTTGCTCTTTGCTGATAAGGATGAACTACAAGCTGCTGTTAAACACTATCACATCAAAAGGAACCAAACATTTAGTGTAAAAGAGTCAGATCCAACATGTTGGTCTATAAGGTGCAAACATTGTTCTTGGCATCTTCGAGCATGCTTTCGGGCTACACATGGGTTGCTTAAGGTTAGAAAATACCATGGTCTACACACATGTATAGAGTCCACGCTCACACAAGATCACAAGCAATTAGACACTCATGTTATTGAGAAAGAGTTGAGGGATATTGTCAAAAATGATCCAACCATAAAGATTTCTTCGCTTCAACAGACTCTTTACAATAAGTACCAATACCGACCTTCTTATTTTAAGGTGTGGGAGGCGAAAGAAAAGGCAATTGGTAAAGCATTTGGTGATTGGGACAAAGCTTACCAATTATTGCCAAAATAGTTGAAAGCTTTGACTGATTCAAATCCAGGCAACAGGGTTATTTAGAGAACAGTACCTGCTACTGTGCCAGGTTGTGCGATATTCGAGAGAGTGTTCTGGGCTTTTGGTCCATCAATTGAAAGTTTTTAACATTGTAGGCCAATGATTAGTATAGATGGAACTTTCCTATATGGTAAGTACAAAGGTACGTTACTGATTGCATCAACGTGGAATGGTGACAACAGACTTTTTCCACTTGCCTTTGCCATTGTAGAGAAGGAAACTGATGATAGTTAGTATTGGTTTTTGCGTTGTATTCAGATTAATGCCACTAATCGAGAAGGGTTATGTGTCATATCTGATCGTCACCCTAGTATAATGGCAGCGATACGGACTATATGTCAATCGACACATTGGAATCATCGTTTTTGCCTTCGCCATGTGGCTAGCAATTTCAATCAACAAATTAGGAATAAAAACTTGAAGGCTACGGTAATGTGGGCAGGCATGGAGAATCAATTACGAAAGTATCAAATAACCAGGGATAGAATTACTTAATTAAGTGCAGATGGTGATAAGTATTTAAGGTACATACCGGTGCAGAAGTGGACGTTAGCACACGATGGTAGACATCGTTATAGGGCAATGACCACAAACTTGTCTGAAAGCTTCAACGGTATTCTAAAGACTGCTAGAAATCTGCTTATAACTGCATTAGTCGAACTTACATATTACCGTTGTGTAGCTTACTTTGCCGATCGGTATACTAAGGCATGTGCAGAGGTTATAGCCGGTGAACTTATTACAACTTATGCAAAGAATAAATTCAATAAATGGGGAAAAAAAAGTACCAAAGCATTCAGTTACTGTGTTCAGTCATGAAGATGGTCTGTTTGAAGTCAAAACACCAATAAACCCTAACTCTACATATAGGGGTAATCAACATCATGAGGTAAATTTGAGGGAGAGCACTTGTAGTTGTAAAAAATGGCAGGTTTATAAGATTCTGTGCTCACATGTCATTACAGTGTGTAAATATCAAAGCATCTTTGCAATGCTATATATCGACCACTGCCACCATTTGGAAGAACAAGTAGCTTGTTATGCACTTTGATTTCGCATAGTTCCAGGTAGTGTACATTGGAATAAGCCTGATTTCCCGGTCTTGTATCCTAATGTCAAGTTGCGCCGTGAAAAAGGTTAACCAAGATCAACTTGGCTTCAAAATGAAATGGATTTAGGGACAGAGCATCAACCAAGGTCATTATGCAATCTTTGTAGGCAAGAAGGTCATAATAGAAGAACATGCCCCACTCGAACTGTGGCTGGCTCTACTAGTGGCTGGCTCTACTAGTGGCCAAACTAAATGACCCAACATAAGTATTCAATCTACTTTAGTGGCTTGGTTGGTCTATTTTTATTTATTTTTTATTTTTAGGAGTTGGACCATATTGTTAGTTTGTATTATTTGAAAGAACAAGTTGGTACTAATTCCATATGCTACAATGTTTTCTATCGCTGCAAGTTGGATTGGGGTGTACATTTATTTATTTTGTGTCTATGTGTGTGTGTGTATATATATATTGTGTGTTATAGTTTAGGGGTTCAATAACAACTTAAAATATAAACTTTTTATGGAGTTCTTGGGTCATTTACCATGCTTGAAAGCTTCAAATAAGGAACGAAATCAAAGGGCCACAATCTGAAGAGGAAAAATCAAATTTGAGTGCTAATCAGTATTTTAGACTTATCTCTCTCCTCAAAATTTCAATTGACTCAAGGCTGGATGGGCTGGAACCGTGACTTAAATATCTACAACTTTTCTGTTTTGAGTTTTTTGAAATTCACAATTTTTGAAGGCCAAAATTAATGCACAGGTTGTTGCTGTAAATTTGGACGAAAATTAGATGGTGAAAGCTTTATTTTTCTTTGACACTTTTATAAGGGTTTGGAAGAAAGGCTGTGGAGAACGAAAATAGAAATGTGCACCACAATAGCCATCATGCAAAGGAAAACAGATCAACTATAAAAATAGAAGTTTGACACCTTTTTTTTTTCCGTCTATTCTACGCCTACAGTTGTGGCTACACATATAGATTCTATGTTGGATTTGTAGGATTGGACAATTATATTAAATAAATGTATGATTGGATTAATTGGGCACTAATTTCAAATACCAAAATATGTGTACACATTTCTTACCGTTAGTAGTATAATGTGATATGTATACTATCTAGGCATAATATTTTTTGCTACAATGATGCATAAACAATGATAATACTTTAATATATTCTTAATAAACAGTTATTTTATATTGATTAGTGATTGCCACGATGGGGTACATGAAGTTTTTGTTGTGTTCCACAACATAGAGGATGCCTATTTAGTCATTGAGGGTACCTTCGTACTTGCACAAGACTTTTTACCTTCGTGCTGCATTCTAATATCAAAATCTGTTTGATAATTACCACCTTTATCACTTTCATTATCTGATGACCCTTCCATATCTTCTGCATTTTTTGCATCTTCCCCACTGTCCTCATTTGAGGCATCTTTCTCAGACTCTATTATACAGGCCTTTTCCTCAGAGTTCGGAGCACATGCCCATGTATTTGGTGGCGTGCAGAAATCACCAACATGAGGGGATGGTTGGGAAGGTTGTGGTGTGATGAATGAGTTATGTTGTTCATAGTTGTACTAGCTATCTTGGCCATAATTGTATTGCCCATAATAGGATGGAGGTGGCGATGGGTGATAGGAGGGAGGTGTTAAACTAGGTTGGGGATAATGGTCATAGCTAAACAAACCCACAAATCCTTATCTTAGGGAAGTGGATAATCCAACCTGTTGATATAAAGACATGCAGTACCCGTTGACATTAATTAGATTATACTCATTGAAAGTGGGTGGCTCATTATGGGCAGATGTTGATGGCCCAATTGTTGGGAAAAAACATGTTCGTATCACATACAAAACATTCGCAGTGGAAAATTAACGGATCTACTTCATTCGCAATTGATAACATGCACTATGAAAGTTTCAGAATTTAAGAACAAGAAAGCGTACCTTGGTGCGGTGAAATTCAAAACCAAAAATCAGAAGTTCTTGGGAAGACTTTTAATCTTCACTCCAATTCCACTTAATGCCCAAGATGTGTGGTCTCTCAATCAGTTTCCAAGGAGAGAACAAGGAAGTGTCCAACACTCACATACAAACCATTTCATTCCTTGTGTAATCTTAATGAAAAACATTTATGAAAAGACTTATGTGAAAAAGCACTCATCAAAAGAACCTTATGAAATTCTGTATGTTTCTCTCTTTATATACAACTGATTATTTAATTGGGCTAGCCTTTTGGACTTTCCAATTGGGCTCTAGTGTGTGGCTTGAAGTGGGACCAAAAGGAAACAAATAAGACTCTAGCTCCAATGGGCCTTGAGCTTTTCTGTCAACTCTTGATAAGTCCAAAGTTACCATTAATTATATTCAATACCACTATATGAATATAATTGCACTCTAAGCCTTATTAATAAATTATATCCCAAGACTTTATTATACATGCAACCCCTTCATTAAAATATTTGTAGTAATACAAAGTCATGAATATAGACTTCCACTTTGAAGATTACTACATCTTAATCCTTGAGTACCCGGTTTAATCCTTAATGTTATTCATCATATATTTATGAAATCCAATTCCATAAATATATACTTTAGTAACTCCTTACTAAAGTGGTTGGGCCCAACTCTCTGAATAACCAATCCCATTAAACTTATCTCAAGGGAATATTTTATATCTCCGTTAAGAGATTATGAATTTCATCTTGAGAATATATGCTCCATCAATACTAAATGCGGCTGCCCAACATACTGAGGTTTTGACCGTAACTTATAGATCTCACTCTTGATATATCAAAGCAACCTACATCTCATGATCAGGTCCATTATTCTCTTAGGATTTAGAGTTGATGTAAATAGAAGTTGTGAGATTTATTATTCATTTGACAGTCATTAGGAGAATAATAAATCTCACAGCGGTCCAGTTCAATATGTCTTAACTCTTAAAACATATCAACATACTAACTAGAAATCTAAATTTCCATGATCAAGACAAATCATCTTAGTTGATATGTTATAGTCTTTGCAGATGAAACACCCAATTTCATCACCGACTACGAACTACATTCTGAGTTTACAAAGAACTTGCAATTTATATCTTCTATGACTTTTCACATAAATCGCATACTATGCATCTTATGGACTATGATAATGTCCCATTTGTTCATTTACAAATAGTCTCATATAATTAAACAATTTAATTATTTATGACATGCCAATTAATTGGATTTTAGGGCATAAACCCCAACACCAGCTTGGGTAGAGCTGTACATAATGTGCTGTGTAGAGGTGGATGGTCCGGCTTCATCATTTCTGCGTTGTCCACGTTGTGTAGAGGTGAACGAGCGAGTTTCCGTAAAGGTTTGCGGGTGCTGTCTTCCTTGGTGCCTCTATCGGCGCACGAAGTGTGTCACCCTCTCAGTAGGGACGGAGGAAATATTTGCTTCCATCGATAACTTCACTCGATTAAGGCCCTCTACTATTGGTGGAAGGACTTGCTGTGTAGCCAGGTCAGTCTTCTGTTGGTTTGCAACAGCTAAACTTAACATATTATTTATCTCAGTTTGCTGCCACATAAAAAGAAAAAAAAATTATTAATGAAGTATTATTGAAAAAGCTAAAATAATAATTTGTCATCAATATTAGTGTAGTATTTTGTTTGTGTAAATAATTTGTTATCAATATTTGTGCAGTATTGAAAAAGCTAAAATAATAATCTGGTACATATGGGCAGCCGCCTCTGGTGTCGTCAATAAGTAACTATGTTGATGGTACCATGTTGTGTAGTCCACACCTACATGAAAATTGTCATCCCTAACTACATTTTGAGCTCGCTTGTTCCAAAGTCGGTAATAATGTACATGCTGCCTATGCCAATTAACACCAAACTTTCCTGTCATCTTTACACAATGCACAGATTTATCAAAATTGTCAGTAGGCCACTTTGGATATCTTTGCAACAACCCAAACTGTTGCATGACTCTTTCTGGATGGTAATACTCCACAATTTGAAAGCATAGCAATGAAACTGTTGTAATCCATATATGTTTTTCTGCAAGACACCATGGATGCAAATAATCATCGTACGGTGTTCAAACAACTTGTGATTCCAATTACAATAACTATGTTATAATATATCAAGACAATAATATAACTAGTAAATTAACCATTGATGTATTGTGACAACATATATTACCTGTTCATTATAATTTGTGTCGTGATTAGAACGGTATGCATGTAGAACATGCATTGGTGTGTGAGTAAACGTTCTCTTGGTATCCCTCCTATACACAATTAATGATTGTCACTGATTTTAGGGTTTGGAATTATCAAGGATAAATGCTACAATATACAATATTGTATAGAAATATAAAGTAAATATTATACCTGTAACCATATGGGTCTTCACCATTTAAATTTGTTGGATTTATTGGAATTCGGGTCAGATATGGAAGATGTTCCCACACGCCCATAATTGTAATATGAAAACAAGACTTGCAACCTCCGTCCTTTTTTTAATAGCAGCAGTACACAGCTCTTTATAAAGGAAAGCAAGTGTGGCACTACCCCAGTTATATTTCCCAGCTACACCAAAGTCCGCTAACAAGTGCAAAAAGCAGCAATGCAATCTACTTTGGCTCTTATTTCCAAATAGTAAAGCCAAATCTGGAACATGTATGCCCTAACATACTGTTGGATTGTTATAGCATTGGCACCCTATGGTAGGTTTGAGAATGTATTCCTTACCCATGTTATTTTAAGGCCACCATATTCCAATGCATTTGTAGGTGGTGTCACTCCAAGTAAATCCTGACAATATGTTCCCCAATCCAAATTAGTGAGCCCACACACTGCATTGTCATCAATAGGCAATCCTGTAAGGATTGCTATATCTTGTAGAGTAATCGACATTTCATAAGTAAGTAGGTGAAATGTATGGGTTTCAGATCGCCACCGTTCCACCAAAGAAGTGATAAGACTCCAGTCAATATCTATATGTGGTAGGCGGGTAACACAATATAGTCTACATTGATGCAAATATGGGGTGATACACTCGCCTAACCCCCGGGGGGGGGGGGGTGTGCAAACGGTTGGGGTCGCACTCGTAAGGTGGAAACCTGAAATTTTTAAAAAATGTACAATGTTATATTGCTAATGTTGAAATTATTTTCATGTAAATTGAATAATAGTAGATATTATTAGGACATTGATAAATTTTGATCTCACAACGTACACTGCCTTCCGTTGCATCATTACAGATGTGAGATTGTTGTTGGGTTAGCAGAGAATGATCGAATGACCTTGGCTCCATTTCAAATATATCCTACATTAAAAGCTACAATGAGTTAAACCATGCCTCTAGTTAACCATTTCAAATCAAACTAAGTTAACCATTTTTTTTTTTGGACTAAGATAACCTCTATGACATTAATGAATTGACAATAAAGTACTATTAACCTCTGAAGGTATATTTTTTACAAACCATCTATTACTACAAAACCCGCGTGCGGCTATAGCAAACATATAGCCACGTTTTTGTAAATGCGGCTATAGACTTAACCTATAGTTGCGTTTTTTAAAACGCGGCTATAGGTTAAGCCTATAGCCGCATTTATAAGGGCTTTTAGTTGCGCTTTTAAAACACGGCTATAGGTTTAAGTCTATGGCCGCGTTTTTAAACGTGGCTATAGGTTCAGTCAAATAATTTTCTTTTGTAAAGGAGGACCTATAGTCGCATTTAAAAAAACGTGGCTATAGGTTAAGTCTATAGCCACGTTTTTAGATGTGGCCATAAGTCCAGCTGAATAATTTTTTTTTTTTTTAAGTTGGACCTATAACCGCATTTAAAAAAAGTGGCTATAGGTTAAGTCTATAACCACGTCTAAAGGTCCAGCCATATAAAATTTTTTTTTTAAAAGGAGGACCTATATCTGCATTTTTAAAATGCAGCTATAGGTTAAGTCTATAGCCATGTTTTTAGACGTGGCTATAGGTCCAGCTAAATAATAATTTTTTTTAAAGGTTGACCTATAGTCACATTTAAAAAACGTGGCTATAACTAACCTATAGCTACATTTTAAAAATGCGGCTATAGCTATAGGTAACCAAAAAAAAAAAAAAAAATCAAAGCCGAATGGGTTCTACAATATTCTGTATTAAAAAAAAAAAGTTTCAGCACTAGAATATTCTCTGGAATATGCCATAGAATATTCTATGGCATATTCTACAATATTCCTTAGAAAAAAGAAGAAGAAAAAAGCAACACAAATGGGTTCTTCCGTGTAAACAAAAAAGGAGGAATATGCCATAGAATATCCCTAAAATATTCTATGGCATATTCCAAAATATTGCATAAAAAAAAATCTAAATATTCAAATTTCGAACTCATTGGCGTTTATGAAATCTCAAACTCTCCCTCATGTGGTCCTAGCAAAGAAAAAAAAATCACCTAGTCATTCAAGAAAAAAAAAAAAAAGCTCTCTCATCTCAATCCCTCTCTCATGCTGCCACTGATATATGTCGCCGAAGATCCAAAAAATGCTGACCCACGCTGCTGATCCCTCTTTCCCGTTGATGTTGTATGAATGGGTTTGTGAAAATATATATGGGGTTTTGTTCATTGTTCTTTGAGTTTTGTGTTTGATTTCACAGAAAATATAGTAAAATATGTGTTGAGTTTTGTGTTTGATTTCTCAGAAAATATAAGAAAATATGTGTTGAGTTTTGTGTTTGATTGCATATGGGTGCCGAAAATCTGGGTGGAAGTTTGTATTTGGTTTCAACGCATAAGCACAATATTAACAACATAATAGCACAAATTCAAGCACAGATCCAAAAAATTCAAAATCAAAACTCAAATTCAAATCAAGATATATACACAAATATTGCTAGAATATCCACTTCATTCAAAATTTTCAGCTTTTCCTCCATTTTCTGGGTTTGTGTTTGATTTTGAATTTTTTGGGTTTGAATTTTTTCGGGAAAAAAAAACCCAGAGTTTTTTTTTTTTTTTTTAAACCTATACCCGCGTTTTAAAAACATGGCTATAGCTTTGACTTATGGCCGCGTTTGAAAAATGCGGCTAGAGTATGTCCTATAGCCATGTTTATAGAAATGCGGCCATTGGTCTGGTCCTATAGCCATGGTTATAAAAATGTGGCCATTGAGCCGGTCTTATAGCAGCATTTGAAAAAATGCGGCCATAGACCCCTCAGGTCTATAGTCACGGGTTTTAAGCTACGGTTGAAAACGCGGCCTAAAAAATGTGGTTATAGGCCAAATTGGGCTGTAGCCACGTTTTTCTGAGCTATAGCCGCGTTTTAAAAACGCGGCTATAGAACCTTTCTTTTTGTAGTGTATATAAAAAATTACAAATTAAGAAAATAATTTCCAATTAAATTAGGGGGCTGAGAAACTTACTACAATTGCGATACGAAGTGAAGGAATGTAGGAATTATAGAGTGATACTTGCAAGAAAGAAAGAAAGAAAGAAAGAAAAAAAAAAAAAACACAATCAGATAATCATAAATATCTTCTGAAAAAAATATAATCCTAAATAAAATTGAAAGAAACTCAAATATTAAATATAACTTACAATACTTGTAGTTCATAATAAAATTGAAAGAAGCTCAAATAAAGGATTTATGAAGCAACATTTTTAATAATAATAATAATATTTTTAGCAAAAATAGTCATACGCACAATAATTAGTATTAACTAGAATATAACCATATATAATATTTACAATATATTAGCATATAATATTTATAGAGCATATAATTAATTTTTATACCAACTAAACTTTAAAGAAAAGAAACACACATGTACGATTTATTGTACTAAATAATAATAATAATAATAATAATAATAATAATAATAATACACATGCATATTTTTATTATAAACCAACAAACATATTATGCAATATATTTTTTCCAAGTAATAGATGTAATAATTGATAATAACAAAGTAAAATTGATTATAAAAAGATCACAATAATACAATTTATTACAATTTTTGTGGTCATATACTAATAATAACAATAAATAATATTAAATAATTTCAAAATTAACAAAATACATACATAAATTTAATTAGAGAGTTGTGATGCTTACCATAATTGTGAGAATTATAGAGTGATACTTGAAAAAAAAAAAAAAAAACACACACACACACACACACACACGCACACAATTAGATAATAATATATAAACATAAAATAACAACAATACTAAAAATGCTAGTAGTCTTAACCATAAAAAATTCATTAGTCTAAAATTTGAATAAAAACAACAACAACAATAATCATAGGCATACAAACAATATTAATTACAACAATACATAGTATTTTACAATGTATTAGCTTCTAATATTTACAAAGCATATATTTATATAATAATAATAATAACTCTGTTAATTTCTAGAGCTATAAGTTAATAAGTAAAGCAAAAAAACTTACGTTAATCCAAAACTTACTATCCTTAGTTGTGCATGCTGAAGCAAAGTAGAAGAGTAACAATGCACACTGAAGCAAAGTAGAAGAGTAACAATTGGAGGATGTAACTTTGTGAGGAGATGCAAACCTTCAGCAAGGTACTTGCCTTTTATTACAAAGAGGAGAAATAAAAAGACAAAAAAGAATCTTTGAGACAGACGTAGGAGAAATAAAAAGACAAAATATATATATATATATATATATATCTCTGAGACAGATTTTACGCGTGATATTGTTTCATTGGGAATGATCAATGAATATAGTCAGAGAATAAGAATCAGAGGAAGAGAAATAAAAGAGACACTTTGAGGGGAAAAAAAAAGAAGAATCTCTAACCAATGAGTTGATTGAAGGAGAATATGTGTACTTTTTTATTTGTCTTTCTCCTCCAATTTTTGGCAATGCCATTGCCACAAATCAATTGCCACACTTTTTTCCCCCCTTTATTTCGGCAATGGTATTGCCACAAATCAATTGACACACTTTTTTTTCCCCTTTATTTCGGTAATGCCATTGCCACAAATTTTTTCCCCCTATTTCGGCAATGACATTGCCACAATTGGATTCCTTTTAGGTACCCACTAGCTGGCATACTTTGAGCTTTTCACGAGCACTTCACAGGCAGGAAATTTGGACAGCGAAATTTCGGCAATGAGATTGCCAAAATTCTGAATTTTCTTTTTCCCACTTTTTCTTTTTCTCTCATACTTTTATTAGAATTTCGGCAGCACTGTTGCCGAAATTCAGTCTATTTTCTTAATTTTCTAAATAACTTAAAACAGTATCCATAATGCCACAAATTTTTTTTCCCCTATTTTGGCAATAGCATTGCCACAATTGGATTCCCTTTAGGCACCCACTAGTTGGCATACTTTGAGCACTTCACGAGCACTTCACGGGCAAGAAATTTGGATAGCGGAATTTCGGCAATGAGGTTGCCGAAATTCTGAATTTTCTTTTTCCCACTTTTTCTTTTTCTCTCCCATACTTTTGTTAGAATTTTGACAACATTATTGTCGAAATTCACTCTATTTTTTCATTTTTTTAAATAACTTGAAATAGTATTCATAGCACAAATAAACTTTAAATTTCGCAATATTCAACTAAAAGACTTTTGACACTATTGCTAAAATTTAAAATTTCAGCTAAAAGACTCAATAGATTTCAGCTAAAAGACTCAATAGATAATTCGATAGATATACAAGATATACAAGTTGACGGTTTTAAAAAAAATTCCTCTTAAATCGTGTCAAAATTGCTTTTTGATAATCTAAATCATGATGTCAATTTTAGTTGCATTCATCAGGCGCCTGCCTGCGTGCCTGCCGGTGCAGGCTTCGAAACTCTACGACTCCACGTGGACCTCCGAACCAATCAATCACAAGAATTCACGCCCCACGCCTCTTGGCACAAAGCCCAATTTCGAAAATTTCAGGCTTTTCAGCTTCCACAAATCCAAGGGTCAAGAATAAATCTTAGAACCAAATGTAACAAAAATCAAATGGCCAGAACTCCTCCCCTTTTCTCCTTCGCATCGTCAAATACAAGTACAAATACACCACGGATTCACAAAACCCTCTAACTTCCAAAACCCTATCAAATTTCTCTCTTTCTCTAATGGCTCAGAGACAACGCCCATCTCATCTGGATGATCCACCAGCTGTTTCATCTTCTACTGAAGAAGAAACTTTCTCCGATGATGACGAAGAAGAACAAGAAGAAGATGAAGATCAAGAAGAAGATGAAGAAGAAGGAGAACAAAGTTCATCTGAAGAAGATGAAGAACAAGCTGAAGCAGCTAAAATTGAATCTTTACCATCCGCTCCACTAGTGAAACCCCATTCTTCATCATCCCCCAAACCCATGGAACCCGAATCGACTCCGGTAAAAGTCACACAAGCCAGATCCACGAGATCCTCCACCATGAAGAAGAAGCGTCCAAACAGTGAAACGGAAACGACGCCGTCGAAGCGGGTCAAGAAGAAAGACCCAGACCCGGAACCAAAATCCCAAGGCGGTGGCGGTGGGGAAGAGAAGAAGCTTTTCCAGAGGCTGTGGAGCGACGACAACGAAATAGAATTACTGAAAGGGATGTTGGATTACAGAGCTATACACGACTCGGATCCCGCCGCAGATGCCGCCGCGTTTTACGAGTTCGTTAAGAAGAGTCTCCACGTGGAAGTTACCAAGGCCCAACTGGTGGATAAGATGAAAAGGTTAAGGAAAAAGTACCGCAATAATGCTGGGCGAGGAAAGAAAGGTAAAGACCCATCCTTTTCGAAACCCCACGAACGAAAGACATACGAACTGTCGAAGAAAATTTGGAGCTGCGCTGCCGCTGATGGGGTTTCGGGGAGATGTTTCAATGAGATGTTATTCTTTAATAAGAATGTAGTGTTGGAAGAGAGTTTGATAAAGAAAGGACTTGAATTGATTGGCCAACAGAAGAGGCTGGAACTGGAGGAGAGGTGGAAGAGGGTGGAGTTGGCTGCGTTGCAATTGTATGTCACTCGGACCGAGTTGCTTAGGGACCAGGCCAACTTGATACTTGAGGCATTCAAGGGCCATTGAGAGGTAAAGTTGTTTGTTTTGTTTCCTCAAATTGTTTGTTAGTTTTTCGGATTATGCAATTTTCTTTGTTGCAATTTTCTTTTGAATGATGTACCCCAGATGTTGGTTTGCTTTAGATATGGCAAGCTTGACGAGGTAGATAGAAAAATATGTTGGGATTAAAGAGTATTAAAATTTGGAATATTAGGTTTTTAAAAAATTTTGGAATTTTAGAATTAGAAGTAGCTCCTAGCAACTATGCTATCATCCTTGTATGTAGTTTGGCTTTAATATTTTGGAGTTAGTGTCGATAGTATTATTCAAAGTGGCTGGCTGTGAGCTTTTGCTATGTTTGTAATGTTTATGCTCTTTAATATAAGATCTAAATTATATATATTTTGCTTTGTTTGTAACGTTTTTGCTCTTTAGCTTTGTAGTGGTAGGTTGTTATTGGAGAACAAAAAAGTAATTTAAGTTGTGAATTCAAATTAGAACTAATAATAACTTACCACCTATGATATTGGGAGAATGATGTGAATGTAGCACTTATCAACTAACAATTCCCAAATATAAAAATTAAAATGAGTTTGAAACCAAAATATTTAATAAGGAAATATATATTATAATAAAACTAGTAAGGCATGCAATTTATTGTTTTAAAGTCCCACTAACTTTTGAAAAAGTATCATAATCAACTAATATTGACTTTTGCCAAACTAATATTGACTTTGTCAACTCATTATGCAAAAAAATGCTTATTATTATTATTATTATTATAAAAATATTTTTTTTAAAAAATTAATAAATTAACATTAAAAAAAAAAAAACTATCGGGTAGCGTATTACTCGAACCCAACCGGTCAAATTTAGATGCAAGAAATGCCCATTCCCAATACCTGAATTTCCTATTGGGTAGGGTAAACTCAAAAACTTCGGGTTGAGTAGGGTAGGGTATCCGCCGCCTGATGGGATTGGCCATCCCTAGACCCTAACCCCTAAAGCTAGAATCAACAAGCACCATAGAGATATGAATTCCCCAATTACTAAATATTTGACCATATAAATAGAGATAGAGTAGTGATGTGGGATCAACATTAATCATTAGAAATTGAAAGTAGTAATTGCATGATAACAGATTAGCATTGTTCCACATGATCCAATGCATGAGACCTACTTCTTAATCATATCATATCATATCATATATTATATAATAAAAGTTGGTCTAAGACGTTGTGGTTGCTCTAAGTGGCTTCACCATATTGCAGAATTTTTTAGTATAATGTATCTTAAATTTCAGCAATGTAGACGTAGTGTAATCTAATTCTTCTTATTTTTTAATTACTACACAAAAAAAAAAGAGGTTTAATGCATCTTAAATAGCAGCAACGTAGACATAGTGTAATCTAATTCTTAAAGTAGTGACTTTTTTTTAGTGTAGTATTTGGTGGATTTAAGAAAACATTTTTATAAAAAAAAGTCTAATGTATCTTTTAGCAACGTAGTGTATTATAAAAAAAAAAAAAAAGTCTATTCTAAAATTCTATACAACTAATATATATATATATATATATATATTAATAGGCAAAGTTGAGAGAAAATCCAATTAGATTTCAAATTGGAATTCAATTAAATTCTACAATTGAAGTCCAATTTGTGCCGTGTGTTCTAAATTATTTCTTAATTTTTGATCCAAATGTAGGCGACATCATAAACATCCATCTAAGTGAGTGAAGCGAAGAAAATTAACGTTATGAACCTTGAAATTATCTAATCTATATTGTGTCAATTCATTGAACCAATAAGATCTTATTAATAAGGCTTTGGGGACTTTTTTTTCAAAGTGGCTCACTAATACTTTTCTCTTGTCTTTTGTAACCACAATTAGCTTTACCATTCGTCTCCTTCTTGGTAATTTTCTGAAATCTCTCTTCTGCTTTAATATTTTTCATTTTATTTCATATGGATTCAAAGAACAATGCTTTTGTTCTTTCTCTGTTATATGATTATAATGGTTAATAATCAAATAACCATGCTTTCAAATGTGTAAAATTTATCAGATTTGTATTTCATATGTTAATCAAATATCTTTAGATTAGGTGCATTTTTAAGGACGTGGTTTAAGTTTCTACCATGTAGGGGAACTTAGCTTTCAAAATTAGGCAACTCGACTAATTTGATGAATTTTTCAACAAATGCATTTCCTTTTTTTTTTTTTTTTTTTTTTTGGGTTCATCCCAACTAAACTGAAGACAAAGCTAGATAGGTAAGGCAAGAATTACAAATATCTAATATTTGCACTTCTTCAAATTGATTTAGGAAACTTTGAAAAATTACTTTTGGAATCCCACATTCAGGTTAAATATCTAAAAGCTAGATAGGATGGTAAATGTGTTGAGAGATGTAAGCACATGTTGCAATCAGTGGACCTTTAGATATCCTCAAATTTAAAGGTGCAATTTTTTTTTTAATAAAAAAATTACTTCTTTAAATCTTGTTATTTTTTAATTTTCTATTTTCATGGTTTAGAATTACTATTGTTTGAATTATTAATATACCCTTTTGGATGTTTCACATTTCAAATATAGTCCTTGAACTTTTTTTTATTTAAACAATTAATCCTTGAACTAATAATATACCCTTCTGGATGTTTCACATTTCAAATATAGTCCCTGAAATTTTTTTTATTTAAACAATTAATCCTTGAACATTAGATTTTTAACTGGTCAAACACCATGTTAATATTTTTGGTTAACACATTCATGATATAATTTGTAATGTCATACGGATATATTAACACCAGCCTCATTCAATGCGTGTAGTTTAAAGTTTTTATTTTTTCTGTGCTACAATATTCCATTCATTTCAATTCACGGTTTACGTGTTAGTTTAATGAGATTACATATTTGCCAATCACCAACATAGCTAGGTGTGAGATTTAATTTAGGCCCAACAACTTAATCTAAGATGTGTGTATAATTGTAAATTTTTTTAATTGTACCCATGCATACGCATGGGGTTATAGACTAGTATTAGATTAACATTAGACTTTCTTTTCATTTCAACTTCTTCAATGTGGAGTGTGTACATGTGTGTGTGTGTATATATATATATATGTGTATATATATATATATATATGACATATAATTCATAATTATTACCAACCATACGGTTTTTTTGCTCTATTCTTCTCTTCTTCTACCTACAACCTTGCAAGTATGTATTTGTTTACTCTACTTTTTTTTTCCATCAAGTTTAATAGATTTTGTGTATTTTTTGTCAATTGTTTAAGCTAATTTCCTTAAGTTTAATCCAATTTAGAGAATTGTTACAGATTGCATTCTTTTATTTTTGTTTGTATTTAATTTTTTATTATTAAAATGTTAGTTTGATTGTTGAGAAAATATATAAGAAATTGAACTTTCATGTCTAATTAACTAAGAAATTAATTTTTGAGTTCAAACACAATAAAACAACAAAATATACTGTTAATATTTTCTTTTTTTTCTTGTCTAGGGTTTTCTTTTCTTCTTGGCAAGTAGAGCTAATATTTGGGCTTTTCTTTTCTTTTTCTGTGTTGTGTGTGTAGATGTTGAATGTTTAGGCTTTGTAGTGACGTGTATTAATTTATTTTTTTCTATGTTCTTTCGTATTGTGTTGTTTTATATTTTTAAAAATATATATAATTTTTCTTCTCCTATAATTTTTAAGTTGATAAAAATATCAATTTGATTATAATTCAAATTCTTCGTCTGATCATTTTCTTAACGTATAAGTTGATAAAAGTAATATTAATTAAAAAAAAAAGAAAAGAAACGTTGTACATATTAAAAAGGTCCATCTAATCCATATATTTAAAAAAAAATTATATTACTACACATAAAAATTGCAGAATTTTTTTTTAGATTTATAAAAAAAATATATAAATAATTTTTTTTTTGTTCTTATTTTCTTTTTCTATAATTTCTAAGTTGATAAAATTCTTAATTTGATTACAAGCCAAATTCTTTATTTAATCTTTCTCTGAGAGTTTGTTTGGAAACAACTTATTTAGCTGAAACTGAAAACTTTTTACTGAAAGAACTATATATAAAGCTAAAAAGTAGCTGAAATAGTACAATAACACTCATAAATAATACCAAAAAGTGCAATGAGACCCATGAATAGTAGCACAAATAAGTTAAATAGTAAAAAAAGCTGGCTTATTAAGCCAATGCCAAACACACTTAAAGTAAAGGTTTAAGTCCAACTAATCATTAGTTTTTTGTTACTACACGTTAAAAGATAGAAATAGCTTCTTTTGTTTTTTTGTTTCGTTTTTTTACATTTATTTATCATCAATAATTTTTTTTATTTTGTTTTCTAATAACTAATAAGTACAGAACTATGTTTTTACACTATTAGTATTTTACTAGCCTTAGGTTTCTCTTCACTTCCAAGTCTATTTCCATACCTTCTCTGTATCTTATTATTTTTAAATTTATTAAAAATATTACTCTCATTATGATTTAAAATTCAAATTTGTTATACCTCTTTCAAGTTGATAACTTGATATATCTTCTATTTTTTGGAGAAAAGAAACTCATGCCGATATATATAAAATTCTCAAATACCCCAGTTGATAACTTGATATATCATCTATTATTTTTGGAGAAGAGAAACTCACGCCAATATGTAAATCCCCGAATTCCCAACACATGGCCGGTTTGCATTTCTCTTATTTTTTTAAAAAACTTTTTTTTACAGGTTTTACTTATTTTCTTCTGTTTCTCAAGCTTCTTGTGGTTTTTAATTATCGAAAGTTTAATTTGTTTTGGCTTACCATTATGTTTTGATTTGGACAATTTGCACAATTACATCTTATCGTTTTGGTTTGTTTAAAAGCTTTTTGTTGCTTGCTTTTGTAAATATTGTTTTCTGATCTAATTTTGTGCTAAATATGTAGGTTGGATAAACCATTGTCTATACCTATTAATGCTAAAGGTATGTTTTATCAATAGAAATAGATTAATTTATTAGAGTATTCCTAACAATGAATTTCTTAATTATTCCTAAATACTTTGTTAAATGATTGTTGCAACATCACATGATTATTTTGATACTTTGTTAAATGATTTTGCTGTGAATAACTAAAGAAACGTGAATAACTAAAGAATTATTTGGATTAAACTCTTCACAGTTTACATATTTATTGCCTATATATCTGTACATCTCACGTTTAATTAAAGATTTTATGTTCTGCGCTTCTAGTTTTATTATATGAGAAAATTTTATTTTTTTGAATTTTTAGTATGCATCAAGTGATTACTGATTAGGTATTTTTTTTTTCTCCGTATGTTAGTATGCATCATGTTTAATTAAAAAACAAGTCTATATTTTTTCATATATTTGGTCATTTTTTTCGTTTATTATTTTTTCATATATTATTTCTTGATTAATTCTTGATTAAGCTATGCATTGCATGGGCATAATACTAGTTATATATAGATTGCATCCCTTACTAGTTTTATTATAATATATATTTCCTTATTAAATATTTTGGTTTCAAATTCATTTTATTCCTTATATTTGGAAATTGTTATTTAAGAAGTGTCACATTCACGACATTTTCACAATAAATCATAGGTGGTAAGATGTTATTGGTTCTAATTTGAATTCATTAACTTAAATTACTTTTTGTCCTCTCATAACAATCAATATCATCCTACCACTTAGGATTTGTTGTAAAAGTATTGTGAAAATATTGTGGACATAGCATTTCTCTTTATTATTTACACTGATAATATGTCCACAAGTTGTTTCTTTTAAGTTTACTTTTAAAAATCTTACTCAAAAAAAAAAAAAAAAGATTTTTAAAAATATTAGTGATGTTTACTCACTAATTCAATGCTTTTTTCAGCACATTTGGGGCCTGCATAACATAATGTACCCTGAGAGCTCAGTCAAAGAGAATCATATGGTCATGGGAAGTAAACAAAAAAAATTAACTTTTACATATAACAAAGACTTCAAGAAGAATTATAATCCAAACATAAGAGTGGTACATTCTATAATATAAGGAATAAAAACATAGTCATGGTTTTCCATAATGGTTTGTCAGTAATAATTTTTGTTCAGCACAGTTTTACAATTTTCTAACCTACGAAGGAGTCATGGACATATATGGTTCTTAAGACCTCTACGAAGGCATGAATTTGACTTTCACTTGTATGGAGAGAATTATTGCTACTTATTCATTTTTTGTAAAGTCAAATATTTTATATCATGATTTTGACTTTCACTTGTATGAAAAGTTTTTTTTTTTTTTTTTTTTTTTTTTTTTGAGAAAACTTGTATGAAAAGTATTGATATCACTAGTATAATTACTTTTCACAAAATAGATTAAAGTAATTTTCTCACAAAATTTACTTAAGAATTTATAAGGAAATACGTTAAATAACAACACATTATATCAATCTTCCTATTAATTGATAATTGATTTTGTTTGTGCGTGTCAACCTTCCTATAAGATGCATATTGAAGTAATTGGTAATTTATCATAACTTAAATTTCATTTTTGTCAATCCATAAAAACTAATAATAGCCTACTACTTAAAATTTGTTGTGAAAGTGTAGTGGACATAACATTTCTCTTTAAGTAATAGACTAATAGCAATTGGATATTAAGTAGGAGTAATAACAGCTAGTTTCAGTGGATATCAAGGAGTAATAACAGCTAGTTCAAGTCTCTAGTTGAGTTATTACTTATAAAAAAAAGTCACTACTTGAGTTATTTTATTTTATTTTTATAAATTTTTTGAGAAAGAGTTATTATGGAAAATTTTTATATTTTGACTATGGGTTGAGCGTGCGTGTTCATGGCCAAGGATTGACGGGTGGCTATTGGCAATTTTTTTTTTTTTTTAATGACTTGGCGATGGTTTGTGTTATGCTTTTATATATACATTGAGTCGTTTTTTCAACTTGTTCATATTTTTTCTGGATTAGGTTAAGACTAGTCATGTGTTCTTCAAAAACTGTTTTTAATGTGGTTGGGACAATAACAAAAGGGATATCATGTAACTTTGGTTTTTTTTTTTTTTTTGAGAAACAACTTTGGTTGAGTATAATGAAATTAAACTTCTATGTCAGAGGAGGAAAAAAAAAAAAAAAACTTTAGGTGAATATGATGAAATCAAACTTTTATGTCAGAGGAGAACAAAAAAAACTTATAACTTGTACTTATGTTTATTATTTTTCCTCCCCTAAGATTGTGTTTTATTTTTTTGGACAGCATATTGCAAGGCTATTGGGCAACATTTTGGACAGTATTTTGGATAGAATTTTGGACTAGTATTTTTGGACAGCATAGATGACTTGGACAATTTTCGTAGTTAACAATTTAGACGATTGATTGCCCAGCTTTGTAGCAACTCTTTTGGAAATCTTTTGTAACTAATGAAGTTACTCAAGCATGATAAATTCTCCGTGTATGTTTATAGCACCTCTATTTAAACACTAAGCATATATGCAAATGATGAATATTTTTAATATAATGGTACATTTTGTTCATATATATTAGTTTTTATATCTACAGGGAATGGTTATTCAAGCTGAATGATAGTTTTGAATGGTATGGTCAAGTTTAATTATGAATAGTTATATGGTCAACTTGTTCAGCAATTTCCATTCCCTTCTACATTCAAGTTGAATGATAGTTTTGAATGTATGGTCAAGTTTAATTATGAATAGTTATATGTAAGGTTGTCAAAATTGGGATCTTACATAGGATCATGGGAGGTAGGTGGAATTGCAAATCGTAGGATCGGATTATGGATCGTAAGATCTTATATTATTTGAGAAAAAAACAAGAAAATATGTTAACGTTAAATAATCACATAAATTATACATTTGTTGATATAATTACCAGACATCACTATATCCATTTATAAGCATCATTTAAAGAGGCCAAAAATCTCAAAATGTGACACTCTATTGGGATATTTTTTATTTGGGTCCAACTAACACTCTTTACATTAGAGTGGAAAAACTTGGTCTATTGGGATTTTATTTTTTATTTAGGTCTAACTGAGCTTTTTGTTAAGTTAAAGAAAATTACAAGAAACTAAGGTTGTTTGGGATCATCAGAATTGTATGATCCTACCAATGCTAAACAATTGCAAAGATCCTTGAAAGATATGGATCGTTTTGGGCAAGTGAGATCGTAAAATCGTAGGATCGTGAGATCCAGATCGGAATTTTGACAACCATGGTTATATGGCAACTTGTTCAGCAATTTCCATTCCTTTCTACCATGTTGTAAGAGCATATTCAAGTGGAATGATAGTTTTGAGTGGTATGGTCAAGTTGAATTATGAATATTATATGGCCAACTTGTTCAGCAATTTCTATTCCCTTCTACCAATGTTATAAGAGCATATTCCCTTGTCCCAATGCTATAAGAGCATATTCAAGTTGAATGATACATTTGAGTGGTATGGTCAAGTTTGAAATTATGAATATTGTATGGCCAACTTGTTCAGCAATTTCCATTCCCTTTTACCAATGTTATAAGAGCATTCCATGTGAAAATTGAACCCATCACCCCTGTTAAAACCCATCAATCAAAATCCAACCCTTCAATGCAAAATCAAACCAATTAATCAACCTTCTAATAAAAACCAATTAATGAGAAACCCAAAATCAAACACCACCATGAAAACCCAATGTCACCACTAGCACCATCACAAAAACACCATTGGCATCACCATGGAAACCTAGCTTTACCCCAAAATGTTATATTAAAAGTAATTGACCCAACAACCATAGTTAAAATAATTGACTAGTACCACCAATATTGGCCACCCACAAAGACCCAAAAAAAGAAAGAAAGTGAACCATCAATGTGACGACGAAACCATTTAATGTGACTAAATAAAATAAAGGAACTACTGAATGTAATAATAGTACTGTCATTCGTGATGCTTGTACTAGTTAATGTGACATTGGCACTATCTAATGTGACTAAAAAAAAAAAAAAAAGAGAATCACCAAATGTAACAAAAGTATGACCATGTGTGATTTTGGTATTGTCCAACGTAACGATGGAATCATCCGATGTAAGTAAAAAAAAAATTAGGGAACAATTGAATTTAACAAAGGACAATTTAGGTATAGTACCTTAAGTGCTGTTCCTTAGGTGACTAAATAAAATAAAGAAACTACTGAATGTAACAATAGTACCGTCATTCGTGATGTTTGTACTGGTTAATGTGACATTGGCACTATTTAATGTGACCAAAAAAAAAGAAAAAAGAAAAAGAGAATCACCGAATGTAACAAAAGTATGACCATGTGTGATTTTGGTATTGTCCAACGTAACGATGGAATCATTCGATGTACATAAAAAAATTAGGGAACAATTGAATATAACAAAGGACAAAACTTAGGTACAATACCTTAAGTGTGTTCCTTAGGTTCTCTTTTTAAGATTCTGCAATTGAATATAACAAATGAAAAAACTTAGGTACAATATTTTAAGTGTTGTTCCTTAGGTTCTCATTTTAAGATTTAGCTATATGGCTACTTAACTAAAAAATACACTTCCTTCTCATGAGAAAAAATCCTCATGGCAAAATTTTAAAAGGAGAACCTAAGGAATAGTACCTAAGCACTGTACCTAAGTTTTACTCTATAACAAAAGTATGGTCATATGTGATATTTATATTACTTAATGTGATGATGGAACCGTTAAATGTGAGTAAAAAAATAAAGGAACCACGAAATATGACAACAATAGGATCATATGTGATGTTAGTACTATTAAATGTGACGATAAAACCATCAAATATGAGTAAAAAAAAAAGGGAACTTCTAACAAAGTATGGTCATATGTAATGTTAGTATTGCTGAATATGTCGATGAAACTATCAAATGTGAGGGGAAAAAAAAAAAAAAGAGAACCACCAAATGTGACAATAGTATAGTTATATATAATATTGGTGCAGTCGAATATGACGATAAAACCATCAAATATGAGTAAAAAAGGAGAACTACCGATTGTAATAAAAATATGGTCATATGTAGTGTTGGTATTGCTTAATGTGATGATGGAACTGTCAAATATGAGAAAAAAAAAAAAAAAAAAAGGAACCACAGAATATGACAAAAGTTCCATCACATGTGATATTAGTACTAGCCAATGTGATGATAGAACCGTTAAATGTGAGAGAGAGAGAGAAAAAAAAATTATTGAATGTGATAAAAGTATCGTTACATGTGATGTTAGTACTGCTCAGTGATGATTTAATCATCAAATATCAGTAAAAAATAAAGGTACCATCAAATGTAACAAAGGTAAGGTTATTTGTGATGTTAGTACTACTTAATGTGTCGATGGAACTATCAAATGTGAGGGGGAAAAAAAAATGAGGGAACTATTGAATGTGTCAAAAGTACCATCAAATGTGATGTTGGTATTGCTTAATGTGACGATGAAATCGTCAAATGTAAAAAAAGAAAAAGAAAAAAGAAAAAAAGAAACTACTGAACGTGATAAAAATATCATCATATGTGATGATGGTGCTATTCAATATGACGATTGAACCGTTAAATGTGATGTTTTGATAACATAGTATAATAAGTTGATTATAAGTACTGTAACCAAAAAAAAAAAAAAAATTGTAGGTACCCTAGAATTACCTTATCTCTATCTATATATTGGTTATAGGAGGGGACCATATATGTAAGCCAGCTTTTATTTTTTATTTTTTTGGATTTCTTGAAGTTTGGACCAATTTACTTTTTGAAAGGGCACTAAATATAATTTTTGAAAGTTTAATTTCATATTTTAATCATGTATACCATAAAATAATGTAGTATGAGTCTATTTAGATAGGCTTTTGCGAAAACATATGTTTTCGATAAAGTCGGTTGCGAAAACATGAGTTATGTTTAAAAATGGTGTTCGAAGAAAAGTAGCTGTTTCGTTCATTGTTAAAACACGAGTTTTGGGCATTTTTAAAAACGCAACTTCTTTATATAAAAAATTGGCGAATCAAATATATATATAAATATATAAATATAAATATATATATATATTTATATATATATATGTAGGAGTATTTTAAATACTAGTAGAGATTCACTTACTATCAGATATATGTGATCCCTAAAAGATCTCATTTGTGGTTTAAATTACTCCACTACTGATATTGATAATTCATACCAATATCAGTTAGTTTAAATTTAAACTTACTTATCAGATAACCCATGTGGACGATCCATGGACCATTGTTTATGGGTTGGGTCAAAACCACCCCAATTTCTAATAGCTGGGATGCATAGTTGTGGTATTAAGTGACTTAAGAAGAATATGTCTAATAGTTGAAATATAATCTTAACAATCTTAGCAAATGGTATCAGGAATTTCCCTTAGGCGATAAGAGAGACATCCAAGAGAGGTCATATTGATTGTAAGAAAAGAGAGAACTTTTTGTTTTGAACAAAAAACACACTCCATCATCTCTTTTCCATCTTTAATTGAGATTTTGTATTCTTGCATCTCACCCATACACACAGACCTTGTGAGTGAGTGGAGATTCATGGAAACTTGAGAAGCCACATTTAAATCCAATTCATTTCGGTGGTGCTTCAATAGAGGTTTTTCGGTAAGCTAGATGAAGAAAAAACTAAGGGAAGTTGGTTGCTAGTAGGAGTTTGGAGGGTTCAAGTACACATGGAGATATAGGCTTGGAGGGTTTATAGTCATCCGTGTATTGCAACTATTCATTGGCATTAATGTAGCGTGAAGTGTGGCTTGAATTTTGCCACAAGCCCATAAGGCCCAACCAAGCCCAATTCAGTCATAGTAATTGACCGAATACAAGTTATATTTGGAGTCCTAGGAGCCGACTTGATAAAGTAACATATATATATGTGTGTGTGTGTGTGTGTGTGTGCGCGCGCGCGCGCGCGCTTTATGATATGCGACAACAAGAATAATTCCAAAAATTCCTAGTGTAGTATAAGAATAAAAAATAAGAAGAGAAGTACATCCGCATCAGAGAAAAAGATGTGGGTTCTTCAATCTTGTGTTTTCTTGTGAGAAAGTGCTAGGGTGTAATTGAGATTTGGTTTTCTTGAGAGTATTCTTGTGCACTATTGTATCTCCCTATATTTATAGTGAAATTTCTCCGTTGTCGCCGTGAAGGTAGGCAGTTTGCCGAACCATGTAAATTCTTGTGTTCTTTGTGTGTAATTGTTATCTAATTTCCTTTTATTTACTTTTATCGATTTGAGTCCTGGGATGCTATTTGTACAACAAGTGGTATCAAAGCAAGGTTAGGATTCAATCCTTTGAATACAATAAAGATGTTAAACACAAAGTAAGAAGTAGAGAAGTTTTGTGGTAAGGGAAAATTTTCCCTTTGGCAAAGGTGAATGAAGAATCTCTTAATTCAACAAAGAGTTCATAAGGCTTTGCTTGGGAAGGAGAAGAAACCAGAAATGGTGAAGGGTGTAGAATGGGTAGAGATGGATGAGAAAGTAGCTAGTGCTATTCGTCTCAACCTAAGTGATGAGGTCATTCACAACATCCTAGAAGCAAAGACCGCAAAGGAAGTTTGAGAAAAACTAGAAGGTCTTTATATGAGAATGAATTTGACAACAAGTTGTACACGAAGAAGCAACTTTACAGTTTGTATATGAAGGAGGGTTCAGATCTTTTGGAGCATCTCAACACATTTAACATGTTAAACACCCAATTGTCAGGTTTTGTGGTGAATTATGAGGACGAAGATAAAGCGTTACTCTTATTAATGTCACTTCCTACACATTTTGATCATCTAGTGACTACATTGATGTACGGGAAAGAGACTGTAGTACTTGATGGGGTGACTAGTGCTCTCTTGTCACACGTAGAGATGAAGCAAGATGGTGATGGTTCTCAGGCTGATGGTAAAGTCAGAGTCAAGCAATAGGGGTAGAAGTAGGTTAAAAGGACGAAAATCCAACAGGAACAGATCACAGTCTTAATCACGTGCAAAGAAAGATGTAGAGCGCTTTTATTGTCACAAGAAAGGTCACTACAAGAATTAATGTAAAGAGTTGAAAGAGCATTTAGAGGAGAAGAAGAATGGAAAGAAGCCGCTAGAATTAGCTAGTGTTGTTGAAGAAACATCAGATGACAGTGAAGTTGGTGTAGATTTACTTTTAGTTTCATTAGGTAATAATGTTCTATTGGAATCTTGGGTTTTAGATTCAGCATGTTGTCGATGCCTCGCGGTGGTTCAACCACCCATCGTGGCGACACTCGCGTTTGCTCCTGAAAAATTGCCGTTCAAGTCTAGGAGCTTTGAATGGTGCTATGGAGGAGGGTTGTACCTCTAGTGTGTGACTGGAAAATGAGTCAATTTTAATGGATTTACTAAAGGTAAGTGAAGTCGCCACCAATTATTGGGTTTTTTCTAAGGTGTGATTGGTCACCTGACTCTATTTGATTTTATTACCAATCCTAGGCTAAGAAGAAAAATGTCATTTTTTCCAACCTAATACGGATGGATAAAATATCTTGTTTCTTGAGTTCGGAAGTCTGGTTAGGTGTGGGGAAGATGTTAGGCACCCCACAACGCCTGTCCAAGGACAGTTCTTTGTTTTAGTAAAATCTTAATTTAGGGACATTGGCAATTAAAAATGAAGCTATTGGCATTAGGTTTCAGGGTTTTAATCGAATTGGGCTTTGAGGTTTGGTTTTAGAAAGGGTGTGGTCTCGATTAATGTTTCCCTAGTGTGTTCGAGATCAGTGCCAAATTTTCATGGCAAAAATCTGGCAGCATTTCGCCTTATTTTCATGCCCAAAATTCAATAGTCCTTCGTCTCAAGTGTGTCATAGCACACTGTAGACACTTTATTTTGCACCTATAATTTAATCAAGGAAGATGACTAGAATGACCAATCATATACCCAAAATTCATGATTGCATTACATGCATTAATTTATTCATTGCATATCATAAAAATGATCTTGAGATTCTAACGGTTGTGACGGTATGCTGAATTTCCAAATCTGACCGTAGGATTGAAAGATATCATGAAATCAAGTTTTCACGGTCTGCATGCCTTGTATGGGGTGAAGCTGATCACGTGTGATTAATTGAAATTAATTTTGATTGGTTAATGATTAAAATTAATTAAATAAATTTATGTGATTGGTGGAGTATTTTTCTTAAAGTGAGATTTGTTGCATGGGATTAAAACAAATAAGCTGATAATATTTAAAGGCTGTAGATAATTAGGCTTTTAGGATAATTTTATTCAAAATAATTATTTTTAAAGTCCTAATTATCACTTTGGAATGAGGTTTATCATGAAAATAACTTTGAAATTCGTCCAAAAATAGTTTTAGAGTTGGAAAACACTTCAAAACGTGCTAATCAAGTAGCAAATTTCAGATTCACGTTCCGAGGGACTTTTGGCATAGTAGAACTCAAACTTTGGACTAGGCTATTTTTGGCAAAGTTGTAGAGAATCAATTTTTCCTTAGGCTATCAAAATTTTAGCTTAATCCAAATTTTAAGTAAAATGATATGATCAAAATACTGAAGCTTGTTTTGATATGAAAAATCAGCTTACTCTTATCCCAATTTTTTTTTTTTTGATTTTCCCCCATACGGTTTTTTGTTATTTTTTTGAGCCTCCCTACCTCTGTAAATAGAGCATGCCTGTCAAATTCAGCACACTTTTTCACGCTTTCTAATTTCCCCTCTTTCTGACTCCCCTTTTTATTATTTTCTCTCTTACATTAAAGACGTTCTGGAGGCTCTTGCCTTAAGAATTTCTTTTTTGTAAGCAAAGCATTTTAGGTTTCAAAGATAATTGAATAAATTTCTTTGAACCCTAAAATATTCCTTCAATAAGAAGAGTACGTCCATGTAAGTGTCTTTCTTTACTCTTCTTTCTGTTTTTTTATTTTTTTATTTTGACAATGCATGATGTATATATTCTTTTAGTTTCAATTTCTAATGTCCATGCCATGTGTTGTTAATATTTTTGTTGAAATATGTTCTTAATGCTTTTGTTGTCATGATTTTCCTTTTGAGTTTCAAAAATCCGCACATTATCACATTTTTTAAAAAAACCAAAAATTGATCTGTATCTTCCTTAGATGTAGATCTAAATTTTTTCTAACATAAAAACTGATCTGTATCTTCCGTAGATGTAGATCTGAATTTTTTTTAATACGAAAACAAATCTGTATCTTCCTTAGATGCAGATCTGAAATTTTTCTAATACAAAAACAGATTTATATCTTCCTTAGATGCAGATCTGAAATTTTTTTTAACAAAAAAAAAAAAAAAAAAAAATGATTTGTATCTTTGTTAGATGCATATCTGAATTTTTTTTAACATAAAAATAGATTTGTATCTTCCTTAGATACAGATCTGAATTTTTTAAACATAAAAACATATTTGTATCTTCCTTAGATGCAAATTTGAATTCTTTTAAACACAAAAACTGATATGTATTTTCTTTAGATGTAGATCTGAATTTTTTAAAAACGCAGTAGATTTTGAAATAAAAAAGAAGTCATAAGTAGTGATGTTTTGTTTGTTTGTTTGTTTTTTTTTTTTTTTTTTTTTTGATGTAAGTAGCGTTGGTTTATTTTATGAGTGTAGTCCTTTTCGAATTTTTTTTTATATTTTATATAAAAAAAATATCTGATTTTTTTTTTCTCTATACAAATCTAGATTTTCTTATAAAACAGATCTGATTTTTTTTTTTTTTTGCATATTAACCAAAAACCAATTTTTTACTTTGTTCCGAAATAGATCTGATATTTTTTTAAGAAAAAAGCCTTGTTTTATTTAATAAAACAGATCTGATTTTTCTTCAGCAAAACTAATTTTTAACCTATACCAAAAAAGATCTGGTTCTTTTTTTCTAATGAATCGAATCAATTTTATTTATTCACAAAAACAGATCTGAATTTTTCTTAAAAGAGGACACATTCATAAATAGATTTATGTGACTTAGTTTAGAATTAAGTTTGTCGTGTATGCAACATATCATCCATTTTATCCATAAAGGGTATATTGGTCATGAGAGTCTAGAAGCCAGACTCTGTTTGGGTGGAATGGGTGCCTAACACCTTCCCATTCTTTAACCTAGCCTCCGAATTTAGTTTCTTTTGTATAGGTAGACCTAGGCCTTATCTTTCCTTTATTTGTTTTTGAGTAGATTGTAAGTAGGATCCTTTATTTCTTTTTCAATTAATGATAATACATTTCAATCATGTATGTTGTATTTAGTTTTTTCTTATCTTTTTTTATAAAAAAACTAAGTAGCGACTCCACACCACTTACCCAAAAAGAGAGGTGCCCTTACAAGCACCTGAATCTCTTTTTTGAGAGCACCCCCAATTTGGCAGTCTTTCATAGTGGCGACTCTGCTGGGGATGTCGAGGGCTAAGTTTCGTGTTAGACTTACGTGACCAACAATATACCCTTCTATTTTGCATGATTTTATTGTTTGTTTGTTTATGTATTTCTTGAGATGTTTGTATGATATTTTTGTTTGTGTTACTATGTTTGTTTGTTAAGAGCTTTCCCTAACTGTCATAGTGTGTGCCATCAAAACAACAAATATGTATGCACCCTCTTCAACAACAATGTGGTGGTGGTAGTAACCATGGATCACCGGTCTTCATTAGATTCGGGTATCTAGTGGTGTACTCACCAACTCATAGCCTAAAGTCACTGGATCATTTCTTGTTGACTGTAAAGAATTGACCATGTCGTTCGGACCAACGCAATGTGCATTACATTACAAGTTGGGAGGTGTACCGTCCTACATATGGGAAACAATGAAACGACAAACCCACCCTACAATGTAATGACTTAGAACCTACCCTTAGGCCGGTCCATGTTAAAATTGCATTGCATGTTGTGTATGTTTGTTTTGCTTGGTTGGTTGATGCAAATGGTGACCTAGCTTTAATTGACCCAAGTGAGCCTGTTCTAGAGAGAGAATGGGAAGAATTTGGTCAAGATCCGAAGGAAGGTTGCAAAGGGAACCCAAGACTGACACTCAAGTTAGTAGTTCCAGTTCCAAGCCTATCATGGTATTGAAGCCTGTGAGCATAGGAGACACTCCATTACTGCAACATCACAATCCCGTATTCGACCTACAAGACAACCCAAAGCTAAAGTCCATCGAGATTTCAACCTTTTGGATCACAAGTTCATCAAAAGTCAAGCCCATCAACCTTAAGGAAGGTTCAACCTTAATAAGTCAAGAAAGCATTGAAGATGTTCTCAACTCCATCTTGGAAGGTTAGGAGAAGATAAATGAAGAGCTAGCCCAAATCTCCTGGATAGCCAACTCTTCATTTCAAGTCAGCTTAGCTGATTAAGTTATGCTCTCTACCTTGTGCAAGGATATTTCACTAGAACCCGAAGAGATCCCACACTTCCAATTTCTAAAGAAAAGAGCTAGGGATTTCAATGAGTTGTCTTTCCAATTATCCTCTTCAATCAACAAGAACATGTCAATGGACTCAATCCCTAAGGAGGTAGTGCCTTGCCACATTAGTAGCAGTGCAGTCGAATCATCAACTGTCAATTCTAGGCCTCGAAGAAAGTTCAATGAGCTCCACATGCCTATGAGCCAATTGTTTGAAAAGTTCAAACTTGAAGGGCATCTTGGCCCATTTGAACCTCGACCTCTTCCAAGCCCACTGCCTAAAGGTTACAAGTCACATAAGTTCTACAAATATCATCAAGAACCTGGCCATCCGACAGACAAATGTATCAATCTGTGACATGCCATTCAAAATCTGATTGACAAACAAGTCATTGCTCCGCCATCATCAGTTAGCCATCCAAACTTTGCTTGAATTTCATTTTACAAGTTTTTAGATTGACTCTTTGGTTTTATTGTTTATTTAGGATTTGCTTTCTAGTTGGTCATTTACTCAATAAAATCCATGTTGTGTTTGATGCATTTGATTCATCATGTTGTTCATATGTACATAAAAAACACAAAAAAAGACCTTTTGGGTTAGGGGCACTAGGCCTACAAATCATTTCAATTTATTTTCAAAAAAATTGGGCTAGGGGCATTGGGACTTTTTAGTAACCTTCTTCTAAAAACTTTTTTTTGTTCCTTCAAAGACCCCAAGAGTTTTCCAAAACCTTTCTTTCAAAGACTCCAATTATTTTTTTTAAGAGAATACAAGATGATCCATTTGATAAAACTTTTTCCAAATCATGATGATTAATTGCTTTACCAATCAATTTGTTCCAAAGAGGGATTTAACTTCATTCAATTCATGTAAGGACTTTTGCTAAACATTTAGAATATGAGAAGAAAAGGTCCTAAAAGGCAATCAAAGAAATTCATCTATTCATCCAAATTTCTCAAACCACATACACTCAACCCTAATCTCTACAGAATTTTTCACATCATTGGAGCATTTGAACTCTTATTTCGAGAATAATTTATTAAAAGAGTTTAATTCACTGTGCTTACAAGAAAGCATTGCTAGGGATAGGAGTCCGCCTTCGATAACCACATTATTCCTTGACACCTATTACAATAATTATCCATTGCTAGCCAACTTGAGCCTTTAAATAGTTAGCCTGTTTTTCAATGAACCCACTAAAAGCTGAAACCTTGGGTGAGAAAATTAAGTATGCATGCTTTAATCTTAAGAAGAGGAAGTGTTGACCTTATGGATTCAACTCCACTTTATAAGGTCCTCAATGTAGATAATGGGATAGGTTCAAAAGAAGGAAAAGATGAAGAGTTCATCAAGTTTAAAGAGTTCATCAAAGAAAAGTGAAAGTTCAATTCATTTAGCTAGGAAGGAAGAAAAAAATCCATCAAGGAGAGATAAGATTTTGAGAAAGCATCAAACTGTGAGAAACAAAGAGAAGGCCATCAAGCTAGAAAAGACTTCAACCCAAAAAAAAAAAAAAAAAGAGAGAAGTGAATGCAAGAATTTTCATCAAGTTTTGAGAGAATACTGATTCATCAAAAGACACAAGAGATATGAGATTCAAGTTGAGAAGGATGAGCAAAAATGAAGATTCATCAAGAGAAGAAATTTAATCAAATTGAGGAAGATGAGGAAAAGAAAAAGTGTGTTTAGTCAAGTCAAGAAAAATAAAAGTGCATTAGAAAGGATAAGAGGGTATTAAGGAGAAATGCAAATTCATTTAGGAAAGATGGAAGGTTGTCAAATTGAAAGAAACAAAAAATGCATTTGAGTGAAAGAAAAAAAAAGAAAAAGAAAAAAAAAGGAGGTAGGTTGAAAACCCAAAAGGGCAATCTACGCAAAAGGAGAGTAAAAAAAGAAAAAGAAAAAAGAAGAGAGTGAGAGAGCCTGCTAGGTTGAAAACTCGAAAGGGCGGTCTAGGCAAAAATTAAGGCAAAAACAAAAAAATTAAAAAAAAAAAAAATTTCAAAACATAAGAAAAAAAAAAAAAAATGAGAGCGAGTGATCTAACCACAAGATATGATGCTAAGAAAACCAAAAGAGGAAGTTGCCAAGCAAAAAAATCAAGACCAAATGAAAGGAATCAATGAAGACCAATGAGAAGATGATAAGCATGACAAGGATTTTAGCACAAGAGTCAATGATGGAAGATGTGAAAAAAATCTTCCAATGTTTGAATTTAAAGTATTGCATACTTGAGGAAATATCATAAGGGTTTTGAGCCTTTTATATCCTTCATTTCAATAACATGAACCTGGCCTACATTACAACCTTTGAATGAAGCCCTCCTTGAAGTATTGCTAATTGAAAGCACCATATAGCTCTGATAATATTTTCTCTTGGATTAAGAAGGAAAACTGCTCAAGATTATCAAGCCCCACTGGCTGATATCTTTAAAAGGCAAATTTCAAAAATTCTCAAATGACTAAATTTTTTTTTAAGCTCCAGACACTCACTTTGTTTGCTTCCAACAAAAAATAACTCTCAAGAGAAAAAATTTTCAAATTCTCAAAAATTTACAAATCTTCAAACTTAGGATTTTTCCCTTTCTTGCTTGTTCCCAACATATGGGATTTCCAAGAGTCCTCTCATTCCATGTCTTTGATTGTCTTTAGGGACATAATCTGAAAATTTTCAAAATGAAGAAGAAAATTTGATTACATGTTTTTAATGATTTCGTATCATTCCTAGCCAATGAGATTGAGTTAACAATTGAGCATTATGATTGGTCAAAGAGGTTCAAAGGATCACCTTTTGTTCATCTGAAAAAGATAAATTTAAAAAAAAATCTCATTCTAATTAAATTGTTTTTTTTTGTCAAAAAAAAAAAAAAAAAAAAAGAGAAAAAGAGACTTATTTCAAAAATTCATTTCAAAGAAGATTTTTCAAAACCTCATTTTTCAAAACTTTTATTTTCGAAACTACGTTTAGATCTGATCCTCTATGAGAGAGGTACGTAGGCAACCTTTTCAAAGGCAGGGTTACAATCACCCAAAAAGAAACTTCATTTCAAAAAGAAGATTTTTCAAAACTTTTTTTTTGAACTACGTTTAGATTTGATCCTCTATGAGAGAGGTACATAGGCATCCTTTTCAAAGGCCCGGTCACAATCACCCAAAAAGAAACTCCATTTCAAATAGAAGATTTTTCAAAACTTCATTTTTCAAAACTTTCTTTTCGAATTACGTATGAACCTGATCCTCTATGGAAAAGGTTCGTAGGCAGCCTTTCCAAAGGCTTGGTCACAATCACACAAAAAAAAAAAAAAAACATTTTTTCAAAGGCTTAAAATGAAGACATTTCTTTGTGTGAATTTAGGCTAGGAGCATTTGTTATGCATTAAGCATATCATCAATTTTCTGTGCAAGCATGTCTAAACTAGGGGCATTGACCCAAATTTTTTTTTTTTTTTTTTTTTTTATAATAACTGATCACTAACAAGCTCATGAAAAGAATCTTTTGTAGGAGGTGGACATGGATCTTTCATCTACTCAACAATCACCATCAATCTTTAGTTTAGATGTGCTAATCGGCAATCCAATAGAGCCCATTGCCCCATCATCCCAGCAGTCCTTATTTTGCCCAGTTTTGTGATTTTTATCTTGTTATACTTAAATTTTGCTTTATTAAGGTCCCTACACAATAAGATTTTTCAAAATTCACATTGATAGTTGAACTAAGGGCATTCGGCCATGCCTCATTCATGTTCAAAAAAGAGATCATCATCACCATCTTTTCAAAGAAAATCAAGATTTCCTAAAATCATGCATCCATTTCTAAACTAGGGGCATTCGGCCATGCCTCATCCATTAAAAAAAAAAAAACTTTTCCTCAAATATCAAGGTTTTCAAAAATCATGCATCAATTTGCAAACTAGGAGCATTTAGCCATGCCTCACTCATTTTCAAAAACAAGAGGTCATCATCATCATCTTTTCAAAAAAAAAAAAAAAAAAATCAAGATTTCCAAAAATCAAGCATCCATTTCTAAACTAAGGGCATTCGGCTCTGCCTCATTCAAATAAGTGCAAATTCCATAAGAATTGGTCAAGAATTGGTACTACAAGACCTTGTCAGGAAAAGTTAAAAGCACAAATCAAGCATCATTGGGGCTCCGGGTCCGCCTGCGCGAAGTCCTCCTCAACCTACCTCTAGAGGAGCCGCGCTTAGTGTTTCCTTCTTGACTCGCATAAAATCAAGATCCTTGCTGTTGGTTTCCAAGTTCAAGATTTCTAATCCTTTCCTCCAAAGATCTTCTGGTGGCATCAGCCAATGCCATTTGACTCACTTGAAAAATCAACGAAGACAAGTGTCAGGCCCATCATCAGGATAACCAAAGAAAATCTCATGCCCAACAAAAATTTTCAATGAACAAAATTTCATGCCACCCACAAATTTTTTCATCCCTATACCCACAAAATTTTTCATACCCATACCCACAAAATTTTTCCATGCTTATGAAATAAGACTTACACATGCCAACAAATTTTCGGTACTCATCATGAATTTATTCGACCAAGCCTATACAACAATTTTTTTTTTCATAACTTCAATACCCCCAAAATTCAAGCCAAGATTCATTCAACAACACCACATATTACATACATTGCCAGATTCTAGATTTCAAGTTCCAAATTTCAAGTTTTAACTTCCAAAGTCCAAATCCCAAATTCTAAGCTTCAAATTTCAAATTCCAAACTCCAAACTCTCAATTCCAAATTTCAAATTTTCAATCCCAAGTTTCAAATTCCAAATTCCAAGTTTCAAGTTTCAAAGATAAAAACTTTTTCAAAAGACTACAAAAATCAATCAAAGTTTTCTTGCTAAAAATGAAAAAATTCAAATCAAGAAGGAACAAATGAAAATCACATATCTCAAAATGATGGAACAACAAAGCACTTATCATTTAAAGACTAATCCCAAATTTTGGTCATGTGCAGGCAAATTTCCAAGTTTCGAGGTAGAGAAGCCCTTTGGCTACCTTTCAGGCAGATCGAAGTAGAGAAGCCCTTCAATCGACATTGCGACAGCAAGATCAAAGTAGAAAAGCCCTTTGATCGACATTTCAACAGTCCAGGTTCCGAGGTGGAGAAGCCCCTTGGTTGTCACAGCTCCGGTTCTGAGGTAGAGAAGCCCCTTGGTTACCTTTCATCAAGATCGAGGTAGAAAAGCCCCTTGGTCGCCACAGCTTCAGTTTCAAGGTAAAGAAGCCCCTTGGTTACCTTTCATCAGGTCAAAGTAGAAAGCCCTTTGATTGACATTTCAACAGTTCGGTTCCGAGGTAGAGAAGCCCCTTGGTAACCTTTCATCAAGTCAAAGTAGAGAAGTCCTTTGATCGGCATTTCAATAGCTCTGGTTCTGAGGTAGAGAAACCCCTTGGTTACCTTTCATCAGGCCAAAGTAGAAAAGCCCTTTGATCAACATTTCAACAGTTTAGATTGAGGTAGAGAAGCCCCTTGATCAACCCTCCATATTCAGACTGAGATAGAGAAGCCTCTCAACCACCTTAGTTATCAAGAATCGTTTCAAAATTCATTAGTTATCAAGTAGGTCAAGTATTCGCAATTTTCATTTTTGTCAAATAGCAAGGTACTAGTTCTATGCTCCAAAGTTTTAGGTTCTAGGGCTAGGCAATCTTTGAAAAATCAACCTCAATTAAATCATGACCGCTAAAATCAGTGTCTTTATTTTTACATTGACATTCACTTTATAAGCTCTGTCAATGAGGGGCATTCTGTAGACACTCGATTTTGCACCCATAATTTAATCAAGGAAGGTGACTAGAATGACCAATCTTATACCCAAAATTTATGATTGCATTACATGCATTAATTCATTCATTGCATATCATAAAAATGATCTTGAGCTTCTAACGGTCGTGATGGTATGCCGGATTTCCAAATTGGATCGTCGGATTGAAAGATATCATGAGATCAAGTTTTCACAGTCTGCATGCATTTTATGGGGTGAAGCCGATCACATGTGATTAATTGAAATTAATTTTGATTGATTAGTGATTAAAATTAATTAAATGAATTTATGTGATTCGTGGAGTATTTTTCTTAAAGTGAGATTTGTTGCATGGGATTAAAACAAACAAGTTGCTAACCTGTGCGATGCATGGGAAAGCTATTGATAACTTACCCAATATGAAAAAAAAAAAAATCAAGATCATGGTATAAATTATATACCAAACCAATAAAATCTATCAGTTACAAAGTAATAAAATCTATCACATACAATGAGATATCGTGATAACCAAGAGCTTGAGATCATATTTAGAAAATATATAACTGATATAAGTACACTCCAATATAATTAATTACGCAAATATAGTTAATTCCATACTCATTCAATCAAATATCTTTCATAAATTACATTAATCATTCTTGATATCCAAGATGTATCTAAATTCTAACATTGCTAGTAAACAAAGATGCTAGACCTCAGTGGGATTAAAAATGAAACATAATGCCAATTTACACAATTGCTGAAATCATCACTTTCCACTATTGAGAGAGAGAGAGAGAGAGAGAGAGAGAGAGAGAGAGAGAGAGAGGTGGTTGTTGTGTTGCATTTCTTAAGAAGAATCTAGCCTTTACATTTTTTTTGATGTAATTGACCCATAACAGAATAGATGTACCACATTCAAAGTACGCACGCTTGGGAGATTAAAGTAAAAGAAAATTAGAAAATGAACCCACCTAAAGTTTTTTTCTCTTCCTCTTGATGTTGACTTTTCAAGGCTTCTAAATTTGTGACTTTCAAGTTTCTTCTAGATTAGATTACTCTAAGTTGGGCTGATTATACTTTTTTGGTAGTATTGCCTGGCAGATCTACTATTCAAACATTACAATGGTTCCAAATCAACCCTTCAATATTCTATCATCAAAGTGGAATTCAGCTGGTAGCTTTGAAAAGAATTTGATTTGCAAAAGAGGCCACCAACCATTATTCGGGTCTCTTTCAAAGACAGAAATCAGTCAAGAGCATTTATGAATATAATAAGTCTAGAGGATAATTCAGTGATATAACAATAGGGGAAGTGGCAGCATATATAACATCTAAATACATCTTATAGGGAGTAACAATTAGCATAGCTGCTCCTTTTGAATTTTGGATCAAACATATCTTTGTAGCTCTCCATACCATTTTAAATCATAATCATATCATTGAAAAAATTATAACACTATAAGAAGAAACTCATGTTGTTATACATACGCACCAAATGGTATTGGTCCATTCATTGAAGCAGGATCCAAATACCATAGATAGATAAAAAAGAAACAAATATAGCTCAAAATATCAATGGAATAACAAATTTGTGAAAAATTAAAATTATGCAGCAAAAAAAAAAAAAAAAAAAAGCACCAAATTACCAATCAAAGTGTTAGGTTCTAAGAAATTAGGAACTAATGTGTTAGAACTTCAATTTGTAATGTTGGCAAACCATGATCAAAGCATTCTTTAAGTTGTGTGTTAGACTTGCTCAAAGTATGGCTTTTTATGTAAAGTTGGAATTGAGTTAACTGCAGAATTTATTGTGCACTTCTGCCTGACTCGATCGATCGAGAATTAGACTCGACCGATCAAAAATCGTGCAGAACGTTTTTCTGTAGAAGATTCCTAACTCAGCCCTAGCCCATTTAATGTATAGGGTTTTATGTTTTGCCCTAAGTATATAAGGGAAAACCCTAGCCACATTTTTAGAGTTCTGAATGCTGTGTTTGTGAATCTATTTGTTAGATCTAGAGGTGTTTACCTTCACATACACTTAGGGTTTCCAAACTCAAGATTCATGTCAAGAGATTGGTAAATCATACAGTTGCAGAACAACAAAAGAGCTTCAAGATATACAAGCAGGTGTTGCTTGTGCTTTGCTGAAGAATTCAAGGAAAGAAGGAGTCCGTGGTCTCAGAGCTGTCACGTGGTCTTGGTAGTAAGTTTCTTACAGGCAGGTAGCAATAGGATGTTAGTGGTCTAAGTCTCTATTGTGTAAACTTCGATTCTTTCATAGTGAATTCGTTTTACCTTGAGGATAGCTAGGTTAAATCCTCCCCAGGTTTTTTACTGGTTTGGTTTTCCTGGGTCATCATATCATGTGTTCTTTATTATTCCACACTTTTACATGATTTGATATATTTGTGTTAACCTAGATCTGTTTAAATTACCTAAGTTAATCACTTGGCTAATTCTCTAGGTTAATCTGTTTGGGTTTAAGGGGTCTAAATGAACTTACACAAAGCAAGATGCTTATCCAATAAAAAAAAGAAAAAAGAAAAAGAAAAAAGAAAGCAAGATGCTTATCCCCAAATCTATTGGATTGAATAATTTGCAGAAAAGATAAGCAACGAAAATCAATAAGAATAGTATAGGGCATAGACATATCTTAGTATAAAGAACATAAAGAAAATGGCTATTAGAAGAAAAAATAATAATAACAGCAAAGCTATAGTTCATTGCTTTGTTATATCTCTACCTAAAAAATATCAACCAAAACCTATAAAGTAATCCACAATTGGCAAATTAACAAATCAAAACTCACTTTTTTTTTTGGATAGGTAATCAAAGATTTATTACATAGAAAAGGACATCATGTTCGCAACAATGAACACTTTGAACATTAACATAGCAAAATTCACAATTCGCCAACGTATCTAAAAAACCCCTTCACAACTGATTGTGCTCCCATTTACTTTTGCTTCACTGTTTTTTTCCTCAACACCCAAACAGATGCTTAATTAAAACTTTGAGAATATAATCCAACATGCCAAATCCAACCTCTACAGCGGAACTTTAAACAAAGGAATGACTCAACGTGTGGCTTTTTGAAAGGTCACACATTTATAAATAGATGTTACTTATCAATACTAAGGTAGGGAAAGAAAAAATTTCATGGTATAAAAACACAAGTCCTCAAGCAAAGCCTAAAGTCTCTTGGCTGGGAATTTCTAACAAAATGAGACAACCTCAACATGCATAAAAAAAAAATTCAACGCCTAAAATAATAGAGCAAACATTAGTCAACTCAACAAATCAACTAAGCCTTAATTGTAATTTCAATCTAAATTCATAGATGTAAAGATTACCAAAAAAAAAAAAAAAAAAAAAAAATTTATGCCAGTACAATTTATGCAATACTAATGTATAATAAATTATGAAAAGGCAACAAACATCAAAATTACAACTTCCAATGTTCAAAACTTTACATGACATAGAAGCATTAACTCGATTTCTTTTCACTTTGCTGCAAAATATGAAACAGCAAATACCAACATATGAAACAAAAAATTGGTTTACAGAAAGTTATTTAAAAATAATACAAAAAGTTATTCAAAATAGTGCAGATTTTATAAAATAGTGTACTGCAGTGCGGACTTTTATGAAATAGTGTGCAGTGCAGATTTTTGAGACATTTTTTCAAACACACATCATGCATTATTGTTGCAACCATTCCTTGCATATGATGTGATCAAAGAACTACCTTGTTTTCAAAAGAACTACCTATAATTTCAACAATAATAGAATAACATAATACCTCAAAAATAGTCAAATAAAAATTTCAACAATAACTGACTCTAATCAAAAGTATAGTTGAAACAGTCAACACAATAGTTACAGTTCCAAAGCCAAAAAATAAATGCCATTTCCAATTCCTTCAAAATCATCTATGTTTGTATATGCAATCAAGGAAGACTCTATTCAGCCTTGCATTAATAAGAACAATAAAATATTTAATAATGAAAACCCAATATGCACTTTAAGATATTTCATTAACACAAAAGTAACATTCTAGGTAGCAAAAATCCAAACACTACAGAAAAACAACAACAACAAATGAAACATGACAAACATCAATTGCCCTACCATAATTTAAAATAAAGAGAACAAGAACAAATACCCAGTTGAAATTAGAAGGAAGAAAAGTTCCATGTACCTAGCATATGTCTTCTTAGTTGAAAGTTTATGTCCTAAAAATATATGTATGAATTTCAAAAAATACATGTTGCAAACAAAAGCTATCTGCAAAGCAATAGCTACAGCCTAACTAAAAGCATAAAATTAAGACCTATAAATTACAATGACACAAACCAAGACAAAAATATTACATTACCCATTGAAATGTCTTTAAAATACACAAACAAATTACCCACTATATGAAAAAAAAATCATTAATGTAAGCATATATATACTGAAAAAAAAAAAAACTGAAAATTTTCAAGACAAAGTAAGCCTAGAGTCATATTTATTTAATTTGTTTTTTGGGTCAGTGTCAGATTGCTAACCTTGATATAAAACTTAGATTTAAAAAAAAAAAAAGTTGAACTCACATATATGAGACAGATAAATTTTCATTAAGCAATACCCATCAAGGATTGCAGCAAATTCAAGAAATTTCATTCAAAATGAAGCAAGAACCATCCAAAATTACAATGAAAGAAGTCCACAACTCACAGAGATAAACAACAGTATAGAAACCCTAGTGAGTAGGCAGAGATTAACAAAATAAAAATAGAGGAAAGTAGCAAACCTACTGACATCATAAAGATGGATCATTCAATCGTGGCCCCTTGATGCAAGGAAGGACTGGCTATTTGCGGCTTCTTCAGAATTAGCCCCCTTTTTACTTGATAAGCTAAAGCTCAATGAGAGGATCTCTGCGTCATGAACACCCTGCCAAAATTTCCAAAATTTTAATATTCTAAGATGCATAAGACCTAAACGCTTGTTAGAAAGCATAGCCTGAAAGGAATATTTCAAAATTGCATGTAGGTGAATGCATTACCAGAAAGCATGAATAATTAGAAGTTTGTAGGTAATAGATATGAAGTTTTCTCTTACAATCACCAGCACTGAGGTACTTGCAAAGATTGAGAATATTTAAAAGCATTCTTATTAGCTATGTTGTCACGGAACATTCTCTGATTAGCTAAAATCAAGAAATTCAAAAACCTAAAATCGAAATTCAAAAACCTAAAATCAAAATTCTAAGTAGGGGTGGAAAAATTAAGAACCAATTGGAATCTAAATATCTACGAAAACATTTAAAACCTAAAAATCAAAATTCTAAGTAGGAGTGGAAATATTAAGAACCAATTGGAATCCAAATATCTACCAAAACTGAAAACCTAAAGAGAGAGAGGAAAACCTGAATGCCCAGTGCTCCAAAGAGAGAAAAAAGAGAAAAGAAGTTACTTGTGAAAGAGGAGATTGGTGGTGAATTAACAGTAAAACTGGTTTTCCAAATCAAAACCCTAGAAAAAAAAAAAAAACTATGAATGCAGATATTAGAAAACAGATGATGGAGATGCAGAGAGAAATCAATGCGGTGGCGGAGATTCGTGGTGGCAGCGATGACGGCGGTGGGAGGAACTGAGTTTTGGGTTTTGATTTTGAGGGAAGGAAAGGGTGAGTTTTAAGATTGGGGGAAGGAGACTTTTGCGTGACAAATGAGAGAGATGTTTTTTTTGTTTTGTTTTTTTAAGAAGTATCCGGTGTATTTGGTGGGGGAAGAAAGATATTTAAATAGAGAAATGATATGTCCACAACATTTTCACAACAAATCCTAAGTGGCAGGTTGTTACTGGCTGTTATTGTTGGGGAAAAAAAGTAATCTTAGTGTCACGTTCAAATTTGTACCAATAACAACTAATTACCTATGATTTGTTGTGAAAATGTTGTAGATGTAGCATCGCTCATTTAAATAGTACTGAATAATTACTATATTTTGTAATTATAATATTAATTTACTATAGGCATAAATGCACTTTTAGTCCCTACATTTTGACTTTTTTCCATTTTTGTCTCTACATTTTATTTTTACCATTTTTAGTCTCTAAATTGATTAACGCGGGACATTTATGTCCTTGAAGCACCATTCTGTCACCAAACTAACGGGGAAACTGACGGATCAATAAAATAATAATAAAATTCAATGTAGCACTGACACATCATAATATAAATTTAAAAAATTAATTTATTAATTTTAACTAAATAAAAAAAATCAAAAAAGAATTAAAAATCAAAATTCAAATGAATTATGATTTAAAGATTAAGAAAAAAAAAAAAACTTGTAGTAACTTTCTCAATTTTTCTTAAATTTTCTTGTCAACCAAACACAAAATCATCAATAAACACTAAACTCAGACACAGTGCCAAACTCATTTTTCATTTTCCTAGATCTCTTTCTCCCTCTCCCTCTCCCTCTCGGGTCAAACTCCTCTCTTGGCTTTCTCTTATTTCTTTTTCTCCGACGGTCCTCTCCATTGAGTGCCTTAATGGTACTTCCACCGTTGTTGAGTGGACCGGCGATTTTCTCCAGACTGGAGACATAGTCGAGGAGCTTTGAATCGGAAACTTGGGTCGGTCCAAATCGGCATTCAAGAAAGGAAAATGTGGAGTCCAGAAAGAGACTTCGATTCTAGTTCGAGTTCGGAAAGGCGTGGACGAGTTCGCCGAGTTGCAAGCTTGCATTGTGCATAATGACTTGGCCCTTTCGCCCTTAGGTCCGTCCATCTCTGAACCCGGCCCTTTTGCCCTTCGGGTTCTCCCTCGACCAACGAAGAATAGAGCAAGCGGTAGATTTTCAAGGTTTTAATAATGGATGCCATGGATTCTTGATCTAGAAAAAACGATGGGAGACATTTGAGTTTTTGGATTTGATGATTTTGTTTGGGTTTGAGAATTTTGGGGGTTTTGGTTTGTTTTTCCTGTGGGTATCTAACCCGATTTTTTTTTGTATTTGTTTCCTAAGAAGATTTATGGGTTTGAAGGTTAAGGTTTACTTTGTTGGAGATCGGTTTGGTTGTTGGGTTTAAGGGTTTGGTTGTTTTATTGGAGATTTGGGTTTGGTTCTTTGTTGGAGATTGATTTTGCAGGAGATTTGTATTTTTGTGATTATTGGTTTTGTTCTCATTTGAAGATTGCTGTGTGTTTTGCATGTTTGGTTGCTAAGAAAATGCGAGAAACAAAATTATTGATTTTTAAAATTTTTGGGCAAGGTTTGCTGGGAAGAAAATGAAGAACATGATTAACGGGAAGAACATATGTTTTTATTATGGGCAAGGTTTGAACATGATTTTTTAATTCTGTTTTTATTTTTTTATTTATTAAAAATTAAAAAATTAATTTTTTAAATTTATATGCTGATGTGTCAGTGCTACTGTGAATTTTTATTATTATTTTATTGATCCGTCAGTTTCCCCATTAGTTTGGTGACGGAATGGTGCTTCAAGGACTTAAATGTCTCGCGTTAATTGGTTTAGGGATTAAAAGTGGTAAAAATAAAATGTAGGGACTAAAATGGAAAAATGTTAAAATGTAGGGACTAAAAGTGCATTTACGCCTTTATTATAATATTTAATTAATTAATGCTGACATGGAAAGTTGTGGGAGCTTCAGAGGCTTTGGTTTTATATATACTAGCATTTAACTCGCGCAATGCGCGGGGAACATTTACACATTTAAAATATCATCAAATTGACATAACAATACAATAAAATACAACAATTAATATGTTTATTAAAGGCTTTGTTTTAATAATGCCAATCAATTCAAAAACAAAAATTACAATTGTGCGATGTAGAGTCAGGTTCAATAACAATGTCAAAAGTCCAAAATTCCCCATAGCAAAAAATAAAGTCTAAGTACTTATTAACCTAAAAAACATTTGGTGAGCAAAGCCATATTCTAGCTAGGCCTAATGTACTATAAATGCCAGCTCGGTTTCACTTGGATGAATTAAGCCACCTTCAGCCACTTGCAAAAACTATAGCACATATGTAGAACCCCTTCAAATGGATTCTTTGGTGTACTAAATGGGTGATTGTTATTACTGGAGGCAATAGCATAATGAAGACCTATTTAAATGTAACATTTGAAATAATAGAAACTAATACAAATGCAAAACAGCTACCAGTTCAACTTCTAGAAGATTTTCAAATTGTTTTTTTTTTTTTTTTTGCATAGCAGTCATTGGAGAAAACACTGAATTTCATATAACGACACCCACTCCGGCAGCTCCCAACTACTAAAAATATCTTCTTGTGGTGGTTAATTGTGCATTGTACCCCGGTTTTCTGCACTATTTTATTGCTGATGAACTGACAGAATTTTTCCAAAAGCAAACTAAATTTCAGTTATTGAAAAAAACTAAAATAAAAAATTTATTCAATTCGAAATGAATCTGTTTGACTGCCAAATGTATATTGAACAATATATAAGAAAACCTTGAATAAAAAAAATTACATTAGCTCACTTAAAAAAAAAAAAAAGCTTGACTTATGAATCCAAAATCTTCTCAACTACATTACCACCAAAAAATCATTTCACTTGTCCTTAATAAATTTTCTTGCAAATACGTAAATTGACTGCTTACAAATAAAGAAAATATACATTGTTACACCTCTGTCATATAAAAGACGCAATAACCAACATCTTGAGTCATTCTTGTTACAACATGTAAGGTTGAAATTTATCAACCATTTTGTTGGCTTGATTCCGCGCCAATTTGCTTGTATTTCAGCACTTAGAAACCCTGTATTTAGGTGGGAATCATGTAAGGGTAGTGTGTGAGAGAATGTGAAGAAATGCTCAAGTCTGTGCAGCAGAATAGGGACTCGCGACTGGATCTCGCTAGTGTCTCGTGACTAGCAAGCCGCCAGATGTTGCACACGAGTGAAGCGTGCAGAGAAGAACTCGTGATTGAATCTTGCAGGTAGCTCGCGACTGGCAAGCCACCAGAAGCTAAACCGTCATGCCAGCTGTTGCATTATAGGACAAAAATTCTAGTCTAGCCGTTCAGTTAGTTCGCAGCTTGAACTCGCGACTCAGTCAAGCCGCGAGGCCAAAGCCTCCAGCCAGCTCTGTTTTGGAAAAACTGACTCTTTGCATTCCTTTCTCACCCCAGTATAAATACCCCTTATACCCACGAAATGTAGAGAGCTTCTAGAGAGAATTTTGAGAGAGAAACCTTAGAGAAAAACAAGATTGACTCATCCACAATCTTTACCTTGTGACTCTTCAAATTCCTCTACTCTCACCCTCTCCATTGTTAGATCCTTTAGAGGTTCATTACCCAAGAACTTTTCTCACCATTCCCATATTTGTAAGAAGGCTCTTTGGTGCTTTGGGAAGCAGTTAGGAAGGGACCAATTGATATTGGTTGATGCTATGGGCTATAGTGAAATCCGGGAAGCTAAAGAAGAAATAGGTTTGGCGTAACCTCGTTGGAGCAAGAAGCTTGGAGGGCTTAGGTACACTGGGTAGATTAGGCTTAGAGGGTCTATTGCTGTCCTTGTATCCCAACTACATTCTTTAGTGGATTATTTGACCGCTTGGAGGGCGGCGGAGAGGTTTTACGCCGAGGGCTTCGGTTTCCTCTTCGATAACACATCGTTGTGTTGTCCTTGTGTTTGCATCTCTCTTTCCTTAATCTTTATCATTTAATTTCTGCTGTGGATGCGATTTTATTTGGCTTAGATTGTTTATCAATTCTGTTTTAAGCTTTTGTTCATTTTTCACACGTACAACGTTTGATATAAAGCTAGAATTGGTGACTTGTAATTTAGGGGTCTAAATGTTCATAGTGTTTTATACGCTATTTGAACTTTTAATTGGTATCAAAGTAGGTGCACTTGCTATGGTTTTATTACCTTAGTACGATCCTTGACCCCTTATTGAGATGGACCAGTCTCAATCTTTAAATGCACCACCATATTTTGATGGTAGCAACTATGCTTTTTGAAAAGTCTGGATGAGGGTATTTTTATGTTCTATTGATGAAAGTGTGTAGGATGCTGTTGATATTGGATGAGTTAGGCCGGAGGCCGAAAAATCCACTTGGGATAAAGCAGCCTTTGCTGCATCTAATGCTAACAGTATAGCTTTGAATGCTATTTTTTGTGGTGTGTCTCCAGATGAGTTTCACAGGATATCTTATGTCTCGGTAGCTAAGGAGGCATGTCAAATATTGGAGACCACGTATGAAGGAACCGAGAAAGTGAAAGACGCTAAGTTGCAGATGCTGACCACTCGCTTTGAGGAGCTCAAAATGAGTGAGGACAAGTCCTTTGACTCTTTCTATAGCAAGCTGAATGAAGTTGTCATCGGCAAGTTCAACTTGGGTGAGAAAACGGAGGACTCAAAGATTGTAAGGAAAATCCTTCGATCATTACCGGAGAGCTTCCGTGTAAAAGTTACTGCAATTGAAGAGAGCAAAGACTTGGATGATATCAAAGTTCAAGAACTAATTGGCTCACTTCAAACTCATGAGCTGTCTTTGCCATCACAAAGGAAGAGCAAATCTCTTGCTCTTAAGAAAATTAATGAGAAGGCCGAAGCTCACAATTCATCGGATGAAGATGAGGTCGATAAAGATGTAGCATATCTTGTGAAGAATTTTTCAAAGTTCTTGAAGTTCAAGAAGAATGGAAAATTTGCTGAGAAAAGAAAATTCCCAAGTCTCGGAAAAGAGAAAAAGGACTTTAAGAAGAAAGATGGAAAGGAGTCTCAATCCTCTCAAGGAATCACATGTTTTGAGTGCAATGGACATGGACATATCAAGAAAGAATGTCCCAATTATTTGAAAATGAAGGGTAAGGCTTATGCCATAACTTTTAGTGATTTAGATTCATCCAACTCCAATTCTGAAGAAAGCTGTGACGGAGAAGGGAATTACTTCGCTTTTATGACTATTGCTCATGTTGAATCTTCGGAGGACTTGAATTTGCTTGTGCAAGAACTTGGAGAGTAAAGTGATGAGGAATCAATGGGAATTGTTGAAGAATCAGATGGTGAAGAAGATGAGTGTACTGAAGGTCTTCAAGAGAACTACAACTCACTTCTTGAGAAATTTGGAGAATATACACGTGTGGCCAAGGCAGCCGTGAAAAAGATGAAGAAAGCTAAGGAGGACTATAGAAGTCTTCTAGTGCGACATAAGGAGGCCAAGTGTGAGATAGAGAAGCTAAATGGAGAACTGTCAGAAGCTTATGCAAAGGTGAGATTCCTTAAGCTTGAGGTGATTCAATCAAATGCCAAGATAGAAAGAGTCTCTACAAAGAAGCTAGATGATGTAATCTCCTCACAAAAACACTTCTCAGACAAATCAGGCTTGGGATATACTGGAGAAAATAGTTCTGCTGTTAAAATCTCCAAGGACATGAAGTTTGTAAAAGCAAAGGAACCGGTGATGGAAACTCTATTTTTTGAGAAAGTGAAGCCAGAGAAGAAGAAGAATGTGGTTGATCAATGGGTGTTGAATAAGCTCCGTAACCACTCAGAGGTCAGACCTGAAGATAGAAGGAAATCACTCCTAAGATCACAAAGAGGTCCAAGAATGAACCATTTTTGCCATCATTGTGGACTTCAAGGCCACACCAGACCAAACTATCATAAGTTGAGAGCATTGAATAATGCAAGTAATCAAAGGCCAAGAGGACCAAGAAATGACAAGAAGACTTGGACTGTTGAGCAACCAAGAGGTAGAGATGGTGATTCCGGGATGACTGATATGATGAAGATGATTGGTGCATTCACCATGTGCTTGGAAAGCTTCACAAGAAGGTTTGAAAACTCTAACACTTGTACCCAATCCTACAGGGATATCACCCCAAACGCACGTGACGTGTGGGTGAAAAAGGGTACTCATGCATAAGCATTACAACATGTCCATGCATTAATACTTCCTATGTTTTGTGACTATGCTTGGTTGTATGTTTTGTGCTTGTTTTGAGTTAAAAATTGAGATGGGTCACATTATCTAGTGCTAATTGTGTATGCCTTGGTTGAATTGATCATTGAAACTTCACATTAGACTAAGGTCTATCTCATTGATGATATCCACACACATCACACTTGTCTATGTTCATTGAATGCTTTATTCATTCGTGTGATTGTACTTGATAAAATGTGTATCACATGCTCAATTTTTGTTGATCAACCTTAAAATTTTTTTTGAGTGTTTTTGGTTGTTTTTGGAAAGTCTTTTGTTTTAGCAAAAATGTCAAAAATTTTCAAAAACTGATGTGTCCTATTTTGGCGACTCAGTCGCGGGTCAGTCCAGTCGCATGCCCCAGTCGCGATCTTTATACAGTAAGTTTTCACGTCTCACTGGCGAGTCAATGCCCCAGTCGCGATCTTTGTTTGAGAAGTGTTTTTGCGAGGAGATTACATCATCTAGCTTCTTTGTGGAGGCTCTTTCTATCTTGGAATTTGCTTGAATCACCTCAAGCTCAAGAAACCTCACCTTTGCATAGGCTACCGACAACTCTCCATTCAGCTTCTCTATCTCACACTTGGCCTCCTTATGTCGCACTAAGAGACTTCTATAGTCCTCCTCTGCCCTCTTCATTTTTTTAATGGCTGCATTAGCCACTTTTGCATACTTACTTGTCTTCTCGAGAAGAGAATTATAGGCCTCTTGCAGTCCCCCTGTACCTTCATCTTCTTCATCATTGGATTCCTCTATTATCCCAATTGACTCCAATTCAAAGTGTTCACCAAGCTCCTCTACAAGTACACTCAAGTTGTCTGACGATGCAACATGATCAATGGTCATAAACGTAGAATAGTTCCCTTCACTGTCACAACTTTTCTCCGAATCAGAGTTAGATGAATCTGAATCACTTAGAGTCGTGGCATACGCTTTTCCTTTCCCTCTTAAATAATTGGGACACTCTTTCTTGAAATGTCCATGTTCATCGCACTCAAAGCATGTGATTCCTTGAGAGGATTGAGACTCCTTCTCATCTTTCTTCTTAAATTCCTTTTTCTCCTTTCTGGAATTTTGGAATTTTCTTTTCTCAGCAAATTTTCTATTCTTCTTGAACGTCAAGAACTTTCGGAAATTCTTCACAAGATATGCTACATCTTTATCAACCTCATCTTCATCCGATGAATCATGAACTTCCACCTTCTCATTAATTGTCTTAAGAGCAAGAGATTTGCTCTTCCTTTGTGATGGCAATGACAGCTCATAAGTTTGAAGTGAGCTAACTAATTCTTGGACCTTGATATCATCCAGGTCTTTGCTCTCTTCAATTACAGTAACTTTTGTACGGAAGCTCTCCGGCAATGATTAAAGGATCTTCCTTACAATCTTTGAGTCCTACGTTTTCTCACCCAAGTTGAACTTGCCGACGACTACTTCATTCAGCTTGCTATAGAAAGAGTCAAAGGACTCGTCCTCACTCATCTCGAGCTCCTCAAACCGAGTGGTCAGCATCTGTAACTTAGTGTCTTTCACCTTCTTGGTTTCTTCATACGTGGTCTCCAATATTTGCTATGCCTCCTTAGCCACGTCTCCATGGGATATCCTGTGAAACTCATTTGGAGACACACCGCAAAAAATAGCATTCAAAGCTTTACTGTTAGCATTAGATGCAGCAAGAGTCGCTTTATCCCAAGTGGATTTTTTGGCCCCCGGCCTTACCCAACCAATATCAACAGCATCCCACACACTTTCATCAAAAGAACATAAAAATGCCCTCATCCAGACTTTCCAAAAGGCATAGTTGCTACCATCAAAATATGGTGGTGTATTCAAAGATTGAGACCGGTCCATCTCAATAAGGGGTCAAGGATCGCATTAAGGTAATTAAACCACAGCAAGTGCACCCGCTCTGATACCAAATGAAAGTTCAAATAGCGTATAAAACACTATGAGCGTTTAGACCCCCAATTTACAAATTATCAATTCAAGCTTTAACACAAACGATAAATGTGCGGAAAATGAACTAAAGCCTAAAACAGAATTGATAAATCATCTAAGCCAAATAAAATCACATCCATAATAGAAATTAAATGACAAAGATAAAGGGAAGAGAGATGCAAACACAAGGACAACACACGATGTGTTATCGAAGAGGAAACCGAAGCCCTCGGCGTAAAACCTCTCCGCCGCACTCCAAGCAGTCAAATGATCCACTAAAGAATGTAGTTGGGATACAAGGACAGCAATAGACCCTCCAAGCCTAATCTACCCATGTACCTAAGCCCTCCAAGCTTCCTGCTCCAACGAGGTTACGTCGAACCTATTTCTTCTTTAGCTTCCCGGATCCCGCTACTAGTCCATAGCATCAACAAATAAGAATTGGTTCCTTCCTAACTGCTTCCCAAAACACCAAAGAGCCTTCTCACTGATATAGGTGTGGTGAGAAAAGGTTTTGGCTAAAGTACCTCTCAAGGATCTACAATGGAGAGGGTAAGAGTAGAGGAATTTGAAGAGTCACAAGGTAAAGATTGTGGATGAGTCAATCTTGTTTTTCATTAAGGTTTCTCTCTCAAAATTCTCTCTGGAAGCTCTCTACATTTCGTGGGTATAAGGGGTATATATACTGGGCTGAGAGAGGAATGCGAAGAGTCAGTTTTTCCAAAACAGAGTTGTTTGACGGCTTAGCCTCGTGGCTTGACTGAGTCGCAAGTCAAGCCGTGAACTAACTGACTTGCCAGACTGGAATTTTTGTCCTGTAGTGCTACAGCTGGCATGACGGTTCAGCTTCTGGCGGCTTGCCAGTCGCGAGATACTTGCGAGGATCAGTCGTGAGTTCCACTCTGCACGCTTCACTCGTGTGCAACATCTGGCAGCTTAACAGTCGTGAGACACTAGCGAGATCCAGTCGCGAGTCCCTGTTCTGCTGCACAGTCTTGAGCTTTTCTTCACACTCTCTCACACACTACCCTTACATGATTCCCACCTAAAATACAGGGTTTTTAAATGCTGAATTATAAGAAAATTGGCACGGAATAAAGCCAACAAAATGGTTGATAAAATTCAACCTTACAATAATCTTGTTTAGGTTTGATGAGCACGGTATGACGGTTTGAATAAGCATGTTTGCATTCTTAATGCTTTGGGTGATAACATGACTTTTTTGTTATGTTTCTATTTTGATTTAATGTTTACATGTTGTTGCCTTGGATAATGTAACATGATGTGATGAGAAGGATGATAGATGTATGTTAGGCTTGAGTTGTGATAAGCCATGATAGATGTATGTTAGGGTTTTGGGATGAAATGCCATGTTGACTGCTAGATGAATGCTAGTGTGTGTGTGTGAGTCTTAAATAACAGTATTGAGTGTGCCTTTAATAGGATTAAGACATAAGACACAATGAGTGGAAGCCAACCTTAGGGTTGGGCGATTTTGGGTGCCTAACACCTCCTAAGACTGTACCTAAACTCTGAACCCATTCTCTGGTAGTAGGAGCAAAGGTCTTTCCCCGAAAGGATGCTATATTTATGGTTCCTAGGGCATTCCAAAAACTAGGTGGCAACTCCCCGTTATGTCCACAGTGGCAACTCCGTTGGGGATTGTGAGTTTAATTCGTATGTGTCCTATGTCTTAACCTTAATAAAGGCTCATTCAATGCTTCTTTGCATACACATCTGTTGGTTCTATTGTCCCTTTAACATCGGTTGGTGATGAGTGGGAAGATGGAAGGGTCCATTCGAGCCCAAGTCTTTCGAAGTTCATCCCACCAACTCACAATGTGTGCCATTGCCTATGATAGGCTTTGAGTATGTTAACGGTTTGCTACCAATCCACAAAGGTCCACTTAGGCCCTCGATTGGAATCATGACCCACCTAGTTGTGTGTGACCGACTTATCTATCCTTTTAGCTCTAGGGAGCCTACCCACACTTAGAGAGATCCTTAACCCTATCCAAATAAGGTACCTTTTTATATCTCTCGTTTGTTTAACCATATATCTTGTGATCACCTAATTTTAGAGGACAGATAAAAGATGTAAAAAATGGAAGGATGACCCTAAAGTTATGGCATACCCTAAGACAATTGGGATAAAAGAAAAGAAGTTTTCACATGTAAAAGGCTTACACCTAAGTCCAAAGGTATATCTTAACTTGAAAGGTTCATAAGACCATAGCCTAATTGCTATGATAAGCCTAAATTAAAAAGCCCTTTGGAAAAAAGGACTGTAGGCCTAAGATGACAAGTATGCAATGGACTTTGCATTCAACATCCTACAGAGTCAATATGAATTTCCCTAATCGTGGGCCTCTTTCTTGTATGCCTAGGCCCAAAATGGTAAGAACTTCATGGACCTTGAGAGGAAGGCTACAATATATTCTAGCTAAAGGGCTACTTCAAAAAAATGAACGAGAATAATGAAATGAAAGAGAAGAGTCCAAAGGTGATGAATACATTGTAAGCCCATGTTTGAGACAAAGCCCATGAGAGTAAGATGGGAGCTTCATTGTAAATGGCCCAAAGCCCATTGAAACAAGGGGCAAGGTTTATGAGAGGAAAGGGAGTGATTTTGTAATTGGGTTTTCATTAAAATGGACTTAAAGACTTTCTAAGAACATCTAAAAATATAAAAGGAACCTTTTAATGGGACATGGACTTAATGGAAATGGGACATTTTTCCAGGCATCATTGCACCACCAAGGTTAAGGAAACAAGTCCTTGCTCCAATTTGGGTTAGAGAAAAGAACGGAAGGCATTTGGGCAAGATTGAGGATACACTTCAAGAGGAAGTATTTCAAGAAGGTGAATCATCTCAAGTAACCATGGCCGCAACTAGCCTTTTGTAAGGCCCAAGGGATGGATGATTGCCTTTATAACATGGGGGGTATAAGCTCCAAAACTCCCATTGCACTACCTCCAAAGTTTAAAATTTCTAGTTCAGAAAAGTTTGATGGAACTAGAGATCCAAAACAACATGTTAGGAGGTACCTAAGCATTGCTGAAATGAAAGGGTTGGATGAGAAACAAACTTTGCATGCATTTCCTCTCTCACTCACGGAGGGTGCATCAAGGTGGTACTATAGCTTGGATCCTAGCAAGACTAAGGTATGGAATGAGCTAGTGGAGTTTTTTGTGGATCAATTCATCTTCAATACTATGATTGATGTGGCTTTAAGAGATTTGGAGACCACTAAGCAAGGAGTATGGGAAACATTATGTGAATACATGACAAGGTGGAAGGGGAAGGCATCTAGGATGGTTAATAGGCCAAATGAGAAAAATCAAATCAACATGATCATCATGAATTTGCTTCAACATCTAATAGTAGGCTCTTGTCATCACCTATTAGATTTTTGGGGAGTTGTGTGATTGTGGAACTAGGATAGAGGATGCCATTAACAATGGACAATTGGAGAAGGGTGAGAGCAAACCTCTAATCAAGAAGGCATATGGAGGAGGAGCAACTTCCTCTAAAGCACCCAATCTTGGGAATGTAAATGCCATCATACCTCAACAAACCTTAGCCTACCCAAGCTTCACAGAGAAAGCCCACCAAGAATGTGGTGGTTGTATGGGGGATACTCCCAAAGGAAGGACTGAGCTAAGGAAAAGAGTCATAGAGGACAATGTGGCCGACATTACTAGGAGTGGAAAGCACTACAAACCATCCTTTTTAGAAAAGGATCATCCTGGTAGGGATATAGAAGAAGGGTCTAAGCCTACAAAGCCTAAAGGGGAAGAAGATTGAGTTTTGACTTAATTGAAGAAAACTCAAGCTCATGTATTGGTATGGGGCTTGTTTATGGCTTCTCATAAGCATTTATTGGATGTTTTGAATGGGAAGGAGGTGCCCATAGAAACTACACCACAATATCTTTCATGGGAGTTGAGGCCCTATCTCATCCCTTTCTTGCTAATCACACAAGACCTTTGTAAATTACCATTGAATGCGTAGGCATTGAGGTTCCCATGGTATTGATTGATAATGGATTCGCATTAAATGTATGCCCTTTTAGGACTGCTCTTACCATTGGCCTAGATGTGGAAATAGTTATACCCTCTCCTTTGATCGTTAGGGCATATGACAATACTTTAAGAAAGGTTATGGGGACTTTCAAAGCTCCTTGCAAGATTGGTCCAATGGAGACAATTATGGAATTCCATGTCATGGATATCATTCCCAACTACAACCTTCTCTTAGGAAGGGAATGACTTCATCCTATTAGGGCTATTCCCTCTTCCCTACACCAAAAGATGAAGATCCCATGGAAGGGAGGGATTGTCATAGTGCTTGGTGATGGTGAAATCCTAGAATCGGTTTGTGGACTTGAGGAAGGAGGAAGTGAGCTCCAAATGAGTGGCTTCGAGTCTGTGAACATGGCTGAATATGGATTGAAGGATGAAAAGTATAGTATGGATGTGCTCCCATATTGTAGCCATGAGGTGATTTCAATGATGAAGAACATAGGGTATATGCTTGGTATAGTTCTTGGAAAAGATGGAAAAGGAGTTTCTAAATTCTCCAATTTCAAAACTTAACTGACCAAGGAAGGTTTAGGATTCTTTGAAGGCTACGTTGGAATCAGGAAGAACCTTGGTACCCTCAACGGAAACTTTGTGAAAGAAGGGGGAGAGTTCCCTTTTTGTGGCTTTCCCGAACTTTGGGTAGGTAAGAATGGAAACGTGTATCTTGGTTAGGAGATATTCTTCAACAAGAAACTTACTTTCAAGGACTAGCTTACTGTGGTGATCAAGGAAGTTCAGGAGGAAGTCGACTGCGTAAACTACATGGATGCTGAAGCAATGAAGACTATGCTGAAGATGGAGGGGGACGTGTTCGCCATCACCAATGAGGAACCAAATAATCCTTCTATCTTTATCGTACCTGCCATGGGACATATTAATAATTGGGCTGGGGTTGGATTTTCTAAAAATATGGCAAAGAAATTTTGTAATGCAAGTCCCAATGTACTTTTCAACATTTTAATAAGATGAATTTTGATTTGGCTTATTTTGATGTGTCCCATAATATTGAAATTCTATACTTAAATGATTCTAATGAATTTGAAAATGAAATTAATAAACAATTGGAAATGAAAATTGAACCTATGGAACCAAATTTTGAAACTCTTAATTTGAGCAATGATGAGAATTTGCGCTTAATTAAAATTGACTTAACCCTAAATAAAAAATAAAGAGAAGATCTCAAAGAATTGCTCACAGGATTTCAAGAAGTGTTTGCATGGTCCTATAAAGATATACCCGATATTGATCCCGATAGCCCAACACCACATTGATACTCATGCTTACATGGTACCCGTCAAGCAAAAGTTGAGATGTATGAGAACCAAATGGCTTTTAAAGATCAAAGAAGAGGTTACCAAGCAATTGAAAGTAGGGTTCATCAAACTCGTACACCAAGCCGAATGGATAGCTAATGTTGTGCTCGTACCCAGGAAAGAGGGGAAGGTAAGAATGTACATGAATTTTAGGGATTTGAACAAAGCTTACCCTAGGAATGACTTGCCTCTTCTACACATAGATGTTTTAGTGGATAACACAGCTGGTAGTGCCTCGATGTCTTTCTTGGATGGTTTTTTGGGATATAAGCAAATCAAGATGGCTCCTAAGGATATAACCAAGACTATCTTTACCACGGAATGAGGAATTTATTACTACACGGTAATGCCATTTGGGCTCAAGAATACGGGTGTAACTTATCAAAGAATAGCCACAACCTTGTTACATGATATGGTGCACAAAGAGGGAAACATATATGTTTATGATATGATTGTGAAATCCAAGGAGAGAGAGGGTCATGCCATTAACTTAAGAAAGTTCTTCAAGAGGATCAGAGAGTATAGGCTGAGATTGAACTCGTAGAAACACACTTTTGGGGAAGTTGTTGGGCTTTTTGGTAAGTGATAGAGGAATAGAAGTTGACCCATCAAAGATCAAAGCCATATTAGAGATGCCTCCACCTAAAAGCGAGAAAGAGATGAGGGGATTTTTGGGGCAATTACAATACATCAGCCTATTCATTGCCAAACTCACTTTCACCTGTGAGCTCATCTTTATGCTCCTAAGAAAGAATGAACCCCATGAATAAAATGATGAATGTCAGAAAGCTTTTAAGCTCATCAAGGGATATCTCCTCCATCCACCTATCTTGATACCCCCGAAGCACGGAAAGCCATTACTCTTATATCTCTTTATAGAAGATGTGGTTGGAAGTATGCTTGCATTAGAAGATGATGATAGGAATGAGTGAGCTGTGTGCTGTTTGAGAAAAAGGTTCCATGTTTACAAAACTAAACACACAACCATAGAAAAATCATGCTTTGCTCTTGTATAGGCCATACAGAAATTAAAGGCACATTATCCTACCTTTCTAGATATGGGTAATAGCCCGAATTGATCCATTGAAGTACTTGTTTGAGAATCCCACTTTGAGTGGAAGACTAATAAGATGGTTGATCCTACTAGTGGAATTCGATTTAAAGTATGTGGCAAGAATAATTATCAAAGGGAGCATTATGTCAGATTTTTGTGCTGAGAACCCTTTGGAAGGAGAGGATGGTAGAGAAGAATTTTCGGATGAGGACATTTTGGACATTGAGCTAGGGGCATGGAAGATGTATTTTGATGGAGCCGTGAACTAATATAAAATGGGATAGGAGTATTATTGATCACTCCCGAAGGATCTCACATACCTTTGGCAGTTAAGTTAAACTTCGAGGCAACCTATAACATGGCAGAGTATGAGGCTTGCATCATTGGAATGGAGGCTCTCCGTGAATTGGGGTGAAAGAAGCCGAGGTCTTTGGAGATGTGACTTTGGTTATAGCTTAAGCACAAAGGTTTTGGAAAGTGAAGGAAGAGCACTTAAAGCCTTCTTAGCAACATTTAGAAGACTTGACCAAAACCTTTGACAAGATTGAATACATGGTCATCCCTAGAGCTCAAAATCAGTTTGCAGGTGCCTTGGCTACTTTAGCTTCCATGGTTGAAATACCTGAAGGAGTATGGACACGATCCTTAGAGATTGAACAAAGTTATGGGTTGGTACGCAAAGAGAAGGTTGAAGCTTCAGTCTTGGTTATAGAAGAGGATGGGGTTTCTTGGTATTATGACATCATGAAAATTTTGAAATTGTGGGTATATCTGGATGGTGTTGACACGAGAGAGTATCGTTCGATTAGGATGGCGGCAATGCAATACATCTTATGCAGAGGTCAGTTCTATAGGAGATCCGATGACGATATACATCTTCACTGCCTAAAGAAGGAAGAAGTCGAGAACGTCATGGAAGAAATCCATTAAGGGATTTGTGGTCTTCATATGAATGGGAGAATGTTAGCGAAGATGATCTTAAGGATCCCTATTGGAACATGATGGAGACCGATTGTGTAGACTTTGTGAAAAGTTGCCATGATTGCCAAACACATGCGAATTTGAATCAAGTGCCACCTAGTAAGCTATACAGCATTACCTCTCCATGACCTTTCTCAATCTGGGGCATAGATGTGATTCGAAGAATAGCCTTTAAGGCCTCGAATGGACACAAATACATTCTTGTGGCAATTGATTACTTCACCAAGTGGGTAGAAGCGGCCTCCTACTTCGTACTAAAAGCCAAGCATATGGCCATAACATCATTTGTCGATATGGGGTACCCTAAGAGATTATCTTTGATAATGGTTCCCACTTTGAGGGAGAAGTTAGAAAGATCATGGAACTATACAATATTGAGCACCACAAGTTTTCGCCAAATCAACCATAGACCAATGGGGCCGTAAAAGCAGCCAATAAGAATGTCAAGAACATCCTAGTCAAGATGGTAGTGACATACAAGGATTGGGCCGAGAAGCTCCCATTTGCCTTATGGGGTTACAGAACTTTTATCCGTGCATCGATTGGGCAACCCCTTACTCTTTGGTCTATGGTAGGGAAGCGATACTTCCCATTGAGGTGGAGATACAATCTTTAAGAGTGCTAGTGGAAACTAAGGTTCTAAAGGAAGATGGGATGAAACAAAGCTATGGGCAATTGTATTTGATAGATGAGAAGAGAGCCAGGGCACAATACCGTGCACATGGATACCAAAAAAGGATTGCTAGGGAATTTAACAAAAAGGTGAAACCTAGAAACCTTAAAGAAGGGGACTTGGTCCTAATTGTACTTAGAGATGAAACTTTTGATCTGAGAGGAAAGATGAAGCCAAGATGGTTTGGGCCTTTTATTATCAAGAAAATCATGTTAGAAGGTGCTACAAGAATTATAGATTTGGTTGGGGAAGAGATGCTTCGCCTAATTAACATGGTTAGACTCTAAAGATATAACATTTGAAAGAAAAGAAAAAATCCTACTAGGTTGAAGACCCGAAAGGGCGGCCTAGGCAAAAATTAAGGCAAAAGAACTTCTTTAGATTGAAAACCCGAAAAGGTGGTCTAGGCAAAAGATAGGTGAAAAGACCATGGGCATGGTGAAAATTTCTCAAAAGGACATCGTGGGAAAAAATTACATGGCATGGAAAAAGAAACAAAAAGAAAGAAATAGAAAGAAAAAAATGATGACAATAAGCAAAGATAATAAATGGATGATTCTCTCATTGCTCAAATTAAAAGATGATAAACTATTTCCATAAGGGATTTGGAACATTCCAATTCATAAGAAAAGATATGAGAATTATAAAGTGTAGAAAAGTAAAATTTGGGGCATATCAAGGTGGCCGATCAGTCTTTCTTTCTTGTGATTTGACTTTTCTAAGCTTTCTCAGCTATGTGAACCCACTTCGTGACAACCTCTAAGTCATTTGTTATACCCTGAAGTTGGATGAAATAATTGGAGCCTCTCATATGGCCATATTTGGAAAAGGAAAGAGAGAAGGAGAGAAAGCGTGAGTGTAAGGAAAAGAAAGAGATAAAAAAAAAAATGATAAGTTCAAAGATGATATAAGGAGCCTCGATGGGTAGAAAACCGAATGGAAATCCATACAAAAGTTAGAGGAATCCCACTAGATCGAGGACCTAGGCAAAAATGAGGGATTGAGGAAGATGTTCTTCCACTTTGACTTGATGGTATAGGTAAGATACAAGAGAGGCCAGAAGGAGTGATTGCCTTTTTGAAACTGTGGCCAAGTTTCTTGATCCATGCCAAGACCTCGAAAAGAGAAAATTTTCATCGTGGGAAAGCTTGGGGAGGTGTTCTTTGAGTTTAAAATGTGTTTGGTGAAGGTTTGGAGGCCCCAACGCTTATTTTAGACTTGAAAAATGGCAATTAGGGTTTTTAGCCCTCGGCACATGCACACAGAGTCAAGATTGCGCCCGCATGGTCAAGACCTACGTACGGAGGTCCATGTCTGTACACGCAAGAAGGAAGGCAGAGACATATCTTTTTCTTGTTTCGAGTGTGTTGCCTCCCCAAAAGCTTCTCCTGTGAGTCTTACAGCCTAAAAAACTACTCAAGGCACAATTCAAGCTCAGAATTTCTAAATATCAAAGATCAAGAATAACAAAGTTGCACAAAGTTTCCACAAGTTTGTAATTTATGTACATATCCCAAAGAAAAGTGTAAATGTGAAAGATGTTCTTAAATACAACCCAATGTCTCAAATCAAATCCAAAGTGCAGGAATGTATGCTAAAGAGAAAAAAATAATAAAAGCAACAAAAAAGAAATATGCTATGCTATGCTGTTTGTGTCTGTGTTTGTCTATCTGTCTGCAGGAATACCAAAAACACCTTTTCCTCAGCTGATGGCTTGGAGTTGACTCTGAACCTCCATCGCCATCACCACCACCACCACCACCATTATCATCATCATCATCATCACCACCATCGTACAGTTGCCTGGAATACTTGGTCACCTCTAGCTTGAGGTTCCTTGCAAGCTAAACGAGCTCCTCGTGCTCCTACAAAGTAGGCTGAATTGAAAGAGGACAGTGTTTGGACAAGGGTTGAGAGATGCAAGAAAAGTGAATGAAGAATGAAAGAGAACTCATTACCCGTGTACCCTTAGGAAAGGGGTAACTCGTAACATCTATATTGCTGCCAACAAGACGCTCCCGAGCAAAGCTGTCAGCGCCATAAGCATAGACCGAACAGGGAAGCCAAGTAAGGTTGATAGGAGCACCATCAGCAGGGCCCACCTGACATAAGTGTTCCATTTGAATATCACCAATGTACAAGAATGCAAATGGTGAATGGTTGAAAGAGGATAAGAGAAGCAAGAACACATACCACTGCAGTAAGGGAAGGCATGAGGCGAGTGTTGATACCGTATTTTGTTTGCCCTCGATTTTCGTGCCAGACCCTGAAAAATCTAGAAATATCATTTTCTCTCCATGGAGCTGCGAAAACATCCAGAATAGCGTGACGCGACCCGTTCGGGCACTTAAGCACCCGAAGTGCCTTTTTCAGCTAAAATGACCAAAATGCCCCTAGTAAGCCCTAGGTTTGACCAAAGGTCAAACAAGGTCTAAAATTTCACAAAACAATGTTTTTCACAATTTTACACCAAACCCGAGTTGCTCGGAGATTTTAAACAACTTTGACCAAGTTTGACCCGAAGTCAATCTAGGGTGGGCCCAAAAACCCTAATTTTGATCTGGCTGTCAGAACGTGTTGGAACTAATGCCATTGTGAAGATTATCAAAATTTCATTCCAACAACTATTCATGGGTCAAAATCGGAGTAAGAACGGCCGAGATATCACGAAAACTGGGATGACGCATCGATCGATGCACCGTAAACTTTCGAGAGTCATAACATTCGATCCGACCATTGGATTTTCAAGATCCATACCTTTTCAGAAACAGGAAGTCAAGATATTTCCAGAGGTGTTAGGATCCATTCATTTTGGTGCCTCTCGAAAAACACGCCCAGGGCTATAAATAGCCCTAACACCCCACAAACGAGGAGGACACACTTCTTTCTGAAATTCACCTTCTGCACAGCCTCTCTACTAGTTTTATCTCTCTTCCAAACACCAAAAAACACACATCAAAGATTCTTGATTCTTCTCTCTTCACTAAAAACACAAGGTATTGTTCTTATACCCAATCTTCCTTTCCTTGGTTCTACACTTTGGATTTGAGGTTTAGGGGTATGGATGTAGCTTTTCTAGCCATCATCCACAACCTTAACTTTCTAAACCCTTTTCTAGCTTTTATTTTGCTTTTATGCCTTAATAACACGATTTATTGCTTTTCTAGCATGTTTCTTGCTTTGTTTGTTTCTCTAGCTTAAATCTCCATGCTTTTATGTCTTATGCCATGTTTCTTACTAAGATCTACATTTTTACATGCTTATATGTTTAGATCTATATGCTTAGGGTTTTATGCCATGTTTTCCCATGTTTATGTGCTTTACCATGTTTTGTGCTTAGATCTGTATCCGTACATGTCTATATGCTTGGATCCATGTTCTACCATGTCTTTGCACTAAATTTCTATATGTTTATGTGCATGTTTCTATGCCAATATGTCTAGATCTATGTTCTCACATGCTTATGTGCTTGGATCTACGTTCTCTGCATGCTTTATTCTATGTTCCATGTGCTTGTGCGCTCCATGCCATGTTTGTGTGCCTAGACCTAGGCTATGTTTGTTATGCCATGTGTTATTGTAGCCTTTTTGTCGCTTATCTTTCTTTCTTGAGTTTTAGCCTGTTGGTCTAGACCTGATCTAGATTTATGGTCTTTGTCATTGTCCATACACCTTTGCCCATATCAAAGGGTTTGGATCACCCCTATTTGCATGTCTATGTTTGCTTGCTTTCATGCTTCACAACCATCTTAGCCTCTCTTGTTCTAGGCTTTGCCATGTTTGACACCCTTTGCGGGTTTGTAGTTGTGTGGTTTCATCCGATGCCCATGAGGCCTTGTCTGGATTTAACCATTTGGAATGCATTGCCACAATTTTGGTTGCTTCGTGCATACCTTTCCCTTTTTCCGCTCCATGCGATGATGTGCTTACCATGCTTGTTTGTGCCATTCGTTGGCTTTCTTTGCATCTTTACACGCTTGCTTACATGCTCATGCATGAGTCTTGCTTGCTAGTGTTTCGTCCATGCTTCAACACAATGAAGCTATGGACATTTGATCCAAACCTACATTTGTCCCTTGCGGACACCACCTTTTGTTTGCTTTCTTGCTTGTTTGCCTTTTGCTCGTTTGCTTGCTTCTCTAATATGCTTGCCATGTTTATCATACTTATCAACTTTATGCTTCTTTCATATACTTTTTGCATCTCTTTTGCCATTGCTTGTTTGTTGGTTTCTTGTCTTTGCCTTTGTATATACACACACGGAGCAAGGACGCATGGAACTAGGGCACGGTCTCCTAGGTGCAAGGAAAAAAGGCGAGAATGCGAGCATGTAGATATGGGTCAAGCAACTAGGTTTAGTAAATATAGGAGTTTAGCCTTTCCCTTCTGATTATGTACTCTTTTAAACCCCTTCCTTCCTCTTCCCCTTATCTCTTAGATGATTTGTATTAGGTATATCATGCCATGTACCATTCGTCTTCATCTCTAGAGTATGGCGACCCCTGTTTATTTTCTTGCACCTATATTTTGGGCCTTGTTCTAGGGATGTAGGCATTTACTTTCACGCTTTGTGTGCTTTCATTGTGCATGATGTATGTATATATATATATATATATATATATATACTTGCTCGTCCCCTTTGGTGTGATTGTCACAGTCAGTGTCACTTAAGGCAAGCGATGCCTAATTTTAGCCGTGAAAGTATGGAGACTTGTCGCTAGATTTTCGTCGTAGAAATCTGGCACTTTGCTCGATTGCCTTAGAAAAGCATAGATTGGGACCACACCCATTCAAAGCCAAACCTCAAAGCTCCCATGCATGTAAAGTCTCGAAAGCCAGTGCCGAAGTCATGTTTTTACTGCCAATTTCCAAAAATTAAGGTTTTATTAAAACATAGTACTATCCTTGGATAGGCATTGTGGGTGCCTAACACTCTCCCCACACGTAGCCAAACTTCCGAACTTAAGAATCAAGATTTTTTGCCATCCACATTAGATTAAGGAAAATGCCCTTTTTCTTAGCCTAGGATTGGTAATAAAATCAACTAGAAATAGGTGACCAATCACACCTTAGAAAAACCCAATGATTGGTGGTGACTCCACTCACCTTTGGTAATCACCTAAAATTTGGCCCAGGTTCTTGCTATAACGCTAAAGGTAGACCTACCTCCTTCACACAGGGGGAGAGAGAGAGAGCACCCGAAGCTTTGCGCAAAGCACGTACATACACCACATCACACATCGAGAGGGGCCCTCTAAGGGGGCCTCGCGCGCGTGGGAGCTGTCCCCACTACGAGTGGTCGAATGAAGGCACATCGGCGGCGGTCTTTCCTCTTAGCTTGTCGAGGTTGGGTGTCAACAGATTGGCGACTCCTCTGGGGATCGATGAGAGTTTAGCCTTTAGAGCTTTGGATAAAACCATAATCTTTGGACATTGGCTTTCAAAAACACAGAAATTGGCATTAGTCTCCAGGGCTTTCCTTTTGAAAAAGACTTCTACTATATCTTAGTAGAATTTTTTCAAAGAGAAAATATTTTTCCAAAAAACCTTTTCCAAAAGGGAGGCTTTGAGGTATTTTCAACATGGGGCTTTACTGCTTTCCTCACATGCTTTTACAGCTTTCCTTCACATGTAAACATAGGGTAGCAAATTTAATTTCTACTACACCTTTATCTGCTTTCCATTTATATATATATATATATATATCTCTGATGTGCTTTGAAAAAGTCTTTCCCCTTCATTAAGGACTGCATGACATATGCCCCTTTTTAAGCCAAACCTAGGCTTCGCAATACTAGCGTAGTTACATCTCTTTGGGGATTTCATCACCCCATCTGCAGATGTCCAGACACACACATCGGCAGTGTTACCCGTAGTTAGATTTAGGGTTGATGTTGTAGGCACTTTTGGGTCCATGGGTGGACAGGAGTTGCTGAAAAGGCCCTTTTGATCCTTCCTACCCATAACTTCCATGAAGCGAGGGGTATGGCGATTGAGTATCCTAGGACAGGAACAACCTACCAGTTAAGCCTTTGCATACAGTTGGCCTAGTTATGTCAAACCTGTGAGGACTAGATCAAGCCTAGAGCCCATCAGGACTAGGTGAAACCTAAAGAGTGAACATCCAAGCCTAAGAAAGGATACCCTCAAAAGGCTAGAGGTTAGGGGAAAGTGTCTTATGACAAGTGCACCCTTTTTGCTTGTGCCAAAGAGATTGTGCTCTACGCCAGGTTCCTTCTATCCTGTTTACACAGCTTCCATGATCAAACCCTAGGAAAAGCAACCCCGTTGCTTGTACATGTTAGATCACACCCTATCTCTAAGGGTTTATAGCCCTACAAAGGCACTCATGCATACACAAATTGGTTCCGTCACCTAATTGTGCAAAGATAATATTTGTGGCAAGTGACTGAAGCTCCATTCAAGGGGGAGGTGCTGTTGGAAAACTGTCGAGAATCCCAAGACATCATAAGTCCAAGATTTCTCCTAAGGAATATTTAAAAAAGATTGCTAGGAGGCCAAGGGCTCCCCAAGAAATCCAAAGGTCCGAGAGATCTATGCTATCCAAATTATTAAGAGTTCCAAGTGTCCAAGAGCTTCTATGAGAAGTCCACATTGTCTTCTTTCTCGCAATTGCATTTCTTGTAAAAAGGCCCACTGTTGGAGCCGATGAGCCCAGTATTGTAAAAGCAAATTTTGTACAAGCGTGAAATCAAAAGAGGGTCCATCCTATATTGTTGAGCATGTCATGAAAGTTTCGGTTACTTGCCAATCTTGTGCATTAATCTCGCATCATAGTAGAAACTCACCATGATAAATACCCGAGCAAGGGTGCAAAGCCAAATTTTTCTGAAAATGGTAGGTGCATGTTAAATTGCAAGAGCATAAACTAATTTGATTTTGGTGTTGTGTTTCCACTTTGTTGAACGCACCCCATTTCTTTCACTTCCCACTTTCCAAGGATCAAAAGATTACTAAAAAGAAACAAGCTAAGCTACCGCCACGCTGTGATCCCATTGTCACTAGGTCTCGTGCAAGAGAGATGTCTACTAATGGTACTTCTCCCCATGAGGATAATGCTCAGGAAATTGCTCTTCTGAAAGAGCAAATGGCAGAAATGATGCGTATGATGCAACAACTGGTTGTAGGAGGAGGACTAAACTCTTTCAGACATAGTCAAGGGGTCACCAAATCGAGAATGAAAATTAACCTCTGCCAGTATAGGATCAAGGCCACAATGTACTACCCCAGGGCAATAACCAAGAAACAAATCCTTCTAAGGACAAGAACCCCGAATCTAGATATATCCAAGTCAAGAGCCAAGTGGGAACTCTAGTCGAGAAGCTTCGTATCTTAGAGGGCTCCAGCGTCCATGGAAGCATTAATCTAGACAATCTGACTGACTTCCCTTAGGTCATTATGCCCCCCAAGTTCAAGGAACTAAAGTTCGTCAAGTTACTAGAGACCCCTGCATGCACTTGTGCATGTTCTGTTGGAAGATGGCTCCCTATAGGGATAATCAACCTCTGCTTTGCTAGATTTTCCCTGATAGTTTGACCAACCTCACGGCCACATGGTATGCGAGATTGGAAAAGACCTCTAGTTGGACAGAAATGACCAACTTTTTCCTGAAATATTATAGGTTCAACACCGAGATATCCCTTGACCGCATAGTTCTTTAGAGGACAGAAAAGAAGAGCGAGGAATCCTTTCGTGAGTATGCCCAGAGGTGGCGTGAGCTAGCCACACAAGTGCAACCCCCCCATGATGGAGAATGAGATGATCAAGTGGTTCATTGATAACCTCGAGCTTCTTTAGTATGAGGAGATGATCAGAACCCAAGTCACTCACTTTGCTAGCCTCATCCTAATTGGGGAGCACATTGATGAGGGTATTAGGAGCAAAAAGATCATGGACGCTGAGTCTTTGAGTTCCATGGTTAAACAACAAATCAAGAGAATGATCGGCCGCAAGACTAAGGAAGTCGATGTTCATATGGTTGATAATGCATCAGAAAGGCCTAGGGGTGTTACTTCTACCTATGCTACCCCAGATACTAGACCCTATCAGCAACAGAATCAGTTCGCTCAAGCACCTAACCGAGCCTTTAATCAGAGAGGGAGGCTGGACCAATCTCGTCCTTTTAGGAGGGAAAACCGGAAGTACACTCTGTTACCCATGCCCATGGCAGAACTCTATGCTTACCTACTGGAAAGGAAGCTGGTGACACCAATATTTTAGAGGCCCAGAGAAGGTCCTCTTCCACTAGGATTTGATTCATCCAAGAAATGCAAACAACATTTTGAGGCCGAGGGGCATACCCTGGAAGAATGTCATCAGCTGAGAGATCGTGTTCAAGACCTCATTGATAACAAGTTGATACAATTCGATAATGCAGTCTCTCCATCAAGAAAGGAATGTGAATGCCATCATTACCATGGAAGAGAGGACTCCGAATTTCTCCTCGTCGTCATTCCCATGGAAGGCTAAGCTTCAAGCCTTGGTCCAAGAGAGCCACCTTGACCTTAGAGGCATGGGGACCCTAGGATTTGATTGGGAAATTTGCTCATTCTGTGATAGTGAAGACAATCATGCCCTGTTTGATTGTAAAGTGCTTCAAACACAAGTGCAGAGTTTAGCTGAGTGTGGTATCATTTGGATTAAAAGAGAAATTGTATGAAGAGGTGATTGTAGGGCCGGCAGCCTATGTCCTCTACCTATCCAGTCGGCAACTAGTTGCACTGCTATATCAGTTAGGTCAAGGAAAGATTAGGATGAATATTTATTGAAACACCTTGGCCATGTTGCTCCAGCACCGTCCTCTTCAGTAGTCATTAAGAAAATCATAGAATCGCTTGCAGATTCAGGGTCATTAGATTCAGGGAAAGGGCAAACCCTTTATGCTATTGGAGGATTCGATCCTCTAGTTCTTGCATTGCCTACAGCCATAGGGCCAGCTTCACCATCAGTTCAGGAGGGAATTGCTATTGTTCCCGCTATCCGAGGTTTTGATCCTCTTATTTTGCCAAAGCCTACGTCAGGAATCTCTGGGGTATCTGGCTCAAAGGCCTTTGAAGCCATTCTGCTAAGTTCGGTGGTCATTAATCCGAAGATGTTCTCTATAGTGCTCAATTTGCAGACTTAGAAGGGTGTTATCATTTGCATGTCGAAGCCGTTCCCTTATGAAGATAGTCATTGTGTCCCCTAAAAATACGATGTGTCCTTGATCTCCACTCAAACCAAAAAAGAGGAAATCTATTTCAATATCTCTTCAGGTCTATCTAGGCTTACTAGGAGCGGTCGTTGCTATACTCCCAAGGGGCTATAAAAGAGAAGGAAAGTGATTGGTAAGGGTACTATCGAACCTCTGAAGAGCAGGGTCACGACCGAAGAAGCCAAAGAATTCTTGAAAGTTATCATAAACTCAAGTACAATGTGATTCAATAGCTAAACAAGTCCCCGGCTCAGATTTCCATCTTGGAGTTATTGCTATCCTCTGAGGTTCACCGCAAGGCTTTCTTGAAGGTCTTGAAAGAGACACGTGTACCTATAAGTGCTACAGAACAGAATCCGCCTTTGAGGGTATGGTTTCAACAGTGTTGGCCACCAACCAGATTTCTTTTATGGATGATGAACTACCATCGGAAGGTAGAGACCACACTTTGCCTATGCACATTATAGCAAACTGTGAGGATATGATTGTCGTTAGAGTACTAATTGACAATGGGTCGACCTTGAATGTTTTCCCGATGTCCACTTTGGAGTATTTGGATGTGGATACCTCTCTTATCTACCCTATCACCATGATCATTAGAGCTTTTGATGGCACTCTTTAGGAGGTGCAAGGTGAGATCAAGTTAGCCATTGGAGTTGGCCCCATGTCTTTCATGGTTAACTTCCAAGTCATCAAGGTGGATTCCCCTTAAAATATGCTCCTCGAGAGGCCTTGGCTATATGCCATAGGTGCAGTTGCTTCTACCCTCCATCAAAGACTCAAGTTCCCATCCAAGGATTTGTTGGTCACTATTATGGCTAAAGAACCCCTGACTTTCTTCAAAGAGACTTTTTTTCCTTACATTATTGCTAATGCCTTTCGGGAGGCAACTTTTCACAATTTCGAGCTAGTCTCCATGATTTCCAGAGCTTTGGAACTCAAGTTAGCATGGCCCTCTGCTACTTTAATGGCCGCCAAGGAGATGCTCAAGTTTGGCTATCAGTTAGGCCATGGCCTCAGTGTAGGACATGGGAAGGCTTCTTTGGTTGAACTCCTGGACAATAAAGGAGGTTTCGGTCTAGGTTACGACCCCTCCGATGAAGAACTCTTTTAGGCTTCTAGAGGGAAGAAAAGGAAGTGCATGGGCCAAGGGATGTCTATTCCCCACATAAGGATCACTTTTCCAGCTACGGCCGAGGTCATCAGATCAGAAGCAGCACAGGAATCATGCGAGGAAGAGTCAGATCTGGCGTGTCTTCTCCACCTTTCCCTAGAAGAATTCTTAGTGAATGCCATCATATCACCAAGGGATGATCTGACTTCTACTATTAGGCCCTATGTGCCAGGCGAGATAGTAGGCCATTGGACCGCCGAGCCCTACTTTGTGGTTGCACCAACTGAGTAAGGAGTATTCCATTATTATGCGATTGGGTCTTCTAATTATCCAAGAGAGTTGGAATAGCATATCTAGTTTGTTTTGCATATTTATTCCCTATTTCCTATTTCCTGCATTCCTTGTTCACATTTTCCAGTTTATTTTCCAAGAAAAAATGTTTCCTTTTATCATTATTAGGCATGAACTTTGTTATCCCCCTATTTGTAATTCACTAATGAAATTATCCAGCATATTATTTAGAAAATCTTTACATTTATCTCTTTACTTGCTTTCTTATGAATATGTGTGTGCAAATTGTCTTATGTTTCCTTGTGTATGTTCCGTTCTATAGGATCTATTCTAATTCCCAAGCGAGAATGAAAAACCTGTAAAAAATGGGGTAAAATTTCCTAGAGACATGAAGCCCAAGCTTATAGCACAACTCAAAGAATCCAGAGAGATCTTTGCTTGGTCCTACCAAGATATGCCAAGGTTAGATACTAAGATTGTCATGCACAGAATTCCAGTTAAACCTGAATGCCCTCCAGTATGGCAGGCCCTTCGAAGAATGAAATTTGAGATCATTTTGAAGATCAAAGAAGAAGTAGAAAAGCAGTTGAAAGCCGGTTTCCTTACCGCAATAGCCTACTCAGATTAGTTTGCCAACATTGTTCCTGTGCCTATGAAAGATGGGAAAGTACACATGTGTGTCGATTACAAGGATTTGAATCGGGCTAGCCCCAAGGATAATTTCCCGTTGCCACACATCAATACCCTTGTCGATATACCGCCACCAACAGGTTCTACTCCTTCATGGGCAGTTTCTTGGGTTACAATTAGATCAAGTTGGCCAAGGAGGACAAAGCCAAGACAGCATTTACCACTCGTTGGGGGAACTTATGCATATGATGTCATGCCATTCGGCTTGAAGAACGCCGGTGTTGCCTATCAGCGAGCCATGGTAACCTTATTCCATGATATGATGCATAAAGAGATTGAAGTCTATGTAGATGACATGATTGCCAAATCTCACACTGCTAGGGACCATTTGGTGGATTTAAGAAAGCCGTTCAAGCACCTTATCAAGTACAAATTGAGACTAAACCCTAACAAGTGCGTCTTCAGAGCTAGTTCAGGGAAACTACTTGGCTTTATAGTCAGCTAAAGAGGGATCAAAGTGGACCTAGCAAAAGTCCAAGTCATCTGGGATATGCCAACACCACAAACCGAGAAATAGACTCGCAACTTCTTAGGCAAGGCCAATTACATAGCTCGCTTCATAGTGCAATTGACCGCCACATGTGTTTCGTTGTTCAAGCTCTTGAAGAAAGACACCAAGATAGAATGGACAGATGAGTGCCAAGCGGCCTTTGATAAGATCAAGTAGTATTTGTTGAACCCTCCTGTTCTGGTTCCCCCAACACTGGGATATCTGTTGATCATCTACCTAGAGGTACAAGAAACCTCCATGGGCTACATGTTAGGCTAGCTAACTAAGCCCGATAAAAAAGAAAAGGGCGATTTACTACTTAAGCAAGAAGTTCACCAGTTGTGAGATCAACTACATTGCCATTGAAAAGACGTGTTACACCCTAGCATGGGTATCACACAAGTTGTGGCAATATATGCTCTACTTCACCACGAGGCTTATTTCTCGCATGGATCCCATTAAATACAATTTTTAAAAGCCAGCTCTAACAAGGAAGATCTCTTGTTGGAAAATGTTACTCTCTGAATTCGACATTGTGTTTATGACAAGAAAGGCCATCAAGGGCTAGGCCATAGCCGATTACTTAGCGGACTAGCTGCTAAACGGGCTAGAACTTTCAAAATCCCCTAATGAGGATGTCATGGCACTAGAGCCAGAGTCAGATAGTGTGGAATCATGGCGTTGGAAGCTTTAATTTGATGGAGCCGCCAATTCTACCCGAAATGGAGTGGGCGCAGTCTTAGCTTCACCTAAGGGCCAATAAATTTCTGTTTCAGTCAAGCTGAATTTCGATTGCACCAACAATGTTATAAAATACGAAGCGTGCATAGTTAGCCTACAAGTGGCCCTAGAATTTGGAGCCTATGACTTAAGCGTCTTTAGAGATTCCCTGTTGATCATCTCCTAAATCGAAGGAAAATGGCAAGCTCGAGACACTATGTTGATTCCGTATCAGAAATGCGTCAGCCGCTTGATTTTGAAGTTACGAAACATCACATTCACCTACTTGCCCCGAGCACACAACTAGTTTGCAGACACCCTGGCTACCCTGGCTAGCATGGTCAAGTTATCAGAAGGAGATGACTTGCGATAATTGTGCATAGAAGTCCGTGCTGTTCTAGCCTATTGCATGAACATCAAAGAATGCATGACTGTCGAAGTTGAAGCTGACAGAAAGCCAGGGTACCATGATATCAAGGCTTATATCAAGAATAGTGAATACCCGCCCAGCGCAACAGACAGTGAAAGGAAGTTCATCGGGCGCATGCTTGCCAATTTTTCGTGAGTGGAGAAGTCCTGTACAAAAGGAACCACAATTCCACCTTGCTTTGATGCATAGATGCCTCTGAGGCTAATCACCTAATAGAAGAGATCCACGAAGGCTTACTTGGAGCTCATGCTAATGGACCCCTATTGGACCGTAAGATTATGAGAGCCAATTATTACTGGCTCACCATGGAAAATGATTGCCTTAAACATGTGAGGACATGCCGCCGTTGCCAAGCCTATCAAGACAGGAAGAATGCTCCTCCTTAGCCTTTGCATTCTTTGGCAACGCCATGGCCCCTCTCAATCTTGGGTGTGGATGTCATCGGACCCATGATTCCGAATGCTTCAAATGGTCATGAGTACATCTTAGTGGCCATTGATTACTTCACAAAGTGGGTGGAAGCCACTTCGTACAAGAGTGTCACTTAAGTAGTGGTAGACCAATTCCTGAAACATAACATTATTTGTCACTACAGTGTGCCAGGAGAGCTCATTACAGATAATGGGATGAACCTAAATGGGAAAATGATCTAGCAACTATGCCAATAGTTCAAGATCAAGCACATAAATTCAATTCCCTATCGCTTTTAGACGAATGGTGCAGTAGAAGCCGCTAACAAGAACATAAAGAAGATCTTGGTGAAGATGACAAACATATACAAGGATTGGCACGAGTACCTGCTGTTTGCTCTATGCATATTGCACTTTTGTTTGTATTTCCATGAGTTCAACCCTGTATTCACTGGTATATGGCATGGAGGCCATCCTTCTTGCAGAGGTAGAGATTCTGTCTCTCAAGATTTTATCTTAGATAGAGCTATCAGAAGCTAAATAGGCTTGTTCCTGATATGAACAATTGAACATGATAGATGAGAAGTGCATGACTGTAATGTGCCATGGACAATTGTACCAACGCCGCGCTGAGCGAGCATTCAACAAGAAAGTTAGACTTAGGGTCTTTGAAGAAGGCGATCTAGTGTTGAAGAACCGCAACTAGGCCACGCCTGATTGTAGAGGAAAGTTTGCCCCAACTTACGAGGGCCCATATGTAGTAAAGAAGGCCTTTTCCAGAGGAGCCTTGATTCTAGCCGACATGGATGGGCATGACTTCAATATGCCCACCAATTTTGATGCCGTTATACGGTACTTTGCACGATAGAGCCCCTTAGTGCACCTCATTTGTACATTTTTGTGTAAATATATATATATATGCAAAAAGGTAGATTGAAAACCTAAAAGGGTGGTCTACGTAAAAGGAGAGCAAAAGAAAGAGTGTAAGAGAGCCTGCTGGATTGAAAACCCAAAAGGGCGGTCTAGGCAAAAATTAAGGCAATCAAAAAGTCAGTTGAACTAAGTGATGACTAATCCTTCCTCATGGAGGTACGTAGGCAGCCATCTTAGTTCGGTCACATCCAAAAAGAAAAATCAGTTAGTTGTACTTGCTTGAATTTCTGCTCAAGATCAGAAGATTAAAGGGCTCTGGCATCCAAGTTAAGATAGGAAGATGCCTCCGAGATTGCTCTCTACCTACAATACTGCCATGACCTAGTGGTTTGCTCAAGGTGTTCTGGCTTATGCTCATGGGAAATGGTACCTTAATGAGAAAAGGAAAAGATCCATCTAGAACAGGATGTATCCTTGGAAAAACAAGATATTGATATGCATGGATTTTATATTTATTACTTATTTGTATAATCTTGCATTTTCAAAGCATTTGCCTGTGTATTCATTAACATGCCTATATTGTGCCATCCTATTTCTTTCTTACATTCTGGTATTAAAACATGAAATCTCATCTCAAATATAACTTTCCTCAGTATCATCATGAACATCTCTCTACACCATCTCTTAGTTTCTAAGTATGCCTAAGAGACTAGACTATGCTTTAAGAACTTAAAACAAAAAGCCGAAGGCCTTACGCAATTGCCTAGCAATTTACGAAGGACCTTTCCATACATGGTCGAGTACTAACTGTTAGGATATGTGCCCTTAAATCTATTGTATGATGCTATGTATGATATTATGTATGACATTATGTGAGAAATGGTGTATGACTTAATATTGTGTTTAATAAAGTTGTTTTATTCAGATCTAAAGTAATGGTAACATGAATATTCGGACATTATCAAATAGTCCATGAGATGCATAGTATGTGATTTATGTGAAAAGTCACAGAAGATATAAATCACAAGTTCTTTGTAAACTCAGAATTTTGGTTCGTAGTCGGTGATGAAATTGGGCATTTCATTTGCGAAGACTATAACATATTGTCAGTTTGTTTAGACCCCTTAAACCCAACAGATTAACCTAGTGAATTAGCCAAGTGATTAACTTAGGTAATTTTAATTAAAACTAGGTTAACACAAATAATCAAAAATAACAAAGCAGCGGAAAATAAATAACACAAAGATCTGATGACCCAGGAAACCACACCGGTAAAAACCTGGGGAGGATTTAACCTAGCTATCCTCAAGGTAAAATAGCAAATACACTAGAAAGAATTGAAGTTTACACAATAGCGACTTACACCACTAACATCCTATTGCTACCCAAGTGTAGGAAACTTACTACCACGACCCCATGATAGCTTCGAGATCCACAGACTCCTTCTTTCTTTGACCTTTGCAAAACACAAACACCACCGTTTGTGACTTTGAGATCCCACTCAAAGGTTTAGCAACACAAACTCTCCTGTTTGTGACTCCAAGACCACCCTTGAAGGTTTAGATCATCAACACCTTTGATGACTAGAGAAGGCAGCAACTTCAGCAATACCGGATCTTGAGATTCTTCAAGGAACAACACCGGTAGAAGTTATAAGAGAGGTTTTAGTAACAAAACCCTAAATACAAAAGAGGCACACTCTTCTCTCTTTAAAAAGCCTTGTAAAAACGTGCTTAGGGTTTCCTTTATATAGTGGGAGAAGTAGATTTGAAACCCTAATCCTTAATGGGTTAGAACTGCTGTTTGGGCCAACTTAAAATTCTGCAGATACGATTCTCGATCGGTCGAGCCTGATTTTCGATCGATCGAACCAGGCAGATTCTAAAATCTTCTTTCTGCAGCTTGTATGTTCTTGTGTGCTCACGATTTGCCAATTGTTCTAAGCTCTTAGAACCTAACAATCTCCCCCTTTGGCAATTTGTGACAAAACTTTCATACAAAATGAAATGTTAAAATACAAGAACAACCCAATACAATAAAATGTCCAATTACATCACAAATCCCAATCTAAGACTCATAACCTAGAAGTTGCCAAGAAGAGGTAGAAGGTCTTGATCAGAATGCACCTGTCTTTCCTGAAACACTCAACAAACACATCACCGCATGTGTGGAAAGAAAGACATATAAACAATAATATGAAACGGAATATAAAAACAGAAATAAATTCTAACTCTCCCCCTAAGTTAGATACAACAAAAAGTTTTTATATTCTCCCTTTTTTAAAAACAATTTCATCTCCCCCTAAACAAGACAAACAGGCTTCCCAACATTTCATACATTTCAACTATTTCTCCCCCTTTTTGTCACGTATTGACAAAAAAATAACTCAAAAAAAGAGTAGAGTAACAGTAAACATGAGAGAAAAAAAGGAATAAAGGGAACAAAAAACAGTTCAGCTCTATAGAAAATAGAGAGAACTCCCCCTATGAAGAGCAACAACTCCCCCTATAAACAACATAGGCAAAAAAAACTTTTCTCCCCCTATAAAAATAGGAAAAATAAAACAAGTTTTGGGAAAAACAGTTTTGAGAAAAATTTAGGAGGTGGGGATAAAAAAAAAAAAACACACAAACCTAAAAAAAGAGTTGAGGATACACATAAAAAATATTCTCTCTTTCAATAAATGCAAACTTGACATTATGTGACCCATAAACAGTTGCATGAGTAGAGAAAATATTTGCACATTATTATCCATCATATCTCTTAAGAAAAATATTTTCTGCAATTCACACATCAAGAAAAATAGCATATACTAAAATGTACAAAGGACTCAGAAATTAATCAATCAATTTTTAAATCAAGTTGAGTACCCAATTTAGCAAAGTGTATGCATGTTATGTGTGAAAACAATGAGAGATATGACTGCAAAACTGCAAGATGGATACAAAAACAATGCAACTCATGTGAATCCTAACCATAAATGATGCATGAAACAAAAAATTTGGTCAAAACTCTAAAAACCAAAAATTTTTCAGTTTCGATCGATCGAGCATCGATCGAATACCAATCGAGTCAAACAGAATCAAACCAAAATTTTTATCGCAATTTCGATCGGTCAAGAAACAGCTTCGATCGGTCGAAATTTTGGAAAACTCAAAGTTTTGAAAAACAGAGCAATTTAATGCAGTAACTCCTCAAAGCATAGTGATTCATGAATGAAATGCATGAGTATGAGACTGAAAGTTTTTCAAAAACACTTGAATACAACTCAGATCTTTCAAAAACAAGTTTATCATCCAATTTGTCCTCAAAACTCAAATTTTGCATCAAAATCAAGGAATTTTTAATCTTGGATGGCCACAACAAAATCACACACAATAACATGTACAAAGTTTAGCAAAGAGTAACTTTGTGTAGTGTGTGCAACTAGCAAAAGCTTGAGAAACATGTGAGGTGATATGTAAATAGAAATTAATCACAATTTCTACAAAATTCATCACATAAATTTGAAAGAGACTATCACCTAAAGAGTTACATCATATAACTCTCACATCTCCTAGAATAAAAGCTTGCAATCATGTAAGTTTCTTGATTTGCCTCATAATATACACACCAATTTTAATTGAATTGTGAAATTATTATAGCCCAATAATGTACACACCAATTTTAGCATTTAAACCGAGGCTACACCTTATGTTATTTTTGTGCATGTGCTACACTTTCTCGAGCACAAAATCTTACGATATGCACTAAGGTGTTCATGATTGGCTAGTAAACAGTGGTGAGATGGTTATTTATGCCTTTCTCAATAAGATCAAGTCCGACAATCAAAGGCATGTGACTTCAAGATCAAGACAAAGTGATCAAAAACTATAAACATCTTCCCACACAACATGCACTACAAAGACTTCAGCTAGTAAAGTGCAATAAATAAGCTCATCTAAGCTAAACAGGGTACATAAACATGTTATGTAAAGATAATATGGCCAACCTTAATTATAAATCCAAGATATATAATACAAAACACATAAAAATATTTTTGGTTTAAAAGAAATTTTATGACCAAAAACAAAAAGCACACATTATGCTATATTAACAAAAATGCAAATGCAATGCATGACAGTGCTTAACTAAGCTATAAAGGGTACACAAACAAGAAATATCAATTTCTTAATTAACCCTTGAGCACATGTACAAACTAGTACATACTCAAACAAAACCAAAAAATAGCTTAGCACTTATAGAACACATGCTATTCAAGTTTCTCCACAATGTCAGGCATGTTCTAAATCAAGAGAGAGATATCATAATTCATGTAATTCTCAAGAAAAATAAAACTAGACACAAAACAAAATATTTTTTTCTTTTTGAAATTTTTCAATGTTTTTGGATTTTTTTTTAATAAAAAAAACTAAAAAAACAAAACAACCAAAAACAAAAACAAAACATGTCCACAGATAATTGAAAGAATTAAATCAGGGACAAGTCAGCGACACTCACCTTAGAGAATCTTTTCTCACCCATATAGCACGAGTCTTCGGCTTTGTAGGTGAAAATCCATGTGAAGCAGAGTGTATTTGAGGGATTACAATAATCTTCTGAGAAAGACTGAAATCCTGCAAATTCCTTTCACAAGCCAACAAGCTTAAATTTTTCAAAAGCATATGAAACAATTTATTTGGACTTATGGCAGGAGAAATATCATCACATGTCCTAGACTGAAACACATAATGCTTAAATTTCAATTTATAACAATTAGGACGAATGTGACCGGAGACACCACAAAAGTGACAAACAGGAACAAATTTAGGAACATCAGTATTCCTAACAGCAAATCTAGTCTTAGATTTTGGTTTTTGCCTCAACAAAGAACAATTTGGTCTAATATGACCAACAACACCACAAAGATGACAAGTAGGCACAAAAACAGATTTATTATGCTCTCTAACAGTAGGTTTAGACTTAGGTTTAGAAACTTCAGCGTCTACATCAGAACTTTTACCTTTGTCTAACCTAGCAAAATAAGTCTTTTCTTTATTATTACTCTTGAAAGGAGGGATATAAACATTTTCAGCTTTAGGCTTAAGAGAAACAGAAACACTTCTGTTATCATCAGCAGGCTTGGTACTAGTCAAATTTTCAATTTTATCTTTAGATTCAGCTAACTCTTGTTCCAAGCTTTTTATCTTCTCATCTTGAGAGGAAATTTGATTTCTCAAAAATTCATTCTTTTTATTAGATTCATCTAATCTAACAATCAATTCCTCTTTTTCAAGATTAGCCAATTTTAACTCTTCCTTGAATTTCTTAGCAATTCTCATAGTTTTCAATAATTCCTTACGAAGAGTTTCACAGGCATCAAAAAGATCAACAGAAAAAACAGTGTCCTTTTTATTCACATCATCACAATCAAAAATAGTAAGACACTTAAAATTATCCATGATAACAGGGATCAAGGATCAACTCTTAGATCAAAGGATCTACAACAGAAGAGCTACCCGCTCTGATACCACTTGTCAGTTTGTTTAGACCCCTAAACCCAACAGATTAATCTAGTGAATTAGCCAAGTGATTAACTTAGGTAATTTTAATTAAAACTAGGTTAATACAAATAATCAAAAATAACAAAGCAGCGGAAAATAAATAACACAAAGATCTGATGACCTAGGAAACCACACCGGTAAAAACCTGGGGAGGATTTAACCTAGCTATCCTCAAGGTAAAATAGCAAATACACTAGAAAGAATTGAAGTTTACACAATAGCGACTTAGACCACTAACATCCTATTGCTACCCAAGTGTAGGAAACTTACTACCACGACCCCATGATAGCTCCGAGATCCACGGACTCCTTCTTTCTTTGACCTTTGCAAAACACAAACACCACCGTTTGTGACTTTGAGATCCCACTCAAAGGTTTAGCAACACAAACTCTCCTGTTTGTGACTCCAAGACTACCTTTGAAGGTTTAGATCATCAGCACCTTTGATGACTAGAGAAGGCAGCAACTTCAGCAATACCGGATCTTGAGATTCTTCAAGGAACAACACCGGTAGAAGTTATAAGAGAGGTTTTAGGAACAAAACCCTAAATACAAAAGAGGCACACTCTTCTCTCTCTAAAAAACCTTGTAAAAACGTGCTTAGGGTTTCCTTTATATAGTGGGAGAAGTAGATCTGAAACCCTAATCCTTAATGGGCTAGAACTGCTGTTTGGGCCAACTTAAAATTCTGCAGATACGATTCTCGATCGGTCGAGCCTGATTTTCGATCGATCGAACCAGGCAGATTCTGAAATCTTCTTTCTGCAGCTTGTATGTTCTTGTGTGCTCACGATTTGCCAATTGTTCTAAGCTCTTAGAACCTAACACATATTAACTACGATGATTTGTCTTGATCATTGATGCGAACCTCAACAGACTCGCTTTGAGACCCAACAAACAATATTGGAATTATTGCCCCAGAAAGCTAAAATTCAGATTTGATAGAAACCTTGACCCAACGTTTATAAGAGAAACGCGAACCAAAGGTATAAGTAAAAGAACCTTGACCCAATGATTATAAAGGAATCACGAACCAAAGGTATAAGTTTGAACGCCACAAGGAAGAATCCTTGATAAGTTCACAGTTCTTGAAGAACCAAAGAGAAGAGCAAAGCCTCACCTTTTCTGATTTTTATTCAATAATCTATCCCATTACAAGGAGTGCATGCTATTTATAAGGCATGGCTGAATGAAGAAAACCTAATCCTTCTATTACAAGGAGTGCATGGCTGAATGTAGAAAACCTAATCCATCTATTACAAGGAGTGCTACATTCCTAATCCATCTATTACAAGGAGTGCATGGCTGAATGTAGAAAACCCTAAAAAACATTCTAAATAATAAAAGCCTGAAATTAAGGAAGATCTGGTCCAAAAATAACGCCCAATCACATCAGATCAGCCCTCAATAGCTTGGATTAAATTTATTAAGCCTACATCTTCTTTTGAATCAGCCCAAATCCCTTGAATTAGCCCATTAAGTGCTTCTTTGATCTTCTTGGATCTTGCTCTTGTAATTGGCCCAACTGGAACAAGTAATGGATCCTTGAATGCTTGTTGATTCTCATCATTCCCCCTCTCTTCAAAAGGATTCGTCCTTGAATCGTCACATCAATCATGGAAGTGGTGACTTCTAGTTAATATGTTGATATGTTTTAAGAGTTAAGACATATTGAACTGGACCGCTGTGAGATTTATTATTCTCCTAACGACAGTCAATTGAATAATAAATCTCACGACTTGTATTCACATGAACTCTTAATCCTGAGAGAATAATGGACTTGATCATGAAATGTAGGTTGCTTTGATATATCAGGAGTGAGATCTAAAGTAATGGTCAAAACCTCAGTATGTTGGGCAGCCACATTTAGTGTTGACGGAGCATATATTCTCAAGATGGAATTCATAGTCTCTTAACGGAGATATAAAATATTCCCTTGAGATAAGTTTAATGGGTACAGTTATTCAGAGAGTTAGGCCTAACCACTTTAGTAAGACTAAAGTATATATTTATGAAATTGGATTTCATAAATATATGGTGAATAACACAAAAGGATTAAACCGGGTACTCAAGGATTAAGATGTAGTAATTTACAAAGTGGCAGTCTATATTCATGACTTTGTATTACTACGAATATTTTATGAAGGGGTTGCATGTATAATAAAGTCTTAGGATATAATTTATTAATGAGGCCTAGAGTGCAATTATATTTATATAGTGGTATTAAATATAATTAATGGTAACTTTGGACTTGTCAAGAGTTAACAGAAAAGCCCAAGGCCCATTGGAGCTAGTGTCTTATTTGTTCCCTTTTGGTCCCATTCCAAGCCACACACTATAGCCCAATTGGGAAGGCCCAAAAGGCTAGCCCAATTATATAATCAGTTATGTGAAGAGAAACATACAGAATTTTATATAGAATAAAATGGTTTGTATGTTTAATAAGTGTAATAATATATGAAAAGGAAGAGAGAGACTCTTTCATATATTCTCTCTAGAAAACATAGAACTGATTGAGAGACCACACATCTTGGGCATCAAGTGGAATTGGAGTGAAGATTGAAAGTGTTCCCGAGTACTTCTTCATTTTGGTTTTGAATTTCACCACATCAAGGTACACTCTCTTGTTCTCATATTCTAAAACCTACATAGTGCATGTTATCAATTGTGAATGAAGTAGATCCGTTTATTTTCCGCTGCGTGTGTTTTGTATTCGATGCAAACATGTATATTTCCCAACACTAACTACATAGCTCATGTGTAGAAATAAAGTAAACAAAAAAGAATTCTAGTGAGTCAAACATGGCCCAGGCGATTAGACACTGCCTGACATAGCCTTCCAAAGCCAGTGCAGAGAATCGAATCATCCTGAGCTTGAGTGCGAAGCAATCCTACTGGATCGAAGCCCAGGTCTCTGGCTACCTCTCTAAGCATCAGATGAGTCCTCCCTCGGTTCATTCCTAGACGGGCTTGTATGTGATGACTCTAAAGAAAGAACGCCATTAAGTGAATTTGTGCTCACACTTGAAGGCAACCCTCGGTCATCCAATTTTCTACGTTTCGGCGACGAAGGGCTACTGGTGGACTTGAACTCACTCATTCTTACACCTACTCATCTGATTTTATGGATCCCATCTAGGGAATATGACAATGAAAAGTTGAGATGGCTTACTAGTAAGGATCGGAAGAAGATTTGGACGAGTAGAGATTCGGATGAGTAGTGATTCGGATGACTGGGAGCTTGATCGTATGAGAACTCAGAATGAGCAAGGGACTAGACGAACAACAATCTAACAAGTAAAAAAGTGGATGACCAAGGAGGCTCTAGAGTTGGTTTAAGAAAAAATTTCTAAAATATGTAAGGTCTAAAAGGGAAATTTGGGGAACACCAAATGACATAACAGCCAGCCAATCAAAGGCTACCATGTGTCCTAAAAAAAAAAAAGAGAATGAAGAACAAAAGCAAATAATTCCATGGCTCGCCCAAAAAAAGGGACGACCATGGAATAAGGGGCAGCTAATGGGGAACTTTTTAGCTAACTCCACATTTAGTCTTCCGATATGAGCTAGTCTTCCAAAAATACATATTTATAAAAAATGGAAGACTCATTTGTAACCAAGACTCCAACAAGATGCTCGTCACGCATAAAAGCAGACGAGTAAGCACTTGCGAGCCTGACCTTGACACTCATCTGTCACCCCTATGGACAGACGGGTAAAGATGGGCATACTGAGCCTACATTACAATGCTCGCATCACCTAATACTCTCTTACATTCACACAACTGCTGGCAAAAGGATAACCCCCATCTCCTAAAATTTAGCTAAGGGATAACCCCTATCTGCTACTAGTTAGCTGAGGGATAACCCCATGTGTCTACAATTCAGCTAAGGTGGTCATCCACAAACCCCTATATAAACACCAAGACACCCCAATTTCGAGGTACGCAAAAATACTATTCGAAAACTCCTTTAAAGTTCATAGAGATCATTGTGAGTTTCTGACTTAACTTTTGGAGGGTCTTAGGCCGGCACCACACCGGTGCACTTTGAAGGTACTTCCATTTTTGCATGTCCATTACTCTTTATCTTACACAGAAGATTGCAAGTTTAGGCAATAGAGTGACTGATGATTTTGAGCATCATTAAAGTGTGTGTGTGTGTGTGTGTGTGTGTGTGTGTGTGTGTGTGTGTGTGTATAAAATTGTTAATGATTTGTAATATAAAATTTCATTGTGAAATTATCATGAAAGTTCATGTATACCATAGGTTTATTTATTTATTCAGTAATTTTCAATCTAAGGTTTATTCGGAGATGCAATAAGTGGGGTAGCATGAAAGGATTTGACGTAATTATGTTTTTTTTTTATCTGATAAGATTTGATATACCAAAAAGTTATTTATTAATTTATCAGAGGTTTAATTGGGGACGCAAATAGCGGAAACACGTTACATTTGGCATTTGCTACTTCATCATAAGAGCATTCACAGTAGTGTTTCTAAAAAATTTAGCTTTTAGTACCTTAAAAAGATACTTTATCTATTTTACCACCTTACTATAAAATACATCTAACATCAAATGTTCTTTTTTTATCACTTAATTTAAAATAATATAAACAACTCATTAAAAAAAAAAACAACTATTACAAAAATCTATTGCAACCAACCACAACCAGCTTGACCACCAATCCACCAACCCAATTGTGGCAACCACAACTTATCGTGATCACCAACCCATCACCACTAGCCACAATCACCACCTCCACCACTAGCCACAGACACCATTGTGGCAACCATAACTACCACGAGTAAAAAATTAACAAAATAAAACTGCAACCCATTACCACCAGCCATAAGGTAACCCACCGCCACAACCTAACCCATAGCCAAAATCAACCTCTACCACCACCATAGCCACCAAATCCACAAAAGCCACAACTAAAATCAACCACCACCACCACTACAACCACCAATCCATAAAACCCACAGCCAAAATCAGCCACAATTACCACTACACCCACCAATCCACAAAACAAACTCCTAAAATCAACCACCACCACCACCACCACTGCCACAATCACTAATTCACAAAACCCACACCCAAAATCAACCTCCACCACCACCACAACCACCAAATCCACAAAAGCCACAACTAAAATCAACCACCACCACCACTACAACCACCAATCCATAAAACCCACAGCCAAAATCAGCCACAATTACCACTATACCCACCAATCCACAAAACAAACTCCTAAAATCAACCACCACTGCCACAATCACTAATTCACAAAACCCACACCCAAAATCAACCTCCACCACCACCACAGCCACCAAACCTACGAAACCCACACCCAAAATCAATCACCACCACCACTAGAACCACCAATCCACAAAACTCACTCCTAAAATCAACCACCACTACCACCATTCCCACAAAACCCACAATCAAAATCAACTACCACCACCACCACCATTGCCACCAAACCCATAGAATACACACAAAAACAAAGACTAAAGAGAATAGAGATAAGAGATCGAGAGAGAACCCACGTGAGAGAGAGAGAAATGGATTGGTGGCAAAATGGTGGTGAAAATAAGAGGAAGAGAGAATAGAGAAAAGAGACTGAGAAGTGAGGAGAGCCACGAGAGAGAGAGAGAGAGAGAGAAAGAGAAATTAATAATAAAAAAATAGTAGCAACTTGCTATGGTGGCTTGTTACTTGTAACAGGACACTATAGCATGTTGCAAAAAAAAATTTGGGTTTGGGACCATCGATAAAAGGGCATTTTTTGGTGTTTGAGGTATTTTAACACCTTTGCAAGCAATACCTTTAAGGTATTTGTGTTTGGCAACACCTTTGCTAGGAATTCCCTAATTATACACGTTAAATGTGCGGAAAAAAAAAAGTTCTTAATAATTTAAAAAACTGTTTTATCTATTTTAACACCTCATTTTACAATACACCAAACATCAAATATTTGATTCTTTTACCACTGAACTCATCACATACTATAACTAGGTGTTAAAAAATTTAACTTTTGACACCTTTGATGTTGTTGGTTTTTTAGTGTTTTCAGTGCTAATTAAAATAGCATTTTAGCTATTTTACCACATTTGATGTGAATGCTTTAAAAATTTTACTGGAGTTTTATGTTTTTTTTTTACCACTTTATTTAAATATTTTTTTTTACTACTTAACTCTTTTTCACTCTCTAACTTTCATATATTGTAACTAGGTGTTAAAAAATTTAACTTTTGACACCTTTGATGTTGTTAGATTTTTAGTGTTTTTGGTGCTAATTAAATTAGTATTTTAGCTATTTTACCAAAATTTATTTGAATGCTCTAAAACTTTTACTTGAGTTTTTGTTTTTGTTTTTCCTTGCTCATTAGACTCGCTAGGAGTTGATAGATCAAAATTTCATTTATTTATTATGTTTTTATCAAAGGTTTAATAGGAGAGGAAAATACTGGTGAAATATTCAAGCTTCTACTAATTTGTTGTTTATAAGACACAGAAAAGAAACTATAATAAAATATCAGATATTCAAATGAATATCGTAGTCTTTGATAATGGAGGAGAATCATTTGACTCGGGAGACTATTTTATTTTTTTTATTTTTTGTTTTTTGTTTTTGTTTTGTTTTGTTTTGTTTTGTTTTGTTTTTTTTGGTTTTTGGTTTTTGGTTTTAATCTATATTTTATATATATATATATATATATAAAACCGAAGCCTCTAAAACTCTCACAATTTTCTACGTCAGCACAATATATATATATATATATATATAATATTTATATTGATGAGAATTAACAAGCATTCAAAGATCCATTGCATGTTCCAGTTGGGCCTATTACTAGAGCAAGATCCAAGAAGATTAAAGTATTTAATGGGTTGATTCAAGAGATTTGGACTGATTCTAATGCATGACATTCCAAGCTTGGCCCAAAGGAAGATGAAGGCATAATAAATTTAATCCAAGCTATTGAGAGCTGATCTGGCTAAATTGGGCGTGATTTATGGCGAGGATTAATGACTGATTGAATTTCCAGCTCCATATTAGTTAATAGACATTTTTACTAATTTGGAGCTTCTAATTTCAGACCAGATCTACCTTAATTTTAGGCTTTTATTATTTAGAACATTTTTTAGCTATTTTCCTATTTTGGATCTGCTAATTTCAGACCAAATCAACTTTTATTTAGGGTTTTATTATTTAGTACATTTTTTATATTTTCTTTTTTCAGTCGTGTCTTATAAATAGCATGCACTCATTGTAATAAAGCATTATTGAATAAAAATCAGAAAAAAAAGGTGAGGCTTTGCTCTTCTTTTTGGTTCTTCAAGAACTGTGAACTTATTAAGCATTCTTCCTTGTGGCGTTCAAACTTTATACCTTTGGTTCGTGATTCAATTATAATCATTGGGTCAAAGGTTTGTTACTTATACTTTTGGTTCGCGTTTCACTTATAAATGTTGGGTCAGGGTTCTATCAAAAATTTGAATTTTAGTTTTCTTGGGAAAATATTCCAATATTATTTGTTAGGTCTCAAAGCGTGTCGATTGAGGTTTGCATCATTTGGTATCAGAGCACAGGTTCTAAAATCAGTTTTCTATCCCTTTATCTTTTGTTTCCTATTATCATCCTATCTTGTTCCTTTTGTGTTCTTTTTGGTTCTTCAAGAACTGTGAACTTATCAGGGATTCTTCCTTATGGCGTTCAAACTTTATACCTTCAGTTCGTGATTCAATTATAATCATTGGGTCAAAGGTTTGTTAGTTATACTTTTGGTTTGCGTTTCACTTATAAACGTTGGGTCAGGGTTCTATCAAAAATTTGAATTTTAGCTTTCTTGGGAAAATATTTCAATATTATTTGTTGGATCTCAAAGTGTGTCGATTGGGGTTCGCATCATTTGGTATCAGCACATAGGTTCTAAAATCAGTTTTCTATCCCTTTGTCTTTTGTTTCCTATTATCATCCTATCTTATTCCTTTTTGTTCTTTATTCCTCGTTCTTATTTTGTGATGTGTACTAGGTTAAATCGTGCACCAAGTTCCAAAAAAAAAAAAAAAGAACAAAAAAGAAGAGACTTCAGAAAAGAAATAGAAAATAGAAAAAAAAAATATTGTTTGTAGTTTGAGTTCTCTCAGACCAAAATATTGTTTTCTTTTGTCCTCTTCCTTTGATTTAGTGTTTCTGTCATATTTTCTTGCCATTGGCATTTGTTTAAATGCTACTAGTTGAATTTCTTGATCAAGTTTATTAGTTTAATGTAGAATTGAAAAGGGGAAGCTACGAGTGGAGAAAGGCAAGAGAGTGTGAGAATAATATCGGGAAAAGCCAATTTAAGAGTGAAACACGAGTGTGAGTGACATAATTTGAGTGCAAACACGTGAAGGAGTGTTGTGAGGAATTACTTCTAACATTTCTTTGTAGTTTCAAAAGTATGTCTTCCAAGGGCGAAACATCAAATAGAGGAGGGGAGGAGTCATCCATCATGCTGCAGGCTATGCAACAACAATTTGAATGCATGAACATGGTGTTTAATGATATTCAAGATTGGATGGATAGGCAAGATGCTATTATTACTTCTTTGCATGAGGAGCGTCTCCAAAGAGCCCCTAATGCTAGAATGCAAGAAAGGCGTGCGCGCATGGATGATTTTGATTACTACCACGAGGATGAGTTTGAAGATGAAGAGGATCAAGCTTCATTGAACAATGAGGGTAGGTTTGCGCCAGAGGGAGAAAGGCGTGGTAGAGGTTTTCGAAGAGATCCAAGATGGCAAGATGGGATTGACAGAAACCTAGGAAACATAAAAATGAAGATACCATCGTTCCAAGGCAAAAATGATCCAGAAGTGTACTTGGAGTGGGAGAAGAAGGTGGAGTTCATTTTTGAGTGCCACAACTACTCCGATGAGAAAAAGGTAAAACTAACTATCATTGAGTTTACTGACTATGCTATTATATGGTGGGATCAACTTGTGATGAATTGAAGGAGAAACCATGAGAGGCCTATTGAGACGTTGGAGGAAATGAAGGCCACCATGAGGAGGTGGTTTGTTCCTAGTCACTATTATAGGGACTTGTATCAGAAATTACAGAGTCTTACTCAAGGCTATAGGAGCGTGGATGACTACCACAAGGAGATGGAGATTGCTATGATTCGGGCTAATGTAGGGGAGGATAGAGAAGCCACTATGGCAAGGTTTTTGAATGGGCTGAATTGGGACATTTCCAACGTGGTGGAGTTGTAGCACTACGTGGAATTAGAGGACATGGTGCACATGCCAATAAAGGTGGAACGACAGCTTAAAAGGAAAGGAACTCGGTCATTTCAAAATACGGGCTCCTTTGGTTCATGGAGGTCAAATCGGAGGAAGGTCAAAGGGGTTGTTTTTAAGTCCAAAACCGAACCACCAAAAAAGAGAGGTGAAGCTCCCAGTGTTAGCAAAGGTAAAAATGAATTGTGATATTAAGTGTTTTCGTTGTTTCAGAGTAGGTCATATAGCTTCACAACGCCCAAATAAAAGGACCATGATAGCACGTATTGATGGAGAGGTGGAAACTAAAATCGAGGGAGATGATGACTAGATTCCATCACTTGAGGATGCTTGTGACAATGATGTGGAGTATCTAGTGGTGGGTGAGTCACTTGTGGCTAGACATGCTTTAAGTGCCTAAGTCAAAGAGGATGACATGGAACAACAAAGGGAGAACATTTTTCATACTAGATGCCACATCAACAACAAGGTACGTAGTATGATTATTGATGGGGGGATCTGTACTAATGTGGCTAGCACTACTTTAGTTGAAAAATTGAATTTACCTACCTTGAAACACCTTAGGCCATATAAGTTGCAGTGGTTGAATGATTGTGAAGAGATTAAGGTAAATAAGTAAGTACTGGTTTCTTTTTCAATTGGGAGGTACAAGGATGAAATACTTTGTGATATTGTTCCAATGCATGGGGGTCTCATTTTATTGGGCAGGCCATTGCAGTTGTTCAAAATAGGTATTCTTATGTAAAAGACAATAAAACCATTACTCTTGTACTGTTGACTCCAAGACAAGTGCATGAAGATCAAATGAAATTGAAAAAAGAGAATGACTTGAAGAAAAATTGTGAGACTGGTGTTAGGACATATGTGTTTCACTTGTTAGGAACATATGTCACTACTTTATGTAATTGGCTAATCCTTTGACAAAACGCACTTTACTTGTAATTGGGTAGATCTAGGATGTGTTTAGTACTTCAAGAAACCTTGTTTCAAGATCAAGTGTTAAAGTCATGCAAGTCTATCCAAGATTCAAGCCAAGAAAGTGCCTATCATTAAAGCTTGACAGCTAGCATCTATCGAGTTCAAGAAGCTGTTCTAGCCCCATGGCTCGACAGCTGTTCGACAGCTTCTCGATAGATGCTATCTGTCGAGGTTTAAGAAAAACAGATTTTCTGTTCTGTTTTCTTGGGATCTGTGAATGTGTCTTTAGGCCTTCTTTTCTCCTAACCCTAGACATAAAAAAGGATTATTTTAAGGGCCGTCAAAGAGTTCACAAGTTGCACAAGCATTGAGAAAAGTCTATTCAAGCAAATTGTGACTGGAGATAAAGTTTTGCCTAGTTCATCTTTCTTGTGAAGAAGTTGCTGTGTATGTGCACTATAGGGTTTTGTAATCGAGCATCTTCTAGATCTTCATCATGTGATGAACTGAAGAACTTTGCAGTTAACAACTCTCTCTAGTTGGTGATTGAAGTCGCGTACTGGGATTCGCATAATTGGTTAGTCATGTACTTGGGAGCTGTGCATCAAAAGGAGAAATTGCCACTACAGAACAAGTCTAATTGGGTATTAGGGTAAGGGTTCGACTGTAGATTGGTATAAGGTACTGGGATTCCTTTACTTGTAATCGCTTGTTGTGATAATAGTGGAATTTTGGGAGTGGTGAACTTAAAATCACTCGGTAGGGTTTTTGCCGTGTAGGTTTTCCTCATTCGTAAACAAATCACCGTGTCTATTTAATTTTCACTGCATACTTAGTTTAATTGGTGATTTGTTTATGCTACCACGCTCATTGCATGTACTTGAACCTAATTAATTCACTTGGTTAATTAATTGGTTAATTCATTACAAGGGGTCAATACATTTTTGGCCTATCAAGTGGTATCAGAGCGGGCACACTCTGATTAGATCTAATCTTTGTTGTGTTGATCCATTGACCCCCGTTTGTCATGGATTGAGGACAGTCTTTAATTATCCCTCATTTATTTGATGGCACTAACTATGCATACTGGAAAGTACGCATGAGAGCTTTCTTACAGTCTTTAGATGAGATGGTATGGCAAGCTATAGAGATTGGCTGGACTAAGCCAAAGGAAGCGTCGGCCGAATAGGATGATGCTAAGATCAAGGCGGCAAACTTCAACAGTAGGACATTGAATGCTTTATTCAGTGCGGTCACTAATGATGGGTTCAAGAAGATATCCTCTACTAAAATTGCTAACGAGGCGTGGACCATTCTCCAGACAACTTATGAAGGAACCAAGGCTGTCAAAGATTCAAAACTTCAGAGGCTCGCTACAAGCTTTGAAGAAATCAAGATGGAGGAGGATGAGTCCTTCGATGAGTTCTATGCAAAGCTCAAGGACATAGTGAACTCAGCTTTCAATCTCAGGGAAACCATTCCTGAGCCCAAGATTGTGAGGAAAGTGCTCAGATCTCTACCCGAGAGATTTCACGCTAAGATTACGGCGACTGAAGAATCAAAGGATATTGATAAGATTCCTTTGACAGAGCTGGTGGGTAATTTGCAGACCTACGAGCTGGGGTTAACAAGAATTGGCAAGTCGGGTAAGGGCAAGTGCATGGCTTTGAAGGCCAAGAGTAGAGACACTGATGAGCATTCAGATGATGAAGATTCTAAGATGAAGTCCTACATTACAAGGCAATACAAGAAGTTCATGAAGAATGCTAATGGAAAGGGCTTCGACAAGGACCTAGGCAATCCAGTTCTTCTCAATTCAAGAGCCAAGACAAAGGGAAGAAGGATGCTAGGGATGGCGGTTAATACACTGTTCCCAAAAGACCTAAGTGCTTTTGGTGTCAAGGGTTTGGTCACATGAAACAAGAGTGTCCTATATATCTTAAAAGCATTGGGAAGAGTAAGGCACTTGCTGCTACCTTAAGCAACACCGAGTCGGAAGATGATTCCGACAATGAGGATGACGGAATCTTGAATGCCTTCACTGCCATTGTCAATCCTACTGTGGGGATTGTTGAAGATGTGGATGAAGAAGAAGAATTGGTGGAGTCCAAGTTTGAAAATATGGATGAACAAGATGACATTCATAGAGCCTATGCAAAGTTGTACAAGGTCTCAGAAAAGCTTGAGAAATTGTATAGGTTGACCACCAAGAAGCTCAGTGATGTGGAGCTTGAGCGTGAAAAGCTCTCCACAAAGTTTGATGAATCAAATCAGACTATTGGAGCACTGAGGTTTGAGAACAACTTCTTAGCTGAGAAGATTAAGAAGCTTGAGGTAGAAATATTCCATGTCAGAGCTCAGCTGGTAAGGACTTCAAGTGCGAAGCTTGACGAGATGCTCAGCATTTAGAAATTTGCTTCAGATCGAATTGGTTTAGGGTATGATTTCTCTTCTCCTAGTATTGCTTATACTAGTTCCACTGTTTTTGTTCCACCTACTAATAATGTTGAAATTGAGAACATAAATGTTGAAAATAAATTAGCTAGTGAGAACATAGACAAAGGTAAGTCTATCTTAGGAGCTCCCCTTAAAATTTCTAAGAATGAGACTAAAAACCTTAGGGCTAAAAAGGCTAACTCTCAAAAGCCAAAACAGAAGAAACAGGATCTCTGTCATCATTGTGGTGCAACCAATCATACTAGACCAAATTGTTATAAGTGGTTAGCCACTCAACAAAGCAACGACATGATCGCATCAGGAACTCAGAATCAATTTCCACCTTCTTTTGCTCCCCTTGGAGATCTTTTCAAAGCCCTCATGTTCCTTTCTAACTTGAATGGTTTTAATTCTTCCTCCTCACCTCCAGTTCAAGGTTTCACTCAAAGGAAGGGTTCCTCCAAGGTGTGGAAGGAAAAATGAAATAGGTGATTCTATCACTTTTCTTTTCTTCATCCCCATCCTCTTATTTGCATTACTTGTGTGTTTTGCTTTTAAGTTTTGAGTTAGTTTAGTTTCTTGCTTTGTTTTTGGTTTGTTTCACATGCTTTTGTGTGTTTATTTTCAATTTTGCTTTATTTTGTTTTTCCAAATAAAAAAAAAAAATTGAAAAATCAGAAAAATACAAAAATAGTGTGTGTTTTGTGTACATTGGTACTTATGTACCTTGGATGGCCATTGAAACAAAGTTTTCTAAACTTTTTATCTCGTGTAGCTTAGATGAGCATCTTTATGCACAACTAAGCAAGTGAGCTTTATGGCTCGTGTTTGTGATGAGTAAGAGTAAGTTATCTCTTGTACTTAACACTCGTATCACTCTTTTTGACGTGTAGGACTAGAAAACCCTGAGAGAAAGGCATAAATAACCATCTCACCACTGTTGCCCGCCAATCATAAAATGATATCTGTATGCTACGGCATAGCAAAAGTGCAATGTCAATGACATCTGTATGCTTTGGCATTGCAAAAGTGCAATGTCAAAAGCTTAACATCATTGGGTATTTCTTTTCTCTCTTATATGCCCATGCATGGTTTGCTTAAAAGAAAAATATGCAAAGAAAATTAAAAAGCAAAAAGATAAAAAATGCTTTTAAATATGATTGCAAGCATGTTTTCTAGGAGACATGTGCAGGTGCAATGTGATTTGACCATCACAAGTTTTACATGTGCTAATGTATGCTCACTAAACTGTCTTGACTTATTTTTGAAATATAAAATTGATTAGACTTGTTTAGTGTGTGTGTGTGCGTTTTTTAGATAAATGTGCTTAAAATTTTTGTTGAAAGATGATTTTGAAAGCTTAATATGTTGATTGGATCCTTGGTTGAGTTGCATACTTGATTGCATTCATATTTGTGTTTTTCTCTTCTCGAAAAACTGTTTTTAAGCAATCTCGACAGCTCCTCGACACTTCCTCGACACCTGGCTATCTGTCAAGCTCTTAAGTTGTTTCTTATCACAATCTTGACACATGTCTCAACACTTGGTGGATCGATCGAGAAAGTTTTTGTCCTCTCAATAGCTTCTTGACAACTGGTGGATGGATTGAGCTTCTTTTATCTATTCTTGTCATGTTCCTTAATAGATCCTCGACAGCTTCATCTGTCAATGCCTTGTGTTCTCGACACCTCTCTCGATAGATGTCTCAACACCTCTATCTGTCGAGATTTACTCAACCTCTATAAATAGGTTTTATGCGATCCGGTTCTTCATTTCTCTTGATGTCTCTCTCGATACCTCTATTTTTTCACCTCCTAAAATAGTTTCTCTCACTCTAAACCTCTACCCAAGTGTTTTCAAGCTTTCTCAAGACTTTCTTCACTTGGTAAGCTTCTAATTTCATTTTCATGCATTTAATGTTTTGAAACCCAAGTTTTGGGGTTTTTGAAAAATTTTGGGGTTTTTCAAAATAGACGAGGTTTTTGTAAAATTTTGGGATGGGTTTTTACTTTAATGAGTTTAAAATCTCATACATTGCATCGCATAAGCATTATAACAGTATTATTATGCATTTAGATGTGTGCAACTTGATTGTGTGCTGTTAGGATTGGATTGGGCTGAGCCCATGATGCTTTTATGTTGCATGTCACATGTTCATGCATTCCCATGCATACGTTATTACTCTTCCATATATCTTGATATTTGAATTGTTTTTGGGACTTTTCTGATTGTCTCTCTCTTTCTCTGTCCCTCTCTTTTCATTTACGTTAGTCATGTCTATGGACCCAAACGTAAGTCTGTTCCATCCCGGAACCTTCTTTGTTCCGGGGCATCCACTTCTACTGATCCTACCCCCTCCTCTGTTCGGTTCCATGATGAGGATGCCTAAAAGGACTTCTCGGAGAACTTCTCTAAATGAGGTGTTCATTTGGAATGCCGAGTTATTTTGGTGGACTTCGTTAACACTGACTTACCCGATGTCATTCACAGTAAATCATAAGTGATTAGTTGTTATTGGTTATAATTTGAAATACTGTTGATATTACGTTTTACTCTACCAATAACAATCAGCAAGAATTTGCTACTTAAGATTGGTTATGAAAGTGTTGGGAAAATATTGTGGACATAACATTTCTTATTTGAAAAATAATAAAGCTTATGTCTAATACCTTTTTACACTTAACATGATAAGATTTGGATATATGTCCACATCATATCGTGTCCACTGCAAAAAAGTACTAGACACAATCCGTATCCTTTGAAAAACTCATAATTGACAAAAGTTAATATCAAGACAGAGTTGAAATCTCAACACTATCAATTGTAGTAATGTTTGGTTGGGCGGTTGGGATGGTCCTAGCCTTCATTTGGATTTTTCATAATTTCCTGGGGATCCTAGCCAATTGTTGGAAAGAAAAAAAAGATAAATTACACTTACTCTCTTGAAACATAAAGAAACTATTATGAGTGTCAATGTATTGTTGAAAAGACATTCTACTATGTGAGCTTTGCGATAAACATTATGAATAAGTCGTATTAGAGTATCTCCAATAGAAGAGTTAAAACCAAAATCACATGAAAATTAGAAAGTGAAGCCTTAAAACTCAAGTCCAGTAGCAGTATCTGCAAAATAGGCACTTCTCGTCTACAATCACTCTCTTTGTCTAGAGAGTATTGCAGATGAGAAAAACAAATTTAAAAGAATAAAATATTGAACCACCCAATTTTTTATTAAGTTCTCTCTCTCTCTCTCTCTCTCTCTCTCTCTCTCTCTCTCATATAGCTACCCATCACTCTCAATGTCTCTCTCATTCCTATCCAGCCAACATTTGATCAAAGTCTACACTATCAAAGCCCCGCAAAATCCAGCACCGTACAATTGAATCCAACAACACAAAACTTAACCTCTATTGAGATAGATAGGGGAAGAGAATGATCGGTGCTAGTATCGTAGCCAGCGACAGCCAATAAGGCCTTTTTATTGCCGATTAAAGCCAGTGACAGACAACAAGGTGCTTGAAATGTCGTTCTCTCTGTCGCTTAAGTTTTGTTTGTTTGTTTGTTTGTTTTTTTTTTTTTTTTAAATAAAATATTTGGCTGTTGTTGGATGATAAAAATAAAATCAAAATAAAAGAAATTTGAATCTTGTTGGTTGGTAAAAATTTGGGAAAATGTAGAAGAATTTTAGGAATTTTTTGGTTGATAAAATGTATCAGATTTTGGAAACAATAATAATAAAAAAAGTGAAAAAGAAAATTTAAATCGGGATAGAAAAATGATTCAGTATGTTAAAAATTTGTATTTGGCTAAGTTGTTGGAGATCCTCTTACATATATGAAAAATCCTTATTTTGACATTGAGTTAATTGATTAAATATTCGTAAGTTTTGAAGTAAATATGGTAAATTGAATAACAAAATGGCAAAATAAAGATTTCACATATATGCTAATAATGGAAAATTAGAAACTTTATTACTTATATATGAAAAAATTTACAAATACCCTAAAATAGAGTAACTGAAGGGGAAAATAAAAATTTTATTGTATTTGTTATGTTTATTGTAAGGACATGTTTTGCTTCCCAAGCCCAAAAATGAAAAGGACAAAGGCCCAAAGAGCCCAATACAATGAATTTGTAGATAGTAGGCTGCAAACTGGACTTCAATGAGTTGGACAACAATCACAGTAGGTTAAATGATTCCAGAAAATAAGAATAAAAGGTTTTAGGCAAGGAAAATCCTCCTCGGCAAAGTCTAAGGAAAGCAGTTCTTATATATTTCTGTTAGAATTAAGGACAATTATAGCTCTTGAGTGTACAGTGTTTTTTCTTTCTTCCCTGGATTCTCTGATCCCCCCCCCCTCTGTAATGGGGCTTTTCTCCTTTATATTTCCCTTCTTTATTTCATCTTAGCCCTCCATGTGTAGACTAAATTGCTGGTTCTGATCCTTGTCCCATCAACTCCTTCTTGAAGTCTTTGTGGGTTGCTGTAAGGCTGAATGTTACTATTCAGGTATCACCTCCACATTAATGCGGCTAGAAAGTTAGTTTTAGAGCATTCAATGTGGAGGTAGCAGCTTTTTCCTAGATATTTCTCAGCTTTCCTCTGTCTTATTCCCTTTTAGTGCTTATCCTTACCAATATGATCATCTGGTGTGTTGTTTCTGATGAAAGATTGGACCTTTGACCTTTACTCTGCCTAGCTAATGAGGTGTTTCTCCTCGGACTACACTCTCAATCCTTTACGATCAGACTTCTTCCATAACCCACTAATTTGTATGTCCTCATTAGTGTCTACTTTTCCTCGGATGACTTAATGTCCTCGGACATGGCCCATGGCCTAATATCCCTCTCTTGGCCCTGTATCCTTACAATAGCCCCTCGAAATCCCACTCTTTTGTTCATCATGTAAAATGGGGATTTTGATATTCTAGTAATTATTCTGCTCTGCTCTTACGTCATCTCTTTCTGTGCAGGTGTCTTTTCAACTGCCTAAAGGCACGCTTTTGATGTTTCGGCATCCGGGACGTGTTTACATTTATTTCTTATGGTACCATGTTCCCTACATTCTACAGTATGATGAGGATCCTACAGTGGAAAATTTTATGGGGACCTGGGCGGGAATTATCCCACTTACTTTTCCCCCTCATATATATGTTACTTGAAGCTTTCAATTGTTTTACTTTTTGCATCTTCAACTCTCAAGAACTAGTCCGAGGAGCTTTTCCTCCCTTTCGTAAGACACGCTTAGCACTTCTTTTTTTTTTTTAATTTAGAACCCTTTTCTCCTCGGCCTTCCTAATCTCACTTCGTCTCCCTAACACCTCCAGTCCTTTTTCATATGGGTAGGTTTGCTCATTTAGTAGACACCCCAGAGGGCGAAGAGAGCTTTAAAGTGCAATATCGCATCCCACTTAGGGTTTCCATTAAGTATTGTTGCCGGGGGGAATGACTTACCTTGAGGTAGGAGGGTGAAGTGGTAATCCCTATGATTGCCTTTATAGAGGGGGGGATGAGAATCCCCATGGGTAGAGTAACTAGAGATTATCTTATCACTTATAGGCTCTCCCCCACTCAGTGCGCCCCCAATATGTTTAGGATTTTAGGTAGTGTAGACACCCTCAATGAGAGGATGAATGTGAACCTTACCCACCACGATATTAACTGGGTTTATAATCGTCACAAGCTCACGGGCCTAGAGTACTACCTAAAAACTAGAGTACCTGCAGTCAGACTCATATCATTTTTCCTTGAGTCCAACAAGGGTATGGACAAAGATTTTTTAATTATGTTAGGGGAGTGGCATAATGGGCTTCATTGCCTGACACGAGAAAGGACACCAGGTGGGGTGTTTAGGTCTAGGTCTTCTATTCTAACATTATCCCTTTTCTTACTAACACCTTTTATCCTCATTTCCATCATTTTTACTTGCAAAATTAGCTTTTGTTTTAATCGTATTGTTTTCTGACAGTGTTTTTTCTTTTGGTGAATTTGTAGATAATTATTCTACCATTCCGAACTTCAATCTTATAAACGAGCCCGATTTGACGAGTATACTCAAGTCTGAGATCTTCGTGCACACTGACGGATAGCTAAGAGTGGCACACCTCATCCTCGGCTACGATCCCAAATCGTCTAGCTTCCAGGAGCCCAAGTACGTGATTAAAGCGAGAGACCCCCGTTTGCACTAGATCAACATTGTAGTACCAGGCTTTCTCGTCGGTCCTACTCTTGAAGGTGTACAACAAGTGGAATTGCCCTTCCAGCGCACTGTCAAGGAAGAAGCAACTCCTTCCCAACCAACTCTTGAGGAAGCAGAACAAGTAGTTGAAGTCTCAGACTATGAGGACGAGTTTGAGGTCTTTAATTAGTCTCAACTTCCAGAATCTCCAGTTGCTGACTTCAGCCACTTTCCTCCAGCCAAAGTAAGCAGTGCCCAGGAAGCCCCAAGTGTACCTGATGTGATGGTGTTTCAACGTAAAGCCAAGAAAAGCCTTCTAGAGCTCTTAGAGTCCCACGCAGGGGGTAATGTGCCTCAGGTGGCAAGCCAGACCAAACCCCCCACCTTCCTAAGCTTCTCAGCCTAACCCTGCTGACAAGAAGAGAAAGCGGGACCAGAAGGGTAATGAGGTTATAAAGGAAGGAAATGGTCTTCCTACTAGAGAAGTCGAGCCCCAGAAGGGGGCAAAAGTGGCTAGGACTACTTAGATGAGGTACTCAAGAGAAGGATCGGTTGTGGAGAGGGGGCGTGATCGTCGCACCATGGTTCAGGCTTGGAACCCTCCTTTGGTGTTGAATGGATCTCCCCTCCTTATGCATTCTTCTATTAGGGATTTCCAACAAGGTAAGGTTGGGTATGTAGCCAACGCCTTGGAGCAGCCTCTCTTGCTGCCCGATGACAGGGCCGACCTCAGGACCATGAAGAAACATGACATGTTTCTTACCTTGAAAAGAGACCTCACGCTGGTAAGCATTTTTACCTATTTTTAGTTTTTTATTATTAGTATCATTTTTTTTACTTAGTGTTTTTAATATTTTCTGTCATTACTCATATATATATATATTTATATTTTTTAAGGCTGTTCAAGTTACGTATATGGCCGAGGAGTTGGTGAACAACTCTCACAGACAAATGAAGGAGGAGGAAGGGAGGCAGATAGCTGTTGTGGAAGCCTTCTCCTTAGCTGAGAAGAGAATCTTGGAGCTGAACATGAAGTTGACCGAGGTTGACTAGGAGAGGAAGAGTGCCAAGGCTACCTTGCATGGGGCTGAAAAGCAAGTGAAGAGTCAACGTAGGCAATTTCGTCAGACTGAAGACCAGCTATCTATAGCCAGGGAATAGATAGAGGTTTTAAAGAAAAAAACAAGAAGAGGTGGAAAAAGCTGCAGAGAAAGCCAAGCAGGATTGTTACAACATCGGGGTGGCAGAGACTAAGGAAACCATTAGGACTGAGATCTCTGGGGTTTGTAGGACTTACTGCCTCTAAGTATGGAATGAGACCCTCAACCAAGCTGGAGTGGAGGCCTTCTTTGCCTTAAAGAGAGCAGAGAATGTCTACTACCTTCTAGCCATTCGAGCGTCAGGCTCTTCAGGCTCCACAACTGAAATTGCCCCTAAAGACTTAAATCCTAGCAAGGATGTACTTAATGGAAAATATCAAATTTCTTTTTACTTCCTTGTATTTATGCAATATTAGACATAATTTCTTTTCCACTTTGAACTTAAGTGACATAAGCATGATATATAATTTCCTTTAGTTCAAGATATACCTCTATCCCTGACCTTAACAATAATTTACACAAGTGGTAGTATAACTGCTACGTTCAATGCAAGTCTACAACCTTTAATAAAGTGTAATTTAACTTCAAAAACATACCTTATGTATCTGAGATAAGCAGTTCATTTGATTAGATGTGCCTTCTGTTTTCCTTCTTGTTAGGTTCTAAAAGTTTAGAACAATTGGCAAATCGTGAACACAAACTTATCTAGATATAGATCTTAGAGTCTATAGGTTTTATTAGACAATGCTCAAGGTGATTCAAGTCAGTATTCAAACACAAGTAGGCTGCAGAAAGAAGAGTTCAGAAATTGCCTGGTTCGACCGATCGAGAAACAAGCTCGACCAATTGAGAATCGTATCTACAGAATTTTAAGTTGGCCTAAACAGCAGTTTTAGCCCATTAAAGATTAGGGTTTCAGATCTACTTCTCCCACTATATAAAGGAAACTCTAAGCATGTTTTTACAAGGTTTTTTTAGAGAGAGAAGAGGGTGCCTCTTTTATATTTAGGGTTTTGTTCCTAAAAAGCTCTCTTATATCTTCTACCGGCGTTGTTCCTTGAAGAATCTCAAGATCCGGTATTGTTGAAGTTGCTGCCTTCTCTAGTCATCAAAGGTGCTGATGATCTAAACCTTCAAGGGTGGTCTTGGAGTCACAAACAGGAGAGTTTGTGTTGCTAAACCTTTGAGTGGGAACTCAAAGTCACAAACGTAGGTGTTTGTGTTTGCAAAGGCCAAGGAAAGAAGTAGTCCTTGGACTCAGAGCTATCATGGGGTCGTGGTAGTAAGTTTTCTACTTGAGGTAGCAATAGGATGTTAGTGGTCTAAGTCGCTATTGTATAAACTTCAATTCTTTCTAGTGGATTTGATGTTTTACCTTGAGGATAGCTAGGTTAAATCCTTCCCAGGTTTTTTACCTGTTTGGTTTTCCTGGGTCATCATATCGTTGTGTTATTTATTTTTCCGTTGCTTTACATGATATGATTGTTTTGTTTTAACCTAAATTTGAATAATAAACCTAAGTATTCACTTGGTTAATTAATTAGGTTAAACAATCTAAGTTTACAGGGGTCTAAATTTCTTACACTTCTCAAATTCAAACAATGGCAAAACATCTACTTATCCAAGTCTTCACACAGAAATCCACTTAGTATCAGATCAAGATAGTTGTAGGTGTTAATTTACCCATAGTGCGTGGTTTGAGGAGCCAAACATTACTAAGGTTCAGTTTAACACCTAGAGAGATACTGAGCAGTGCTAATTTACCAAGGTATGTGGTCCGAGGAGCCAGGCATGACCGAGGTTCTATTTGACACTTGAATATTTGTTGAGGAGCATTAATTTACCCAAGGTGTGTGGTTCGAGGAGCCAGACATGACCAAATTTTTGTTTAATACTTAAACAAATAACAAAGAGTATTAATTTACCTAAAGTATGTGGCTTGAGGAGCCAGGCATGACCAAGGTTCTGTTTAATACTTAAACAAATAATAAAGAGTATTAATTTACTCAAGTTATGTGGACTGAGGAACCAGACATGACCAAGGTTCTGTTTAATACATAAACAAATAATAAAGAGTATTAATTTACCCAAGGTATTTGGTTTGATGAGCCAGGCATGACCAAGGTTCTGATTAATACTTAAACAAATAATGTACATAACACATAATGTAGTAAATAGAAACATTGCAGAGTTGCCTTTCATTAATAATAATACCTTTGTAGGTTATTTACATTCCAAGAATGTGGTACAGTATTTTCATCTAAATCTTCTAGGAAATAAGCACCTATACCATCTATCAAGGTGATATGGTATTGACCTTCCTAGTTGGGCCCTAATTTTCCCCATGCTAGATTCTTTGCGATACTCACAACCTTCCTTAGTACTAAGTCTCCAGGTGCTAAGGGCCCTTAGCTTCACACTTGTGTCATAGCCTTGCTTGAGCTTTTTTTGATAGTATGCTAACTGAACCATGACAGTTTCTCTTTGCTCCTTAATTAAATCTAGACTCTTTTCTAATAGGTTGTCATTGTTATCTAGAATGAACAGGCTCGTCCTCAGCATTGGAAAACTAGTCTTTAGGGGGATCACAGCCTCGGACCTATAAGTCATTGAATAGGGTGTTTCCCCAATTGACCAACGAGGGGTAGTTTGATATGTCCAGAGAACATGCGGTAGCTTTTCCACCCATCTACCATTTGCATCATCCAACCTCTTCTTAAACCCATTCACTATAACATTGTTAACAGTCTCGGCTTACCCATTCCCCTATGGATAAGTTGGAGTTGAATATCTGTTCCTAATACCCAATTCACAGCAATACACCTAAAAGCCTTACTATCAAACTGAAGCTCATTATCCGAGATGAGGGTGTGAGGAATCCCAAATCGAGTGACGATGTTTTTCCATACAAACTTCTTTGCGTCCACGTCCCTGATATTGGCTAGTGGCTCAGCTTCCACCCACTTGCTAAAGTAATCAGTGTCGACCAGAAGCCATCTTCTGTTTCTTGTTGCCTTAAGGAATGGTTTTATAATATCCAAGCCCCATTGAGTGAAAGGCCATGAGCTAGACAGAGGATTAAGGACACCTCCTGACTGATGAATGTTTGGAGCAAATCTCTGACATTGGTCACATGTCTTCACATACTCCTGTGCCTCTTTCTGCACACTTAGCCACCAATACCCTTAAGTGAGGGCCCTGTGGGATAGTGATCTACCCCCTATATGGCTTCCACAAATTCCCTCATGTAATTCCTCCAAGAGTGGCTCCACTGCTTCAGGATAGACACATAACAAGTATGGTCCAGAAAAAGAACGTTTGTACAACTTCTGTTCCTCGGGCAGAGTAATTTCCTTGAGGAACAGAACTATAGAATCCATCCAACTAGACCCTACCCTAATTTTATGAATCTAGACCTTCTCCTTCTTCACCTCACTGGGTTTATACAAATCTTCAACCAGTATAACTCGAGGTAAACTTTGTGCCGAGGAAGTTGCCAAAGTAGCCAGAGAGTTAGCATGTGCAATCTTGCTGCTTGGAATTTGCTGCAAAGTGAAAGATTCAAATCCTGATTGCAAGTGCCTAGCCTAGCTCAAATACTTTTGCATTCTCAAATCCCTAGATACCAACTCTCCATTTACCTGGCCCACGACTAACCTCGAATTTGAGAACACATCCACTGCCTTCCTTCCCATTTTCTGGACCACGGCCATCCCTACCAACAAAGCTTCATACTTAGCCTCACTATTCATGGCCGAGAAACCTATCCTTAAGGATTTCTCAATAGTAATTTTTTTTGGGGACACCACTACTAACCCCACTCCAGATCCTCTTTGGTTAGCTGCACCATTATCGTACAATTTCCAAGATAAGGGCCCTTGTAAGTGTTAGGATATGTGCCCTCAAATCTTATTGTATGATGCTATGTATGATATTATGTATGACATTATGTGAGAAACGATGTATGACTTAATATTGTGTTTAATAAAGTTGTTTTATTCTTATCTAAAGTAATGGTAACATGAATATTCGGACATTATCAAATAGTCCATGAGATGCATAGTATGTGATTTATGTGAAAAGTCACAGAAGATATAAATCACAAGTTCTTTGTAAACTTAGAATTTTGGTTCGTAGTCGGTGATGAAATTAGGCATTTCATCTGCGAAGACTATAACATATTAACTACGATGATTTGTCTTGATCATGGAAGTGGTGACTTCTAGTTAATATGTTGATATATTTTAAGAGTTAAGACATATTGAACTGGACCGCTGTGAGATTTATTATTCTCCTAACGACTGTCAATTGAATAATAAATCTCACGACTTGTATTCACATGAACTCTTAATCCTGAGAGAATAATAGACCTGATCATGAAATGTAGGTTGCTTTGATATATCAGGAGTGAGATCTAAAGTAACGGTCAAAACCTTAGTATGTTGAGCAGTCACATTTAGTGTTGAGGGAACATATATTCTCAAGATGGAATTCATAGTCTCTTAACGGAGATATAAAATATTCCCTTGAGATAAGTTTAATGGGTACAGTTATTCAGAGAATTAGGCCTAACCACTTTAGTAAGACTAAAGTATATATTTATGAAATTGGATTTTATAAATATATGGTGAATAACTCAAAAGGATTAAACCGGGTACTCAAGAATTAAGATGTAGTAATTTACAAAGTGGCAGTCTATATTCATGACTTTGTATTACTACGAATATTTTATGAAGGGGTGCATGTATAATAAAGTCTTGGGATATAATTTATTAATGAGGCCTAGAGTGCAATTATATTTATATAGTGGTATTAAATATAATTAATGGTAACTTTGGACTTGTCAAGAGTTGACAGAAAAGCCCAAGGCCCATTGGAGCTAGTGTCTTATTTGTTCCCTTTTGGTCCCACTCCAAGCCACACACTAAAGCCCAATTGGGAAGGCCCAAAAGGCTAGCTCAATTAGATAATTAGTTATATGAAGAGAAACATACAGAATTTTATATAGAATAAAATGGTTTGTATGTTTAATAAGTGAAATAATATATTCTTTCTAGAAAACATAGAACTGATTGAGAGACCACATATCTTGGGCATCAAGTGGAATTGGAGTGAAGATTGAAAGTGTTCCCGAGTACTTCTTCATTTCGGTTTTGAATTTCACCGCATCAAGGTACACTCTCTTGTTCTTATATTCTGAAACCTACATAGTACATGTTATCAATTGCGAATGAAGTAGATCCGTTTATTTTCCGCTGCGTGTGTTTTGTATTCAATGCAAACATGATGATTTCCCAACATTGGTATCAGAGCGGTCTTCATTTTGAATCTGTATAACATGTTTTGTGCGTTTTGGAATTAGAGATAATAGTTTCAAGTTGATAGAGGATTATACATTTAATTTTCTGCATGGTTGTTGAAACTATGATTTGATACAAACTGATATTGATGTTATGATGTTGTTTAAATATGAATTTAAGAATGTTAAATTGATCTTTAAGGCTATAGCATCAATATATTTCAGTTTTGATATCAATCTCGGTCTATCATGTTCGTATGGTCGTTGTTTATTCATGCAAAACCGTTGAAAACTGTCTTAGAAGAATTTCAGGAAATTCGAGTTTTACGAGTTTCGATCTATCGAAATTTACTTTCGATCGATCGAGTAAAACAGAGACTAATCCTTTTGAATCGATTAATATTCGATTGCTAGTCGATCGATCGAATTTTATTTTCGATCGATCGAGAGGCGATCGAGTATCAATCGAAAAGGACAGAAGGTCAAGTTCGAATTATTTAATTTTTTCGATCGATCGAGGGGCACATTCGATCGATCGAAAGAAAGAAAATCTGAATTTTTTTTTCTAAGAAAAAATGCAAGGTTGTGTATAATTAGTTTATGCATGTTTAAAAGATAAAAACCTTTAATTTAAAATATCTAGTGGGAGAGAGATACAAGGGTTGGATCTCACGGCCTTCATTGTTGGTTCATAGTAGTATGAAATATATATTTTGTCTTAGCTTCGAGCTTTGCATTCCATGCGGAGAATATGTATTTCATGGTCCAACAAGATTGAATTTCTTGGTTTATAGTGGTTTGATCAAACACCTTGTCTTAGCTTCGAGCTTTGCATTCCATGCGGAGAATATGTATTTCATGGTCCTACAAGATTGAATTTCTTGGTTTATAGTGGTTTGATCAAACACCTTGTCTTAGCTTCGAGCTTTGCATTCCATGTGGAGGGTGTTTTGTATCATGGTACTACATGATAAGCCTGTTAAGGGGATGAAATGTGGCTACACATGATTCTAGACAACGGTATACACTAGACTAAATATTATAGTATCCTCTATGCTGAGTTCTTGCTATAATCATTTAGAGGACAAATGTATAAAGGCATATTATTAAGTGTTTGATAAGAGTTATCATGATAGCACTAATAATGAGAATAGTTCTCAATCAATCATAGTATTTAATGTTCACTCTATGCTGAGGGATATTGAGTATGGGATTGGGTTGTCGTTGCATATATTATATTATGGTTTTATTAAGGTTCCATACTATATGTTTATATGCTAAATTGATAATGTCCAGTTTACTTATTATATTAATGTTTATTATTTTCAGATTTGAACATGGCATCATTTAGCCCACTTGTTAGCATTTTTAATCAAAACAAACTGACTGGAACCAATTATGTTGACCTCCACCATGTCCTAGCTTTCCTTCATTAGATGCTCCTCCTGAGGAAAAACAACGATATGATCGTTGGCAGAAATCTAATGAAATGGCCAAGTGCTACATCCTAGCGTCCATCTCAAATGTTCTACAGCATCAAATGCAGGATGTAGAACTAGCTTCGGACATTATGCTAAGTCTGAAGGAGATGTTTGGTGAGCAAGGCCGTTCTGCAAGGCAAGAAACCATGAGGCAAATTTATAATACCAAAATGGCTGAAGGTAGTTCAGTGAGAGAGCATTGTCTTACAATGATCTCTAATCTGAATACTTTAGAAGTTTTGGGTGCCGACATTGATGGAGAATCCCAAGTGGATATGATACTCCAGTCACTACCAGAATCATTCAAGGAATTCAGACTTAATTATAACATGAACAAAAAGATTTATTCTTTGTCTGAATTAATGAATGAGTTGGTAGCGGCGGAAGGCATCCTAGGTATTTCTAATGTTGAAGCCAATGTGGGTGAAGCTTCTACTTCTCAACCTAAGTCGAAAGGCAAGGGTAAGAAGAAGAAGAAGAAGGACTTCACTAAGCAGGAGGGTAAACAAATTGTCTTAGGGGTTGCCGACAAAGGAAAGAAGCTGAAAGGAAAATGTTTCCATTGTGGTGAGAAAGGACATTGGAAGAGAAATTGTCCAAAGTTCAAGGCTGCCAATAAGGGTATGAAAATTTCATTCCTTGAAATATGTTTGGTATAAAATCCCACGGATTCCTGGTGTGTGGATTCAGGTTGTACTAATCATATCTGCAATTCTTTGCAGGGGTTCTAGGAGACCAAAAGACTTAAAGAAGGAGAGTTGTTTCTGACCTTGGCTGATGGGAGTAGGATTCCAGTTGTAGCTATTGGAGTGTTTAATTTATGCTTTGAAACTAGAGTTTTAATATTGCAAGACTGTCTGTATGTACCTAATGTTCGTAGGAATTTAATTTCTGCAACTTATTTAGGTAAAAGTGGATATTGTGTTATCCTTAAAGACAATGTTGTAATAAAGAAAGGTAAAACATTTATCTGTTCTGGCAATATTGTGGATGGTCTTTATATTTTAACTCCTGATAAGCATGAATTATATAATTTTGAATTAGATAATAACTCTCATGTAAAATCATTAAAGAGAAAGTTTCCTTCTACTAATGATGCATATCTTTGGCACTTGTGTTTGGGTCATATTAATCCAAACAGAATTCAAAGGCTGATCAAAGATGGTCTCTTAGAGCCATTGGACTTTGATGAATTTCCATTTTGTGAATCTTGTTTGGAAGGCAAAATGACCAAACGACCTTTTAATGCAAAAGGTAGAAGAGCCCAAGAGTTGCTAGAATTAGTTCATACGGATGTTTGTGGTCCTATGTCAATCCAAGCAATAGGTGGCTATGAGTATTTCATTACATTCACTGATGATTACTCTAGATTTGGTTATGTGTACCTAATGAAACGGAAGTCCGAAGCCTTTGAAAAGTTCAAAGAGTTTAGGGCTGAAGTTGAGAATCAATTGGGTAAACGCATAAAGGCCATTCGATCTGATCGTGGTGGCGAATACCTTCTTGGGGATTTTAAGGATTACTTAACTGAAAATGAGATTTTATCTCAATTGACTGCACCTGGAACTCTACAACAAAATGGTGTAGCGGAAAGAAGGAATAGGACTCTTTTAGATATGGTTAGGTCCATGATGAGTTATTCGACTCTACCAACTTCTTTTTGGGGATATGCCTTAAATACTGCAATGTATCTTCTGAATTTAGTACCTTCGAAGTCTGTTCCTAAAACACCTGTAGAGTTGTGGAATGGGCGTAAGCCTAGTATGATACATCTCCATATTTTGGGTTGTCTAGTACATGTGTTAAAAGGAAAGTCTGACAAGTTACAGTCTAAAACAGAAGTGGTATTCTTTGTAGGGTATCCAAAAGGAACTGCTGGAGGTTTATTCTATAGTCATAAAGATAATAAAGTGTTTGTTAGTACAAATGCCAAATTCTTGGAAAATGACTATATGAATGATTTCACTCCTAGAAGTAGAGTTGTCTTGGTTGAAATGAATGAATCTGTAATTGAACAACCAATGGTTGAAACTAGGGATGATGTGGCTGTATTGGATACACCACAAGATACTACTCATGAGATGTCTAGTACACAGTTGCCTCGTCGTAGTGGGAGGAATGTTAGGCCACCTATAAGATTCATAGGTCTTGGAAAGACTTATGAGGCTATCTTAGAGGAGGCCGAAACTGATCCTTACACTTATGAAGAAGCAATGAATGATATAGATGCACATCATTGGGTTCAAGCTATGAAATCAGAATTAGATTCCATGTATTCCAATCAAGTTTGGGATCTTGTAAAGGCGCCTAACGGCATTAAACCTGTTGGTTGCAAATGGGTTTACAAGAGGAAGAGAGGGGTAGATGGAAAGGTTGAAACCTTTAAAGCAAGGCTAGTGGCAAAAGGGTATACTCAAAAAGAAGGTATTGATTATGAGGAAACCTTTTCACCAGTAACAATGCTTAAATCTATCAGAATTCTCTTATCCATTGCTGCTCATTATGATTATGAGATTTGGCAAATGGATGTCAAGAATGCATTTCTTAATGGCAATCTTGAAGAGAAAATCTATATGAAACAACCAGAATGTTTCATAGCAAAGAACCAAGAGCATATGGTATGCAAATTGAATAGGTCCATTTATGGACTTAAGCAAGCATCTAGGTCATGGAACATCAGATTTGATCAAGCAATCAAATCATTTGGTTTTGAACAAAATCTTGATGAACCATGTGTGTACAAAAGACATCAAGACAAAGTAGTAATGTTCCTAGTGCTTTATGTTGATGATATTCTACTCATTGGAAATGATGTAGGGGTCATGTCATCAGTAAAAGTTTGGTTGTCAAGCCAATATGATATGAAGGACTTGGGTGAGGCTAATTTTATTCTAGGGATCAAGCTTTGGCGAGATCGTAAGAATAAGATGTTAGGCTTATCACAAGCTGGATATATAGATAAGGTTCTAGAACGGTTTAGCATGCAAAACTCCAAGAAAGGATTACTTCCTTTCAGACATGGAGTTCCTCTGTCTGATGACCAAAGGCCTAAGACTCAAGAGGAAGAAGATATGATGAGACAAGTTCCTTATGCTTCTGCAGTAGGAAGTCTCATGTATGCCATGCTTTGTACTAGACCAGATATCTGTTTTTCAGTTGGCAAGGTCAGCCGATATCAATCAAATCCAGGACCACAACATTGGCAAGCTGTAAAGCATATTCTCAAGCATCTACGAAGAACGAGAGATTATATGCTTGTTTACCATTGTGAGGATTTGATTCCCATTGGCTATACAGATTCAGATTTTCAATCAGATCTAGATTTCAGAAAGTCCACGTCAGGATGTGTATTCACCTTGGGAGGTGGAGCCTTAAGTTGGAGGAGTGTTAAGCAATCTTGTATTGCGGACTCTACCATGGAAGCTGAATATGTTGCTGCTTGTGAGGCGGCAAAGGAAGCTATTTGGCTCAAGAAATTCCTTTCTGATCTTGGTGTAGTGAGAATGGAGCAAGTTCCTATTACATTGTTTTGTGACAATAGTGGAACGGTTGCACATTCCAAAGATTCAAGGAATCACAAGAAAGGAAAGCACATTGAAAGGAAGTACCACATCATTCGAGACATTGTTGCTCGTGGAGATGTGGTGGTGGCAAAGATTGAAAGTGCAAATAATCTAGCAGATCCCTTTACCAAAGTCTTGTCTCAAAGGACCTTCGAGTCACATTTGGAGGGAATGGGAGTTAGATTAGTACACAATAGTCTTTAGGGCAAGTGGGAGATTGTTAGGATATATGCCCTTAAATCCTATTGTATGATGCTATGTATGATATTATGTATGACATTATGTGAGAAATGATGTATGACTTAATATTGTGTTTAATAAAGTTGTTTTATTCTTATCTAAAGTAATGGTAACATGAATATTCAGACATTATCAAATAGTCCATGAGATGCATAGTATGTGATTTATGTGAAAAGTCACAGAAGATACAAATCACAAGTTCTTTGTAAACTTAGAATTTTGGTTCGTAGTCAGTGATGAAATTGGGCATTTCATCTGCGAAGACTATAACATATTAACTACGATGATTTGTCTTGATCATGGAAGTGGTGACTTTTAGTTAATATGTTGATATGTTTTAAGAGTTAAGACATATTGAACTGGACCGCAATGAGATTTATTATTCTCCTAACGACTGTCAATTGAATAATAAATCTCACGACTTGTATTCACATGAACTCTTAATCCTGAGAGAATAATGGATCTGATCATGAAATGTAGGTTGCTTTGATATATCAGGAGTGAGATCTAAAGTAACGGTCAAAACCTCAGTATGTTGGGCAGCCACATTTAGTGTTGATGGAATATATATTCTCAAGATGAAATTCATAGTCTCTTAACGGAGATATAAAATATTCCCTTGAGATAAGTTTAATGGGTACAGTTATTCAGAGAGTTAGGCCTAACCACTTTAGTAAGACTAAAGTATTTATTTATGAAATTGGATTTTATAAATATATGGTGAATAACTCAAAAGGATTAAACCGGGTACTCAAGAATTAAGATGTAGTAATTTACACAGTGGCAGTCTATATTCATGACTTTGTATTACTACGAATATTTTATGAAGGGGTTGCATGTATAATAAAGTCTTGGGATATAATTTATTAATGAGGCCTAGAGTGCAATTATATTTATATAGTGGTATTAAATATAATTAATGGTAACTTTGGACTTGTCAAGAGTTGACAGAAAAGCCCAAGGCCCATTGGAGCTAGTGTCTTATTTGTTCCCTTTTGGTCCCACTCCAAGCCACACACTAAAGCCTAATTGGGAAGGCCCAAAAGGCTAGCCCAATTAGATAATCAGTTATGTAGAGAGAAACATACATAATTTTATATAGAATAAAATGGTTTGTATGTTTAATAAGTGAAATAATATATTCTCTCTAGAAAACATAGAACTGATTGAGAGACCACACATCTTGGGCATCAAGTGGAATTGGAGTGAAGATTGAAAGTGTTCCCGAGTACTTCTTCATTTCGGTTTTGAATTTTACCGCATCAAGGTAAACTCTCTTGTTCTTATATTCTGAAACCTACATAGTACATGTTATCAATTGCGAATGAAGTAGATCCGTTTATTTTCCGCTGCGTGTGTTTTGTATTCGATGCAAACATGATGATTTCCCAACAGTAAGGAGATTGTTCCAACCTATTTTCCTTCTAAGTTTTGCTTCTCACCCCTCATTTCCAGTGGAGATTCAGTACATTTAGCCATCAAATCTGCAAAAACTTGACCCTTAATAGAGGTCCAAGGCATATGCTTGATGTCAAAAGCCCCTAAAATTGTTCCCCATTTGGCTATTCTCCTTGTGTAATTAGCTTTCTGAAGTAGTATTTGGAGAGGAAGTTGGGTAAAAACCACAACTGTATTAGCTTGGAAGTAATAAGGGAGTTTTCATGTAGCATGTACCATTGCCAAGATAGCCTTTTCCAAGGGCAGGTAACAAACCTCTGCCTCTTGCAAAGACTTGTTCATGTAATAAATTGGTCGTTGTACTCCATTGTCCACCCTTATCAGTACTAAACTCACCGCATGAGAGGCTACAACAATATAGGCAAAAAGAACCTCTTCCTTTTCAGGCTTGGACATAATGGGTGGCCGAGAAAGATATTCCTTCAACTGCTGAAAGGCCAAGGCACACTCTTCAGTCCACTCAAATCCCTTCTACTTGTGCAGTAACTAGAAGAAAGGCCTACATATGTTTGCTGATCGAGAGATGAATCGATTCAGGCTAGTAGTCATTCCTGTTAACTTCTGGACTTCTTTAGGAATCCAAGGAGGCTACAGGTTGTTATTTGCCTTAATTTGATCAGGGTTGACTTCAATTCCACGATGAGTGACCATATTGTTAGGATATGTGCCCTTAAATCCTATTGTATGATGCTATGTATGATATTATGTATGACATTATGTGAGAAATGATGTTTGACTTAATATTGTGTTTAATAAAGTTGTTTTATTCTTATCTAAAATAATGGTAACATCAATATTCGGACATTATCAAACAGTCCATGAGATGCATAGTATGTGATTTATGTGATTTAGTCACAGAAGATATAGATCACAAGTTCTTTGTAAACTCAGAATTTTGGTTCGTAGTCGGTGATGAAATTGGGCATTTCATCTGTGAAGACTTTAACATATTAACTACGATGATTTGTCTTGATCAAGTGGTGACTTCTAGTTAATATGTTGATATGTTTTAAGAGTTAAGACATATTGAACTGGACCGCTGTGAGATTTATTATTCTCCTAACGACTGTCAATTGAATAATAAATCTCACGACTTGTATTCACATGAACTCTTAATTCTGAGAGAATAATGGACCTGATCATGAAATGTAAGTTGCTTTGATATTTCAGGAGTGAGATCTAAAGTAACGGTCAAAACCTCAGTATGTTGGGCAGCCACATTTAGTGTTGATGGAAAATATATTCTCAAGATGGAATTCATAGTCTCTTAACGGAGATATAAAATATTTCCTTGAGATAAGTTTAATGGATACAGGTATTCAGAGAGTTAGGCCTAACCACTTTAGTAAGACTAAAGTATATATTTATGAAATTGGATTTTATAAATATATGGTGAATAACTCAAAAGGATTAAATCGGGTACTCAAGGATTAAGATGTAGTAATTTATAAAGTGGCAGTCTATATTCATGACTTTGTATTACTACGAATATTTTACGAAGGGGTTGCATGTATAATAAAGTCTTGGGATATAATTTATTAATGAGGCCTAGAGTGCAATTATATTTATATAGTGGTATTAAATATAATTAATGGTAACTTTGGACTTGTCAAGAGTTGACAGAAAAGCCCAAGGCCCATTGGAGCTAGTGTCTTATTTGTTCCCTTTTGGTCCCACTCCAAGCCACACACTAAAGCCCAATTGGGAAGGCCCAAAAGGCTAGCCCAATTAGATAATCAGTTATGTGGAGAGAAACATACAGAATTTTATATAGAATAAAATGGTTTGTATGTTTAATGAATAATAATTAAAAAAATATATAAGGAAGAGAGACACTTTTTCATATTCTCTCTAGAAAACAAAGAACTGATTGAGAGACCACACATCTTGGGCATCAAGTGGAATTGGAGTGAAGATTGAAAGTCTTCCCGAGTACTATTTCATTCGGTTTTGAATTTCATCGCATCAAGGTACACTCTCTTGTTCTTATATTCTGAAACCTACATAGTGTATATTATCAATTGCGAATGAAGTAGATCTGTTTATTTTTCCGCTGCGTATGTTTTGTATACGATGCATACATATATATTTCCTAACACATATAACCCAGAAATTTGCCCGAACTAATGCCAGAAGAACACTTAGAAGCATTAAGGCGTAGTTTATGCTTTCTTAGTATTTCAAAAATACTTCCGAGGTCATTCACATGCTCAGACTTTACTTTTCTCTTCACCACCATATCATCTATGTAGACTTCAGTGTTTTTGCCAAGTTTAGGCTCAAACATCCTAGTCATCATCATCTGATATGTAGATCTTGCGTTCTTCAGTCCATAGGACATCACTTTGTAGTGGTAATTACTAGTGGGCGTAACAAAAGCTGTCTTCTCTTGATCATCCAAAGCTAACGGTATTTGATGATGCCCTTGAAAGGCATCCAAAAAGCTCATCCAAGCATGACCCACAGTTGCATCCATCAATTAGTCTATCCGAGGCATCGGGAAGGGGTCTTTTGGACAAGCTTTGTTTAAATCAGTGAACTTTACACGTACTCACCACTTCCCATTCTTCTTCTTTACCACCACTGTATTAGCCAACCATTCAGGGTAAAACACCTCTTTTATTGCCTCTGCCCCGCTTAAGTTTGATTACCTCTTCCTTGACAGCATCAGAATGTTTCTTAGAAGAGCACCGAGGTGGTTGCTTTTTAGGAGCGATGGATGGATTAACATTTAAGTGATGGCAAATAAAATTTGGATCCACCCTAGGAGCTGCATAAGCACTCCATGCAAACACGTCAACATTCTTCCTGAGGAAGACACCTAGTTCTTCCTTCTCCCGAGGAGGTAATTGCACTCCTACTTGGAAAAACTTCTCCTTGTCATCATCTATAACAATTTTTTCCAATTCTTCACACTTTGCCCCTTCTACCATCACATTTGTGGATAAGACTATTCTCCGTGATTGCTATAAATCCCTCTCTGCAAAGGCCGAGAACTCACCTCCAGTTTAATGCCTAATTGCAGCCACTAAACACTATCTGGCCATAGAATGATTTTGAATCAGCTCCTCGACTTGATCCCTTGAAGGATACTTCACCTTCAAGGGCAAGGTGAAAGAAACAGCCCCTATGGCATGAAACCAAGGTCTTGCCATAATAGTAGTGTAAGGGGAGTAGGCATCTACCACAATGAAGTTCACTTCCACAACATCTGACCCCGCCTGAATAGGTCATTTGATTTGGCCCTTTGGAAAGACTGTTTTCCCATCAAACCCTATTAGAGGAGAGTCATAGCAGGCCAAGTCCTTAGGCTTCAGCTTTAGCCTTTTAAATAGATTAGGGTACATGATCTCTGCACCGCTACCTTAATCTACTAATACCCTCTTCACATCATACCCTTGAATCCTGAGGGTAACCATCAAGGCATCATCATGCGGCTATAGGGTTCCCACCTTATCCTTATCGAAAAAGCTCAAGGCTGGTCGAACTTCCATTCTACTCCTCTTAGGGTCAGGGATTAGGACCTCTGCAAATGGCCGATTTATAGACATCACCTTGGATAGATAAGAACCAGTGCTACCTAGGGCAGCAAGAATAACGCTAATTGTCCCCAGAGGTGGTCTTGAAGAAGCATCTTTATGAGCTCCCGACCCTGCTTGACTGCCCTGTCCAATAGGTTGATACAAGAATTGTTTTAACTTCCCAATCTTAACCAGCTGCTCTAGATGATTTCATAAAGTCTTACACTTTTCTGTAGTGTGTCCTCGATCCTGGTGGTACTGACAATGAAGACTTTGATTACGCTTAGTAGGGTTTCCACCCATCTTATTGGGCCACATGAAGTATGTCTCTTTCTTTACTTTCTCCAAAAATTGGTCTATAGCTCCCTAAACACAGTGTCGACTACTTGGGCAGTAGCAGACCTAAAGTTCCTGGAAAAATCTCTCTTGGGTCGATTGTTATTGTACCTCTCCGACTTGAAATCCCTTCGATCTTGAGGAGCTACCTTGGCCTTCCCTTTTCCTTGTTGTTGGTCCTCTTTTACCCGTTTGTACTCATCAATATGATCCATAAGCTGGTGTGCACTCCTAACGGGTTTCCTCGTCAAAGACTTCCTCAAATCGTGCTCGGCAAGCAGGCTGACCTTGAAAGTCCTTATTACCACATCATCAAAATTCCCATTTGTCTTATTAAACATTTCCCAATACCTGTCAGAATATGTCTTCAGGGTTTCCTCCTTTCGCATGGTTATAGATAGCAGAAAATCCAAGGGCCGAGGAACCCTACTGCAAGTAACAAAGTGAGTCCCAAACGCTCTAGTAAGCTCTTTAAAGAAGTTAATCGAACCTCCTTCAACCCATAAAACCATCTCATCGCCACCGGCCCCAAGCTGGATAGGAACACCTTGCACATCAAGGCTTCATTCTTTGAGTGAACAACCATTCTTTGGTGGAAGTGGTTGACATGCTCCAAAGGGTCTGTTCTACCATTATACATGGTAAATGTTGGCTGAGTAAATCACCGAGGAAGTTTTCCTCCTTCAATCCTACGTGTAAAAGGTAAATTAGAAATTTGGTGTAAAGCCTTACTCATAGCACCATTACCCAGGCCCCTGTGAGATGAAGTCTTGCTTCTCCGCCTATAATGGCAATCCTTACCGCATGAAAAAGAGCTACTGGGAAGAGTCTTTTATCCTAGCCTGTAGCTATCATCCCTATCGTCGTTAGAAGAAGGCTCTGAACTTAAAGGAGTCCCTCTCCGTTGCTTACGGCATAACTTTCTCCGTAAATGGTCTATCTCTAACTACATGTTCCTAGTATGCTCTTCATGAGACATGTGGCTCGTAATTCTAGACTAGCTCCTACTGGTGTGAGCGGTATGTATACTGACTTCACGATCCCTCCTTCGTTCAAGGTTGAGGAACTGGTCTTGACGTTAGGACCCAACAAACTCTTCCTGGTTTGGTCCTGAACCTACCATGGCTAAATGTTAAACTCATGAAAGCTCAAGATTTCCCACAGATGGCGCCAATTGTAAGGACACGTTTTGCTTCCCAAGCCTAAAAATGAAAAGGACAAAGGCCCAAAGAGCCCAATACAATGAATTTGTAAAAATATACAAATTGGACTTCAATGAGTTGGACAACAATCACAGTAGGTTAAATGATGTTAGAAAATAAGAATAACTGGTTTTAGGCAAGGAAAATCCTCCTTGGCAAAGTCCGAGGAAAGCAGTTCTTATATATTTCTCTTAGAATTAAGGACAATTACAGCTCTTGAGTGTACAGTGTTTCTTCTTTCTTCCCCAGATTCTTTGATCCCCCCCTGTAATGGGGTTTCTCTTCTTTATATTTCCCTTCTTTACTTCATCTCAGCCCTTCACATGTAGGTCAAATTGTTGGTTCTAATCTTTGTCCCATCAGCCCCTTTCAAAGTCTTTGTGGGTAGCTGTAAGGCTGAATATTACTGTTTAGGTATCATCTCCACATTAATGCGGCCAAAGAGTTAATTGCAGAGCATTCAATACGGAGGTAGTAGCTTTCCCCTAGATATTTCTCAGCTTTCCTTTGTCTTATTCCCTTTTAGTGCTTATCCTTATCAGTATGGTGGTCTGGTGTGCTGCTCTTGATGAAAGGTTGGACCTTTGACCTCTACTCTACTTAGCCAAAGAGGTGTTTCTCCTTGGATTGCACTCTCAATCCTTTACGATTAGACTTCTTCCATTGCCCACCAATTTGTATGTCCTCGTTAGTGTCTGCTTGTCCTCGGATGATTTAATGTTCTCGGACATGGCCTATGGCCCATATCCATCTTTAGGCCCTTTATCCCTCCATTTATAGAAGAGAGTATCATTTTTGCAAAACTTTGAGGGTCATATATTATTTCCTTCTACCTCAAAGATTAATATATCTCTTTATTTTGGGTTAATGAAAAATTTTGTTAAAAATTTTTGATTAATTTTAAATGTGTAGAATTTTGTTTTTTGTTTTTTGTTTTTTTAAGAAAAGAAAGAATTTGAACTAATTTTAAATGTGATTTTAAATTGGAGGGACAAATTATACACAATTAAAGTGGAGGTCTTTTTTTAATTTAAGGAATTCAATTGCTATAAAGTGAGAAAGATTGAAGAAAGATTCAAGCCGTAATTCTCTTTATACTAAAAGACCATGCAATATGAATGAAGTGCAAGACTATTTTCTATACTATTATTTAAGAGGCTTTTTCTGTTTAGATCCCTCTTTTTTTAGTTCAAAAATGCCCCTATACCCCTATTTTTAACCTTTATGTTTAAATAGAGACAAAACTAAATGACAATCAGGTAAAAATGCAACTCTAACTTTTACTAAAATATTGCCTAAAAAATAGGACCACTCTTCTGTTAATTTTCAAATTGCTTTATCTGCTTATAACTTAGATTCTCAAAATAAAAATTATATATATAAAATAAAAACACATTTTTTTTTTTGCTAAAAAAAAGAGTCTTATCGTATGCATGTGGTGAGGATAGTATTTTTTTTAAATATAATGTACAAACTCTTGGTATAATTAAAATGAATTTGAAAGCGAATAATAGATGAGGTTTTAGCCTACAAATCTTGAAAAATCTTGTAGTAGTTAGTTACATTTTCCTCTTGGGGAAGATGTCTTGTTTCTTACAGTAATTTGTTAACTGGTAAGGTAGGGTTTTGTTTTCTTGTGGTTTTGAAAACAGTTTAGTTTTAAACTCATGGATGATCTGGCCAAGAGATGGGATACTTTCTCTTTCTCACAAGGAGGGGCAAGAAAGTTGTTATTGCAAAGAATAAGCATGTGCAAGAATTCATTCTGGTTGCAAAGTTCTTTACAAAGATGAGTGTGAATATTGATGCATTGGCCAAAAATTTTAGACCTCTGTGGCGCACAAGGACTTCAAAATTAGGGACGCTGGTAATAATCATCTATTATTCGCTTTTGAATTAGAAATAGATGTGGAGAAAGTGCTAATGGGTGGGCCTTGGTCTTTTGATAGGCACTTGGTCATTCTTACGAGGTTTGATGGGAAGTCATCTATGGAGGAGTTGGACTTCGTAACTTCTTTTTGGGTGCAAATCCATAACCTTCCTTTAAGTCTGATGACTCCTGAAGTGACCATGGGTATTGGTGAAACTTTGGGAGTGGTTACGAGAATGGTGGACAAGTCAGAAATGGTGGGAGGGAATTTTATGCGAGTTAGGGTGTCTATTAATATTACTCAACCATTATGTCGTGGTTTTAATGTTTCTTTTGAGTAAGGGTCCAGGGGTGGATTTTATTTTTTTAAAATATGAGAGACTATCTAATATCTGTTATTGGAGTGGGCGAGTTTCTCACAATGATCGTGATTGTTTCCTTTGGCTTTAGAGGAAGGGTTCGTTGAAAACTGAGGACGAACAGTTTGGTCAATGGATTTGTGCTTCAAATCTTCAAGGAAATCTATTGTTGAAGTGAAGGTTTTTGGTGAGGATGGAGGTAGGAGGGGAGGTGATCCGTTATGGGCTGAGATTTCAAATGCTAGGGTGCATGCTATGCGTCCTTTGATTTAGAGTTATCTTAGTAATGTTGGGGATAGGTTGGATGGTGGAGTGGATAGTACTGTTGTCCATATATCTTCTACAATTGTGGTGGAAGACACAGCGGCAGTAGGGCATGATAGTGAGAATCAAGATATGGAGATAGCGATTATTATGGGAAATAAAATGGTTTGCAGTTCAGGTCCCAGATTTTAAGGAAACTCTAAAAGATATTGATATAGATCTCTCCCAAGATTATGTGTGTCCAAGTTTGAATTGTAACTTCTAGAGTCCGAGGTTGACGTTGATAGGGAGTCTCCAACTGGTGTTCTCTTTGTTGGGGTTGGTAAAGAGGAGAAGAATAAAAAGATTGTTATCCTTTGAGCATGCGCTCACGCGTGTGCTCAGAGGCTCTTCTATTTTTTCAGTAAAAATTAATAATTTATATCTATTATAATTTAGAATTACTACATTTTTCAATTACAAAAATATCTAAGGGTGTGATGAAAAATTTATTTCACCCACAAAAGCATAAGTCACAACATTCATCACTGTCACGCCCCAAACCCGATACCCGGATTTGTGACCATGACCGGCATGCTAATATCAAGCCTAAACCTGATATTAACAAGAACCAACTTAACTTTTACAAAACTTTACAAAAGCTTCCCTCTTTCTTGCCATTCTTGTTTCTTTGTGTAAAAGATATAACTTTTCACTTGACATTCAGAGCATCTATACTGTACTCAAAAATAACATAATCCACCAGTTACTCAAATTCTAAATTTCACATAATACATCTTTTAATGCTTTAAGATACACAACTTTTATTAGATCCTAAAATACACAATACTACAAAGCTAAACAATAAATTACTAGTTTGGGATCTATACTTTTAAAACTAAAACCAGCTCCTTCCAAAACTCGACTAAGGCTCCCTTGGCTCCAAAATAAAACATGTTGACTGAAAGGGTGGAAGGGGTGAGCTATACAGCTCAGTAAGGGTAAGATACATAAGAATTTAGTAAGGATGCATATAAATCAAATCATTTCATTTTATAAATATTTAGATAGGAGAACATCCTTTTCATGCATAGTATTTTCTACTATTAATAATAATAACTTATAAGCTCTTGGTAGAAAAAAAATTGTTATCCTTTTTCTTATCAGAACAATATTACTAAAACCTTTCGGATTGAATTTCTTTCATTTCTTACAAAGTCACCAAATATAATATTGATCGTTTAAAATCATATACCTATATACATATATATATATATATATATATATATTCTTGTTACAGAATAATCTTTTTAACTTAAATCAGATAATTGGTAACTTTGTCATAAACTAGAAACATTTTAAAGAATAATAAAACTTTCCTTCATAAACTTCTTCTCGTAAAATATTATAACTTCCATAATCATAAAACCTAACGATTTACAAAGAAAAACAAATATCTGATAACTTCTTAACATAAACTTGTACTTTCATCAGAAGCTTTATCTTTATAGCACAACAGAACTTCAGAAACTTTTACCTTTAATGGGTAACTTTCTTTTCATCAAAAACTTCTTCTTTTCATGAGAGCTTTTAACTTTTCACAATGCATTTAAACAAAATCATTCTTTCATGATTAATAACATAATATAGTTGTTCATAAATAACTTATTGGTTAGTCCATAGCTGATAAGTCTGTACAGAGAAGGCCTCATCACATTTGGGTGCCCTCATGTGTATGATATTATCCCCTTTGGGAGGCCTGATGGCACATCCCCTCCAGGCTTTGTTCCTCCCCGCTGTTCGTACACATTAGGGAGAAGGCCTTGTTCATATTAGAGTTACGGGCAGCCTCATTTCCTCTACTTTAAATGGACAAACAGATAACATTTTCCATGGAAAGCCAGTAATTAACCCCTACTGGCCGAGTTTTGATCACCAGAGGACATAACCTGAAAACATTTCATACTTATACATCATACTGAAATTCATAGTTTGCATAACATTTCATAATAAAATCATTTCCATTGTTTTCTTTAAACATCATGCTTGTGGAATTAGTAATAGCATTAATATGCTTAAATCTTATACATATGGTTTCGAAAGCTCACAAACATATCTTTGTCTAAAACATGATTACATGCCATACCTCTAATCAAAAACCTTTTTAATGCATTATATACTTTAAAATAACCTCATGACTTACCAAATGCTCATATAACTTATCCCTTACCTGAAAGCAGAGGAACCAAGAGCCTACAGTTGAAGGAGCTTAGACTTGGGTACTGATAACACCTAAACCAAAATCAAAACTTAGTACTATCCATTATTTCTTATCATAAACTTACACATTCATCTCAAAACCTATATCTTAGAATCAAGGAAATCCTAATCCCGCCTCAACGAAGTTCCCACAAACATATAATGCACACATCAACAAGTGATGTACCAAACTAAGGAAAAACCAACATTCTCATATTAATATCATATCTCTAGAAGAGCCAACTTCATTCCAGAAGGTGCTTTGAGATTAAGGCAAAAATGCATGCATAAAAATAAACTCTTTTAAGCATGGTCATATAGCCATATATACTTGTATGGCAACATACATCGTGTTCAACAAAACAGCTTTATAGATACAACCGTCGAATGGTTTAGAACCCCTCCTTTGAGTACTAAACCTTGAACTAAGTTATAAAAAATTTATCTATGATCTAGACATACCAAATGATGAGCATATTAAATTATAGCTTAAAACATTCACCCTAACTTCAAAATTAAATCCACAAAGTCAGGTGTATCATATGCTGTTCACTGCTCATTACAGCAGCATAAGCCCCATTTGTGAAATACAAATGGGAAGACCGTACACATCCAATTGTCCTGAAATTTTACAGAGCTACTCCCCTGTATGTCTAGTATATACCAAAAAAAGTTCGGAGTCAAAGCATAAAAAAATGATTTATTAAAAATTATACAAGGCAACGTACTCAATTCTGTCCTGACAGAATTTCATGCAAATTTGAAATTAAACCATTATTTTTATATTACTCCAAATGCTGTGAGCCAGCTTCCAATAGAACCATATGTGCCTTAGCTTTCGTAAGAAATATCCCTAGCATCCAAATTCACTGTATACAATTTACTACATAATTTATCATGCATGAACACAGAATCTGTTGCAGTGACAGCTTTGCAACATTTTTTTGTAAATTCACAAACAATTATCAAACGATGGTATTTTCTTATGAAATTTAATACACACATACTGGACATATTATATAATAATCTCCAAGAAACCATTTACCCATAGCTGTCCTATAAAAATACAGAATTTATAATGACCAAACAGGTTAACCAGTGAGTGCAACTCTTAACAAGTTCATGAACTAACTCTTAAAAAGCTTCAATTTCTGAATCAACTACACATTCAGCACCTAAAATAACCATCACTTAAGTTTAAATAGACAATAGATAAAAGAATTAGATTTTCCCCTTACCCTAGGCATGGTTCTTGGAGTGATAGAGCTAGAATCACTCTAGCTTTAAATTGGGAACACAAACTTGAGAAGGATTGAAGGAAATATTTTTCCTTGCTGCTGGATGTGAGAGGGAGAGAAGACTTGAGAGCTTTTCTTCTCTTGGTGTTGGACCCGTGGGTATGAAAGAGGGAGAGAGTCCTTGAAAGTTCTAGTGACTTTGACAAAGTCAAAGAAGAAATGAGATGAGGTGGTGATGATAAGAACAAAGAAATAACGAAACAAAGAAGAAAGAAAGAAGAATGGTGTAGCAAAAGAAGTCAAGGGAAATATCTTGGGGTGGGCTACGTATATAACAAGGGGAAAAGGCCAAAAATGTTAGATGAGTCACCCCTAAAACTTTAAAATTCACTTTTCACCTCTTGTAAACTTTTATTTCTAGAAAGACCCAAAAAAAAAAAAAAAAACAAATACTTTGCATATAAACCCTTACCTTTATACACTTAATTAAACACCAACAACTATATATCTAATAACTTAACCACTTAATGTAGTTTTGTACATACTTAGTATATATTCATAATACAATTACCCATTAAATTATTTATAATCTTTACAATTCTTATTCAAAAGGTATTATAAAATAATATGCTTATTAAATACTCTTATATTAATTTTAGAAAGTGACTCAAATAATAATTAACAACTTGAACTCATAGTTTAATTATAAAGTTGGGTCGGGGTGTTACAATCACACCCTAGGTATTTTTTGTGAAATGCAGTCTTGACATCCATTTACCAAATTTCATAAGCATAATGAGCAGCAATGGATAAGAGAATTCTGAAATATTTAAGCACTGCTACTGGTGAAAAGGTTTCTTCATAACCAATACCTTCTTTTTATGTATACTCTTTCACCACTAGCCTTGCTTTAAAGGTTTCAACCTTTCCATCTGTCCTTCTTTAACTCTTGTAAACCCATTTGCAACCAACAAGTTTAATGCCGTTAGGCGCCTCTACAAGATCCCAAACTTGATTGGAATACATGGAATCTAAGTTTCTCCTAGACCTACAAACCTTATACGTGGCCTTACAATCCTCCCACTACTACGAGCACCTATGTACTAGACATCTCATGAGTAATATCTTGTGGTATATCCGATACAACCACATCATCCCTAGGTTCATTCATTGGTTGTTCATTTACAGGTTCATTCATTTCAGCCAAAACAACTCTACTTCTAGGAGTATAATCATTCATATAGTCATTTTCCAATAATTTGGCATTTGTACTAACAAACACTTTATTTTCTTTATGACTATAGAATAAATCTCCAATAGTTCATTTTGGATACCCTATAAAGAAAACCACTTTTGTTTTAGATTGTAACTTGTCAGACTTTCCTTTCAACACATGTGCTGGACAACCCCAAATATGGAGATGTCTCATACTAGGCTTACGCCCATTCCACAACTCTACAGGTGTTTTAGGAATAGACTTCGAAAGTACTAAATTCAGAAGATACATTGCAGTATTCAAGGCATATCCCCAAAAGGAAATTGGTAGAGTTGAATAACTCATCATGGACCTAACCATATCTAAAAGAGTCCTATTCCTTCTTTCTTATACACCATTTTGTTGTGGAGTTCCAGGTATAGTCAATTGGGATACAATCCCATTTTTAGTTAAGTAATCCTTAAAATCCCCAAGAAGGTATTCGCTACCATGATCAAATCGAATGGCTTTTATTCATTTACCTAATTGATTCTCAACTTCAGCCCTAAACTCTTTGAACTTTTCAAAGGCTTTGGACTTCTTTTTCATTAGGTACACATAACCAAACCTAGAGTAATCATCAGTGAAAGTAATGAAATACTCATAGCCACCTCTTTCTTGGATAGACACAGGACCACATACATCTAAATGTACTATTTCTAGCAAATCTTGTGTTTTTCTACCTTTTGCATTAAAAGGTCGTTTGGTCGTTTGGTCATTTTGCCTTCCAAACAAGATTCACAAACTGAAAATCCATCAAAATCTAATGGTTCTAAGAGACCATCTTTGATCAGTCTTTGAATCCTATTTAAATTAATATGTCCCAAACGCAAGTGCCAAAGATATGCATCACTAGTAGAAGGAAACTATCTCTTTAATGATTTTACATGAGAGTTATTATCTAATTCAGAATTATACAATTCATGCTTATCAAGAGTCAAAATATAAAGACCATCCACAATATTTCCAAAACAGATAAACACTTTACCCTTCATTATTACGACATTGTCTTTAAGGATAACACAATATCCATGTTTACCCAAATAAGTTGTAGAAAATAAATTCCTACGAACATTAGGTACATATATACAGTCTTCCAATATTAAAATCCTAGACTCAAATCATAAATTAAACACTCTAACAGCTACAACCGGAATTCTACTCCCATCAACCAAAGTAAGAAACAATTTCATTAAGCTTTCTGGTCTCCTGGAACCCTTGCAAAGAATTGCAGATATGATTAGTACAACCTGAATCCACACACCAAGAATCCGTGGGATTTTGTACTAAACATATTTCAAGGAGGAATGAACTTTTCATACCCTTATTATTGGCAGCCCTGAATTTGGACAATTCATCTTCCAATGTCCTTTCTCTCCACAATGGAAACACTTTCCTTTGATCTTTTTTCCTTTGTCGGCAACCCCTAAGGCAATTTGTTTACCATCTTGTTTGGTGAAGTCCTTCTTCTTCTTCTTCTTCTTACCCTTGCCTTTCGACTTAGGTTGAAAAGTAGAAGCTTCACCCACATTGGCTTTAACACTAGAAGTACCAAGGATGCCTTTGGCCACTACCATCTCATTCATTAATTCAGACAATGAATAAATCTTTTTGTTCATATTATAATTGAGTTTGAATTCCTTGAATGATTTTGGTAGTGATTGGAGTATCATATCCACTTGGGATTTTCTATCAATATCGGCACCTAAAACTTCCAGTGTATTCTAATTAGAGATCATTGTAAGACAATGCTCCCTCATTAAATTGCCTTCAGCTATTTTGGCATTATAGATTTGCCTCATGATTTCTTGCCTTGTAGAATGACCTTGCTCACCAAACATCTCTTTCAGACTTAGCATAATGTCTGAAACTAGTTCTACATCCTGTATTTGATGCTGTAGAACATTTGAGATAGATGTTAGGATGTAGTACTTGGCCATCTCATTAGATTTTTGCCAACGATCATATCGCTATTTTTCCTTAGGAGGAGCATCTAATGAAGAAAGCTAGGACATGGTTGAGTAAGCACATATTTATGCTCTTCAGCAGTAAGACCAATGTCCAAATTTCTTTTCCAGTTAACATAATTGGATCCTCTTCGTTTATTTTGATTAAGAATAGTAACAAGTGGGCTAAATGATGCCAAGATCAAATCTGAAAACAATAAACATGAATATTATAAGTAAACTTCGACATTATCAATTTAGCATATAAATATATAGTATGGAACCTTAATAAAACCATAATATAATATATGCAACGACAAATCCCATATCCAATATCCCTCAGCATAGAGTGAAGATTAAAATTATGATTGATTGGGAACTATTCTCGATCGATCGAGAAACAATCTGCTTGCTCGATCGATCGAGAATCGCAAAAATTGAATTTTCCAGAATTTTTCTAAGACAGTTTTCAACGGTTAATGAACAAACAACCATAATATAAACATGATAGACAGAGAATGATATCAAAACTAAATTCCATTGATGCTATTGCCTTAAAGTTCAATTTAACATACTTAAATTCAAATTTAAACAACATCATAACATCAAAAACAGTTTTTGTCATAAACATAGTTTCAACAACCGTACAGAAAATTAAATTCATAATCTTCTAACAACATGAAACTATTATCTCTAATCCCAAAACTCACAAAACATGTTATACAAATTCGAAATTGAAGACCGCTCTGATACCATTTGATGGAAATATACATGTTTGTATCGTATACAAAATATACGCAGCAGAAAATTAACGGATCTACTTCATTCGCAATTGATAACATGTACTATGTAAGTTTCAGAATATAACAAGAGAGTGTACCTTGGTGTGATGAATTTCAAAACAAAGATTAGGAGTTCTCAGGAACACTTTTAGTCTTTACTCCAATTCCACTAACGCCCAAGATGTGTGGTCTCTCAATCAGTTATATGAATTTGTTCAAGAGAGAATTAGAGAGTGTCCAACACTCCCATACAAACCGTTTTATGTACTATCAAAATTCTGTATGTTTCTCTCCTTATAACTGATTATCAAATTAGGCTAGCCTTTTGGGCCTTCTTAATTGGGCTTTAATATGAGGCTTGAAGTGGGACCAAAAGGGAACAAATAAGACACTAGCTCCAATGAGCCTTGGGCTTTTCTGTTAATTTTTGACAAGTCCAAAATTACCATTAATTATATTTAATACCACTATATAAATATAATTGCACTCTAGGCCTTATTAATAAATTATATCTCAAGAATTTATTGTACATGCAACCCCTTCATAAAATATTCGTAGTAATACAAAGTCATTAAAGTAGACTGCCACTTTGTAGTTTACTACATGTTAATCCTTGAGTACCCGATCCTTTAAGTTATTCATCATATATTTATGAAATCCAATTTCATAAATATATACTTTAGTAATTATTTACTAAAGTAGTTAGGCCTAACATTCTGAATAACAAATCCATTAAACTTATCTCAAGAGAATATTTTGTATCTCCATTAAGAGACGATGAATTCCGTCTTGAGAATATATGTTCCATCAACACTAAATGTGGCTGCCCAATATATTGAGGTTTTGACCGTTATTTTAGATCTCACTCCTGATATATCAAAGCAACCTACACTTCATGATCAGGTCTATTATTCTCTCAGGATTGAGAGTTCATGTAAATATAAGTCGTGAGATTTATTATTCAATTGACAGTTATTAGGAGAATAACAAATCTCACAGCGGTCTAGTTCAATATGTCTTAACTTTTAAAACATATCAACACATCAACTAGAAGTCTCCACTTCTATGATCAAGACAAATCATCTTAGTTGATATGTTATAGTCTTCGTAGATGAAATGCCCAATTTCATCACCGATTCCGAACTAAAATTCTGAGTTTACAAAGAACTTGTGATTTATATCTTCTGTGACTTTTCACATAAATCACATACTATGCATCTCATGGACTATGTGATAATGTCCAAATATTCATGTTACCATTATTTTAGATAATAATAAAAGAACTTTATTAATTACAACATTAAGTCATACATCAAGTCATACATAATGCCATACATAGCATCATACAATAGGATTTAAGGGCATTAATCCCAACACAATATACACTAGCTAGAGAGCTATTTCAAAAAAATAAAATGATGATACTGAATGGAAAATGGTAGAGCCCAAAGGAGATGGATAAACAGTAAGCCCACATTTGAGAAAAATGGTTGAAAATCTTTAAGCACATTCTAATGAAAGCCGACGAGAGTAAGATGAGAGCTTATTGTAAATGGATTAAAGCCCAATGAAACAAAGGGCAAGGTTCGTGAGAGGAAAGGGAATGATTTTGTAATTTGGCCTTCATTAAAATGGACTAAAAGGCTTTTTGAGAACAACTAAGTTAATAAAAAGAACCTTTTAATTGGAACATGGGCTTAATGAAATGGGACTTCTTTTTAGGCACCTTTGTTCCACCAAAATCAAGAAAACAAGTTCCCACTCCAATTTGGATTCCACTCCAATTTGGATCCGAGAAAAGAATGGAAGGCATTTGGTCAAAATTGAGGAAACATATCAAGAAGAGGTATTTCAAGAAGTGACATCTCGATAGGATGTATCTCCATAAGGAATAGCTGCTTCAATTGATGACATGACCGTGCAAAAGATATTCAAGACAAAAGAAGAAGAAAGCGATGCTCTTAAGAAAATAAGGGGTCACCTCACCAAGCTAGAGGAAAGCAAGCATAAAAAGCTCATTCATGTTGAGAGACATGATGAGGATGAAGGAGAGGATTGGGATGAAAGGGATAAGGCCAAATATGAGAGGAAAAAGCAATTTAAGAAACTCAATGCCAACACTGTGGCCATGAAGGAAAAGATGGAAAAGATGCAACTAGCGTTTCGCAAGGCTCAAGAAATGGATGATTGTCTCTATAACATGGGTGGCATAAGCTCCAAAACCCACTACTTCCAAAGTTCAAGATTTCTGATGCAAAAAAGTTTAATGGGATTGAAGATCCAAAGCAACATGTTAGGAGGTATCTAAGCATCATTGAAATGAAAGGATTGGATGAGAAGTATACTTTGCATGCATTTCCTCTCACCCTCAAGATGATACTATAGCTTAGATCCAAATAAGACCAAGGTGTGGAATAAACTAGTGGAATTATTTGTAGATCAATAAATCTTTAACACTAAGATTGATGTGACTCTAAGGGATTTGGAGACTACCAAGCAAGGAGTAGTGTAGACACCGCATTTTGTACCCCTTACGACTTGGGCCCCCGTTCCCCAATGATGCTGAAATTCTAAGAGCCAAGGTTGGTTTAAGGCCCCATTAGATATTAAATTGACTTGAGAAATGTTAAAATGAAAAATATAACTTTTAATGAGTAAATAAATATATTTTTGGAAAAGTAAAGCCAAGGAAGCCCTCGACATGCGCATGCAGGAATCAGCTTGTGCATGCAGCCATGGTGCATGCGTAAGAGGCTTGATCCTACGCACGTACGTATGGTTCTAGAAACTATGAAAGACAAGTTTTCTGCATTAAAGATTGAGGCTTGGAACGGATCCGACATTGTTTGGGAACTGTTCCTGTTAGGAAATTTAGACCCCGGTTGATAGAATTAACAAGTTTTAAATCCAAGTTGTTAAGTAGATTTATTATGAATAAAACTTGTCAAAAATAAATGCAGCGGAAAAGTAAATAAGACAAGATATGATAACCTAGGAAAACCAATGAAACAAACTTGTTTCACAGTAAAAAACCTGGGGGGAAACCTTCCCAAAAAGCAATCCACTATAATAAAGAGAAGTTTCAGATCTAGTACAAAACCTTTGTCTCTAGACTCTACAATCCCCGTAGATGAGCTTACAGCAGAAACCTTCTACCACTTCAGAACCTCTAAACTCTTCAATATATGAACGCCACCCTTTGATACACGAATCCCAATACGTGACTAACCAATTGCGAGAATCCCAGTATGCGACTTAATTCACCAACTTGAAGAAGATTGTTAGCATCAAAGTTCTTCACTTCATCAACAATGAAGATCAAGAAGCACTTGGTTACAAAACCTTAAGGCGCAAAGACGTAGTAGCTTCTTTTAGAGAGAATAAGGCATCGATCACCTTTTGCATATGGTGTCCTTGTATTCTCTTATGTGACGACTTCTAAAATAAGCCTTATATATGTCTAGGGTTGTGAGAAAAGAAACCCTACATAAATACATAAGCTTGGGCTGAAAATCAGATCTGGAAATCTGAATTCCCGTAACCTCGATAGATAACTTGATCGATCGAAGATCTGTTGAGCTTTATTCATTAAATCTCGATAGATAGCTATCTGTCAAGCAGCTGTCGAGATCTGTCAGCAGGTGTCGAGCTATCTATCCAGTTTTAATGAATAGCCCTTCTTCACTTGTTTCTTGGTTCAATCTTCATGGCTTTAATACTAGACTTGAACAACATGTTTCTTGAAGTATTAAATACATCCTAGATCTACCCAATTACAAGTAAAGTGAGTTTTGTCAAAGGATTAGCCAACTACATAAATATTGACATATGTTCCTAACATGAATCACATATGTCCTAACAATCTCCCCCTTTGGCAATTCGTGACAAAACCACAACAAAAAAATGAACCTATGAGAGAAGTCATAAATCACTCAACTTATATTCACTTGTTGAATACAATAAAATCTATCCTAACACAAACTCTTGAAAAACTTTGCAACAAGAGAGTTTATGGCAAGTAGGCTTTGACAACCTGTATTTTTGAAACACTTAAACAAAACTCATCAAGGCATCTTAGTGTAAAGCAGAAATAATAGATTGCATACACGTAATAAGAAGCATGTGCATAAAGAGAGAAAAGAAACAACACATGTAAAGATAGGTGAAAGAAACATACATCAACATATAAAAAAAATAAGTACAATGTATGTATACATGGTCACAAGACCGGTGTGCAAGAAGAAGGAAGTAAGCACTCCCTTTAATAAGATGAAACACATCTCCCCCTTACAAAGGCATGTATTTCTCCCCCTAACATGTAGAATTTTAAAAAGAAACCACATATTCTCCACAATTTCTCCCCCATTTTGTTATGATTGACAAAAGGGTACTAGAAGCTAGAAAGCTTCACCCAAGAAACATAAAGATGATCAAGGGGGCACAAGAAATCTATAAAAATGCACGAATGTGATGAAACAAGATGCTATGGATGAAAAGATAAAAGAAACATGCAAAACATGTGAAAAACAATGCATGTAGAGGATCTTGACAGTCGAGAGGTGTCGAGATGCTATCGAGCCAAGTGTTGAGGTAAGTGTTTAGATTTTGGCTATAGACAGATACAGGATCTCAAAACACAATGATCCAATTAACATTTTGAACTCTCAAAGTCATCTCTCAACAACAATTTTAAGCACATGGATCTCAAAACACACACACACACACACACACACACACACACACACACACACACACACACACACACATACACACAACGAGTCTAACTAGTTTTATATTTCAAAAATAAGTCAAGACAGTTTAGTGAGCATACATTAGCACATGTAAGACTTGTGATGGCCAAATCACATTGTACCTGCACATGTATCAAGAGTAGCAAAGAATATTGCGTGTTGTGTGTGAAAAACATCGCAAGATTGCAAATGTGTATGCATGTTATGATGATTTGAGATATGAGAAAATCACTTTAACACACACACAATCATAACTATTTGATGAGGACTATCACCTTTGAGGTACATCCTATAACTCCCACATCTCCTAGAAAACATGCTTGCAATCATATTTAAAAGCATTTTTGATCTTTTTGCTTTTTAATTTTTCTTTGCACATTTTTCTTTTAAGCAAACCATGCTTGGGCATATATAAGAAAGAAAAGAAATACCTAATGATGTTAAGCTTTTGACTTGCACTTTTGCTATGCCGAAGCATACAGATGTCATTGACATTGCATTTTTGCTATGCCGAAGCATACAAATGTCATTTCATGATTGGTGGATAACAGTGGTGAGATGGTTATTTATGTCTTTCTCTTAGGATTTTCTAGTCCTACCCATCAAAAAGAGTGATATGAGTGTTAAGTACAAGAGATCACTTAACCTTACTCATAATAAACATGAGCCACAAAACTCACTTGCTTAGTTATGCATAGAGATACTCATCTAAGCTACAAAAGATACAAAGTTTAGAAAATCTGTTTCAATGGCTATCCAAGGTACACAAGTACCAATATACACAAACACACAATGTTTTTGTATTTTTCTGATTTTTCTCTTTTTATTTTGAAAAACAAACAAAATAAAGACTAAACAACCAAACAAAAATAGACAAACAACATGAAAGCATAGAAGAAAGATGCATATGCATGAAGGCATGATAGAAAAATGCAAATGTATGAAAGCATGATTCCAAAAGCAAATAAGAAATCAAGCAAAGAGAGTCCTACTTTAGATAGAAAGAATTAAAGCAGAGGATAAACAGAAAAGATAATTAAGTCTTAGGCTCCTTTCTCACCCACATAGCACGAGTCTTTGGCCATGAAGATGAAAAGGCACGTGTCTTAGTATGTCTACTAAAGGACATAGAAGAATTAAAATTCTCCTGAAATTTAATTAAAAAGCTCAAAGCTTGTAATAACTCTTCAAACAAAGGAGTAGGTCTTTGAGAGGAAACCTGTGACCGTTTAGACAATTGCTTATGAGGATACAACTTAAAGCAATTAGGACGAATGTGTCCAAAAACACCACAATGGTGACAAACATGGGGTCTAACAAAGGATTTAGAATTAGCCAAATTAGTTTTGGATTTCATACCTTTATCACCTTTCTCAGACTGGGGCACAAAGATAGTCCTTGATCCAGAATCCTTGGAAGAGGAGGGGCTGGAGGAATCAGCATATCCTAAGCCATTCTTATCAGAACTAGACTTTTAAGCACTTAATACTTCATCAAGCTTTGCACTAGACATCCTCTCTATTTGAGTTCTTGCTTGACTAAGCTCTACCTTAAGATTCTTTACCTTCTCTTCCAATGAGGTGTTCTCCACAATAAGAGTTTCAACTAACCTTGTAGTCTCGTCTAGTTTGACTAACAGATCAGCTTTTTCAGTTTTTACCTCATTGAGCTTTTTTCTACAAAGATGAGAAGTCTTTTCAGATTTTATGAATTCAGTGCATAGCTTATCATAGGCTTCCTGAAGGGTCATCTTCTTGGGTACTTCATTATCAAAAGAATCCTCATTGTCAGTAGCACTCTCCACAATCACCTTATCAGTTGTGGCAGCAAAAGCTATAAAGTGACCACATTCATCCGTATTTCATCAGAAAAGTCATCCTCAGTATCACTCCAGGTAGCAACCAACCATTTATCTTCTGACTCCTTAGTCTTTTCCTTCATAAGGTAATTTGGGCACTCTATCCTCATATGACCAAAACCTTTGCACTCATGGCATTTGATAGGGGGTTTCTCATTCTTGCCCTTCCTTGAGGATTTAGATTTCCTAGGAGGTTTGCCTTTATCCTTTTTCCTAAATTGAAGAAGCTTGATAATCTCATCAGTTATGAAGCTTAGATCCTCATCCTCATCTTCACTTTCATCTTCATCTTCAGAGTCCTCAATCTCTTCCTCTATACCCTTGAGAGCCAAGTTTTTACTCTTTCCACCTTTTCCCATTGAGCCTAATCCCATCTCATAAGTTTGAAGGTTCCCTACAAGCTCAGTCAAAGGAATTTGATCAATGTCCTTTGCTTCTTCAATGGCAGTGATTTTGGCATGGAATCTTTCAGGTAAGGACCTAAGGATCTTCCTAACAATTTTGGATTCCGCAATAGATTCTCCAAGATTGAATGTAGAATTCACAATATCCTTGAGTTTTGCATAGAACTCATCAAAGGTGTCATCCTCCTCCATCCTTATTTCTTCAAAACTACAAGTGAGTCTTTGAAGCTTCACAGTCTTTACTACTTGGGTACCTTCATAGGCGGTCTCAAGAATGGTCCATGCTTCCTTGGCAACTTCCGTGGATGATATTTTCTTGAATTCCTCATTGGTCACCCCACAAAACAAAGCATTCAAGGCCCTACTATTGAAATTTGCCGCTATGATTGTTGCTTCATCCTAATCCACTGACGCTTCCTTTGGCTTAATCTAGCCAACTTCAACAGCTTGCCATACCTGTTCACCTAGAGCCTGCAAAAAGACTTTCATACGAAGTTTCCAGTACGTATAATTAGTGCCATCAAATAAAGGAGGAATCAAAAGAGATTGTCCACGATCCAGGACAACGAGGGTCTAGGATCACACTCAGGAAATTAAACCAATCAAAGTGTACCCGCTCTGATACCAATAGTTGGGAAATTTAGACCCCGGTTGATAGAATTAACAAGTTTTAAATCCAAGTTGTTAATATTATGAATAAATGCAATGGAAAAAGTAAATAAGACAAGATATGATGACCTAGGAAAACCAATGAAACAAACTTGTTTCACAGTAAAAAACCTGGGGGGAAACCTTCTCGAAAAGCAATCCACTATAGTAAAGAGAAGTTTCAGATCTAGTACTAAACCTTTGTCCCTAGACTCTACAATCCCTGTAGATGAACTTACAGCAGAAACCTTCCACCGCTTCAGAACCTCTGAACTCTTCAATATATGAACGCCACCCTTTGATGCACGGATCCCAGTACGTGATTAACCAATTGCGCGAATCCCAGTACTCAACTTAATTCACCAACTTGAAGAAGATTGTTGGCTGCAAAGTTCTTCACTTCATCAACAATGAAGATCAACAAGCACTTGGTTACAAAACCCTAAGGCGCAAAGACGCAGTAGCTTCTTTCAGAGAGAATAAGGCATCGATCACGTTTTGCATATGTTCTCCTTGTATTCTTTTATGTGACGGCCTCTAAAATAAGCCTTATATATGTCTAGGGTTGTGAGAAAAGAAACCCTACATAAATACATAAGCTTGGGCCGAAAATCAGATTTGGAAATCTAAATTCCAATAACCTCGATAGATACCTCGATCGATCGAAGATCTGTTGAGCTTTATTCATTAAATCTCGATAGATAGCTATCTGTCGAGCAACTGTCGAGATATCTGTTTGCAGGTGTCGAGCTATCTATCCAGCTTTAATGAATAGCCCTTCTTCATTTATTTCATGGTCCAATCTTCATGGCTATAATACTAGACTTGAACAACATGTTTCTTAAAGTATTAAACACAGCCTAGATCTACCCAATTACAAGTAAGGTACGTTTTGTCAAAGGATTAGCCAACTACATAAATATTGACATATGTTCCTAACATGAATCACATATGTCCTAACAGTTCCAAACCCTTATTTTCTCAATATAAATAGCCATACATGGTACCTTATCAAAACACACAAAAATCCTAAGGGAAAACAATAAGATTCACTAGAAATAGATTTTCACAAAACATCCTTAAGTCAATTTTCTTTTGATTAGGGTCTTTTCTGTCCTTGATCTTTGAGTTCAAGATTATTAATCATGTTTCTTATTGATTTTGAATAGAGTTGACTAAGGGGAATAGTAAGAAATCAAGCTCGGAAAGCTTTGTATTTGAGGTATTAGTCTAAACTTCCTTTTTCCTTTCTCTTTATTTTTATGGTTAAATCTTTCTGTTTGCTTTAGTTTTTTTTTTTTTTTTTGGTTATTATATGTTTTAATATGTTTATGTATTTTAGGTTTGTGTAGTCTTGTGTTTTAAAAGCAAGTTAGGATGTTAGATTTATTGTTTTGTGTAGTCTTGTGTTTTAAAAGCATGTGTAGTCTTATGTTTCCATGTGCGCATAATCCTGCTTGTGCACGTAGGCTTGATTATGCGCACGCAGGCTTGTTCATGCGTGCACATGATTTTGCCCAAAAACCCTAACCCTAGTTTATTTGATTTTGTCTCTTGTTTCCTCGCATAAAGATACTTCTGTTTTAAATCCCTTTCTATATATATATATATATATATATTTGTGGTTGTGATCTTCTGTTTCACATGCTTGTTGCTTGTTTGCTTTTCACATGTTGATGCATGAATGCCATAGTTGTTGAGGTGCAGCAAGGTAAGTGAGGTAAGTCATGTATTCACATGAACACGCATGATGTATGTTTAATGATAGACATAAACTTGTTTTTTTGGATGAGTTATTCTTAATAACATGTTATTTAAATCTTTCCATGCTTGTGTTTCTTCCACAATTTTTTTATTGCCTATGTCTCTGCCTTGAATATAATACAGTGACATGGTGTTAGATGAATGTTAGGTGGATGACATGTATGATAGTAACGTGCGGGTTTATGTTATGCCATGCTAGATGAATGCTAGGATGATGTGACATGTATGCTAGATGTATGTTAAGGTATGCCAAGATAGTTGAATGATTAGGTCGTTTGGGATGATTGATGCCATGTTGTGTGCTTAGATATATGCTAGTGTGTGTGAGTTAGAATGCAATATTGAGTATGACTTTAATAGGGTTAAGACGTAAGACACAATAAGAGGAAACCAACCCTAAGGTTGGGCGGTTTTGAGTGCCTAACACCTTCCCAAGACCGTTCCTAAACTCCAAACCCATATCTCTGGTAGTAAGATCAAAAAGATCCTTTCTTGAGAGGACATTATATATATGGTTCCTAGACCATTGCAAAAACTTGGTGGCGGCTCCCTCGTTGTGTCCACAGGTAGGGGAGACTTTTTCCGAATACATGACAAGGTGGAAGGGAAAGGCATCTATGATGGTTAATAGGCCAAATGAGAAGTGATGGGGGAAAAGACAAGTATAGCTCGTCCTTAAGTTGTCGTCCAGAGAACATAGGAAACCACGGCGATTGGGCCTGCTTCAGTTCGTCCTTTGTATCATTCCTAGGTTGTCCTAATATAAAAATGTTGTCCAGTATAAGGAGGCCGTCCAAATTAAGGAAGGTTGTCCAGACATGGAAGCAGATGGACGACCCTTCAACACTTGGAATATCTTTAGAATGAATTTATACACAAAAACTTATATTTTGAACTATGTTATACTATTTTGGAGTATAAGAAAAATCCTTGCTTATCGCTCTAACTTCTCATTAAACTCTCAACTTCCAATGAAAGTTATGTTGGGGTTTATGCCCTAAAATCCAATTTATTGGCATGTCATAAATAATTAAATTGTTTAATTATATGAGACTATCTATAAACGAACTAATGAGACATTATCTTAGTCCATGAGATGCATCGTATGTGATTTATGTGATTTAGTCACAGAAGATATAAATCACAAGTTCTTTGTAAATTCAGAATTTTAGTTCGTAGCAGGTGATGAAATTGGGCATTTCATCTGCGAAGACTATAATTTATCAACTAAGATGATTTGTCTTGATCATGGAAATGGAGATTTATAGTTGGTATGTTGATATGTTTTAAGAGTTACGACATTTTGAACTAGACCACTGTGAGATTTATTATTCTTCTAAGGACTGTCAGATGAATAATAAATCTCACAACTTCTATTTACATCAACTCTAAATCCTGAGAGAATAATGGACTTGATCATGAGATGTAGGTTGCTTTGATATATCAGGAGTGAGATCTATAAGTTACGGTCAAAACCTCGGTACGTTGGGCACCCGCATTTGGTGTTGATGGAATATATATTCTCAAGATGGAATTCATAATCTCTTAACGGAGATATAAAATATTCCTTTGAGATAAGTTTAATGGGTTTGGTTATTTAGAGAGTTGGGCCCAACCACTTTAGTAAGGAGATACTAAAGTATATATTTATGGAATTGGATTTCATAAATATATGATGAATAACATTAAGGATTAAACCAAATACTCAAGGATTAAGATGTAGTAATCTTCATAGTGGCAGTCTATATTCATGACTTTGTATTACTACGAATATTTTAATGAAGGGGTTGCATGTATAATAAAGTTTTGGGATATAATTTATTAATAAGGCCTAGAGTGCAATTATATTCATATAGTGGTATTGAATATAATTAATGGTAACTTTAGACTTGTTAAGAGTTGACACAAAAGCCCAATGCTCTTTGGAGCTAGAGTCTTATTTGTTCCCTTTTGGTCCCACTCCAAGCCACACACTAGAGCCCAATTGGAATGGCCCAAAAGGCTAGCCCAATTAGATAATTAGTTATATATAAGGAGAGAAACATACAGAATTTCATGAGTCTTTTTATAAGTGTTTTTTTTGTCAAGATTACACAAGGAATGAAATGGTTTGTATGTGAGTGTTGGACACTCTCTTATTCTCTCCTTAGAAACTGATTGAGAGACCACACATCTTGGGCATTAAGTGTAATTGGAGTGAAGATTAAAAGTCTTCCCAAGAACTTCTAATTTTTTGTTTTGAATTTCACCGCACCAAGGTATGCTTTCTTCTTAAATTCTGAAACTTTCATAGTGCATGTTATTAATTGCGAATGAAGTAGATTCGTTAATTTTCCGCTGCATATGTTTTGTATGTAATACGAACATGTTTTTTCCCAACAAGTTATGGAAGATAAGATTAAATCTTCTAACTTCTATGGCAGTTGTAGAAGTTGTTTTTGAGCCTTGTAACTTCCGTACAGTATGAGGAAGTTATCAACAAGAAACCACTCCAATGCTCACTATATAAAGACTCATCCACATCAAACAAAAGTAAGTTTCCACTATCCCAAAAAGTTAGAATTCTTGAGTTTTAGAGAGAAAAACTAACTTAAGCATTAGAGGGTTCTTGGCCGGTTCACCCTGGTCAACTTTGATCTTGTGCTTCTTTATTTTCAGGCATTTTAAGCAACCACTAGCCCATTGAAACCTAGAGCATTCAACCTATTGATTTTCTTTGCATCATCAGTTGGTGCCATTTGTGGGAAGGATTGAACTTGCGTTTTGAAATTTATCTTACTCTAACAAAAGGCTGCATGGTTTGGACAAAATCAATGGCCACTAGTCCAGACCACTAGGAGAGTGGGAATGCTTCTAGTCATCCTAACCATGACCGCTAGTCAGCACCTGTCATGCAGCCGCCTTCCATACAATAAGCACAATCGATGGCAGCTGCCGTGGCAAAATTAACCCGTCATAACCATCAATTGACCAGGGAGATTACTCTAAGGAGATAACGTCATGAAATATATGTGGAAGGATAAGCCCAGAGTCAAGAAGTTAGAGAAGGAGAAAACGCTGAGCATGAGAACTAGTCAAGAGGTACCGCTTCACGAAGAGCATCACACTTGGAGAGGGAGATGGATCAAATGAGGAATTCCATGGACGAGATGAAGGAGAACATTAGAAAGGTGAATCCTGTAGATGATTTAATTCATCGAATTGATTCCCTTTTTATTGCTTCCATCAAAAGTCATCCCCTGCCTTCCTTGGACTCATATGATGGAACGCGCGACCCATGTGATCATATCACAACCTTCAAGATTACAATGCATCTTCAAGGGGTTCCATACGAGATTATGTGTAGGGCTTTTCCTACGACCCTTTAAAGGCCAGCACGAGTGTGGTTCAGCAAGATACCTCCAAACATTGTGAGTTTTTTCAAAGAATTGAGTAAGTTGTTTGTCAACAATATTATCGGGGGACAAAGGCATAAGCGCTCTTTGTCCAACTTGTTAACCACAGAGCAAGGGGAAAATGAAAGCTTGAAGTCCTTCATTACTCGTTTCAACAGAGAAGCCCTGTTGGTAAATGAGATAGACGACAAGTTGTTATTGGCAACCTTCCATAATTGAGTTAATTCCGATTTATTCATCCATATGCTCTATGAGCAAGAGCCTCAAACCATGACTGAACTCCTCCATTCAGTCCAAAGCTTCATGAATGTAGAGGATGCAATCATAGCCAAGAAGAGGAAGAAAGCCGAGTGAATGGAAGCAAATCTCTTACGTCATCCTGAACAGGGTCCTCATCCAAAGAAGGCCTGGACAAGAGAGAAGAAGGATTGAGAAAACAGGAAGGCAGGTTCATCCTCAAGAAGGAGTCAGCACTACACGCCCTTGAATGCTCCACTTAATCAAGTACTTATGCAAATCAAGGATGATCCATCCTTTAAATGGCCAGAGAGGATGAAGGGAGATCCCAATAAGCGTAATAAGAACAAATATTGTCACTTCCATAGAGCTCATGGGCATGAGACGGATGAGTGCTATAACTTAAAGCAGCAGATAGAGAATCTCATCAGACAGGGAAAGTCAAGACATTTCGTTGGAAAAGATCATAAAGACGAGAAGTTGAAAGGAAAGGTAAAAGAGTCATCACGGCCCTCACTTAAAGAAATAAGGGTTATTATAGGAGGAACTCCAACAGGGTAGTCTTCCAAGTCAAGGAAGACATATCTCACGGTGGTACAAAATGTCCAACTCTTTGAACGATCACCAAGGACGAGGGGAATAGACGAGCCAGCCATTACTTTCACGGACGAGGATGCCAAAAGAATCCATCACCCACATGACGACATGATCGTCATCACTCTACTCATCACAGATTATACAACTAGAAGGGTGGTGGTGGATAATGGAAGTTCGGCAGACATCTTGTATTACCCCGCCTTCCAACAAATGAGGCTCGGATGAGATCATCTTCATCTAGTATGTTCACCCTTGGTGGGATTTGGAGGTATGAAAGTGCAACCTGTAAGCACCATTAGATTACCTGTAGTGGTGGGATCATACCCACAGTAGATAACCAAGGAAGTGAATTTTCTCATGGTGGATTGTTCGTCTTCGTATAACGCCATCATTGAAGGGCAGTAGCATCTACCTACCACCTATCAGTTAAATTACCTACAGAGTGTGGAATAAGACAAGTGCAAGGAGATCAGTTAGTAGAAAGAGAGTGTAATTTAGGCATGTTGGCTATGGACAAGCACATACAGACAATGAGCATTAAGGAGAGAAGGGTTGTTGCAGAGCCCACCGAAGTACTAGAAGACATCCTTCTAGAAGAGGCTAATCTCGAGAAGTTTACCAGAATTGGAACAAGTATGAAAGAGAAGACGAAGCAAGACCTCCTTCAGTTCTTAAGGAAGAGTATCGATGTTTTCGCATGGAGTTATGAAGACATGCCGGGAATTGACCTAAATGTTATCACCCATCAGTTGAATTTGCATTCGTCTTCCAAGCCTGTTCATCAGAAGAAAAGGGTCTTTACTCCTGAGCGAGACAACACTATCAAGGAAGAAGTCCAAAAGTTAACCACAGCGCAATTCATTCGGGAAGTCTATTACTCGGATTGGTTACCTAATGTGGTGATGGTCAAGAAGGCAAATGGCAAGTTGAGGATGTGTATAGACTTCACTGATTTAAATAAAGCTCGCCCTAAGGATAGCTATCCTTTGCCGCACATTGATCAGTTGATGGACTTAATAGCTAGTCATCAATTGCTAAGCTTCATGGACGCCTTCTCAAGGTATAATCAAATAAAGATGTACAAAGAAGATCAAGAAAAGACATCTTTCATCACCAATTAAGGTTTATTCTATTATAAGGTGATGCCCTTTAGTTTGAAGAATGCGGGGGCAACTTATCAAAGGTTAGTTAATCACATGTTCCGTCCACTGATAGGATGGAATATAGAGGTGTAAATGTGCATTCAGAGTTTCTTCTAGGAAGTTTCTAGGATTCATGGTTTCACAATGGGGAATTGAAGCAAATCCAAATAAGATGTAAGCCATATTGAACATGGAACCAACAAAGAATATTAAGGAAGTCCAGTCCCTCACTGGACGAGTTGCAACTCTAAACAGGTTTGTTTCAAAAGCTACAGATAAATGTTTGCCTTTCTTCAAATTTCTTTGGAAGGCGTTTGAATGGACAGACGAATGTCAAAAGGCCTTCCAGGATCTTAAAGTCTATCTTACCACGGCTCCCTTACTAAGTCCATCCATATCAGGTGAGGTGTTGCATTTATACTTAATAGTGTCCCCACATGCGGTAAGTTCAGCCTTGATCAGGGACGAAGGGAAGATGCTGAAGCCTGTGTATTATACAAGCAGAGCACTGAGAGGAGTAGAAGGACGATATCTGCTGATGGAAAAATTGGCTTTTGCATTAATAACGGCTTTCAGGAAGCCGAGGCATTACTTTCAATCTCATGTCATCAATGTTATCACAGACCATCTACTCAAGAAAGCGATGAACAAGTTAGAAGCCCCATGACAATTAATCCAATGGGTTGTCGAGCTTAGAAAATTTGAGATTAGGTACGAACCAAGAAATGCAATAAAGGCTCAAGCTTTAGCATATTTCATTGTAGAATTTACTCCAAGTCATGGTGACTTAGATGGGGTGGAAGATGATAAAACATAGGTCATCCATGTGGATGGATCATCTACACTATATGTGGAGGAATAGTAGTTGTTTTGCTGTCCCTAGAAGGAGATAAGTTGAAGCACAAGGTTCATCTACAGTATCAAACAACTCACAATGAAGTTGAGTATGAAGCCCTTCTTAAAGGACTAGAATTGGCTAAGTCCTTAGAGGCAGAGTCAATACTCGTCCAGGGAGACTCTAAGTTGGTTATAGGTCAAGTAAATAGAATGTATGAAGCTAAGGAATAATGGATGAGGAAATATCTTAATATGGTGAAACGCCTTTTAAAGAAATTTAAGGAAGCTAGTTTCATTCAGGTCCTAAAGGAAGAGAACATAGAAGCAAATGCCTTAGTGAAAAAAACATCAGCAAATGAATTGATGGACAAGTTTGATGAAATTCAATACATGCTAAGCATAGATCTTCCGGAGGTGCAGTAGATAGAAGGCGAAGAAAATTAGATGACCCCAATAGTCACCTATCTAAAAGATGGAAGGCTTTCAGAGAGAAAAGACGAGGCTAGAAAGCTAAGGATCAAATCAGCTAAATACGTCCTTATAGACGAGGTCTTATGTAAAAGAGGCTTTTCTCAGACTTACCTTTGGTGTTTAGCTCTAGACAAAGAAAATTATGTATTAAGAGAAGTTCATAAGGGAGCATGTGGCAATCATTCAGAAGCTAGATCACTCGTCCACAAGGTCATCTGTGTAGGTTACTACTGGCCAACAATTCAAGCTGATGCTAAGGTCTTTTGCACTGTGGGGATTGGATATTTAGGGTCCCTTTCCAATTAGAACCAGACAAATGAAGTTTTTGGTGGTGGGGATTGAATACTTCACTAAGTGGGTGGAAGTTGAACCCTTAGCGAAAATTACACAACAAAATGTCAAGAACTTCGTTTGGAAAAACATTGTATGTAGGTTTGGGGTACCTAAGGTACTAGTGTCTGACAATGGATGACAATTTGATAACACACCTTTTAGGGGTTTATGTGAGCAACTTGGAATCAAGAATCATTATTCCTCACCTTGTCACCCACAAGCCAACGGACAAGCGGAAATTGCAAACCGATCCTTGTTGAAAATCATCAAGACTCGGCTTGAGGGGGCAAAGGTTGTATGGCCAAACGAGTTACTAGGAATTTTATGGGCTTACAGGACGACTGTGAGGACCCCTACAGGGGAAACTCCTTTCAAACTATCCTATAGAAATGAAGCAGTTATACCTACAGAAGTACACATGTCTAACCACAGGGTGATGAAGTATCAGGATGAGAGGAATGAAGAACAACTTTGTCTCAACCTCGATCTTATAGACGAGGTAAGAATGGATGCAGGGCAGGGGATAGCAAGGTATAAAAACCTTATGGCAAGGCAATACGATGCAATGGTCAAACCCAAGCGCTTTAGTATTGGAGACCTTGTCCTAAAAAGGGTCTCCGTAGCAACTAGAAACTCGGCTCATGGGAAACTAGGGCCTAATTAGGAAGGACCTTATCGGGTTATTAATTGCAAGAGGCAAGGATCGTACTACTTGGAATTCCTGGATGGCAGAAAGTTGGAACACCCTTGGAATGTTAAGCATTTAAGGAAGTATTGCGAGTGAGGTATCATCTTGGATGAGTATCATATTGGATGAGATCATCCTGGGCAAGCCAAAGTTTGTTGTTTTCCATTGCTTATGTCTACTTGTGTTAGTTATTAGTAATATATGTGGCTTAGTGTTCTAACTTATGCACTGTCTGAGGACAAGTTTATGATAGACGAAGTCATGTACTTAAGGCACTAGCTTCTAAGCATGTGCCATGCTTGTGGATGATGTTTATGTTATGTTTGAATTCCCAATATATATATATATATATATATATTGTTGTGTGAATTTCTAACTTTAATGTTATTTTCATTTAAACTAATCCACAACAAGGCTAAAGGTCCAAGACGAGACGAGTAAAATCTCTGGACGTAGGGATGTAACGTCTATAAGCTTTTCATATAAAGCAAAGAAAAACAAACCTAAGGTACACTCGTCAAATCAATGGACGAGGTTTGTCTACTCAATTGACAAGGTGACCTACGGTATATTCGTCTAATTTAATGGATGAGAAAAAAGTGTGCACGTAAAAATATTCAAAATCCATTGACGAACCTTATCAGTTAAACAATCCAATCTTTGGACAAGTAAATGCTGAAAACGTCTTGCACAAAGACGAAGATTAATGCGAGCTATAAGTCAAACTTATGGACAAATAAAAATGGCAAAAGGAATTCCATTCATAGACAAGTTACATGCAAAATATAATGAACAGAATGTTGAGCATAAAAGTTTTCCTACTATGGGCGATATAAACAAAAGAAAGCTCGTCGATGAACAAAGTATAGCATGTCTAATAAAGAGTAAAGAATAAGAATGAAAACAAACATTCATTCATAAATATCTAAAAGGGTAGATAACCATCGTCCAAAAAACCCTTATAAAGCTAGCCTAAAAGGCAATTGTATCAGGACTCGCTCCAAAAATATGGACGAGTCAGGCGTACTTAAATAAATTCAAATGGTCCAAAAGAACAGACCTCATACTTAAATATATAAAAAGAAGGGGAGATGAATTATGAAAAGATAAAATTTCAAGCGTCTTCTACTAAGGTGGGTTTTCTCTAGAATTGGGCTCGTCTTGAGCAGGCTGAGTAGTGGCATTGTCCTTAATGTTGACATCCTCATAGCTCGTTTGAAGGAGAGAGCTTGCAGCACCAATATTGAGCTTGATGGAGCTAAAGTCAACTTCAGGGAAGCGTTCTTCAGCGCCCATATGAAAATCCTCAAAGCCAGCAGCATAGTTTCCATCCAAAAGGACGATAAACTGATTGGATGCTTTGAACTCCTCAATCGCATCTTCTTTGGCCTTTCTGAGAAGGGCAATCAGCTCATCATTCCCTTTCTGAAGATGGTCAAGACAACTATTGTTCTTGGCGATGTTAGCTTTAAGCTCCTAGCAAGGTTCTTCAACTCCTTGACCTTGTCCATAGCCTTGCTTACCATCTTAGCCTTACCTCTACAGTCTGCCTACACCTCACTAATCTTCACTTCAAGCCTTGCCCTATTCTGATCCATCTCAGTAGCCTGTCTGGACGCCGCTATGAACTTTGACATGGCCTACATATGCAATTGATTGAAGTTAGTTAGACGAGAGATGTGAAATATGACAAGATGAAATAAAAAAATATATAATAATGAAAACATACCTTGAAGAGATCATGAATGGCAGAGTGTTCAAATTCTTTCAAGGACATGTCGTAGTACACTGCCATGTCCTCGTTAGTCATAGCCTTTTGGAACCTTTCCCAAGCTAGATCTTCATTCTCAAGAAGGTTCATAGGAATTCTTCCAAATTGCTTGGACGAGATGGTTACCACAGGCTTGGACGGGGTATCTCCAGTAGGTGCAGACGAGTCTAAATCAAGAATTGGGATGTAAGGTTGTTGAGAGGTAGGGGGATAACTGAGCCAGACTTGGCTACCCCAGGTTTGGACAACCCATGCTTCGCCTTCTTATTTCCTCAACGGCTGGGACGATTTCCCAAATCTAGCATCTTGGATAAACTCTTTCTTTTATCTCCAGTAAAAGGACGAGGTTGGGACTCTAGAAGGTCACCTCGTCCACTAATCCATTTCCTTTGTTTTCCTTCATGGTTGCCATCCCTATGGAGAAGAGTGTTAGAATCTGGTTAAGGAAAATAAAAACAATAATAAATAAATAAATTTTAAGTAAAAAATTACGTCTGCGAGTGGTAAGCTCGTGCGCTAAAGCTTCTAGGGATGGTTCAGGTCCAAGTCACCAAGTTGCAAGATGTTGGAGAGCAACAAAAGAATGAAAGCTCCTATCAACAAATAGACGAGCCTTCTGGATGCACTCAAGATGAAATCTATTTAAAGAAGATCGTCCAACAGCTAAAAAAGGAAAAAGGCAGAAAAATGTTAGATGAGTCTAAAAAGGACTGAAAATATTGAATAGGGAAGAAACATACATTTTGGACGAAGGTTCCCTAGTTCTCTAGCATAGGGGGCGAATGGATCCCTGCTAACCTCAATAGGGTTTCTAGCCTAAAAACTAGAGACGAAGAAAAACTCCGTCTTCCAATTTCTATCAGATGTAGGAAGGGACCTTATTAACCTATAATCTTTACCCTTGGCTGTGAATTGATAAAAACCAAGGGATTGACTAATTTTTAAGGGTTTATAGCAGTAAAGGAACTCGTCCACAGTGAGAGGACGATCCCCTTCAAACACCTCCCTCCACAAAACCTGCATAGAGACGACTGGTCTCCATGCATTGGGATTAAATTGGCATACTCCTAAACCTAGCTTAGTAAGTAACTCTCTAGCAAATGCATTGAGAGGAAATCTAAGTCCCCCCAAAAGATAAGCCTCATAAACACCTATTCCAAAATGAGGATTATAGCACCACTCACCACAGATGGCTAACCTAGGGTTAAGGTCATCTAGAATTTGGTACCAACTCCTAAGGGAGATAAGTCTTTACTCATTTGTCTTGGAATGGACACCTACAACACAACTATACACAGTTTCTTCCTTTTATAAATCAGTGGATTAGGGAACACTCATAGAGGTACCAATCTGTAACCCAGAAGTTGTCCTTGTCCCAAGTTTCCTAAAGAACCTCTAAAGGAACCCCTGGAACTCTGAACATGTATTGCTCATCTATGGTGTTCCTTCCACTACTACTACTACTACTATCACTATTGCTACTAGAACCACTATCACCAGTACGTCTATCTCCCTATTATCACTATTGCTAGACGAGGATATCACAACTTAAGACATCTAAAAAACTTAAAGGAAAACCTAAAGACGAAGATGAAGAAAATACCTAGTTCTAAATGAGGAAGGCCTAGGGACGCAGGAGGACTTCTAGACAAGGCGCTGGACGACAAATGTCAGGGGAGAAATTTTAGAAATGTGAAGGGTAGGAGAGGAATTCTACTATTTATAGGCAACGAGGCTGGGTATCTAAAGCGATGTGACCAACCAGGAGAAACCACGTGGCATTTTTCTTGAAAGATGAAACGACATGATTGAGATACACTAGATTGGGCCACGTGTCAAAAAAAAAGGGAACGGAAGGACGTTCTGATAACAAACAACACAAGGACAAATGGGCAACTAATGGGGAAAAGACAAGTATAGCACGTACTTAAGTTATCATCCAGAAAACATAGGAAACCACGACGATTGGGCCTGCTCCAATTCATCCTTTGTATCAATCCTACGTTGTCCTAATATAAAAATGTTGTCTAGTATAAGTAGGCCGTCCAAATTAAGGAAGGTTGTCTAGACATGGAAGCAGATGGACAACCTTTCAATACTTGGAATATCTTTGGAATGAATTTATACACAACCTCTCAACTTCCAATGGCAGTTATAGAAGATAAGATTAAATCTTCTAACTTCTATAGCAGTTGTACAAGTTGTGTCTAAACCTTGTAACTTCCGTATGGTTTGAGGAAGTTACCAATCAAGTAACCACTCCAACGTTCACTATATAAAGACTCATCCACATCAAGCGAAAGTAAGTTTCCACTATCCCAAAAAGTTGGAGTTCTTGAGTTTTAGAGAGAAAAACTAACTTAAGCATCGAAGGGTTCTTGGCCAGTTCACCCCGGTCACCTTTGATCTCGTGTTTCTTTATTTTTAGGCCTTTTGAGCAACCACTAGCCCATTGAAGCTCTGAGCATTCAACCTACTGATTTCCTTTGCATCATTAGGAAGGAACAAATCAACATGATCATAAAAAATTTACTTCCGGCATATAATAGTAGGCTTTTGTCATTGCCTATTAGCTCTTTTGGAGAGTTTTGTGAATGTGGAACTAGGATCGAAGATGCCATCTGTAAGTTTGTTTAGGCCCCTTAAACCCAACAAATTAACCTAGAGAATTAGCCAAGTGATTAACTTAGGTAATTTAAACAAGTCTAGGATAACACAAATAATCAAAAACAATAAAGCAGCGGAAAATAAAGAACACAAAAATCTGATGACCCAGGAAAACCAAACCGGTAAAAAAACCTGGGGAGGATTTAACCTAGTTATCCTCAAGGTAAAATAGCAAATCCACTAGAAAGAATTGAATTTTACACAATAGCGACTTAGACCACTAACATCCTATTGCTACCCATTGTAGGAAACTTACTACCACGACCACGTGACAGCTCCGAGATCCACAGACTCCTTCTTTCTTTAATCTTTGCAAAACACAAACACCACCGTTTGTGACTTTAAGATCCCACTCAAAGGTTTAGCAACACAAACTCTCTTGTTTGTGACTCCAAGACCACCCTTGAAGGTTTAGATCATCAGCACCTTTGATGACTAGAGAAGGCAGCAACTTCAGCAATACCAGATCTTGAGATTCTTCAAGGAACAACACCGGTAGAAGTTATAAGAGAGGTTTTAGGAACAAAACCCTAAATACAAAAGAGGCACACTCTTCTCTCTCTAAAAAGCTTTGTAAAAAACGTGCTTAGGGTTTCCATTATATAGTGGGAGAAGTAGATCTGAAACCCTAAACCTTAATGGGCTAGAACTGCTGTTTGGGCCAACTTAAAATTCTGCAGATACGATTCTCGATCGATCGAGCCTGTCTTTCGATCAATCGAGCCAGACAGATTCTGAAATCTTCTTTCTGCAGCTTGTATGTTCTTGTGTGCTCACGATTTGTCAATTATTCTAAGCTTTTAGAACCTAACAATCTCCCCCTTTGGCAATTCGTGACAAAACTTTCATACAAAATGAAATGTTAAAATACAAGAACAACCCAATACAATAAAATGCCCAATTACAACACAAATCCCAATCTAAGACTCATAACCTAGAAGTTGCCAAGAAGAGGTAGAAGGTCTTGATCAGAATGCACCTGTCTTTCCTGAAACACTCAACAAACACAACAACGCAAGTGTGGAAAGAAAGACATATAAACAATAATATGAAACAGAATATAAAAACACAAATAAATTCTAACCCTCCCCCTAAGTTAGATACATCAAAAAGTTTTTATATTCTCCTCCTAAACAAGACAAACAGGATTCCCACATTTCATCAATTTCTCCCCCTTTTTGTCACGTATTGACAAAGACAACTCAAACAAAGAGTAAACATGAGAGAAAAAAGAGAACCAAGGAAACATAAAACGGATTAGCTCTATAGAAAAAAGAGATAACTCCCCCTATAAAGAGCAACAACTCCCCCTATGAACAACAAAGGCTTAAAAAAAAAACTTTTCTCTCCCTATAAAAATAGGAAAAACAAAACAAGTTTTGGGAAAAACAGTTTTTGGGAAAATTTAGGAGGTGGGGATAAATAAAAACACACAAACCAAAAAAAATGAGTTGAGGATACACATGAAGAAAAATATTCTCTCTTTCAATAAATGCAAACTTGACACTATGTGACCCATAAACAGTTGCATGAGTAGAGAAAATATTTGCACCTTATTATCCATCATATCTCTTAAGAAAAATATTTTCTGCAATTCACACATCAAGAAAAATAGCATATACTAAAATGTACAAAGGACTCAAAAATTAATTAATCAATTTTTAATTCAAGTTGAGTACCCAATTTAGCAAAGTGTATGCATGGTATGTGTGAAAACAATGAGATATATGACTGCAAAACTGCAAGATGGATACAAAAAACAATGCAACTCATGTGAATCCTAAACATAAATGATGCATGAAAAAATTTGGTCAAAAACTCTAAAAACTGAAAATTTTTCAATTTCGATCGATCGAGTATCGATCGAATACCAATCGAGTCAGACAGAATCAAACCAAAAATTTTTAGTTGCAATTTCGATCGGTCGAGAGATAGATTCGATCGGTCGAGAGACAGATTCGATCGGTCGAAATTCTGGAAAAATCAAATTTCTGAAAAACAGAACAATTTAATGCAGAAACTCCTCAAAACACAATATTTCATGAATGAAATGCATGAGTATGAGACTGAAAGTTTTTCAAAAACACTTGAATTCAACCCAGATCTTTCAAAAACAAGTTTTTCAATCAATATGACCTTAAAACTCAAATTTTGCATCAAAATCAAGAAATTTTCAATCTTGGATGGCCACAATAAAATCACACACAATAACATGTACAAAGTTTAGCAAATAATAACTTTGTGTAGTGTGTGCAACTAGCAAAAACTTAAGAGACATGTGAGGTGATATGTGAATAGTAATCAATCACAAAGTCTACAAAATTCATCATTTAAATTTGAAAGAGACTATCACCTAAAGAGTTACATCATATAACTCTCACATCTCCTAGAGTAAAAGCTTGCAATCATGTAAGTTTCTTGATTTGCCTCATAATATACACACCAATTTTATTTAATTTGAATTTATTATAGCCCAATAATGTACACACCAATTTTAACATTTAATCTAAGGCTACACCTTATTTTCTTTTTGTGCATGTGTTACACTTTCTCGAGCACAAAATCTTACGATATGCATTAAGGTGTTTATGATTGGCTAGTAAACAGTGGTGAGATGGTTATTTATGCCTTTCTCAATAAGACCAAGTCTGACAATCAAAGGTATGTGACTTCAAGATCAAGATCATGTGATCAAAAACTATAAACATCTTTCCCACATAACATGCACTACAAAGACTTCAGCTAGTAAAGTGCAATAAAGAAGCTCATCCAAGCTAAACAAGGTACATAAACATGTTATGTAAAGATAATATGGCCAACCTTGATTATAAATCCAAGATATATAATACAAAACACATAAAAAATATTTTTGGTTTAAAAAAATTTTATGACCAAAAACAAAAAGTACACATTATGGTAAATGAACAAAAATGCAAATGCAATGCATGATAGTGCTTAACTAAGCTATAGAGGGTACACAAACAAGAAATATCAATTTCTTAATTAACCCTTGAGTATATGTACAAACTAGTACATACTCATACAAAATAAAAAATAGCTTATCACTTATAGAACACATGCTATTCAAGTTTCTCCACAATGTCAAGCATGTTCTAAATCAAGAGAGAGATATCATAGTTCATGTAATCCTCAAGAAAAATAAAACTAGACACAAAATAAAATATTTTTGTCTTTTTGAAATTTTTCAATGTTTTTGGATTTTTTTTTAAATAAAAACAACCTAAAAAAAACAAAACAACCAAAAACAAAAACAAAACATGTCCACAAATAATTGAAAGAATTAAAACAGGGACAAGTCAGCAACACTCACCTTAAAGAATCTTTTCTCACCCATATAGCACGAGTCTTCGGCTTTGTAGGTGAAAATCCATGTGAAGCAGAGTGTATTTGAGGGATTACACCAATCTTTTGAGAAAAACTAAAATCCTGCAATTTCCTTTCACAAGCCAACAAGCTTAAATTTTTCAAAAACATATGAAATAATTTATTTGGACTTATGGCAGGAGAAATATCATCACATATCCTAGATTGAAATACAGAATTTTTAAATTTCAATATATGACAATTAGGACGAATGTGACCAGAGACACCACAAAAGTGACAAACAGGAACAAATTTAGGAACATCAGTATTCCTAACCGCAAATCTAGTCTCAGATTTTGGTTTTTGCCTCAACAAATAACAATTTGGTCTAATATGACCAACAACACCACAAATGTGACAAGTAGGCACAAAAACAGATTTCTTATACTCTCTAACTGTAGGTTTAGACTTAGGTTTAGAAACTTCAGCGTTTACATCAGAACTTTTACCTTTGTCTATCCTAACAAAATAAGTCTTTTCTTTATTATTCTTCTTGAAAGGAGAGATATAAACTTTTTCAGCTTTAGGCTTAAGAGAAACAGAAACACTTCTGTTATCAACAGCAAGCTTGGTACTAGTCAAATTTTCAATCTTAGCTTTAGATTCAACTAACTCTTGTTCCAAGCTTTTCATCTTTCCATCTTGAGAGGAAATTTGATTTCTCAAAAATTCATTCTTTTTATTAGATTCATCTAATCTCACAATCAATTCCTCTTTTTCAAGATTAGCCAATTTTAACTCTTCCTTGAATTTCTTAGCAATTCTCATAGTTTTCAATAATTCCTTACGAAGAGTTTCACAGGCATCAAAAAGATCAACAGAAACAACAGTGTCCTTTTTATTCAATTCATCACAAACATGAGTAGAAAGACACTTCAAATTATCCATGATAACAGGGATCAATGATCAACTCTTAGATCAAAAGATCTACAACAAAAGAGCTACCCGCTCTGATACCACTTGTAAGTTCGTTTAGACCCCTTAAACCCAACAGATTAACCTAGAGAATTAGCCAAGTGATTAACTTAGGTGATTTAAACAAGTCTAGGTTAACACAAATAATCAAAAACAATAAAGCAGCGAAAAATAAAGAACACAAAGATCTGATGACCCAGGAAAACCAAACCGGTAAAAAAACCTGGGGAGGATTTAACCTAATTACCCTCAAGGTAAAATAGCAAATCCACTAGAAAGAATTGAAGTTTACACAATAGCGACTTAGACCACTAACATCCTATTGCTACCCAATGTAGGAAACTTACTACCACGACCACGTGACAGCTCCGAGATCCACAGACTCCTTCTTTCTTTAATTTTTGCAAAACACAAACACCACCGTTTGTGACTTTAAGATCCCACTCAAAGGTTTAGCAACAAAAACTCTCTTGTTTGTGACTCCAAGACCACCCTTGAAGGTTTAGATCATCAGCACCTTTGATGACTAGAGAAGGCAGCAACTTCAGCAATACCGGATCTTGAGATTCTTCAAGGAACAACACCGGTAGAAGTTATAAGAGAGGTTTTAGGAACAAAACCCTAAATACAAAAGAGGCACACTCTTCTCTCTCTAAAAAGCCTTGTAAAAAACGTGCTTGGGGTTTCCTTTATATAGTGGGAAAAGTAGATCTGAAACCCTAATCCTTAATGGGCTAGAACTGCTGTTTGGGCCAACTTAAAATTCTGCAGATACGATTCTCGATCGATCGAGCCTGTCTTTCGATCAATCGAACCAGGCAGATTCTGAAATCTTCTTTCTGCAGCTTGTATGCTCTTGTGTGCTCACGATTTGCCAATTATTCTAAGCTTTTAGAACCTAACACCATCAATAATGGGCAAAGGAGAGAGAAAGCCTTCAATTAAGAAGGCATATGAGGGAGGAACGGCCACTTCTAAAGCACCTAGTCTTGTGAATGTAAGTGCTATCATACCTTAACAACCCTTAGCCTACCCAAGCTTCACAAAGAAATCCCCCCGAGAATTCTCTAATCTTGGAATGACCCTAGCTTATATAAGAACTTAACTTTCAGAGGATTCATCAAACCCTTATTCCTTATGCCTAATCCTGTACCTCCTACTTGGAACCTCAATGAATATTGCCACTTCCATCAGAAATTCGACCATAAAACCTACAATTGCTTCCATCTCAAGTATTAGATACAAGACCTAGTAGACAATGGAACCTTTTCAAATCCAAACAACATCACCAAGCCTAACATTAGGAAGAACCCTTTGTTGAATATCATCGAGCTCTTCCTCCATATCAGAATTAGATGCAAGTAGAAGAGATTGATTGGGATTGTTCAAAGTTGATAGATACCGTAGAGGTTAACGCGGTGGAAGTCCAAGGAATATGGGATGAAGAAGATGAGATGTTGAAAACTACGGTGGCAAATATCACTAGAAGACGATGTGACAAATATCACTAGAAATGGGAAACATTACAAGCTATCCTTTTTAAAGAAGGGTCATCCTGGTAGGAACATGGAAGAAGGTGTATATGTTGGGATTAGTGCCCTTAAATCCTATTATATGATGCTAAATATGATATTATATATAAAATTATGTATGACTTAATGTTGTAATTAATAAAGTTGTTTTATTATTATCCGAAATAATGGTAACATGAATATTCAGACATTATCATATAGCCTATGAGATGCATGGTATGTGATTTATGTGAAAAGTCATAGAAGGTATAAATCACAAGTTCTTTGTAAACTCAGAATTTTAGTTCGTAGTCAAAGATGAAATTTGGCGTTTCATCTGTGAAGACTATAACATATCAACTAAGATGATTTGTCTTGATCATGGAAGTGGAGACTTCTAGTTGATATGTTTAAGAGTTAAGACAAATTAAACTGAACCGCTGTGAGATTTATTATTCTCCTAACGACTGTCAATTGAATGATAAATCTCATGACTTCTATTTACATGAACTCTTAATCCTAAAAGGATTATGGACCTAATCATGAAGTGTAGGTTGCTTTGATATATCATGATTGAGATCTAAAGACACGATCAATACCTCAGTATGTTGGGCAGCCACATTTAGTGTTGATGGAACATATATTCTCAAGATGGAATTTGTTAGGTTCTAAGAATTAGGAACTCATGTATTAGAACTTCAATTTGTAATGTTGGCAAACCATGATCAAAACAATGTTTAGTCTTGTGTTAGACTTGCTCAAAGTATGGCTCTTCATGTAAAGTTGGAATCGAGTTTTATGCAGAATTCACTGTGCACTTTCTACCTGACTCGATCGATCGAAAATTAAACTCAATTGATCGAAAGTCGTGCAGATTGTTTTTCTGTAGAATTTTCTAACACAGCCCTAGCCCACTTAATGTATAGGGTTTTATGTTTTGCCCTAAGTATATAAGGGAAAACCCTAGCCACGTTTTTAGTGTTCTGTTTTGCTGTGTTTGTGAATCTCATTGTGAGATCTAGAGGTGTTTGCCTTCACATACACTTAGGGTTTACAAACTCAAGACTTATGTTTAGAGCTTGGTAAATCAATTAGTTGCAGAATCAAAGATCTTAAAGAAATACAAGCAGGTGTGCTTGTGGATTGCTGAAGAATTCAAGAAAGAAGGAGTCTGTGGATCTCGGAGCTGTCACGTGGTCGTGGTAGTAAGTTTCCTACACTTGGGTAGCAATAGGATGTTAGTGGTCTAAGTCTTATTGTGTAAACTTCGATTCTTTCATAGTGGATTCAGTTTACCTTGAGGATAGCTAGGTTAAATCCTCCCCAGGTTTTTTACCGGTTTGGTTTTCTTGGGTCATCAGATCTTTGTGTTCTTTAATTTCCGCTGCTTTACTGTTTTTGCTTATTTGTGTTAACCTAGATTTAATTAAATTACCTAAGTTAATCACTTGGCTAATTTTCTAGGTTAATCTGTTTGGGTTTAAGGGGTCTAAACGAACTGACAAGTGGTATCAGAGCGGATAGCTTTTGTTTTGATCCTTTGATCTTTTAGGTGATCCTTGACCCCTATTGTCATGGAACACGGACACTCTCTTGTTGTTCCACCTCACTTTGATGGAAACAACTATGCTTATTGGAAAGTAAGGATGAAAGCATTCCTGAAATCCATTGATGAGAGAGTTTGGAATTCCGTTGAGTAAGGATGGGAGAAGCCCACTACTCTTGTGAGTGAGTGGCAAACTTCTCAAAAGGAGGCAGCCGATTTCAATAGCAAAGCTATGAATGCTATTTTTAATGCTATTTCCATGGAGGAATTTAAGAGAATCTCTAATGTTGAGGTTGCTCATACTGCTTGGAAAATCCTCCAGACTGTGCATGAAGGCACAAAGGCAGTTAAGATTAATAAGTTGCAGCAATTAACCTCTAGATTTGAAAGCATTAGAATGAATGATGATAAATCTTTTGATGAGTTCTATGCTAAACTGAATGACATTGTTAATTCAGCATATAATTTGGGTGAAATCTATGATCAACCTAAAATTGTTAGGAAGATTCTTAGATCTTTAACTGAGGATTTTAGACCCAAAGTGATTGCCATCACTGAGAGTAAGGATGTGGACTCCATCCCTGTTGATGAACTTGTAGGATCTCTTCAGTCCTATGAGTTAGACCTCCCTAAGACTAACAAATCCAAATCAATGGCTTTTAAGTCTGTTGATGATGTTGAGGATGGTGGATTTGATGATGAACTCTCTACTACAGAGATTGCCTATCTTGCTAAGAACTTTAGACATTTTCTTAGGAATAATAACAGAAGGGCAAGAGGCAAGAACACTGCTGAACCTAGAAATTTTAGGAGGAATGATCCCACTAAGGTTAATAACACTAAAAAACCTAAGGAAAAAGTAGGTCAGCCTTCTAGTAATTCTTTGGGACAGCAATGTTATGGTTGTCAAGGGTATGGTCATTTAAAGTCTGAATGTCCCACATACTTAAGGTCTAAGGGTAAAGCTATGGCTATAACCCTTAGTGATGATGAAGATTCCGACAATGAATCTGCCAGTGATGAGGATGGAAACTTCATTGCTTTCACTGCTACTACTGTAGTTAATGAAAGCATTTCTGTTGAAGAGAACTCTTCTGATGGGGAACTCTCTGAGGATGCAGATTTACAGGAAGCCTATAATAAACTCTATAAAGTTGCTGCAAAGGATTCCATGAATGTTGATTTAGGCTTGAAGAAAATTGCATCTTTGGAACTTGAAAAGAAAAATTTACTTGTGAAATTGTTTGATGCAAATGAGCTTTTGAATAATGTGAAAACTGAGAACATGCTTTTACTTGATAAAGTTAAATGTTTGGAACTTGATTTATCTGTTGCTAGAGAACAAACTAATAGGTCTGCAAGCTCCAAACTTGATCACATTCTGAGTGTTCAAAAGTCTCCTTTTGACAAAACTGGTTTAGGTTTTGAAGAAAGTATTTCTGTGCTTGAACCTTCTTCCACAAAATTTGTTCCCTCTTCTGAACCTCCTAAGAGTGAGATTGTCAAACCCTTGATGAGTGAACCTGTCAAACCTATAGATGTTACTCCACCTAGAAAGATTAGGGTTGATCTTCAAGCTTCTCATTCTAGAGCTTCTACTTCTACTAAGGGCAAGTTGCATGATAAGCCTGCATGGGTTTGTCATTTTTGTGGAAAGTCTGGACACATTCGTCCAAATTGTTTTAAATTGCAAGCTGCGAAGCGAGCAAATAAAACTAAAGTACCTGTGCCCCAAGCACATGATCCTATGGTACTTATTGGTGAATTGGTAAAGGCGTTAAACCTTTATTCCAATCTTGGAGTTGCTCAGAATTCTAATGTGAATCATAACTCCAATGCAAGAGTTGCATCTAAAAAGTTTTGGAGGCAAAAGGCTCAACCTAATTAAGTCTGTCTGACATGGTCCTTGTGCTTCATTGCTCTATCTTTTGTGACCTTTGCTTCTAGGATTTGCATTGCATAACATTCATGCATTTCATTCTAGGATTTTTTTTATATAAAAAAAAAAAATTTTGCAAATTATGTTTTTGCAATTTTTTCCTTGACTCTGAAGACAAGGTTGGTCAATCAAATTTTGCATATCATGTGAATGTACCTTGTTTAGCTTTGATGCACTTATTTCTATTGCACTTTACTAGCTAAAGTTTTGTTGTGCATGTTGTGTGGGAAGATGCTATATTTGTTGATCACATGATCTTGATCTTGAAGTCTTATGTCTTTGATTGTCGGACTTGGTCTTATTGAGAAAGGCATAAATAACCATCTCACCACTGTTTATTAGCCAATCATGAACACCTTAGTGCATATCGTAAGATTTTGTGCTCGAGAAAGTGTAGCACATGCACAGAAAGAACATAAGGTGTAACCTCTATTAAAATTGGTGTGTACATTATTGGGCTATAATAATTTCACAATTCATAAAATTGGTGTGTACATTATCCCGGCTTTTATTAAGTTTCTAATCAATTAAATTAAATAAATGAGGCAAATCAAGAAACTTACATGATTGCAAGCTTTTATTCTAGGAGATGTGAGAGTTATATGATGTAACTCTTTAGGTAATAGTCTCTTTCAATTTCATGTGATGGATTTTGTAGAAAATGTGATTGATTACTATGTGCATATCACCTCACATGTTTCTCAAGCTTCTGCTAGTTGCACACACTACACAAGTTATTCTTTGCTAAACTGTGTATATGATATTGTGTGTGTTTTTGGCCTGACCAACCAAGTTTGAAATTTTCTGGAAATTGTTGCAAAACATGTTTGCTTGCTTGATTGATTGAGGAAGATTATGAGAAAAGCTTAATCTGAGAGATCTGGGTTGAAAACATGGGTTTTTGGAAAAACATTTCATTTCATACTCATGCATCTTTTTCATAAAAGTTAATGCTTTGAGGAGTTTTTGAGCTAATTTGATTCAATTTTCAAAAATTCAATTTTTTCCAGATTTTCGATCGATCGAGTCTGTTTTTCGATCGATCGAAAATGTTTTTAAAATCTCAGTAAACTCTCTGTGTGTTTCGATCGGTTCTCGATTGATTCTGGATCAATCGAAGGATTTTCGACCGATCGAATATGTTTTTTCGATCGATCAAAAATCGGGCTGAATGTTTTTTAAAAGGTTTTTCTCTCACGTGACTTTTCACTTTTCAAATCTTTTTCAAAACCTTTCTCTCCCTACCAACCGGTCAAGCCTTTTTTCTTGGAGATTTTGTCGTTTTCTTCAAATCTTTTTGCATAATCTCTCTCTCCCAAGTCTGGTATGTCCTTTATGCCCTTTCTTTTGCTTTTATTTTCAGGTTTCATGCATTAATTCACGCATTTTTGGGGTATTTTCACCATTTTAGTTTTTGGTATTTTTGAGTGTGATTTTGGCTCTTTCTTTTTCAAAAGAATCATGGGTTTTTGTGGGGACACTATATACAAGCTTTGTATGTGGTTTAATTTGATTAATTTGGTGCTTTGTGAAATTTTTAATTTTCTAGGGCTTGAAATTGGGGATTTTGGGGTTTTTGTTCAATTTAATGTAAATTGATAAAATTGGCTTGTTGGATTGATTAATTTGATCATTATATTGTGCCAATTTACTGTTGTGTTGATCAATTTATCAATTTGTTGTGTTTTGAAAACTTAGGTTTTTCAAATTGGGTATTTTTGATAAAAAATTACATGCTCAAGCCAATTTTGTTAATTTTGATTATATTTGAACTTGTCACTGCATTAGTTCATGCATCATTTGCATATTTTGTTCATGCATCATATAGAAATGTTATTTCTGTATTTTGTGTTGTGCTAACTTGCAGTCTGCCCTTAGTTTTTGTTTTTGGTCTTCTTTTTCTGTGTCTCTCTTTTCTTTCCTTAGCATCATGCCTAGGAAAACTAGAGCCCATAGGACTTCTGACCCTTCACCTTCTTTTGATACTGAGCGGTTCCCTAGTGAGAAGAACCAAGAGACCTATGAGACCCTTAATCTTAGGCGTCATATCTGGGCTGAGCGTAAGGTCATCCTAGATGAGGTAGATCCTGAGGTGAGACGTAACTTTGAGCGTCGGGGTTGGTTATCTTTGCTCGAGTATGAGCATCCTCCTCCTCCTGCCACCTTGATTAGAGAGTTCTATTCGAACCTCTCTATCCACATCTATGATACCAACACCTTGGTTAAGGTTTGGTTACGAGGTGTCGAATATCGCATTACCCCTACGGTTGTGTCTGATGCTCTTGGGGTGCCCATTGTTGACCATCCCATTTTTCCTTATAATGAGTCTCCGCCTCTAGATGATGTGCTTTCTTACATGTTAGGTTCTAAGAATTAGGAACTAATGTATTAGAACTTCAATTTGTATGTTGGCAAACCATGATCAAAACAATATTTAGTCTTGTGTTAGACTTGCTCAAAGTATGGCGTTTATGTAAAGTTGGAATCGAGTTCACTGCAGAAGTAACTGTTAACTTTCTGCCTGACTCGATCCATCGAAAATTAGGCTCGATCGATCGAAAATCGGGAAGATCGTTTTTCTGCAGAAAATTCCAACTCAGCCCAAGCCCATTTAATGTATAGGGTTTTATGTTTTGCCCTAAGTATATAAAGGAAACCCTAGCCACGTTTTTAGAGTTCTGAATGCTGTGTTTGTGAATCTCATTGTGAGATCTAGAGGTGTTTACCTTCACATACACTTAGGGTTTACAAACTTAAAATTCATGTCAAGAGTTGTGTAAATCAATACAGTTGCAGAATCAAAAGAGCGTAAAGATATACAAGCAGATGCGCTTGTGATTTGCTGAAGAATTCAAGGAAAGAAGGAGTCCGTGGATCTCGGAGCTATCATGGGGTCATGGTAGTAAGTTTCCTACACTTGAGTAGCAATAGGATGTTAGTGGTCTATGTCTTATTGTGTAAACTTCGATTCTTTCATAGTGGATTCAGTTTACCTTGAGGATAGCTAGGTTAAATCCTCCCCAGGTTTTTTACCGGTTTGGTTTTCTTGGGTCATCAGATCTTTGTGTTCTTTAATTTCCGCTGCTTTACTGTTTTTGCTTATTTGTGTTAACCTAGATTTGTTTAAATTACCTAAGTTAATCACTTGGCTAATTCTCTAGGTTAATCTGTTTGGGTTTAAGGGGTCTAAACGAACTGACAAGTGGTATCAGAGCGGGTAGCTCTTTTGTTTTAGATCTTTTGATCTAAGAGTTGATCCTTGATCCCTGATATCATGGATAATTTGAAGTGTCTTACTATTTTTAATTGTGATGATTTGAATAAAAAGGACACTGTTGTTTCTGTTGATCTTTTTGATGCTTGTGAAACTCTTCGTAAGGAATTATTGAAAACTATGAGAATTGCTAAGAAATTTAAGGAAGAGTTAAAATTGGCTAATCTTGAAAAAGAGGAGTTAATAATGAGATTAGATGAATCTAATAAAAAGAATGAATTTTTGAGAAATCAAATTTCCTCTCAAGATGAGAAGATGAAAAGCTTGGAACAAGATTTAGTTGAGTCTAAAGTTAAAATTGAAAATTTGACTTGTACCAAGCTTGCTGCTGATAACAGAAGTGTTTCTGTTTCTCTTAAGCCTAAAGCTGAAAAAGTTTATATTCCTCCTTTCAAGAGGAATAATAAAGAAAAGGCTTATTTTGCTAGGTTAGACAAAGGTAAAAGTTCTGATGTAGACGCTGAAGTTTCTAAATCTAAGTCTAAACCTACTGTTAGAGAGTACAAAAAATCTGTTTTTGTGCCTACTTATCACCTTTGTGGTGTTGTTGGTCATATTAGACCAAATTGTTCTTTGTTGAGGCAAAAACCAAAATCTGAGACTAGATTTGCTGTGAAGAATACTGATGTTCCTAAATTTGTTCCTGTTTGTCACTTTTGTGATGTCTCCAGTCACATTCGTCCTAATTGTCATAAATTGAAATTTAAGCATTCTGTGTTTCAGTCTAGGACATGTGATGATATTTCTCCTGCCATAAGTCCATATAATTTGTTTCAAATTCTTTTGAAAAATTTAAGCTTGTTGGCTTGTGAAAGGAAATTACAGGATTTCAGTCTTTCTCAGAAGATTGGTGTAATCCCTCAAATACACTCAGCTTCACATGGATGTTCACCTACAAAGCCGAAGACTCGTGCTATATGGGTGAGAAAAGATTCTTTAAGGTGAGTGTTCTGACTTGTCCCTGTTTTAATTCTTTCAATTATTTGTGGACATGTTTTGTTTCTGTTTTTGGTTGTTTTGTTTTTTTTTTTTTTGTTGTTTTTTATTAAAAAAAAATCCAAAAACATTGAAAAATTTCAAAAAGACAAAAATATTTTATTTTGTGTCTAGTTTTATTTTTCTTAAGGATTACATGAATTATGATATCTCTCTCTTGATTTAGAACATGCTTGATATTGTGGAGAAACATAAAAAGTATGTGTTATATAAGTGCTAAGCTACTTATGATTTTGTAGGAGTATGTACTAGTTTGTACATGTACTCATGGGTTAATTAAGAAATTGATATTTCTTGTTTGTGTACCCTCTATAGCTTAGTTAAGCACTGTCATGCATTGCATTTGCATTTTTAATCATTTAGCTTAATGTGTGCCTTTTGTTTTTTGTCATAAAATTTTTTTTAAACCAAAAATATTTTTATGTGGTTTGTATTACATATCATGGATTTGTAATCAAGGTTGGCCATATTATCTTTACATAACATGTTTATGTACTTTGTTTAGCTTGGATGAGCTTATTTTATTGCACTTTACTAGTTTAAGCTTTGTAGTGCATGTTGTGTGGGAAGATGTTTATAGTTTTTGATCACTTTGTCTTGATCTTGAAGTCACATGCTTTTGTCTGTCGGACTTGAACTTAATGAGAAAGGCATAAATAACCATCTCACCACTATTTACTAGCCGATCATGAACACCTTAGTGCATATCATAAGATTTTATGCTCGAGAAAGTGTAGCACATGCACAAAAAGATCATAAGGTGTAGCCTCAGATTAAATGTTAAAATTGGTGTGTACATTATTGGGCTATAATTAATTCAAATTAAATAAAATTGGTTTGTACATTATGAGGCAAATCAAGAAACTTACATGATTGCAAGCTTCTATTCTAGGAGATGTGAGAGTTATATGATGTAACTCTTTAGGTGATAGTCTCTTTCAAATTTATGTGATGAATTTTGTAGACTTTGTGATTGATTATTATTCACATATCACCTCACATGTTTCTTAAGCTTTTGCTAGTTACACACACTACACAAAGTTACTCTTAGCTAAACTTTGTACATGTTATTGTGTGTGATTTTGTTGTGGCCATCCAAGATTATATGTTCCTTGATTTTGATGCAAAATTTGAGTTTTGAGGACAAATTGATTGAAAAACTTGTTTTTGAAAGATTTGGGTTGAATTCAAGTGTTTTTGAAAAACTTTCAGTCTCATACTCATGCATTTCATTCATGAAATATTGTGCTTTGAGGAGTTTCTGCATAAAATTGTTCTGTTTTTCAAATTTTGAGTTTTCTAGAATTTCGATCAATCGAAGGTGTTTTTCGACCGATCGAAATCGCGATTAAAATTTTTGGTTTGATTCCGTCTGACTCGATTGGTATTCGATCGATGCTCGATCGATCGAAACTGAAAAATTTTCAGTTTTTAGAGTTTTTGACCAAATTTTTTCATGCATCATTTATGGTTAGGATTCACATGAGTTGCATTGTTTTTCTGTGTCCATCTTGCAGTTTTACAGTCATATCTCTCATTGTTTTCACACATAACATGCATACACTTTGCTAAATTGGGTACTCAACTTGAATTAAAAATTGATTGATTAATTTTTGAGTCCTTTGTACATTTTAGTATTTGCTATTTTTCTTGATGTGTGAATTGCAGAAAATATTTTTCTTAAGAGATATGATGGATAATCAATGTGCAAATATTTTCTCTACTCATGTAACTGTTTATGGGTCACATAGTGTCAAATTTGCATTTATTGAAAGAGAGAATATTTTTCTTCATGTGTATCCTCAAATCATTTTTTTTGGTTTGTGTGTTTTTTATTTATCCCCACCTCCTAAATTTTCCCCAAAACTGTATTTCCCAAAAATTGTTTCGTTTTTTTTTTTTTTTTTCTATTTTTATAGGGGGAGAAAAGTTTTTTTTAACCTTTGTTGTTCATAGGGGGAGTTGTTGCCCTTCATAGGGGGAGTTTTCTCTATTTTCTATAGAGCTAAACTGTTTTACATTCCCTTGGTTCTCTTTTTTCTCTCATGTTTACTGTCACTTTACTCTTTGTTTGAGTTGTATTTGTCAATACGTGACAAAAAGGGGGAGAAATAGATGAAATGTGAGAATCCTGTTTGTCTTGATTAGGAGATATATTTTGTGATACATGTTACTGATATGTTTCTTGTTTCACTATACTTCATTGCTTATTGATTTATATTTATGATGTTATTCATGATATATGTCTCTATTTTGTGTTATGTGAAATTAAGAAGTTTTTTATATTCCTTGTTTTTTTTCTTCCACACATGCGTTTATGTGTTTGTTAAGTGTTATAGGAATATACAGGTTGTTTTCAGTCGAGCTGCTGTCTAATTTGCAACTATTAGATAGTAGTTTAGGTTGAATTGTTTAAGTGGCTATTTATTTTGTAATGGGCTATTTCAATTTGTAAACTTTGAGCTTTTTTCTTAAGTCTGTGTTTTGTCACGGATTGCCAAAGGGAGAGTTTGTTAGGTTCTAAGAATTAGGAACTAATGTATTAGAACTTCAATTTGTATGTTGGCAAACCATGATCAAAACAATGTTTAGTCTTGTGTTAGACTTGCTCAAAGTATGGCGTTTATGTAAAGTTGGAATCGAGTTTACTGCAGAAGTAACTGTTAACTTTCTGCCTAACTCGATCGATCGAAAATTAGGCTCGATCGATCGAAAATCGGGCAGATCGTTTTTCTGCAGAAAATTCCAACTCAGCCCAAGCCCATTTAATGTATAGGGTTTTATATTTTGCCCTAAGTATATAAGGGAAACCCTAGCCACGTTTTTAGAGTTCTGAATGCTGTGTTTGTGAATCTCATTGTGAGATCTAGAAGTGTTTACCTTCACATACACTTAGGGTTTACAAACTTAAGATTCATGTCAAGAGTTGTGTAAATCAATACAGTTGCAGAATCAAAAGAGCATAAAGATATACAAGCAGATGCGCTTGTGATTTGCTGAAGAATTCAAGGAAAGAAGGAGTCCGTGGATCTCAGAGCTATCATGGGGTCGTGGTAGTAAGTTTCCTACACTTGGGTAGCAATAGGATGTTAGTGGTCTAAGTCTTATTGTGTAAACTTCGATTCTTTCATAGTGGATTCATTTTACCTTGAGGATAGCTAGGTTAAATCCTCCCCAGGTTTTTTACCGGTTTGGTTTTCCTAGGTCATCAGATCTTTGTGTTCTTTAATTTCCGCTGCTTTACTGTTTTTGCTTATTTTTGTTAACCTAGATTTGTTTAAATTACCTAAGTTAATCACTTGGCTAATTCTCTAGGTTAATCTGTTTGGGTTTAAGGGGTCTAAACGAACTGACATTACATCACTAGATCTTCTATCCAGTGGGGTTTTGATCCTCGGATCACTTCTGCTGAGCTTTCCGAGCTTCACTATCTTTTCTTTAGGATAGCGTTTCATTCTTTGTGGCCTATTTCTCATGTTCACACCATCCCTCTTGAGCGATGTGTGTTTTTGTATGCCCTAGTTATTGATGCTCCTATCAGTTTTCCTCATTTGTTCCTTCGTTCTGTGAACGAGGTTCATTGGTCTAGCTCTACGGCTCATGCGTTATTCTTTCCCGTTTTTATTCATAGGATTCTCCTTTTTCTTGGTTTAGGTGATTTTCCTGCGTCTGAGCCTGTTCATGTTATTGCTCCTATTGGGGCTACCTTGTTGAGGCAAAGGGCTGCTCAACTTCGAGCTAGCTCTAAGCATCCTAGGGTAGAGTCTTCCGGTGTCACTCCACCCCCTTCTTCTTCTACAAATACTCCTGCAGTTGGGATGTCTTCTGATCCTGCTGTTGCTCTGCTGCTGATATTCCTCCACTGTTTGATGAGGTTTCTGACCTTCGTCGGACTCTTGATACTGTCATGACCGTTCAGGCGGCTCATGGTCAGCTTTTGGTGGACATCCTTGATGAGCTACGTGCATTGCGAGCAGATTTGGCGAGCTCTCGTCATTCTCCTCCACCACCTTTTGATGATGAGTGAGTGCCCTTTGGCAATTCGTCACAAAAAGGGGGAGTGCATTCTATTGTGTGGTTCTTATGTATCTAGGAGATTTTTGTGGAGATTTTCATTTTAGGGGGAGTTTTGTACTTAGTAGTGATACTGCGGAGCTTGTAGAGTTATTAGATTGTATCTAGGCGCTTCACTGTGTATTTACATTTTTAGCTCTTGATTAGGAGATATTTTTGAGATACATTTTTATATATATGTTTCTTGTTTCACTATGCTACTCTGCTTATTGATTTATATTTATGATGTTATTCATGATATATGTCTTTATTTTGTGTCATGTGAAATCAAGAAGATATTTTTATGTATTTCCTGTTTTTTTCCACACATGCGTTTATGTGTTTGTTAAGTGTTACAGAAATTTACAGGTTGATTCAGTTGTGCTGCTGTCTATTTTGCAACTGTTAGATAGTAGTTAGGTTGAATTGTTTAAGTGGCTTTTATTTTGTAATGGGCTTTTTCATTTTGTAAACTTTGAGCTTTTGTTAAGTCTGTGTTTTGTCACGGATTGCCAAAGGGGGAGTTTGTTAGGTTCTAAGAATTAGGAACTAATGTATTAGAACTTCAATTTGTAATGTTGGCAAACCATGATCAAAACAATGTTTAGTCTTGTGTTAGACTTGCTCAAAGTATGGCTCTTCATGTAAAGTTGAAATCGAGTTTTATGCAGAATTCACTGTGCACTTTCTGCCTGACTCGATCGATCGAAAATTAGACTCGATCAATCGAAAGTCGTGCAGATTGTTTTTCTGCAGAATTTTCCAACTCAGCCCTAGCCCACTTAATGTATAGGGTTTTATGTTTTGCCCTAAGTATATAAGGGAAAACCCTAGCCACGTTTTTAGTGTTCTGTTTTGCTGTGTTTGTGAATCTCATTGTGAGATCTAGAGGTGTTTGCCTTCACATACACTTAGGGTTTACAAACTCAAGACTTATGTTTAGAGCTTGGTAAATCAATCAGTAAGTTTTCTACACTTGGGTAGCAATAGGATGTTAGTGGTCTAAGTCTTATTGTGTAAACTTCAATTCTTTCATAGTGGATTCAGTTTACCTTGAGGATAGCTAGGTTAAATCCTCCCCAGGTTTTTTACCAGTTTGGTTTTCCTGGGTCATCAGATCTTTGTGTTCTTTAATTTCCGCTGCTTTACTGTTTTTGCTTATTTGTGTTAACCTAGATTTAATTAAATTACCTAAGTTAATCACTTGGCTAATTTTCTAGGTTAATCTGTTTGGGTTTAAGGGGTCTAAACGAACTGATAGAATTCATAGTCTCTTAATGGAGATACAAAATATTCTCTTGAAATAAATTTAATGGGTTTGTTATTCAGAATGTTAAGTGTAACTACTTTAGTAAATTGTTACTAAAGTATATATTTATGAAATTGGATTTCATAAATATATGATGAATAACTTAAAGGATTAAATCGGGTACTCAAGGATTAAGATGTAGTAATCTACAAAGTGGCAGTCTATATTCATGACTTTGTATTACTATGAATATTTTATGAAGGGGTTGCATGTACAATAAAATCTTGGGATATAATTTATTAATAATGCCTCGAGTACAATTATAGTTATATAGTGGTATTAAATATAATTAATGGTAACTTTGGACTTGTCAATAGTTGACAGAAAAGCCCAAGGCCCATTGGAGCTAATGTCTTGTTTATTCCCTTTTGGTCCCACTCCAAGCCACATACTAAAGCCAAATTGGAAAGGCCCAAAAGGCTAGCCCAATTAGATAATCAGTTATAAGGAGAGAAACATACAGAACTTTTGAAAGAACATGAAAAAGAAAAAAAAAAGTAAAAAAAAGAAAAGAAAAAAGAACATGAAATGGTTTGTATATGAGTGTTAGACACTCTCTCATTCTCCCTTGAACAAATTCATAGAAACTGATTGAGAGACCACACTTCTTGGGCACAGGTGGAATTGGAATGAAGATTAGAAGTGTTATCAAGAACTTCTGATCATTGGTTTTGAAATTCACCACACCAAGGTACACTCTCTTGTTCTTAAATTCTAAAATTTACATAGTACATGTTATCTATTAAGAATAAAGTAGATCCATTAATTTTCCGCTGCGTATGTTTTGTATGTGATACAAACATGTATTTTGTGCCCCTTTCGACTTGGGCCCCCGTTCCCCAATAATGCTTGAACTCTAAGGCCCAAGGCCAGTTTAGAGCCCAATCAAATATCAAATTGACTTGAGAAGTGCTAAAATGGAAAATATGACTTTTTAAATGAATAAAAATCTATTTTTGGAAATAAATGACCAAAGAGGCCACCAGCCCATGTATGTGGGTAGTAGCCTGCATACGTGGGCCAAAGCATGCATACGCAGGCCAAAGCATGCATACGCAGGCACAGTCCTGCGTACGTAGCTAGAGTTTCAGAGACATAAAAAAAGGCAAGTTTTCTGCAATAATGAATGAGGTTTGGAATGAATCCCACACCATCTGGGAGCCTTTCCAAACCCCATTTTTCCACTATATAAAGCCTTACATGATACATTTTCAAAACACAGAAATCCTATAAGAAAAATACAAGATTCACTAGAAAATAATGAATTAAAAGGGAGTTTTTCACAAAACACCCTTAAGTCAATTTTGTTTGATTGTGACCTTTTTCTGACCCTAATCCTTTTAGTTTAACATTGCTAATCACTTTCTTATTGGTTTGTGAATAGATTTGACTAAGGAGAATGGTCAAAAATCAAGCGTGAAAAGCTTTTCTATGAGGTATCTAGTCTAAACCTTTCTTTTTTCCTTTCTTCCATCTTTTCTGCCTTTAAATCTTTCTATTTTTTTTGTTCCTTATTTTAATATGCTTTAAAATGTTTACCTAGTGTAAGTCTATATGCTTTTATGTTTAAAATGCATGTTAGGTCGTTAGAATTCTAGTTTTGAGGTTTTGCCATGTTTTTAGTGTTTGTAGGGTTTTTGGGCAAGAACTTGCATACACATAATTTTGCCTGCGTACGCAAGATTGATTATGCACACGCAGGCTTGTTCCTACTTGCACAAGCCACTGCCCAGAAACCCTAATTTTTTATTTCTTTTGCTTTGCTTCTGCTTTCACATGCTTGTTTGTTTAACCTCCTTTCCATGCTCCTACACTTCCTTTGCCCCTGTTTCACATGTTTGTTTGGTTGTTTTCTTTTAACTTGTTAGATTAGGATTTTCTTGTTTAAGATGCTATGTACATGCATTCACATGCTCATACATGATGCGACAGGTGCTGTGTTGCTAAAAGGCAAGTAAAGGTAAGTCATGGCATTTGATGATGTATATTGTTTGAATATTTGTTTTATGTCTTTTAATTCTAATTACATGCTTTATATAATTTTTGTGATTGCCATGATACGTTGCTTCCATGATTGAGTTGCTTCCTCATTTTAGATGTATGATATGATAGGTTTTTCATGTGCTAGATGAATGCTAGGGTTTATATATGTGTATGGTTGGGTTCCTTATGCTTTATCGATGGATATGTATGTGTTGTGTGATGAATGATGCCATATTGTATGCTTCGATGTATGCTAGTGTGTGTATGAGATGGAATACAAGTGTTGAACATGATTTTATCAAGGTTAAGACGTAAGACACAATGATGGGAGGCCAACTTTAGGGTTGGGTGGTCTTGGGTGCTTAATACCTTCCCAAGAACATACCTAAATTCCAAACCCATATCTCTAGTAGTAAGATCAATGGTCCTTCCTCGAAAGGACGCTATATATATGGTTCCTAAACCATTGCAAAAACTAGGTGGCGACTCCAACATTCCTCCGTTGTGTGCACATTGGCGACTCCACTAAAGATAGTAAGTTTAATTCCTATGTGTCTTATTTCTTAACCTTGATAAAAACTATTTCAATACTTGTTTGCACACACATCACTTGATTCCTTTTGTCCCTTAACAGCGGGTGGTGATGAGTAGGAAGATGGAAAGCTCCATTCAGGTCCAAATCCTCCAAAGTTTCCCACCAGCCCACAATCGGTATCATTGCCTATAATGAGCTTTGAGTACATTAAAGGTTTGCTACCAATCCACTATGGGGTCCACTTAGGCCCTCGGTTAGAATTATAGCCCACCAAGTTGTGAATGACCTACTTATCTATCCCTTTAGCCTTAGGGGATACCCACACTAGAAAGATCCTAGACCTTATCACAAAGGAAACCATTTATATCTCTTATTTGTTCAACCATATATCATGTGTTCACCTAATTCTAAAGAACAAATAAAAGATGTAAAAATGGAAGGGATGACCCTAAAGTTATGGTATACCCTAAGATGTTTTGGGATAAAGGAAAAGAAGTTCTCACATATAAGAGGCTTGTCCCTAAATCCAAAGATATATCTTAACTTGAAAGGTTCATAAGACCATAGCCTAATTGCTATCATAGGCCCAAGTGGAAGAAGCCCTTTTGGAAAAGAAGACTTTGGGCCTAAGGTAACAAATATGCTATGGACCTAGCATCCAAAATCCTACAAAGCCAACATGAACTTCCCTAATCTTGGGCCACCTTGTTGTATGCCTAGGCCCAAAATTATGTGAACTTCATGGACTTTGAGAGGAAAGCTATAACATAATCTTGCTAAAGGGCTATTTCAAAAAAAAAAAAAAATGAAAAGGATGAAATGATGAAAAAAGATGAAAAGCCCAAAGGTGATGAATATATTGTGAGCCCATGTTTAAGATAAAGGGTTGAAAATTTCTAAGTGCATTCTAATGAAAGCCCATGAGAGTAAGATGAGAACTTTATTGTAAATAGACCAAAGCCCAATGAAACAAGGAGCAAAAATCCATGAGAGGAAAGAGATTGATATTGTAATTAGACCTTCATTAAAATGAACTTAAAAATTTTCTAAGGACATCTAAAAAGTTATAAAAAAAAAAAAAAAAACCTTTAATTGGGACTTGAACTTAAATGGGACTTCTTTTCAGGCATCACATCCCCACTCTAATCCAAGTCCAGTGGAAGGTGAGACATTCAAAGGGAAAACCCCTCAAGAGGGGAAGATAGATGCTTCAAGTGAAAGTTCCTCATGTAAATGATGCTCGAGTGTGTGAAGGCGCAAGTATGTGGAGGCGCAAGTTGAAATATTGCACTTAAAATGATTCAAATGAATTTGAAAATGAAATTAATAAACAATTGGAAAAGAAATTGAACCTATGGAACCAAATTTTGAAACTATTAATTTGGGCAATAATGAGAATCCATGCTTAATTAAAATTGGCTCAACTCTAAATGAAAAAGAAAGAAAAGATCTTCAAGAACTGTGACGTCCCAGTCAGCCTGAAATAAAAAAATAAAAAAAATGGGGAAAGGTCAGATTTTTGGGTTCACACATGCCTCCCAACTACCCCACCTACCCCACCTATTCCCCACCACTCCTTTTTCCCTTATCTCTCTTTTGGCCAACCATCTCTTCTCTTCCTTTCATTTTCTTTCTTATCTTTTTACTTAAACACACACACATACACACACTCACCTCCAGACTCCACTCCAAATCACACTATTTCACCATCATTTTTTTGGCAAGATTACTGGAAAATTTTTGTGAACCCATAAATACCTTCACATCCTTTATTTGAGGTAAAAATTTCTAATCTTTTTGGTGGGTTTTACACTTTTGCTTGAGGTTATTATTATCTAAGCTTTAATAATGATACCCATGTGATTTATGAGCATTAGAAGTGATATTTATGTGTTTGTATGTATGGGTTTTGTATTGGTGGAATTATTAGGTGAGTGGGTATATAATTTGTGCTAATGATGACTACATAAAGTTTATGTATGGTGAAAAATTTAGGGGTTTTGAGTTATATTATGTAATGGTTGGTAAATTAAATTTTACCATTGCCATTGGGTTTATTTGGAGTTAGTTGAAGTTCTAAATATCTTGTCTTGGAGGATATTTTGATATAGCTTTCATGGGTCTCTTAATAATGTAGTGTAAATTTCATGGAAGCTAGTCATGATGTTGGAGATGATATTAAATGGGTTAACTTTATAAATTGGAGATTATGCCTTATGAATCAATTTGTTGAGAAACTTTGGAAGTGGGATATATTTTTATTGATGAGGTTAAATAATAGGCTTGCCTAATTAAGTGCTTTTTGGCAATTCCTAAATTGTAGCTAGATGCAATTCCAAGCTCTATGCTTATTGTGATAGGTTTACTTGATATTATTTAGGTTCTAGCTAATCTTCTTTGAGCTTGGAGAATTAGAATTTTTCGTTTGTGAGGTAAGTAGCTTCTTAATGGGATTTTTGGAAAATAACCATGTTTTATAAATGTTGTTTTTGGGTCAAACACATTTTGGAAAATTATAGATGGATATATGTTTTCTTAAAAGTATTGTGTTGTGATCCTATTATATATTATTATATATGAAAAAGCATCATATTTGGTATTGCATTTGGGGAAATGTATAAATTGTTGATATGAAAAAATGAGCATCTTTTATTTAATCTTTGATAAGAAAGTCATTGATTTTATGGTATATTGAAATACTTAAAGATGCTTATCTTGTCTTGTATTATTTGAGAAATTGATAGAAAATCTCTTGACAAGAGTGAAGTAGAAAACCTTACAAACTTTATAGAAGTTAGATTATTTAAGGTTTTTCTGAAACTCCCTAGATATGAACTATATGTTTCAAGGAAATGTATACCTGTGAGCTTTATATGGTTTTAATAACATGCCATGTATGATGTCCCTGTGATCACCCGATTTGGTTGCCGCAGTCTTTGTGATAATGGAATCAAATCTAGGTCAGTGCTCTTTCACCTTGGATGACGCGTTCTTCCCTGTTGCCCATGGGGGGAAGAGGTTCCTTGATTGTGTGTGGGTAAGGTTGCTGTCCATGGGGCGAAGAGACCACATGCAAGAAAGGTCCTATTTTACACGCTCTCTCTGCTGTCCATGGGGGGAGAGAAAAACCTTGAGGGTATGGGTGAGGCTGCTGTCCATAGGGCCAAGAGTCTGCATACCAGAGAGGACAATATCATGCCAGTTGTGAATGGGTGGATCCCTAACCAGTCTATGTGGTAGTGTGGTATATTTGTGATAAATTACCGTATGTTAGATTTTATGGCTTTGGAAACTATATTGTTAGTGCTCACAGATTATAGTATATAGTTTCATGTATTTATTTTGAGAAACATTGTGTTTCATTACTAAATCATTCTTGTCATATCATATTATTAGTATTGAAAATGGAACTTGCATTTCCCCCACCCCCATTAATTATAATACTTACTGGGCTCTGTCTCATTCTGTCAGTTCGTTTAGACCCCTGTAAACCCAACAGATTAACCTAGAGAATTAGCCAAGTGATTAACTTAGGTAATTTAATTAAAACTAGGTTAACACAGATAAGCAAAAAATAACAAAGCAGCGGAAAATAAACAACACAAAGATCTGATGACCCAGGAAACCACACCGGTAAAAACCTGGGGAGGATTTGACCTAGCTATCCTCAAGGTAAACTGAATCCACTATGAAAGAATCGAAGTTTACACAATAGACTTAGACCACTAACATCATATTGCTACTCGAGTGTAGGAAACTTACTACCATGACCCCATGATAGCTCCGAGATCCACGGACTCCTTCTTTCCGGAATTCTTCAACAAATCCACAAGCGCACCTGCTTGTATATCTTTGTGTTCTCTTGATTCTGCAACTGTAACGATCTACACAACTCTTGACATAAATCTCAAGTTTTGTAAACCCTAAGTGTATGTGAAGGTAAACACCTCTAGATCTCACAAAGAGATTCACAAACACAGCAAAACAGAACTCTAAAAACGTGGCTAGGGTTTTCCCTTTTATACTTAGGGCAAAACATAAAACCCTATACATTAAAACGGACTTGGGCTGAGTTGGAATTTTCTGCAGAAAAACGTTCTGCACGATTTTCGATCGATCGAGTCTTATTTTCGATCGATCGGGTCATACAGAAAGTGAACAGTACTTCTGCATAAAAACTCGATTCCAACTTTACAATAAGACCCATACTTTGAGCAAGTCTAACACACGACTAAACATTGTTTTGATCATGGTTTGCCAACATACAAATTGAAGTTCTAAATACATTAGTTCCTACTCTTTAGAACCTAACAAACTCCCCCTTTGGCAATCCGTGACAAAACACAAACTTAACAAAAAGCTCAAAGTTACAAATTGAAATAGCCCATTACAATAAAAATAGCCACTTAACAATTCAACCTAAACTACTATCTAACAGTTGCAAGGTAGACAGCAGCTCGACTGAAAACAACCTGTATATTCCTGTATCACTTAACAAACACATAAACGCATGTGTGGAACAAAAAATAGGAATATATAAAAAAATATATATAAAAAATAAACTAACTCTCCCCCTAAGTTAGATATACCAAAAATAATTTCAACTCTTCCTAAAAAGAGCATTCCTGTTATTTTCCACACAAATTCAACATAACTCCCCCTTTTTGTCATGTATTGACAAAGATAACTCAAACAAAGAGTAACAACTCAACAGAGAACCAAGGGAACATAAAACAGATTAGCTCTATAGAAAATAGAAAGAACTCCCCCTATGAAGAGCAACAACTCCCCCTTTGAACAACAAAGGCAAAAAAAAAACTTTTCTCCCCTTATAAAAATAGGAAAAACAAAACAAGTTTTGGGAAAAACAGTTTTGGGGAAAATTTAGGAGGTGGGGATAAATAAAAAACACACAAACCCAAAAAAAATAAAGTTGAGGATACACATGAAAAAAATATTCTCTCTTTCAATAAATGCAAACTGGACACTATGTGACCCATAAATAGTTGCATGTGTAGAGAAAATATTTGCACATTATTATCCATCATATCTCTGAAGAAAAATATTTTCTGTAATTCACACATCAAGAAAAATAGCATATACTAAAATGTACAAAGGACTCAAAAATTAATCAATCAATTTCTAATTCAAGTTGAGTACCCAATTTAGCAAAGTGTATGCATGTTATGTGTGAAAACAATAAGAGATATGACTGCAAAACTGCAAGATGGATACAAAAAACAATGCAACTCATGTGAATCCTAAACATAAATGATGTAAGAAAAAAAATTTGGTCAAAAACTCTAAAAATTGAAAATTTTTCAGTTTCGATCGATCGAGCATCGATCGAATACCAATCGAGTCAGACAGATTGAAACCAAAATTTTTATCACAATTTCGATCGGTCGAGAGACAGATTCGATCAGTCGAAATTCTGGAAAACTCAAATTTTTTTTGAAAAACAAAGCAATTTAATGCAGTAACTCCTCAAAGCACAATATTTCATAAATGAAATGCATGAGTATGAGACTAAAAGTTTTTCAAAAACACATGAATACAGCCCAGATCTTTCAAAATTAAGATTTTCAATCAATTTGTCCTTAAAACTCAAATTTTGCATCAAAATCAAGGAACATATAATCTTGGATGGCCACAACAAAATCACGCACAATAACATGTACAAAGTTTAGCAAAGAGTAACATGTGTAGTGTGTGCAACTAGCAAAAGCTTGAGAGACATGTGAGGTGATATCTGAATAGTAATCAATCACAAAGTTTACAAAATTCATCACATAAATTTGAAAGAGACTATCACCTAAAGAGTTACATCATATAACTCTCACATCTCCTAGAATAAAAGCTTGCAATCATGTAAGTTTCTTGATTTGCCTCATTATTCAAATTTATTTATTACAAACTTAATAAAAGCCGGGATAATGTACACACCAATTTTATTTAGAATTTGTGAGATTATTATAGCCCAATAATGTACACACCAATTTTAATTAGAGGCTACACCTTATGTTCTTTTTGTGCATGTGCTACACTTTCTCGAGCACAAAATCTTATGATATGCACTAAGGTGTTCATGATTGGCTAGTAAACAGTGGTGAGATGGTTATTTATGCCTTTCTCAATAAGTTCAAGTCCAACAATCAAAGGCATGTGACTTCAAGATCAAGACAAAGTGATCAAAAACTATAAACATCTTCCTACACAACATGCACTACAAAGCCTTCAGCTAGTAAAGTGCAATTAATAAGCTCATCCAAGCTAAACAAGGTACATAAACATGTTATGTAAAGATAATATGGCCAACCTTAATTATAAATCCAAGATATATAATACAAAACATATAAAAATATCTTTGGTTTTAAAAAAATTTATGACCAAAAACAAAAAACACACATTAAGCTAAAAGATTAAAAATTCAAATGTAATGCATGACAGTGCTTAACTAAGCTATAGAGGGTACACAAACAAGAACTATCAATTTCTTAATTAACCCATGAGCACATGTACAAACTAGTACATACTCAAAAAAAAATAAAAAATAGCTTAGCACTTAAAGAACACATGCTATTTAAGTTTCTCCACAATGTCAAGCATGTTCTAAATCAAGAGAAATATCATAATTCATGTAATCCTCAAGAGAAAATAAAACAAGATACAAAATAAAATATTTTTGTCTTTTTGAAATTTTTCAAAGTTTTTGGTTTTTTTTTTTAATAAAAAAAACAACCTAAAAAACAAAACAACCAAATCCAAAAACAAAACAAGTCCAAAAATAATTGAAAGAATTAAATTAGGGACAAGTCAGTGACACTCACCTTAGAGAATCTTTTCTCACCCATATAGCACGAGTCTTTGGCTTTGTAGGTGAAAATCCATGTGAAGCAGAGTGTATTTGAGGAATTACACCAATCTTCTGAGAAAGACTAAAATCCTGCAAATTCCTTTCACAAGCCAACAAGCTTAAATTTTTCAAAAGCATATGAAACAATTTATTTGGACTCATGACAGGAGAAATATCATCACATGTCCTAGATTGAAATACAGAATTTTTAAATTTTAATTTATGACAATTAGGACGAATGTGACCAGAGACACCACAAAAGTGACAAACAGGAACAAATTTAGGAACATCAGTATTTCTAACAGCAAATCTAGTCTCAGATTTTGGTTTTTGCCTCAACAAAGAACAATTTGGTCTAATATGACCAACAACACCACAAAGGTGACAAGTAGGCACAAAAACAGATTTCTTATGCTCTCCAACAGTAGGTTTAGACTTAGGTTTAGAAGCTTCAGCATCAACATCAGAACTTTTACCTTTGTCTAACCTAGCAAAATAAGCCTTTTCTTTATTATTCCTCTTGAAAGGAGGGATATAAACTTTTTCAGTTTTAGGCTTAAGAGAAACAGAAACACTTCTGTTATCTACAGCAGGCTTGGTACTAGTCAAATTTTCAATTTTAGCTTTAGATTCAGCTAACTCTTGTTCCAAGCTTTTCATCTTCTCATCTTGAGAGGAAATTTGATTTCTTAAAAATTCATTCTTTTTATTAGATTCATCTAATCAAACAATCAATTCCTCTTTTTCAAGATTAGCCAATTTTAACTCTTCTTTGAATTTCTTAGCAATTTTCAAAGACTTTGATAATTCCTTACGAAGAGTTTCAAAGGCATCAATAAAATCAACAGAAACAACAGTGTCCTTTTTATTCAAATCATCACAATCAAAAACAGTAAGACACTTAAAATTATCCATGATAACAGGGATCAAGGATCAACTCTTAGATCAAAGGATCTACAACAGAAGAGCTACCCGCTCTGATACCACTTGTCAGTTTGTTTAGACACCTGTAAACCCAACAGATTAACCTAGAGAATTAGCCAAGTGATTAACTTAGGTAATTTAATTAAAACTAGGTTAACACAGATAAGCAAAAAATAACAAAGCAGCGGAAAATAAACAACACAAAGATCTGATGACCCAGGAAACCACACCGGTAAAAACCTGGGGAGGATTTGACCTAGCTATCCTCAAGGTAAACTGAATCCACTATGAAAGAATCGAAGTTTACACAATAGACTTAGACCACTAACATCATATTGCTACCCGAGTGTAGGAAACTTACTACCATGACCCCATGATAGCTCCGAGATCCACGGACTCCTTCTTTCCGGAATTCTTCAACAAATCCACAAGCGCACCTGCTTGTATATCTTTGTGTTCTCTTGATTCTGCAACTGTAACGATCTACACAACTCTTGACATAAATCTCAAGTTTTGTAAACCCTAAGTGTATGTGAAGGTAAACACCTCTAGATCTCACAAAGAGATTCACAAACACAGCAAAACAGAACTCTAAAAACGTGACTAGGGTTTTCCCTTTTATACTTAGGGCAAAACATAAAACCCTATACATTAAAACGGGCTTGGGCTGAGTTGGAATTTTCTGCAGAAAAACGTTCTGCACGATTTTCGATCGATCGAGTCATACAGAAAGTGAACAGTACTTCTGCATAAAAACTCGATTCCAACTTTACAATAAGACCCATACTTTGAGCAAGTCTAACACACGACTAAACATTGTTTTGATCATGGTTTGCCAACATACAAATTGAAGTTCTAAATACATTAGTTCCTAATCTTTAGAACCTAACACATTCCATTATTTTTATAAACTTTTCAGAGTAGGCAACAATCTTTTGAGACAGCTTTTTGATGGCTAACGGTAGTTAGACTAACTACTAATGGAGGCTGAACTTTTATAATGGAGATATTAGATTATGTACATCTTAGATTAGGCTTGACTCATTCTTTTGTATATTATAGCGGTTGTCATGTTATTCCCACTGATGGGACAAGCTGATGATTTGTAATTATATATTCAGACCTCTATTCTTTTGTGGCCAATGGTCTTTGTAATTATTGTTTAGAGCTCTGACTTACTTTGAGAGTATATACAATGAAATTATTGTGGTAATTCTTGATGTTAGTACTTGATATGATTTATGTGGATTGAATTGCCAAAAAGAAAAATTCTATAGGTACTTGAGACGTCTTTCTCTTGCTTTGGACCCTTTTGGGTTTGGCTTGTGACAATAACTCCTCGTGGAATTTCAAGAGGTGTTTGCATGGTCTTGCAAAGATATGCTTGGAATTGACCCCAAGATAGCTTAACATCACATCAATACTCATGAACACATGGTGCCCATCAAACAGAAATTGAAAAGAATGAGGACCGAATGGCTCTTAAAAATCAAGGAGGAAGTCACTAAGCAATTAAAAATAGGATTCGTCAAACTCATACACCAAGCTGAATGGATAGCTAATGTCATCGCCATACCTAAGAAGGATGGGAAGGTAAGGAAGTGTGTGGATTTTAGGGACTTGAACAAGGCATGCCCTAAGGATGACTTTCCTCTCCCTCGCATTAATGTCTTGGTGGATAGCATGGCGGGAAGTGCCTTGATGTTTTTCATGGATGGATTTCTCGGGGTATAACCAAATCAAGATTGCACCCAAAGATATGACCAAAACCACTTTCACTACCGAATGGGGAATCTATTGTTACATGGTGATGTTGTTTGGCCTTAAGAATGTTGGGGCAACCTACCAAAGGATGGCCATAGCCTTGTTAGGTGATATGATGCATAATGAGGTGGAGGTGTATGTCGATGATATGATAGTGAAATCCAAGGATAGAGAAAGCCACACTGTAAACTTGAGAAAGTTCTTTGAGAGGATTAAAGAGTATAGACTAAGATTCTATGACTAGTATGCTAATGAAGGAGGCTCCATCAATCTCACTGCTCCACTCCAGCAGGTGAGGAGAAATGCATCGGAAGAAAGGACGTATGAAGTCTTTTTGGCCTTAGGTGCCATTGGAGGAGATGAAGAGAGTCTAGAGAGAAAATAAGAGAATGATGGAGTTTGGAAAGAATGGGAGAATGAGATGATGTGAGGAAAAGAGAAGAGATGGAAGCTTTTGTAGAGGGAAAAAAGGGAAGTTGTAGAATGTGAAGAGATGAGGGAGATGAAGAGAATGAAGAAGAAAAAGAAATGGTTGGTAACCGTTGGGGAAAATGAAGTGGCGGGAACACACCTGATGGCTAAACTATGTGTAGTTTAGGCCTTACCACAAAACTACCTATAGTTTAGTCATCAACAGTAAACAAAAAAAAAACAAAAAAAAAAAAATCCCAAGATTGCCCCAATTAGGCACAAAGTGACTAAGGGCCCCCTATTGACCAGTAAAGGAAGCAAAAGACTCTTCCCTTAATGAAGAATGTACATCCCAAAACCATTTTCAGAAGATCACATAAACTTAAGAACATTATCCCTAGTAAGGAAGCAGAAGATTCTTCCCTAGTGGATCAAGCATATCTAGAACATCATCCCCATGGAGGAGGTAGAAGATTCTTCCCTGATGGACCCAAGCATATTTAAACAATCCCAGTGTGGAAGCAAAAGATTCTTCCCTAGTGGATTAAGTACACATAAGGTATCTCCAGTAAATAAGCAAACGATTCTTTTCCGATGGACCCAAGCATATTTAAATAATCCCCAGTGTGGAAGCAGAAGATTTTTCCCTAGTGGATCAAGTACATCTAAAGTATCCTTAATGAGGAAGCAGAAGATTCTTCCTCAAAGTCCTTAACATACCATGAAGGAAGTAGAAGATTCTTCCCTAGTGGATCACACATCTACAAAGTTACACTACTCCTCAACGAGTTTCTCATCCTCAAGTAAGCCATGAAAGAGGCAAAAGACTACTCATGCATATATCCTTTGGGAATTGAACATGCAGGAATGCTAGAAACAAGTATAGATAGAGACAGAGAAAGAGACTAAGGTCAACCCAAGGCAAGAGCCTCATCAGAAAAGGTAGAGAAAGAAGTGAAGAAGACAAGATGAGTGAGTAACCCAGAGAAGTTTAACGTAAGAGCCCCAGATGGAAACCATAGAGATTATATCCTTTTGTTGTTTGTTGGGTTAGCTCGAAAAGCACCTTTGTTTGTTTTTATTTTTCTTTTTAAGTGAGTCTAGGATAGTGGGTCATGCACCATTTACTTGAAAGTGGCAAAATAGGTTCTACGATAGTGAACCTACCGTTTCTCATTTCCCGAGCAACAAAGGTGAGACTCCGGACATATAAATCCCACACAACTTTCGGGAGTTACACCTCACCCCATGTATTCGTGATGTGTGTTGTGTACGTGGGTTGGGTCTAAGTCGTACGACAAAACAAAATGTTTTGTCTCACGACGAAACAAAATTCTTTGTCTCTTATTCTTTTGATTCCTTTAGCAAGGCTCATGAATCAAAAGAGGGGCATTTGTAGACACCGCATTTTGTACCCTTTACAACTCGGGCCCCTGTTCCCTAATGATGCTTAAACTCTAAGGCTTAAGGCTAGTTTTGAGCCTAATCTGATATCAAATTGACTTGAGGAGCGTTAAAATGGAAAATATAATGTCGGCCTACATACGTGGGTCGTGGCCTACGTATGAGAGCCAAAGCATGCGAACGTAGGCATGTTCCTGTATACACAGCTAGGATTTCAGAAGCATAAGAAATGCAAGTTTTCTGTAATAATGACTGAGGTTTGGAATGGATCCCACATCATCTAGGAGCCTTTCCAAACCCCATTTTTTTAACTATAAAAAAGTATTATATGATACATCTTCAAAACACAGAGAAATCCTATGGGAAAAACCTGAGATTTACTAGAAAATAGTGAATCAAAAGGGAGTTTTTCACAAAACACCCTCAAGTCAATTTTGCTTGATTAGGACCTTTTTTGGCCCCAATCCTTTTAGTTTAATGTTGCTAATCACTTTCTTATTGGTTTGTAAATAGATTTGACTAAAGGGAATGGTCAAAAATCAAGCCTAGGAGCTTTTTGCTATAAGGTATTCTTTTTAGCTTTCTTTTTATTTTCTGTCTTTCTTTTCCTATTTTAATCTTGTTTTTAGTTTGGTTTATGTTTATGCATGTTTGCCTAGGGTAGTATATAGTTCTGTTTATGTTCTTAGCATGCTAGGTGTTAGGATATGTGCCCTTAAATCCTATTGTATGATGCTATGTATGATATTATGTATGACATTATATGAGAAATAATGTATGACTTAATATTGTGTTTAATAAAGTTGTTTTATTCTTATCTAAAATAATGGTAACATGAATATTCGGATATTATCAAATAGTCCATGAGATGCATAGTATGTGATTTATGTGAAAAGTCACAGAAGATATAAATCACAAGTTCTTTGTAAACTCCGAATTTTGGTTCGTAGTCGGTGATGAAATTGGGCATTTCATCTGCGAAGACTATAACATATTAACTACGATGATTTGTCTTGATCATGGAAGTGATGACTTCTAGTTAATATGTTGATATGTTTTAAGAGTTAAGACATATTGAACTGGACCGCTGTGAGATTTATTATTCTCCTAACGACTGTCAATTGAATAATAAATCTCACGACTTGTATTCACATGAACTCTTAATCCTGAGAGAATAATGGACCTGATCATGAAATGTAGGTTGCTTTGATATATCAGGAGTGAGATCTAAAGTAACGGTCAAAACCTCAGTATGTTGGGCAGCCACATTTAGTGTTGATGGAACATATATTCTCAAGATGGAATTCATAGTCTCTTAACGGAGATATAAAATATTCCCTTGAGATAAGTTTAATGGGTACAGTTATTCAGAGAGTTAGGCCTAACCACTTTAGTAAGACTAAAGTATATATTTATGAAATTGGATTTCATAAATATATGGTGAATAACTCAAAAAAAGAATTAAATCGGGTACTCAAGGATTAAGATGTAGTAATTTACAAAGTGGCAATCTATATTCATGACTTTGTATTACTACGAATATTTTATGAAGGGGTTGCATGTATAATAAAGTCTTGGGATATAATTTATTAATGAGGCCTAGAGTGCAATTATATTTATATAGTGGTATTAAATATAATTAATGGTAACTTTGGACTTGTCAAGAGTTGACAGAAAAGCCCAAGGCCCATTGGAGCTAGTGTCTTATTTGTTCCCTTTTGTTCCCACTCCAAGCCACACACTATAGCCCAATTGGGAAGGCCCAAAAGGCTAGCCCAATTAGATAATCAGTTATGTGGAGAGAAACATACAGAATTTTATATAGAATAAAATGGTTTGTATGTTTAATAAGAATAAGATAACATAAGGAAGAGAGACACTCTTTCATATTCTCTCTAGAAACAAAGAACTGATTGAGAGACCACACATCTTGGGCATCAAGTGGAATTGGAGTGAAGATTGAAAGTATTCCCGAGTTCTTCTTCATTCGGTTTTGAATTTCACCGCATCAAGGTACACTCTCTTGTTCTTATATTCTGAAACTTACATAGTGCATGTTATCGATTGCGAATGAAGTAGATCCGTTTATTTTTCCGCTGCGTATGTTTTGTATTCGATGCAAACATGTATATTACCTAACACTAGGTTGTTAGAATTTGGTTTTTCTTGCTTGTGCTCTGTTTTTGCATTTTTAGGTGTTTGGGCAAGGACTTTTGTACGCATAATCTTGTCTACACACACAAACTTGATTATGCATATGCAGGCCTGTTCTAGCGTGCGTGATGTCATTGCCCAAAAACCCAATTTTTTGTTTGTTTGTTTTTTTTTTTTTTTTTTTTTTTTTGCCTTCATATGTTTGTTCTGTTTAGCCCTTTTTTTTTTCACATGTTTTAGGCTCTATAGGTTCCTAATTACCTCTTTCATGTGCTTGTTTGCTATCACAGGTTTAGATTAGGGTTTATCTTAGTTTTGAATGCCATGAACATGCATAATGCCATAGGTGCTAAGTTGTTGCAAGATAAGTAAAAGGTAAGTCATGCATTTGTGTTTTAGTTTTACTTTGATGATCTGATGAAACATGCTTAGATGTACGATTAGGGTTTCTAATATGTTAATACCTTATTTTTGATATATGTTATTGGATGATATGCTTGCTGCCTTGTTTAGATGTATGATAGGGTTTTCACATGTTAGATGAATGCTAGGGTTTTTTTGTGTGTGTTTGGCTCTCTTTTCGCTTTGTGGATAGATAAATATGTTTGTTTAGGGTTAAAGATGCCATGTTGTTCGTTAGATGCATGATTAGTGTGTGTGTGAATTTAGAATACAAATATTTAAATAGTTTTTAATAGGGTTAAGACACAAGACATAATGATTGGAGGCCAACCTTAGGATTGGGAGATCTTAGGTGCCTAACACCTTCCCAAGAGCGTACCTAAACTCCGAACCCATACTCTAGTAGTATGATCAAAGGTCCTTTCTCGAAGTGATGCTTTATATATGGTTTTTAGACCATTGCAAAATCTTGGTGGCTAATCAACTAGAGATGGTGAGTTTAATTATTATGTGTATGTTTTCTTAACCTTAATAAAAACTAGCATTTAACCAGCGCAATGCGCGGGATCTTTTTACGTTGTATAAGAAAATCAATTTAAAAGTTATTTACAAAAACACTACACAAATAATACTTTTGTGTGTGTGTATATATATATATATATATATATATAGATGTCCCAAAAAACACAATTGAATGATGATTCTTTCTTGGACCAATCCAATTATGATTCAAAAATCATAAAATAATTGAGTACTAACTAAATCTATATAGCAATACTATTACATGCTTTTTTGTAGGGATATTCAGATGATAATAATTTAAAAAATAGGGTAGTATACATATAATGCCTTGGACAATGTTTCCTAATAATTACTATCAATAAATATTAAATGAAACTGGTGCAATCAATCATAGAAAATATAACTTGTATCAATCTTCTCCACAATAAGCTAGGAATGCAACTAAATCTATACATCATATATATTTGTTTCTCTCTTCAATTTCAAAACTGTTAAAAACTACATATTAAAATTTTTCAAATATTTTATTCCTTGCATAATGACTTCATGCTTCATTTCTAAATCCTGTAGGCCCAAAGTTGTCAACAACCATGCCTTTGAACATTGCGTTTAATCTCGTAATTTCTTCATCGGCTAAACATATCAAAAATATCATCAGCCAATATCAAAAATATTCCTAAACCTAAAAAAGCTTACATAATGCAAGTTGAATCTTGACCAAGGAAAAACCAATAAATAAGAAAAACAAATTAAAAGTGAACATGATATGATAAAAATTCTAAGATAGCTTTGTTATATTTATAAATATAAATCATAAAGGAAAAAAAATAACAATAATTAATTTAAAATACATTTTCTCATCTTCACGTTTGCTTAAACCTTTTCTATCATCCATATTTAACTGAAGAGAAAAATCCCATTAATTGTCAATTCATAAAATTTTAAAATACATATAATAAGAAGGACAAAGTTTAACTACAATCTCGCTTGTAGCCAATGTCAAATTTCTTACTAATTAGATGTTCTTTACTATTCAATATGAAATGAGATTTTTTGCAAGAAAATCTGTAAAATAAGAAAAAATTACCCTTAAACAGCTAGATCAAGTGGTAGCATAATACTGCAATTTTACAAAGTACTATGAAATCATAGGTCAGTACTTTGGTGACACTTAGTGTGAAATTATTCAAGTTTTCGAAGTGCTACATAAAATCACAATGTCGGTCAAAATTATTCAATACCTTTAGAGAGAATTTAGTACCAATTCAGACTTGATAATTTAGCATTTATAAATTAGAAAGCAAAGATAATCAATATTAAATTTGGAGTATTTCACGTAAAAACTGTTCATATCCTAACACTAATTAATCAAAAGAATATCTATAATGGAATTAATTTCATTGAAATAAAACAGACATGCCTTTTCACAATTACATGGAGCCAAACAAATTAACCTTTAATGCAATATAATCGCAATCATGTTGAAATAGTCTTTGAAGGCAAGAGTTATGAAATAAAACCTGAACATAATTAAATCAATGAGTTTAAAAAACAATATATCTCTTACCCTTTTCTCTCTAACAGTTGCATTACACATTTTCTTTCTATTTCTTTGCTTCAAATTCAGGTCCCCAAAAAGAAAGTTATCGGAACCTAATCCACCGCTCTTATTGATCTGCATAACAAAAAAAGTAAATTGCAAGCACCTTATGCTGTTAGTACTTCCTAAGTCCAACATCTTTTTTTTTTCTTTTTTCTTTTTTTCCTTTAAAATAGGTAGAGATGTCAGCAAATCATGTGTTTTCCAAAACTACAACTTCACATTTCAAGATACACTTTCAAAACTACATTAGAGAGTCCCGATTGACTGGAAACTATCTACATCAATAGTTTTTCTCTTTTTTGCTAAGATAGTTCAATAGAATTAGAATTTACCATTAAATTGAATTTTTTTCTAGATTTTCCACCTAACCAATTTCATGTCTTACTTTATTTTAACTCAATAAGAAACTTTGGAAGTGTACTATCTTACATATACTGTAATTATGGTAGTGAGTACTTTATAAGAGCACAATGTTTATCAAATTTGTTTTTTTAACATGTAAATGAATGTTTCATAATGTATATGCTTCTTCTTCAATGAATAATTCCTTTTATTCCTTTTATTCTCAAACAATCATTTGAAACAAAGCTCACATGTTAAAAACATATAATGACTATGCCAATGCAATTGAGGGACTTTAGTAGTAAGATTTTTAGAAAAATGCAGTAAAATGAAAAAATTTCTAAATATCAGGGCAGAAGCAAGGAATCTGCAAGTGACAGAAATTGATCCAACATACTTAAAAGATATAATTCTGAACTTCATCATAGCTGGAAAAGGAAACAACAATTTCTGAAAGTTAAAATGACTAAAATGATCATTAAGGGATGCAAATGTAGATAAAATCATTGTTTGCTTAAGTTTTGAGACCAACTTAAGTAGATAGCCATTTGTCTAAACCTTCATTAGAATGTTAACAATTCAATAGCCAAAATAACAAAAGGCTTAGAAAGAGTACTTCACTATTGAGGATCACACCAAACCGACCTTAAATCTCTGAAAAAGCATTGGTTTGATAAGTAATCTAGCTTATTTTATATAAAGACATGCCTCCCACATAATGCAAAGACCAACTCCAAAACTCAACCACCACAAAACAGGTTCCAAAAAAATAACAAATTGCTATATAACGTCATAGATACAATTGATCTACTTACAGAAGAGGATTCTTTCACACACAGAAACAGTCATTGATTAAAATGCATTAGGGAAATGAACAAACAAAATCTGAAATTACTGAAGGATCAAACCTCATCCAATCAACCAAAACTAAATCAAGAACAAAAAAAAGAGTCAAGTAGGTATCTAACTAGAATATAGTAATGATGAAAAATATTGATTTTACACCAGACAAAAATTGTATTCTTTGTAATAGATGCAGATTTTTAAACCTGTCAAAAAATGATCTTACACAAAATATTAATAGGTTGTAGATTTTTACATGTTTTCTCAATGTTGTTCAACACCCTTTTATCTTGTCATCTCACTCTAGTATGCTCCTGAGTCGGACTGAATACTTCCTTAACTTTTCCAGTTGTCATAACTATAATACTATTCATTTTCATGTTTGAAAGCCTAATAGAGAGAACCCTCAAAGATCACAACATAGCAGTAGTCTTCCTCTGCACTTTCCAACTCTAACAGCCCCTGAAAATATTGCAATATCTTTGATTCCTACATTGAAATAATACATCAATCCAATTGCCTTTCTTAGACTTTGAAGCTTCAATTAAGACCAAGATTTACCAAAAAAAGAAAAAAGGATCCTGCCGTGTCAATGCTGCTGTTGTCCCTGTTTCCCAGTAACTCTCCTTCCAAATGGACTACATCAAGAATTCCAAATGCACTAAATCAAACTACATAAATATAGCATTCTCATAGACACCACCTCAAGGACAATAATAGGTCAGCATAAAAAGTTTCCTTCTCAAAGACAATATGGTCAGTAATAAAAGTTTCATTCTCCTTCCATAGGCATCTAATGATCCTCTATTTCTTATTTATAACCCAACTTACGTCAAAAAAAACTCTGCCTCCTCCACAATAAGTCAATAACACACCAAGGGAAAGGTACACTCCAATAAGAAATTGAACTATTAATTAAATTTCATACTTGGTTATTGTGCTTGGTTGTGCCCTTTTTTAGTGCTTTATTGTTAAATCTCTTATGATGGAATAAGAAGAAAAAGAAGTAATTGAACTATTAGGCATATTGAACTACAATGAAAAATGCAATATTTTTCATATCAATGTACAACAGTGTTAAATAATTGGTATGACAATAAACTAATTATTGAGTATAGTCAATCAACCAATAACTTAAATTTGAAAACAATTTATAGAAAAGAAAAAGTACTAAGACAGTATTGAGAAAGCTAATGTTTGATCTATGATAAAAATAAGTGGCAAAGTGCAGATAAAAGAGAAAAACACTGCAATATGCAGCGTGCATGTAACAAAAAGTTGCGGTAGTCACATCAAACCAAAATATTTAATCAAAAGTTTAAGAGAATGGCAAAGAGATGGTGGTTTTCAAAGATTATATTATATACCCATCTGATAAAAAGAGGAAAATAAAATAAATTAGGAGGAAATACCTTGAGCATAGCCTGGAAGGATGAATGGTACGATCTAATTTTGGATCCAAAACACAAAGATATAATGCTTGAAGCTGATTGGCATCAGTGGAGGAAGAAAGGCATTTTAATGTTCAATACCTTCTTATTCTATGTGTTCTAGGGTTTTATTTTTTCGAATCAGAGCAATTGCAAACAAAAGCTTTAAACATATACTGCAAAAACCATGACAACAATGGTTGAAAAGAAACATGGGAAGTGAAAATATAAAGAGGGGAAAAATATTTCAACAAAAAATTAAAAAAAGCATAAATGAAATGACAAAGCATTATTTTTTTGGCAACACATAAATCTATGTTCTTCAGCATTAAATAGATTCAAGAAGATCTCCAGAGATTTCTATTTAAAGCGAAAACATATACTCAAAACGAATTTAACCTAAATATCCAAAAGAAAAACCAAATCTAACGCAGATAACCGATATTAAAAACCATTCTAACCCAAATTCCTTACTCAAAACTGAATCTAAACCAAAACTTAAATGCAATCCAATCCATATACCCAGACCTAAATCATATTTAAACCCAAATTTAAAGAACCAAAAAACAGAGACTAACTAGTGGAGGATACGGGATCTGATGGTGGCAGAGGCTAATTGTCTTCTTAAATTTTCTCTTTCCACTCTCTATGCCGGCCGTACGAATCTCCACTGTGTCGCAGTATTGCTTGGTTTTTTTTTCTCCTTCCCTTTCTCTGTATCGTAGTAACGCCTCTTTCTCTATTTCTCTCTGTGTCCCAAGCTTCTTTATATTTTAACCTGTTATTTTACTTTTATATTGAGAGGTTGCCAAATGGTGTGTTAATACAGTGAAACAATTTAATTTACCCTTTCAAACGGTGTTGTTGCGTTATCAAACAATGTAATTTATCACTTTTTAATTATATACGTGTCATTCTTTTAAGGGGGCATTTTTCCTAACGTGGCAGCACCTCCTTAAAGGCCTCTGCTTTTATATATAGTATTATATTATTTCAATACTTGTTTGCACACACATCATTCGTTCTCTTCTATCCCTTAACCTTGGTTGGTGATGAGTGGGAAGATGGAAGGCTCCATTCAAGCCCAAATTTTTTGAAGTTCATCCCACCAACTCACAATTGGTGCCATCGCCTATAATGGGCTTTGAGTACATTAAAGTTTTGCTACCAGTCCACTCTGGGGTCCATTTAGGCCCTCGGTTGGAATCATAGCCCACCTAGTTGTGAGTGACCTACTTTTCTATCCCTTTAGCCTTAAGGAGCTTACCCACACTAGAGAGATCTTAGACCCTATCACAAAGGATACCCTTTATATATCTCTTGTTTGTTCAACCATATACCATGTGCTCACCTAATTCTAAAGGACAAACAAAAGGTATAAAAATGGAAGGGATGGCCTTAAAGTTATGGTATACCCTAAGATGTTATGGGATAAAAGAAAAGAAGTTCTCACATATAAGAGGCTTGTCCCTAAATCCGAAGGTATATTTTAACTTGAAAGGTTCATAAGATCATAGCCTAATTGCTATCATAAGCCCAAGTGAAAACAACCCTTTTGAGAAAAAAGACTTTGGGCCTAAGGTAACAAATATACTATGGACTTAGCATCCAAAATCCTACAAAGCCAATATGAACTTCCCTAATCTTGGGCCTTCTTGTTGCATGCCTAGGCCCAAAATGATGAGAAATTCATAGACTTTGAGAGGAAGGCTACAATGTATTCTAGCTAGAGGGCTATTTCAAAAAAATGATGATGAAATAGTGAACAAAAATGAAAAGCCTGAAGGTGATGAATATATTGTAAAGCCCATGTTTGAGACAAAGGGTTGAAAATTCCCAAGTGCATTCTAATGAAAGCCCATGAGAGTAAGATGAGAGCTTTATTGTAAATAGACCAATGCCCCATGAGACAAAGGGAAAAAATCCATAAGAGGGAAGGAAGTGATTTTGTAATTGGGCCTTCATTAAAATGAGCTTAAAAATTTTCTAAGGACATCTAAAGTTTAAAGGGAACCTTTAATTGGTACTTGAACTTAATGAAAATGGAACTTCTTTTCAGGCATCATTGCACCATCAAAGTCAAGAAAACACGTCCTTACTCCCATTTTGATTCAAGAGAAAGGAAGGCGCTTGAACAAGGTAGATGACACACACCTAAAGGAAGAAAATCCCCAAGAAACAATGACTACCTCCATGGAAGACCCAATAGCACAAATGATCCTTAAGGCTTTGGATGAACATGGAGAAACCCTTAAGAAAATGGGAGGGTGTCCCACTAGGTTGGAAGACTCTAAGCTTAAGAAACCCCCACATGTGGAAATCCATGATGCTGAGGAGGAAGATGAAGAATGAGACGAAAAGGACAAAGTGGAATATGAAAGGAACAAGTAATTTGAGAAGCTCATCGCAGAAACCATGGCTCTGAGGGAAAAGATGGAGAAGTTGTAACCTGCTTTTCGTAAGGTATAAGGAATGGATGATTTCCTCTGTAACATAGGGGGAGTAAGCTCAAAGGCTTCTATTGCATTGCCTCATAAGTTCAAGATCTTCAATGCGAAAAACTTTGATGAGACTGATGATCCAAAGAAACACATAAGAAGATACCTAAGCATTGTTGAAATGAAAGTGCTAGATGAGAAGAAAACTTTGCATGCGTTTCCACTCTCACTCACGAAAGGTGCATCAAGGTGGTACTATAGCCTTCACCCAAGTAAAACTAAGGTGTGGAATGAACTAGTAGAGTTGTTTGTGGACCAATTCATTTTCAACACCATGATTGATGTGACTCTAAAGGACTTAGAGACTACCAAGCAAGGTGCGCGGGAGACGTTTTCCGAATACATGACTAAATGGAAGACCAAGGCATCTAGAATGGTCAATAGGCCAAATAAGAAAGACCAAATCAACATGATTATCAAGAACTTGCTTTCGGTTTATAATAGTAGGCTTCTATCATCACCTATTAGCTCATTTGGAGAAATATGTGATTGTGGGACAAGAATCGAAGATGCTTTCAATAATGGACAACTAGAGAAACGGGAAAGTAAGCCTCCAACTAAGAAGACATATAGAGGGGGGACCACCACTAAAGCATCCAATCTCGTAAATGTAAGCGCCATCATACTAGAACAAACACTAGCCTACCTAAAGAAAGCTCGCCGAGAATTTTCCGACCTAGGAATGACCCTCACCTAAGCATATGAAAATGTATCCTCTAAAGAATTCATCAAGCCTTTAGACCCTACACCCATGCCTAATCCCATAGCTCCCACATGGAACCTCAATGAATACTGCCACTACCACTAAAAATCCATGCACAAAATTGACAATTGCTTCCGCCTCAAACATGAGATATAAGATCTCATAGACAATAGAACCTTCTCAAATCCCAACATTATCACCAAACCTAACATTAGAAAGAACCTTTACGTGATTACCATAGGGCTCCTCCTCCATACCAAAATTGGGTGCAAGTAGATTGATTGGGATTACTGAAAGTTGATAGAAATTACAAATGTCAATATCAATGCTTTGAAAATCCATGGAATATGGGATGAAGAAGATGAAGTCTTAAAGTGTAACAACCCTGAGTCCGTACCAAGGATTTAGATGCATAACCTGTCCTAGAAATAATCAACAATATTATAATGGAACAGAGCGTAATAATTATCTTCAAATAAACATCTATCCATCATCATATTTCCTTATAAATTCGTAAAAACACAAAATCCTCCACAATAAAGTCTATAAATACAATCTCAAAATAGTTCCACAATGTTAAACTCATTGTCCTGAAGAAATTTTATTAAAACAATTCACCAACTAACATAGCTCCAAACGAAGTCATCAATCTAAGGCTCCACTGATCTACCACCAAAAGACACTCCATATCTCTAATCTGAAAGGGTGGAAAAAAAAAAGGGGTGAGCTAGTGGCTCAATAAGAGACTACATAACATGAGGATGTCTTCCAAAACAAAACATTAGTATCATTGACAAAATATAGTCTTCACGATACATTTACAGATAGTTTAAATGGTAATATAATATATTCTATAGAACTATTAAAATAAAATATTTCACTATAACGCTGTAATCATTAATAAAATAATAACCACGTTAATATGCCAATATGCACCAAATAGGTGGAAACAATTTATTATGAAAAGTAAACAATTTTCCACTTACACAAATCAGTAGCACTAAAACAGTGGTTCAATATGGAAAATATTAGTCAAACACAGACAAAAGCTGCTAAACACTCGGTGGGTGATTCCCATGGGAACAATAACACTAACCTCAAAGAGGCAACACTAGCTCCAAAGAGCAAAAATAACACTGCACCACACCACACTAACACTACTTCGGCCGAAGACCAACACTTAACCCTGTGTTAGCAAAGGTTGCAGACTGTCTAGTTGACCATTTGAAACAATTCTTGACAAATACAATTTCATAATAACATACAATAGATAATAAAATTCAAGTATGTGCAAAGCACTAACAATAGTATAAGTTTTTGGAATTTCACCTTTGCAATTATATACATATATAGATAAATATATATTTTTACCACGTGTATATATATATATATATATATATATAAATATATATGTCCTGAGAGACGTCATGTGCTGAAGATGATACCACGTGACTATGGGTTGAAAGATGAAAGGTATGCTACCAACTTATTCCCATATTGTAGCCATGAGGTGATAGCAATGATGAAGAACATAGGATTCATGCCTGGTGTTGGCCATGGAAAAGAGGGAAAAGGGTAGTTGAGTTCCCCAATATCAAGACTCAAGTGATTAAGGAGGGTTTAGGATTCTTTCAAGGCCATAACGGAATCAAGAAAAACCTTGGCACTCTCAGTGGGAACTTTATGACGGAAGGGAGAAACTTCACTTGTTGTGGCTTCCCCAAGCCTTATGTAGGTAAAGATGGAAAGGTGTATCCGAGTTAGGAAGTGTTCTTGAATGAAAACCTCACTTTTAAGGAGAAGCTTACCACAGTGATCAAAGAGATACAAGAAGAGTTCGATTTGGTAAGCTATATAGATACTAAGGCAATGAAAACCATGATGAACATGAGTAGGGACGTGCTCACCATCACTGATGAAGAGCTAAGTGATCCTTACAAATTCATCAAGCCTAGTGTGGGGCCCATTAAAAATTGGACTTGGGTTTTCTAAAAGCATGGGGAAAATGTTTTGTAATGCAAGTTCCATTGTACTTTTCAATATTTTCAATAAGATTAATTCTAATTTGGCTTACTTTGATGTGTCCCATAACATTGAAATTCTGCACTTAAATGATTCAAATGAATTTGAAAATGAAGTTAATAAACAATTGGAAAAGAAAATTGAACCTATGAAACCAACTCTTGAAACCATTAATTTAGGTAATGATGAGAATCCACACTTAACTAAAATTGGCTCAACTCTAAATGAAAAAGAAAGAAAAGATCTTTAAGAACTCTTCTTGGAATTTCAAGAGGTGTTTGCATCGCCCTATGAAGATATGCCTGGAATTGACCCCGAGATAGCTCAACATCACATTGACACTCATGATCACATGGTACCCGTCAAGCAAAAGTTGAGAAGAATGAGGACAAAATGGCTTTTAAAAATCAAGGAGGATGTCACTACGCAATTAAATGTAGGGTTCATCAAACCCGTGCACCAAGCCAAATGGATTGCCAATGTCATGCCTATACCTAAGAAAGATGGGAATGTGAGGATGTGTGTGAATTTTAGGGATTTGAACAAGGCATGCCCTAAGGATGACTTTCCTTTCCTTCACATTGATGTCTTAATGGATAACACAGCGGGAAGTGCTTTAATGTCTTTCATGGATGGTTTTTCGGTGTATAACAAAATCAAGATGGCTCCCAAGGACATGACCAAAACCACCTTCACTATCGAAATGGGGAATCTACAGCCTTGCTTTATGATATGATGACATGATAGCAAAATTCAAGGATAGAGGAAGCCACACCATAAACTTGAGAAAGTTCTTTGAGAGAATTAAAGAGTATGAGCTCAAATTGAACCCACAAAAGTGTACCTTCGGAGTAACCGCCGAAAAATTGCTAGGCTTCCTAGTGAGTGATAGAGGGATAGAAGTTGACCCATCCAAGATTTAAAGCCATTATAGAGATGCCTCGGCCTAAAAGTGAAAAGAAATAAGGGGTTTCTTGGGTCGATTACAATACATTAGTCGATTTATTGCTAAACTCACCTCTACTTGTGAGCCCATCTTCAAACTCTTAAGGAAGGATAAACCACATACATTGAACGATGAGTGCAAAAAATCCTTTGAACTTATCAAGGAATATCTCTTCCACCCACCTATCCTAGTGTCTCCACAACATGGGAAACCTTTACACCTATGCCTTTCCATCATAGGAGATGCACTTGGAAGTATGCTTGCACAAGAAGACAATGGCAAGAATGAAGGGGCCATATATTATTTGAGCAAGAGATTCCATGACTATGAAACTAGGTACACTCCTATAGAAAAGTCATGCTTTGCACTTGTTTGGGCCGTACAAAAATGGAGACATATTGTCTTACCTTTCCAAATATGGGTGGTATCAAGAATGGACCCATTGAAGTAACTCTTTGAGAAAACCTCTTTGAGTGGGAGATTGTCAAGTTGGTTGATCTTGTTGGTAGAATTCGATTTGAAGTATGTGGCTCGGAAAACTATTAAAGGAAGCATTATGTCAGATTTCTGTGCTGAGGATCCTATAGAGGGGGAAGATGGTAAAGAAGACTTTCTAGATGAGGACATTTTGGATGTTGAGTTAGGGATATGGAAGATGTACTTTGAAGGAGTTGTAAACCAAAATGGGAATGGGATAAGAATACTCTTGATCATTCTCGAGGGATCTCACATATCTTTGGCAATCAAATTGAACTTTGAAGCAACCAATAACATGGCTGAATATAAGGCTTGTATTGTTGAAATGGAAGCTTTTCGAGAATTTGGAGTAAAGGAGGCCAAAGTCTTTAGAGATTTAACTTTGGTCATAGCCCAAGCACAAAATTTGTGGAAGGTGAAAAAGGAACACTTGAAGCCTTATCAACAATATGTGGAGGACTTGAATACAAAATCATTCCTATAGCTCAAAATCAATTTGCGGATACCTTAGCTACTTTAGCCTCCATGGTTGAAATACCCGAGGGAGTGTGGACACGACCCTTGGAGACTAAGGAAAGTTATGAGGAAGTACACAAAAGGAAGACTAAAGCTTTAATAATGAACATAAAGAAAGAGGAAGTTCTATGGTACTGCGATATCATGAATTTCTTGGAACTAAGGGCATATTCGAATGGTGCCGACAAGAGAGAGATGCGCTCCATTAGGATGATGGCAACACAATACATCCTATATGGACGACAACTCTATAGAAGATCATATGATGGCATACACCTTTGTTGTTTGAAAAGTGATGAAGTTGAGAGAGTAATGAAAAAAGTTCATCAAGGGGTTTATGGTCCTCACATGGATGGAAGAATGTTAGCCAAGAAGATCCTAAGGATAAGGTACTACTAGAATACAACGAAGACTGATTATGTGGACCATGTGAAAACTTGCCATGGTTGTCAAACGCACGCCAACATGAACCATGCACTGCCTATTGAGTTGTATAGCATGACTTCTCCATGACCATTCTCAGTTTGGGGCATATGTGATTAAAAGGATAGCTCCTAGAGCTTCAAGTGGGCATGAATACAATTTGGTAGCAATTGACTATTTCACCAAATAGGTAGAGGCAGCCTCCTATTTTGTATTGAAGGCTAAGCATGTTACTCGGTTCTTAGAAAACAACATCATATGTTAGTTTAGGGTTCCTTAAGAGATCATTTCTAATAACAGTTCCCACTTTAAGGGTGAAGTTCGAAGGGTTATGGAATTGTACAACATTAAGCATCACAAGTCTTCACCGTATTGACCACAAGCTAATGGGGGCATAGAAAGACTAGGTTGTTAAGCTTCTATTTGCCTTATAAGATTATAAAACTTCTATCCGTATGTCGACCGAGGAAACACCTTACTCTTTGTTTTATGGTAGTGAGGCAGTGCTTCGTATTGAGGTGGAGATACATTCTTTGAGAGTATTGGTGGAAACCAAGGTCCTAGAAGAGGATTGGGCTAAGCCGAGATATGAACAATTAGCTTTGATAGATGAGAAGAGGGCTAGGGCACAATATTATGCACAAAGGTACCAAAAAAGGATTGCTAGAGCATTCAACAAGAAAGTGAAACCAAGAACCCTTACAGATGGAGACTTGGTCCTAAAGGTGCTTAGGGGTGAGACTTTCAAGCCAAGAGGAAAGATGAAGCCAAGGTGGTCTGGGCCGTTTATCATAAGAAGATCATGTCTAGAGGTGCTATAAGAATCACAGATTTAGATGGGGAAGAGATGCTTCGCCCAATCAACAAGGATAGACTCTGAAAATACAACATCTAAAGAAGAAGAAAAAAAAAGTTGTTTAGGTTGAAAACCCGAAAGGGCAACCTATATAAAAATTAAGGCAAGAGAACCCCATTAGATTGAAAACCCGCAAGGGCAGTCTAGGAAAAAATTAGGGGAAAAGACCATGGGTATGGCAAAAATTCCCGAAATCACGTCATAGGCAAAAATTGCATGGCAAAGGAAAAAAGAAAAGAAAAAAAAAAGAATGATAATAACAATAAGCAAAGATAATAGAAGGATATTCTCTCATTGCTCAAGTTGAAGGATAATAAGATTATTTTCATAGGGGATTCGTAACATTCCAATATTTTATTAAGTTCAAAAACAAAAACATGAGAATCATGAAAGCACAGAAAAGTAAAACATGGGGCATATCAAGGTGGTCACTCGGTCCTCCTTACTTTCTTGCTAGACTTCATGTAAGCCTTCTCAACCTTCAGCATCCACTTCATGTCATTGATGGAAAAATACATATTTGTATCGCATACAAAACATATGCAGTGGAAAATTAACGGATCTACTTCATTCACAATTGATAACATGTACTATGTAAATTTCAGAATACAAGAACAAGAGAGTGTACCTTGGTGTGATGAATTTCAAAACAAAGATTAGAAGTACTTAAGAACACTTTTTATCTTCACTCCAATTCCACTAACGCCCAAGAAGTGTGGTCTCTTAATCAATTATATGTATATGTTCAAGAGAGAATGAGAGAGTATCCAACCTTTTTTTTATTAAACCATTTCATGTTCTCCTTAAAAATTCTGTATAATTCTATACTTATAACTGATTATCTAATTGGGCTAGCTTTTTGGGCCTTTCTAATTGAGCTTTAGTATGTGGCTTGGAGTGGGACCAAAATGGAACAAATAAGACTCTAGCTCCAATGAATCTTGGGCTTTTCTGTCAACTCTTGACAAGTCCAAAGTTACCATTAATTATATTTAATACCACTATATAAATATAATTGCACTCTAGGCCTTATTAATAAATTATATCCCAAGACTTTATTGTATATGCAACCCCTTCATAAAATATTTGTATTAATACAAAGTCATGAATATAGACTGTCACTCTGTAGATTACTACATCTTAATCCTTGAGTACCCGGTTTAATCCTTTAAGTTATTCATCATATATTTATAAAATCCAATTTCATAAATATATACTTTAGTAACTATTTACTAAAGTAGTTAGGCCTAACATTCTAAATAATAAACCCATTAAACTTATCTTAAGGGAATATTTTGTATCTCTGTTAAGAGATTATGAATTCTATCTTGAGAATATATGTTCCCTCGACACTAAATGTAGCTGCCCAACATACTAAGATTTTGACCGTTGCTTTAGATCTCACTCTTGATATATCAAAGCAACCTACACTTCATGGTCAGGTCCATTATTCTCTCAAGATTAAGAGTTCATGTAAATAGAAGTCGTGAGATTTATTATTTATTTGACAGTCATTAGGAGAATAATAAATCTCACAACGGTCTAGTTCAATATGTCTTAAGTCTTAAAACATATCAACATATCAACTAGAAGTCTCCACTTCCATGATCACGACAAATCATCTTAGTTGATATGTTATAGTCTTCGCAGATGAAATGCCCAATTTCGTCACCGTCTACGAACTAAAATTTTGAGTTTACAAAGAACTTGTGATTTATATTTTTTGTAAATTTTCACATAAATCACATACTATGCATCTCATGGATTATATGATAATGTCCGAATATTTGTATTACCATTATTTTAGATAAGAATCAAACAATTTTATTAATTACAACATTAAGTCATTCATAATGTCATACAAAATAACATACACAACATCATACAATAGGATTTAAGGGCACTAATCCTAACAGTCATCCTCTAACCATTGCTTGTTCCTTGCAGTGGGGTAGATGTATTTGGGAGGAACAATGACATTTGTCACCCTACAACATGGCCAAGACTCAGTGATCCTACCCAAGATCCTATTGGTGAACACTGCAGTGTGGTAGGCTCCCTCATCATCAGGAGCTCCTTGACACTCTCCAAATTTCCTTGGAATACAACAAGTGGAGTAGTAAGAATAGCATCGAAGCCCAACTAAAGTCACACAGCGGTCCTTGCATAAACTACGGACCATGCTTGAGATATGCCACCATTCTATGACCCACTGAATGTCGGTCTCCTTAAGGCGACCCATAAGCTCCATATACGCCTCAAAGCCCATGTCATTCCAATGAAGTTGGCGGTCCCTAAGGTGCCTAGGAAGGTAGGTTCTGAGAGGAACGGTGGGAGGTTGAAGTAACCGAAGTCTCTCTTAGAGCCATATCTGAAAAAGAAGAAGAATAAGAGAGAGGGAGAGAAAGACAAAAAAAAAGAGAGAGAGAGAGAGAAAAAGCGTGAAAAATAATAATAAAGTAGTGTTGAAAAATAATATAAGGTACCTCAATGGGTTGAAAACCAAAAGGAAATCCATGCAAAATTTGGGGAATCTAGCTAGGTTGAGAACCTAGGCAAAAGTTAGGATTATACCTGAAGAAGAAGACTACCCACAAAGAAGCTTGCTTCCTTCCTATGAATGGCATCTGAACCATTAAGGGTCTCTGCCAATATCAAACCCATTGGGTTACCTCTCTTTAGCTTATAAGCTATCATACACATCCGAAGGTCCACACAATACGAGTTTTGAACCAAGAAATACCTTGCAAAAGCACACAAGCAAAAGGCATGAAGAAAGTATGAGTGTGGCCTCTCATCCACAGGGAAGGTTGTACTGAAAAAGTACACAAAAACCAACTTAAGGTTGAGCTTCCCAAAGACATACCACCTATTTATTGTGGTGGAAGGAATGCCCAACACGACTTGCAATAAGGAGGGGAGATCCCTACCCATGGTTGGGAAGAAGAGATCATCAATCTCCGGCTCACCCTTGATTGCAGTAAATTCCTCAATAGTTGGGCATAGTTCTATTCTGTTGAAGTGAAATACATGCTAAGAAGGAACCCAATAGTTGGTAGCAGCATGAAGAAGAGGCTCATCAACCTTAACTTGATGGTAAACGAAGATACAAGAAAAACCATAGGGGGCGATGAAATCTTTGAAATCAGGACCGACCTTTCTAATCCAAGTCAAAACATCAAGAGGAGAAATTTTCTGCCATTGGAGGACCTCAAAAAAGTGTTCTCTGGGTTGAAAATACGTTGGTTAGGGTTTTGAACTCAAACAACTACTTTTATACTTAAGTAAGTCGGTTAGGGTTTTTCTGATTCGTGGCCCCATATGCAGAGTAAACCCTGCATACACATTCCAAGCACAAGATTGCAAGCATTAAAGAGCAAAGTTGTATAGAAACATTCAATTTATGATATATCTTGTAAATTAAGTGCTAAGTTCCCAATCAAAAGCAAAAGTGTAAAAAGATGATCTTAATACAATCCTTTGTCTTAAACTAAGTCCAAGTGTTTGCTAAAGAAAATAAAATCCAGAAAAGAAAAAAAGAAAATAGTTGTGTGTTGTATACCTATATGTCTTGACTGCAGGTAATCAATTGTGCCGTCTCTTCCTTGACTGATAGCTAAGAGTCGCCTCTGAGTCCTCCTCATCACCACCATCATCATCATCACCACTACTTGGGTGGGCCACTCCTCCAGGACTATATAAGCTCATTTAATAATTGGACACCTCCAACTTGAGATTCCCAACTAGCTCCTTATGCTTTTGGATAGTGGGTTGTAAATCAAAGAAAGAAGGGTTAATGACTAAAACAAAAAGTGAAATTTGGCAAAGAGAGAAAGGATAAAAGGAAAAAAGAACTCACTGCTTAAATGTTAGGAAGGAGAGGATAGCCTATGACATTAGGATTACAGGGCACGGCATGCTCACGAGCAAAGCCATCAGGGCCATAAGCGTAGATCGTCCAAGGGAGATGCGGAGGGTCAATGGGCTCGCCAGCAGTTGGTCCTTCTTGTTACAACTTTCTACACTAGAATTCGTGACAAATAAGGAAAAGGAAAAAAGGAGAAGAAGAAGAGATTGTGCATATACCTAAATAGTAAGGGAAACACCATATAGTCCAACCCCTCAAGAAGCCACTCGACATAGGAAACGCCACTCCGCTACAAGTTATACTCGGCATCAGTCATAGAGTGTGGGGCAAGCATGAACTCGTGAAGGAATCTGTAGTTCATCCCTACCCATCAATTGGCACCTCACCCTCTCCGCCAGGTGTAGCACCCTCAAGCCCGCTCTTCAAAGGGTCGAGTGATCTTTGAGGCAATAAGAGTGGTAGGCTCCAAGTCTCAAGAAGTAGGAAGGGGCTGGCCGGCCCATGTAGTTTAGGCCTCACCATTAAACTACGTGTAGTTTAGTCATGAACAAAAAAAAAAATTATATCTTTCAGGAAAGAGGGAATCTCAAGATTACCCCATTAAGGCACAAAATTATCTAAGGACTCCTTAGTGAGCAAAAAAGGAAGTAGAAGACTCTTCCCTAGATCAAGCACATGAAAAACCATCCCTAGTGGCTCAAGCACGTCGTGAACCATCTTCAGTGGTTCAAGCACATCAAAAACACCATCCCCAGTGGATCAAGCACATCAAAAACACAATCCTTAGCAAGGAAGCAGAAGATTCTTCCTCAATAGTTCAAGCATATCAAGAACACTGTAAGGTTGAATTTTATCAACCATTTTGTTGGCTTTATTCCATGCCAATTTGCTTGTATTTCAGCACTTAGAAACCCTGTATTTAGGTGGAAATCATGTAAGGGTAGTGTGTGAGAGAATGTGAAGAAATGCTCAAGTCTGTGCAGCAGAACAGGGACTCGCAACTGGATCTTACTGGTGTCTCACAACTGGCAAGCTGCCAGATGTTGCACACGAGTGAAGTGTGCAGAGAAGAACTCGCGACTAGATCTCGTAGGTAGCTCGCAACTGGCAAGCCGCTAGAAGCTGAACCGTCGTGCCAGTTGTTGCACTACTGGACAAAAATTTCAGTCTGGCAATTCAGTTAGTTCACAACTTGAACTCGCGACTCAGTCAAGCCATGAGGCGAAGCCACCAGCTAGCTCTATTTTGAAAAACTGACTCTTCGCATTCCTTTCTCACCCCAGTATAAATACCCCTTATACCCACGAAATGTAAAGAGCTTCCAGAGAGAATTTTGAGAGAGAAACCCTATAGAAAAAAAAGATTTACTCATCCACAATTTTTACCTTGTGACTCTTCAAATTCCTTTACTCTCACCCTCTCCATTGTTAGATCCTTGAGAGGTTCATTACCTAAGACCTTTTCTCACCATACCTATATCTGTGAGAAGGCACTTTGGTGCTTTAGGAAGCAGTTAGGAAGGGACCAATTGATATTAGTTGATGCTATGGACTAGTAGCGGAATCCGGGAACCTAAAGAAGAAATAGGTTCGGCTTAACCTCGTTGGAGCAAGAAGTTTGGATGGCTTAAGTGTTAGGATATGTGCCCTTAAATCCTATTGTATGATGCTATGTATGATATTATGTATGACATTATGTGAGACATGATGTATGACTTAATATTGTGTTTAACAAAGTTGTTTTATTCTTATCTAAAATAATGGTAACATGAATATTCGGACATTATCAAATAGTCCATGAGATGCATAGTATGTGATTTATGTGAAAAGTCACAGAAGATATAGATCACAAGTTCTTTGTAAACTCAGAATTTTGGTTCGTAGTTGGTGATGAAATTGGGCTTTTCATCTGCGAAGACTATAACATATTAACTACGATGATTTGTCTTGATCATGGAAATGGTGATTTCTAGTTAATATGTTGATATGTTTTAAGAGTTAAGACATATTGAACTGGACCGCTGTGAGATTTATTATTCTCCTAACGACTGTCAATTGAATAATAAATCTCACAACTTGTATTCACATGAACTCTTAATCCTGAGAGAATAATGGACCTGATCATGAAATGTAGGTTGCTTTGATATATCAGGAGTGAGATCTAAAGTAACGGTCAAAACCTCAGTATGTTGGGCAGCCACATTTAGTGTTGATGGAACATATATTCTCAAGATGGAATTCATAGTCTCTTAACGGAGATATAAAATATTCCCTTGAGATAAGTTTAATGGGTACAGTTATTCAGAGAGTTAGGCCTAACCACTTTAGTAAGACTAAAGTATATATTTATGAAATTGGATTTCATAAATATATGGTGAATAACTCATAAGGATTAAACCGGGTACTCAAGGATTAAGATGTAGTAATTCACAAAGTGGCAGTCTATAATTATGACTTTGTGTTACTACGAATATTTTATGAAGGGGTTGCATGTATGATAAAGTCTTGGGATATAATTTATTAATGAGGCCTAGAGTGCAATTATATTTATATAGTGGTATTAAATATAATTAATGGTAACTTTGGACTTGTCAAGAGTTGACGGAAAAGCCCAAGGCCCATTGGAGCTAGTGTCTTATTTGTTCCCTTTTGGTCCCACTCCAAGCCACACACTATAGCCCAATTGGGAAGGCCCAAAAGGCTAGCCCAATTAGATAATCAGTTATGTGGAGAGAAACATACAGAATTTTATATAGAATAAAATGGTTTGTATGTTGAATAATCATAATCATGATAATAAAATAGTCTCTCTAGAAACATAGAACTGATTGAGAGACCACACATCTTGGGCATCGAGTGGAATTGGAGTGAAGATTGAAAGTATTCCCGAGTACTTCTTCATTCGGTTTTGAAATTCACCGCATCAAGGTACACTCTCTTGTTCTTATATTCTGAAACTTACATAGTGAATGTTATCAATTGCGAATGAAGTAGATCCGTTTATTTTCCGCTGCGTATGTTTTGTATTCGATACAAACATGATGATTTCCCAACATTGGTATCAGAGTGGTCTTCATTTCGAATCTGTATAACATGTTTTGTTCGTTTTGGAATTAGGGATAATAGTTTCAAGTTGATAGAGAATTATTCATTTAATTTTCTGCATGGTTGTTGAAACTATGATTTGATAAAAACTGATATTGATGTCATGATGTTGTTTAAATATGAATTTAAGAATGTTAAATTGATCTTTAAGGCTATAGCATCAATAGATTTCAGTTTTGATATCATTTTCTATCTATCATTTTCGTATGATGGTTGTTTGTTCATGCAAAACGGTTGAAAACTGCTCAAGAAGAAATTCTGGAAATTCGAGTTTCACGAGTTTCGATCGATCGAAATTTACTTCCGATCGATCGAGTGAAACAGAGACTTATCCTTTTGAATTGATTAATATTCGATTGCTAGTCGATCGATCGAATTTTATTTTCGATCGATCGAGAGGCGATCGAGTATCAATCGAATTAGACAGAAGGTTTAGTTCGAATTGTTTAATATTTTCGATCGAACGAGGGGCACATTCGATCGATCGAAAGAGATACAAGGGTTGGATCTCACGGCCTTCATTGTTGGTTCATAGTAGTGTGAAATATATATTTTATCTTAGCTTCGAGCTTTGCATTCCATGCGGAGAATATGTATTTCATGGTCCTACAAGATTGAATTTCTTGGTTTATAGTGGTTTGATCAAACACCTTGTCTTAGCTTCGAGCTTTGCATTCCATGCGGAGGGTGTTTTGTATCATGGTACTACATGATAAGCCTGTTAAGGGGATGAAATGTGGCTACACATGATTCTAGACAATGGTATACACTAGACTAAATATTATAGTATCCTCTATGCTGAGTTCTTGCTATAATCATTTAGAGGCCAAATGTATAACGGCATATTATTAAGTGTTTGATAAGAGTTATCATGATAGCACTAATAATGAGAATAATTCTCAATCAATCATAGTATTTAATATTCACTCTATGCTGAGGGATATTGAGTATGGGATTGGGTTGTCGTTGCATATATTATATTATGGTTTTATTAAGGTTCCATAGTATATGCTTATATGCTAAATTGATAATGTCCAGTTTACTTATTATATTCATGTTTATTATTTCAGATTTGAACATGGCATCATTTAGCCCACTTGTTAGCATTCTTAATCAAAACAAACTGACTGGAACCAATTATGTTGACTGGAAAAGAAACTTGGACATAGTTCTCACAGCTGAAGAGCACAAATATGTACTTACTCAACCATGTCCTAGCTTTCCTTCATTAGATGCTCATCCCGAGGAAAAACAACGATATGATCGTTGGCAGAAATCTAATGAAATGGCCAAGTGCTACATCCTAGCGTCCATCTCAAATGTTCTACAGCATCAAATGCAGGATGTAGAACTAGCTTCGGACATTATGCAAAGTCTGAAGGAGATGTTTGGTGGGCAAGGCCGTTCTGCAAGGCAAGAAACCATGAAACAAATTTATAATACCAAAATGGCTGAAGGTAGTTCAGTGAGAGAGCATTGTCTTACAATGATCTCTAATCTGAATACTTTAGAAGTTTTGGGTGCCGACATTGATGGAGAATCCCAAGTGGATATGATACTCCAGTCACTACCGGAGTCATTCAAGGAATTCAGACTTAACTATAACATGAACAAAAAGATTTATTCTTTATCTGAATTAATGAATGAGTTGGTAGCGGCGGAAGGCATCCTTGGTACTTCTAGTGTTGAAGCCTATGTGGGTGAAGCTTCTACTTCTCAGCCTAAGTCGAAAGGCAAGGGTAAGAAGAAGAAGAAGAAGAACTTCACTAAGCAAGAGGGTAAACAAATTGTCTTAGGGGTTGCCGACAAAGGAAAGAAGCTGAAAGGAAAATGTTTCCATTGTGGTGAGAAAGGACATTGGAAGAGAAATTGTCCAAAGTTCAAAGCTGCCAATAAGGGTATGAAAATTTCATTCCTTCTTGAAATATGTTTGGTACAAAATCCCACGGATTCCTGGTGTGTGGATTCAGGTTGTACTAATCATATCTGCAATTCTTTGCAGGGGTTCCAGGAGACCAAAAGACTTAAAGAAGGAGAGTTGTTTCTGACCTTGGCTGATGGGAGTAGGATTCCAGTTGTAGCTATTGGAGTTTTTAATTTATGCTTTGATACTAGAGTTTTAATATTGCAAGACTGTCTGTATGTACCTAATGTTCGTAGGAATTTAATTTTTGCAACTTATTTAGGTAAGAGTGGATATTGTGTTATCCTTAAAGACAATGTTGTAATAAAGAAGGGTAAAACATTTATCTGTTCTGGCAATATTGTGGATGGTCTTTATATTTTAACTCCGGATAAGCATGAATTGTATAATTCTAAATTAGATAATAACTCTCATGTAAAATCATTAAAGAGAAAGTTTCCTTCTACTAATGATGCATATCTTTGGCACTTGCGTTTGTGTCATATTAATCTAAACAGAATTCAAAGACTGATCAAAGATGGTCTCTTAGAGCCATTGGACTTTGATGAATTTCCAGTTTGTGAATCTTGTTTGGAAGGCAAAATGACCAAACGACCTTTTAATGCAAAAGGTAGAAGAGCCCAAGAGTTGCTAGAATTAGTTCATACGGATGTTTGTGGTCCTATGTCAACCCAAGCAAGAGGTGGCTATGAGTATTTCATTACATTCACTGATGATTACTCTAGATTTGGTTATGTGTACCTAATGAAACAGAAGTCCAAAGCCTTTGAAAAGTTCAAAGAGTTTAGGGCTGAAGTTGAGAATCAATTGGGTAAACGCATAAAGGCCATTCGATCTGATCATGGTGGCGAATACCTTCTTGGGGATTTCAAGGATTACTTAACTCAAAATGGGATCGTATCCCAATTGACTGCACCTAGAACTCCACAACAAAATGGTGTAGCGGAAAGAAGGAATAGGACTCTTTTAGATATGGTTAGGTCCATGATGAGTTATTCGACTCTACCAACTTCTTTTTGGGGATATGCCTTAAATACTGCAATGTATCTTCTGAATTTAGTACCTTTAAAGTCTGTTCCTAAAACACCTGTAGAGTTGTGGAATGGGCGTAAGCCTAGTATGAGACATCTCCATATTTGGGGTTGTCCAGTACATGTGTTAAAAGAAAAGTCTGACAAGTTACAGTCTAAAACAGAAGTGGTATTCTTTGTAGGGTATCCAAAAGGAACTGCTGGAGGTTTATTCTATAGTCATAAAGATAATAGAGTGTTTGTTAGTACAAATGCCAAATTCTTGGAAAATGACTATATGAATGATTTCACTCCTAGAAGTAGAGTTGTCTTGGCTGAAATGAATGAACCTGTAATTGGATAACCAATGGTTGAAACTAGGGATGATGTGACTGTATTGGATACACCACAAGATACTACTCATGAGATGTCTAGTACACAGTTGCCTCGTCGTAGTGGGAGGAATGTTAGGCCACCTATAAGATTCATAGGTCTTGGAGAGACTTATGAGGCTATCTCAGAGGAGGCCGAAACTGATCCTTACACTTATGAAGAAGCAATGAATGATATAGATGCACATCATTGGCTCCAAGCTATGAAATCAGAATTAGATTCCATGTATTCCAATAAAGTTTGGGATCTTGTACAGGCGCCTAACGGCATTAAACCTGTTGGTTGCAAATGGGTTTACAAGAGGAAGAGAGGGATAGATGGAAAGGTTGAAACCTTTAAAGCAAGGCTAGTGGCAAAAGGGTATACTCAAAAAGAAGGTATTGATTATGAGGAAACCTTTTCACCAGTAGCAATGCTTAAATCTATCAGAATTCTCTTATCCATTGCTGCTCATTATGATTATGAGCTTTGGCAAATGGATGTCAAGACTGCATTTCTCAATGGCAATCTTGAAGAGGAAATCTATATGATGCAACCAGAAGGTTTCATAGCAAAGAACCAAGAGCATATGGTATGCAAGTTGAATAGGTCCATTTATGGACTTAAGCAAGCATCTAGGTCATGGAACATCAGATTTGATCAAGCAATCAAATCATTTGGTTTTGAACAAAATCTTGATGAACCATGTGTATACAAAAGACATCAAGACAAAGTAGTAATGTTCCTAGTGCTTTATGTTGATGATATTTTACTCATTGGAAATGATGTAGGAGTCATGTCATCAGTAAAGGTTTGGTTGTCAAGCCAATTTGATATGAAGGACTTGGGTGAGGCTAATTTTATTCTAGGGATCAAGCTTTGGCGAGATCGTAAGAATAAGATGTTAGGCTTATCACAAGCTGGATATATAGATAAGGTTCTAGAACGGTTTAGCATGCAAAACTCCAAGAAAGGATTACTTCCTTTCAGACATGGAGTTCCTCTGTCTGATGACCAAAGGCCTAAGACTCAAGAGGAAGTAGATATGATGAGACAAGTTCCTTATGCTTCTGCAGTAGGAAGTCTCATGTATGCCATGCTTTGTACTAGACCGGATATCTGTTTTTCAGTTGGCATGGTCAGCCGATATCAATCAAGTCCAGGACCACAACATTGGCAAGCTGTAAAGCATATTCTCAAGTATCTACGGAGAACAAGAGACTATATGCTTGTTTATCGTTGTGAGGATTTGATTCCCATTGGCTATACAGATTCAGACTTTCAATCAGATCTAGATTTCAGAAAGTCCACGTCAGGATGTGTTTTCACCTTGGGAGGTGGAGCCATAAGTTGGAGGAGTGTTAAGCAATCTTGTATTGCGGACTCCACCATGGAAGCTGAATATGTTGCTGCTTGTGAGGCGGCAAAGGAAGCTGTTTGGCTCAAGAAATTCCTTTCTGATCTTGGTGTAATGAGAATGGCGCAAGTTCCTATCACAAAGGAACCAAACATTTGGAGGGAATGGGAATTAGATTAGTGCACAATAGTCTTTAGGGCAAGTGGGAGATTGTTAGGATATGTGCCCTTAAATCCTATCGTATGATGCTATGTATGATATTATGTATGACATTATGTGAGACATGATGTATGACTTAATATTGTGTTTAACAAAGTTGTTTTATTCTTATCTAAAATAATGGTAACATGAATATTCGGACATTATCAAATAGTCCATGAGATGCATAGTGTGTGATTTATGTGAAAAGTCACAGAAGATATAGATCACAAGTTCTTTGTAAACTCAGAATTTTGGTTCGTAGTCGGTGATGAAATTGGGCTTTTCATCTGCGAAGACTATAACATATTAACTACGATGATTTGTCTTGATCATGGAAATGGTGATTTCTAATTAATATGTTGATATTTTTTAAGAGTTAAGACATATTGAACTGGACCGCTGTGAGATTTATTATTCTCCTAACGACTGTCAATTGAATAATAAATCTCACGACTTGTATTCACATGAACTCTTAATCCTGAGAGAATAATGGACCTGATCATGAAATGTAGGTTGCTTTGATATATCAGGAGTGAGATCTAAAGTAACGGTCAAAACCTCAGTATGTTGGGCAGCCACATTTAGTGTTGATGGAACATATATTCTCAAGATGGAATTCATAGTCTCTTAACGGAGATATAAAATATTCCCTTGAGATAAGTTTAATGGGTACAGTTATTCAGAGAGTTAGGCCTAACCACTTTAGTAAGACTAAAGTATATATTTATGAAATTGGATTTCATAAATATATGGTGAATAACTCATAAGGATTAAACTGGGTACTCAAGGATTAAGATGTAGTAATTCACAAAGTGGCAGTCTATAATTATGACTTTGTGTTACTACGAATATTTTATGAAGGGGTTGCATGTATAATAAAGTCTTGGGATATAATTTATTAATGAGGCCTAGAGTGCAATTATATTTATATAGTGGTATTAAATATAATTAATGGTAACTTTGGACTTGTCAAGAGTTGACGGAAAAGCCCAAGGCCCATTGGAGCTAGTGTCTTATTTGTTCCCTTTTGGTCCCACTCCAAGCCACACACTATAGCCCAATTGGGAAGGCCCAAAAGGCTAGCCCAATTAGATAATCAGTTATGTGGAGAGAAACATACAGAATTTTATATAGAATAAAATGGTTTGTATGTTGAATAATCATAATCATGATAATAAAATATTCTCTCTAGAAACATAGAACTGATTGAGAGACCACACATCTTGGGCATCGAGTGGAATTGGAGTGAAGATTGAAAGTATTCCCGAGTACTTCTTCATTCGGTTTTGAAATTCACCGCATCAAGGTACACTCTCTTGTTCTTATATTCTGAAACTTACATAGTGAATGTTATCAATTGCGAATAAAGTAGATCCGTTTATTTTCCGCTGCGTATGTTTTGTATTCGATACAAACATGATGATTTCCCAACATTAAGTACACTAGATAGATTAGGCTTGGAGGGTCTATTGCTGTCCTTGTATCACAACTACATTCTTTAGTGGATTATTTGACCGCTTGGAGGGCGGTGGAGAGGTTTTACGTCGAGGGCTTTGGTTTCCTCTTCGATAACACATTGTGTGTTGTCCTTGTGTTTGTATCTCTCTTCCCTTTATCTTTTTCATTTAATTTTTGTTATGGAGTGATTTTATTTGACATAGATTGTTTATTAATTCTGTTTTAAGCTTTAGTTCATTTTCTGCACGTTTGTTGTTTGATTTAAAGCTTGAATTGATAATTTGTAATTTGGGGCTCTAAACATTCATGGTGTTTTGCACACTATTTGAACTTTCAATTGGTATCAGAGCGGGTGCACTTGCTGTGGTATAACTACCTTTGTGCAATCCTTGACCCCTGTGCTCTAGTCGTTGCTGTGAAAATTACTATGCTGAATTGTGGTTTAAGTATTTGTAATAATGACTCTGTGAGTATGTTTGAAGGGCGTTCTAACAATGAACTCTTAGAGTTATTAAAAACAAAGATACATGCTAGGATGTTTATTCACATGTTGAAATATTTTGAACATAAGAGTCAATGTTTACACAATAGTCTATATGAGTCTAACTCTTTACTTGAGAAGTATAGTAGAAGAAATAGACTTCTGAGTGAGAAGGTTGATAATCTGAAAAAAAAAAAAAATTCAATCTAACGAAAGCATACAAAATGAGGATGAATTTTTGTTTGAAGGTCAAGAATGCTTGTCCCATGCTTGCTTATTCGTGCATACCTCTTTGAAAGTATTTAATTCATGCCTGCGGTATCTTGATAGTGGCTGTTCTCGTCATTTGACAGGAGATAGATCACTGTTTAAGTCACTCAAAGAGAAGGTTAGTGACTATGTGACTTTTGGCGATGGGAGTCATGCTCAAGTACTCGGCAAAGGGACTATTGAGATACCTGGGTTGCCTCTATTGAAGGATGTCTTATACATCAAAGGGCTGAAGGCAAATCTCTTAAGCATCACTCAAATATGTGATGAGGACTTCCTTGTTCAATTCTTAAAGAAGGGGTGCTTAATCATTAATGAAGAAGGAATTCAGGTCTTGGAGGGAAATAGGACTACCGATAATTGCTATGGAGTAGTTCCTACGGCACCCATTTCATGTAGAAATGCATGTGTTGACATGTTGGAACTTTGGCATCACAGATTTGGGCATGCAAATTTCAATCAAGTGGCCAAAGTTTCTAAACTTGAAGCAGTTGAGGGTCTTCCAAAGTTTGGAAAGGTGGAGAAGACTATTTGTGGTGCATGCCAAATGGGAAAGCGAACAAAGGCTAGTCATCACAAAGTGAATGTGATTGCTACCTCACGTTGTTTAGAACTTCTTTATGTTAATCTAATGGGGCCTACAAGAATTGAAAGTCTAGGAGGAAAAAGGTACATTATGGTCATTGTTAATGATTTTTCAAGGTACACCTGGGTTGAATTTCTCAGAGAAAAATCAGAAGCATGTGAGAAATTGGAAATTTTTTGCAAAAGATTACAAAATGAGAAAGGAGTTCCTATTGTCAAGATAAGGAGTGATCATGGCAAGGAGTTTGAGAATGCAAGATTTGAATCATTTTGTGAAATGAACGGCATCAAAAGGGAATTTTTAGCTTCCAAAACTCCCCAACAAAATGGGGTGGTTGAAAGGAAGAATCGGGTGATTCAAGAAATGGCAAGGGTCATGCTACTAAACAAGCAAATTCCTCAAAAGTTTTAGGGAGAAGTCGTGAACACTGCATGTCACATTGGTAATAGAATATTCTTCCGAGTGGGAACAAAGAAGACAGCCTATGAAATTTAGAAAGGTAAGAAGCCCATAATGAAATACTTTCAAGTGTTCGGAAGCAAGTGCTATATTCTAAATGATAGGGAGAACCTTGGGAAGTTTGATGCTAAAAGTGATAAAGGCATTTTTCTTGGGTATTCTACTACTAGCTAGGCATATAGAGTTTTCAACAAAAGAACCAAGACCGTAATGGAATCCATCAATGTAGAAATTGATGATGCCATAACCAAAGTAGAGATGGTAGATGATGGAGAAGGGCCAAGCACCAAAACTCCAACTGTTGAAGTCGAAGCTCTTGATATAGAAGTTGAAGGATCTACACCAGAAAAGGAATCGACTCCTGTGAGCTCAAGAGTTAAAATAAGATCAATGCTAAGAACATCTAGTCCTCTCACTCCTCCGGAAATTCATCCTCCCATCTCTCGGAATGATGAAGTTTCCACATCAAAGAAGCCATCCTCAAGAGTGTCTAAGAACCATCCTGAGAGCAACATCATTGGGTCTTTAGAGGAAGGTCTTCGCCTCAAAAAGGGCAACAAAATTCTAGTCAATCATGTCACATACCACTGTTACCTTGCCCAATTTAAGCCGAAAAAGGTAGAAGAAGCTCTCCAAGATGAAAATTAGGTTGAGTCCATGCATGAAGAGCTGCATCAATTTGTAAGAAATGATGTACGGGAACTTGCCCCTAGGCCTGAAAATGTTCACGTCATCGGCACCAAATGGATCTTTAAAAATAAGACAGATGAAGATGGAGAGATTATCCAAAATAAATCGTTGTTAGTGGCTCATGGATACACTCAAATAGAAAGAGTCGATTTTGATGAATCTTTTGCTCCAGTGGCAAGACTTGAGTCTATTCGAATCCTCATGTCGATTGCATGTACAATGAACTTCAAACTCTACCAAATGGATGTAAAGTGTGCATTTCTAAATGGATATTTGAATGAAGAAGTGTTTGTTGAACAACCCAAAGGCTTTGAGGATCCTCATTTCCTTGATCATGTGTTGAGAGTAAAGAAAGTCCTTTATGGCTAGAAACAAGCTCCTAGAGCTTGGTATGATCGACTTACCCACTACCTCTTGGAAAGAGGGTTCAAACGGGGGTATGCTGATTGGACTCTATTTGTCAAGAACAATGAAGATTATCTTCTTGTGGCTCAAGTGTATGTTGATGACATAGTATTTGGAGCTACCATTGATGATCGGGCCATAGAATTCTCTGAGGAGATGAAGAAAGATTTTGAAATGAGTATGGTGGGGGAGCTTACATTTTTCTTAGCTCTTCAAGTCAAACAAAAGAAGGAAGGCGTATTCATTTCACAAGAAAAGTATGCTAGAAATATTGTAAAGAAGTTTGGCCTTGAATAAAAAAAACATGCCACCACCCCCATGAGCTCTTCTACAAAACTGAATGTTGATTCTTTTGGAATAGAAGTGAGCCCAACCTTGTATAGGAGCATTATTGGGAGTCTACTCTATCTCACCACTAGTAGACCGAATATTGCATTTAGCGTTGGTGTTTATGCTAGATATCAGGCTGCTCCTAAGGAATCCCACTTGACTGCAGTGAAGCGAAATATACGATATGTCAATGGAACTCTGGATTATGGGCTATGGTATTCAAAGGACTCAAATGCTTGCCTTGCAAGTTATTCGGATGCAGACTGGGTTGGCAGTGTAGATGACCAAAAAAGTACTTTAGGGGGCTGTTTCTACCTTGGTAACAATCTGGTCTCTTGGATGAGCAAGAAACAAAACTCCGTGTCTCTCTCTACGGCTGAAGCTGAATACATAGCTGCTGGAAGTTGCTGCACACAACTTCTTTGGATGAAGAAGTTACTTCATGACTACGGGATTCCTCAAGATACCATGTGTGTATTCTGTGATAACACCAGTGCCATAAATCTCTCAAAGAATCCAGTTCAGCATTCAAAGTCAAAACACATAGAGATACGTTATCACTTTATCCGAGATCTTGTGGAGGATAAAATCGTGTCTCTTGAATTCATACACATAGATAATCAAAAGGCAGACATCTTCACCAAGCCTCTTGATGGTTTACGGTTTGCATCACTCCGTAAGACCATTGGAGTTGGTACAATTCCTTGATTCTCTTATGTGTTGTGTGTCCTATCTCTCTATTGAATCATAATCTCTCTGTTGTTGGACACACACTCACTTGTTGGCTATTTGTATAGCATGTTTTGTTTGTCTATTAGTACTTTAAATGTTTTTACATTGTTTTTTTTTTTTTATCAATCTTTTCTTACTTTTGTGTCAAAAAATCCAAAAACACATAAAAAGTAGAAAATCCAAAATGTTTGATCAACTTTGATGAGTTTTGTCTTAAACTTTTTTTGGCCTGTACCTTCGTGCAAATGACTATGTGCATCTAAGAGCATAGCTTGTTTCATATGCACTCGTATCATTGTGGGAGAAGTCTTGAAATCTATGTGATTGTTGTAAATCAATCTTCAAACTTGTCATGAATGATTATTCAATGGTTTTGTCGATCTTGAGACATGCATAGACTTTTGTCTATATATCTTCCCACTCTTTATTTTACTGTTTTTGCTTAATAAGCTCAAAAAATGTAAATCTCCAAATGAAAAGAGATAATGAGCTGCAAAAGCCTGTTGCATATACTAGTATTTGACTAGGAAAAAGGGAAAGCGACTTTTATGAAAAAGTATGATGCCCAAAAGGCCAAAGGCTAACTCATCAATGTGAAATATCAAAAATTTCAGGCATCGATCTCCAAAATGAGTTGTTATGATTTAAAAAGATCAAATGAAATGTTGAATATGGAGCCAAATGAAAAGCTTCAAAGTCATGGTATCAAGTTTTTGTGGGAGGTCATATATGCATATTTCTATAATTAAGATGAGTCACACTATCTAGTGCTAATTGTGTATGCCTCGGTTGAATTGATCATTGAAGCTTCACATTAGACTAAGGTCTATCTCATTGTTGATATCCACACACATCACACTTGTCTATGTTCATTGTATGCCTTTATCATTCGTGTGATTGTACTCGACAAAATGTGTTTCACATTCTCAATTTTTGTTGATCAACCTCAAAAAGATTTTTTGAGTGTTTTTATTTGTTTTTGGAAAGTCTTTCGTTTTAGCAAAAATGTCAAAAATTTTCAAAACTGATGTGTCCTGCTTTGGCGACTCAATCGCCAGTCAGTCAGTCGCATGTCCTAGTCGCGATCTTTATACAGGAAGTTTTCGCGTCTCACTGGCGAGTCAATGCCCCAGTCGCGAAAAATACTTAGAAAATTTTTTCAAAATTTGGGTTTTAATGTTTCTTGCGACTTGATGTGGCAATTTGTCGTGAGTGGAGGCTCAGTCACGAGAATTACACAGAAAGTTTCGTGGCTCAGCTCGCATTTATCCCACGACTTGAACTTCCAGTCGCGAAACACACTTAGAAAATTTTTCAAATTTTTCTTTGAAGTGTTCTGGCGGCTGTACTTGGCGACTTGTACGCGACTTGACTTAGTCGCGAAATTCGCGTGTTTTGCTTTTGAGGGTATTTTTCTGGACATTTTTAATGTTTTCGTTTGTCTCTGGCATCTTGTGACTATTCATCGTCTCGACTCTCCTTTCCTCTTTCAAACTCACCGTGTTCACACAAAATCTCCACATCTCACTTCAGCAATCTTCAAGAAAAGGTATGGGCTTTGCTTCTTTCTCAAATATTGTTAACCATCTATGCTATATACTCTTAAGATTGTGTGTTTCTGTTGTTATGAGTTTGATAGATGCTTGACTATGGGCATTTCATCTTTTGGCTTAATGGGTATGCGATTCCTTGTCAGTATCGGCATGATTTTCTCTACTTTGTTTGTATATGGTGTTAGTTAAGGTTCACCCATACACACTGTCATGAATGAGTCCTCTTTCTCATGATTTTAGGGATTTCTGCTTTTTGTTTTTGAGACTACCATGGTACTAATACAACTTGTTATCGTGTGTGGTATTTCTTGCCTTTTGTTGTACTGTGAGGCAGGGTGAAAATGTCACCATTTAAGAAAGCAGCTGTGAAAGGGGGTTGGAGTAAAGGAAAAGAGCCTGTAATAGAAATTGATGACCTACCTCCTCAGTCAAAAAGGACTCGTTCCCCATCAGGAGTGTATGATCCCAACAAGTTCAGATCCTATGCTGCATTCCAAACTCATGAGAACTATTTCAGAGATGCAACACCACTGGTTGAAAGGGCAGTTGATCAACCGTCTCTAATTGACACAACCATTCCTAAATGGTTTGCCACAAAGGATTGGAACTATCTTCTCTCCAATCTTAATGATGCATATGAGAGCCTTGTGAAAGATTTCTATGCCAGTGCCATTGTTGAAGGTGAAGAACTCAAATGCTGGATTTGAGGAAAGAGTTTCTCAGTGACTCCTGCTTATCCGTCTGAAATCCTTCATATCAATCGGCTGATATTTACTTGTCCTCTAGTATATGATAACTTGAATCAGGATGAGGAATTACTTCGTAATGCACTTGGAAGAAATCTAGAATTCTCCCAAAATGGGAAATTAGTCAAGGTCTCCTCTCTCTCTCTCTAGAGTTATGGGTGCTAACAATAATCATGTTTCACAATCTCTACCCTCTTTCCAGGACAGGATTCATGAATCTCGGTAGATCCTTGTTCCTTCATGATTTGATCACGGATGAAGAGATCGATATCTATGCTCATCTTTCATATCTTGTACAAAACTGCTGTAAGAACAGAATCTCGGAACTATGTTCCTTTTTGTCGTCTCATTTCAAGAATATTGAAACTCAAAGGCCTCCATCCAATGCCAAATGAGACTCCCTTCCCGATACCTTGTCCAATCAACATTCGTACACTCAACGCTAGCATTGGTCATAGCCGGAAAGGAATCAAAACGGAAACTCCAGATTCTCATCATAGCTCACGCTCTAGCTCATCCTCCCATGACGAGAAGCTAGACAACATTATGGCCTCTGTCCATGATATAAGCACCAAGATGTCCGGACTTGCCTCTCTCCTACATCATCTCAACACCCGTTGTGATACGAAGTTTACTTCTCTTCAAACCCAATTAGATGAAATTCAACGAAAGCTAGAAGAAAGTGAAGACTAGCTATTCCATGACAAAAAGGGGGAGAAGGTTAATGATGATGATAGGGGGAGTATAATGAGTGGGGGAGCAAAAGCTGCATCAAAGGGGGAGTCCTAATGTTTAAATTACTTTACTTCTTATTAGCTTAAGTTTATTTCTGTACCGTTTGCTTTTGTGGCGTTTGGTTTATTTTGTACATTGCTTTTGTATATTACTTTTAGTTAATGTTTTGCATTTTCTTAAGACATCACTCTTGTGCCCTTTGTTGAATTTTTATCCTTAATGCAATTACTTTGTGTTGTTACATAGGTTGAGTGTTGGACATGCAAATGATACTTTGCATTAAGCTTATTAGCTTGCATGTCCGGATGTTTATTCCTGTGTGAATGAGCATTGTGATCACTATTTATAGTGATTATTTACTTTTTGGTCAAGCCATGCTTTATTGCTTTAATTTTTTTAGCTTGATCGCATTGTGCTTACTTCATATGCAATACATGTTGTTCTACATACAATGATCTTATTGTGTGGTTGCTTTTCAGGAGATACTTGTACTTATAATTCAATAGCTTCACAGATTCTAGAGTTAGGTGTGAGTGAGTTTTGTTCAACTGTTCTCAACTCACGCGTTAAGTCTAGAGTTTGTCGTAGGGTTTTGTCACTGAATAGCCAAGGGTGGAGATTGTAAGGTTGAATTTTATCAACCATTTTGTTGGCTTTATTCCATGCCAATTTGCTTGTATTTCAGCACTTAGAAACCCTGTATTTAGGTGGGAATCATGTAAGGGTAGTGTGTGAGGCCAAGCTACGAGGCCAAGCCACCAGCCATCTCTGTTTTGAAAAACTAACTCTTCGCATTCCTTTCTCACCCCAGTATAAATACCCCTTATACCCACGAAATGTAAAGAGCTTCCAAAGAGAATTTTGAGAGAGAAACTCTAGAGAAAAACAAGATTGACTCATCCACATGTAGGAAATTTTGGTTTTGTATCTCATACAAAACACACAGCGGAAGCAACAAACATGGATCTATTTTATTCATGATTGATAACATGCATTATGTAAATTTCAGAATTTAAGAACGAAATAGTGTACCTTGGTGCGGTGAAATTCAAAACAAAAGATTAGAAGTACTTGAGAACACTTTTAATCTTCACTCCAATTCCACTTTACACCAAAGAAGTGTGGTCTCTCAATCAGTTTCTAAGGGAGAATAATTGAGTGGTCTCTCAAACCCATTAAACTTATCTCAAGGAAAATTTTATATCTCCGTTAAGAGATTATGAATTCCATCTTGAGAATATATGTTCCATCAACACTAAATGTGGCTGCCCAACATACTATGGTTTTAATCGTGACTTTAGATCTCACTCCTGATATATCAAAGCAACCTATACCTCATGATCAGGTCCATTATTCTCTCAGGATTAAGAGTTTATGCAAATAGAAGTCGTGAGATTCATTATTCATTTGACAGTCGTTAGGAGAATAATAAATCTCACAGCGGTCTAGTTCAATATGTCTTAACTCTTAAAACATATCAACATATCAACTAGCAGTTTCCACTTCCATGATCAAGACAAATCATCTTAGTTGACATGTTATAGTCTTCATAGATGAAATGCTCGATTTCATCACCGACTACGAACTATAATTTTAAGTTTACAAAGAACTTGTGATATATATCTTCCGTGACTAAATCACATAAATCACATACTATGCATCTCATGTACTATATGATAATGTCCAAATATTCATGTTGCCATTATATTGGATAATAACAAAAACAATTTTATTAATCATAATATTAAGTCATACATAATGTCATACATAGCATCATACAATAGGATTTAAAGGCATATATCCCAACAATCTCCCACTTGCCCTAAAGACTATTTTGCACTAATCTAACTCCCATTCCCTCCAAATGTGACTCAAAAGTCCTTTGTGCCAAGGTTTGGTAAAGGGGTCCACTAGATTACTTGCACTATCAATCTTTGCTACTACTACATCTCCTCGAGCAACAAAGTCTCGAATAATGTGATACTTTCTCTCAATGTGCTTTCCTTTCTTGTGATTCCTTCGATCCTTGGATTGTGCAACTGCTCCACTGTTGTCACAAAACAATGTGATGGGAACTTACTCTATTCTCATAACACCAAGATCAAAAAGGAATTTCTTGAGCCAAACAGCTTCCTTTGCTGCCTCACAAGCAGCAACATATTTAACTTCCATGGTGGAGTCCACAATACAAGATTGCTTAACACTCCTCCAACTAATGGCTCCACCTCCCAAGGTGAACACACAACCTAAAGTAGACTTTCTGAAATCAAGATCTGACTGAAAATCTGAACTTGTATAACCAATGGGAATCAAATCCTCACTATGGCAAACAAGCATATAATCTCTTGTTCTCCGTAGATACTTGAGAATATGCTTTATAGTTTGCCAATGTTTAAGTCCTGGATTTGATTGATATCGATTGACCATGCTAACTGAATAACAGATATCTAGTCTAGTACGTAGCATGGCATACATGAGACTTCCCACTGCAAAAGCATAAGGAACTTGTCTCATCATATGTTCTTCCTATAGAGTCTTAGGTCTTTGGTCATCAGACAGAGGAACTTCATGTCTTAAAGAAAGTAATCCTTTCTTGGAGTTTTGCATGCTTAACCATTCTAGAACCTTATCTATATACCTAGTTTGTGATAAACCTAACATCTTATTCTTGGGATCTCGCTAAAGCTTGATCCCTAGAATAAAGTTAGCTTCACCCAAGTCTTTCATTTCAAATTGGCTTGACAACCAAACCTTTACCAATGACATTACCCCTACATCCTTTCTGTAAGATTGTTTAGACCCCTTAAACCCAAACAGATTAACGTAAAGAATTAGCCAAGTGATTAACTTAGGTAATTTAAACAGATCTAGGTTAACACAAATATATCAAATCATGTAAAAGTGCAGAATAAAAAAGAACACATGATATGATGACCCAGGAAAACCAAACCGGTAAAAAACCTGGGGAGGATTTAACCTAACTATCCTCAAGGTAAAACAAATTCACTAAGAAAGAATCGAAGTTTACACAATAGAGACTTAGACCACTAACATCTTATTGCTACCTGCCTGTAGGAAACTTACTACCACGACCACGTCACAACTCCGAGACCACGGACTCCTTCTTTCCTCGAATTCTTCAACAAAGCACAAGCAACACCTGCTTGTATATCTTGAAGCTCTTTCGTTGTTCTGCAACTGTATGATTTACCAATCTCTTGACATGAATTTTAAGTTTGGAAACCCTAAGTATATGTGAAGGTAAACACCTCTAGATCTAACAAATAGATTCACAAACACAGCATTCAGAACTCTAAAAACATGGCTAGGGTTTTCCCTTATATACTTAGGGCAAAACATAAAACCCTATACATTAAATGGGTTAGGGCTGAGTTGGGAATTTTCTGCAGAAAAACGTTCTGCACGATTTTCGATCAGTCGAATCTAATTCTCGATCGATCGAGTCAGGTAGAAGTGCACAGTAAATTCTGTAGTTAACTCGATGCCAACTTTACATAAAAAGCCATACATTGAGCAAGTCTAATACACAACTTAAAGAATGTTTTTATCATGGTTTGCTAATATTACAAATTGAAGTTCTAATACATTAGTTCCTAAATCTTAGAACCTAACAATTTCCAATGAGTAGAATATCATCAACATAAAGCACTAGGAACATTACTATTTTGTCTCAATGTCTTTTGTACACACATGGTTCATCAAGATTTTGTTCAAAACCAAATGATTTGATTGCTTGATCAAATCTGATGTTCCATGACCTAGATACTTGCTTAAGTCCATAAATGGATCTTTTCAACTTGCATACCATATGCTCTTGGTTCTTTGCTATGAATCCTTCAAGTTGCATCATATAGAATTCTTCTTCAAGATTACCATTAAGAAATGCAGTCTTGACATCCATTTGCCAATTCTCATAATCAAAATGAGCAACAATGGATAAGAGAATTATGATAGATTTAAGCATGGCTACTGGCAAAAAAGTTTCATCATAATCAATACCTTCTTTTTGTGTATATCCTTTTGCCACTAGTCTTGCTTTAAAGGTTTCAATCTTTCCATCTATCCCTCTCTTTCTCTTGTAAACCTATCTGCAACCAACAGGTTTAATGCCATTAGGCGCCCTTACAAGATCCCATACTTGATTGGAATACATAGAATCCAATTCAGATTTCATAGCTTGGACCCAATGACGTGCATCTATATTATTCATTGCCTCCTCATAAGTGTAGGGATCCGATTCAGCCTCTTCTGGGATAGCTTCATAAGTTTCTCCTAAACCTATAAATCTTATAGGAGGCCGGACAATTCTCCCACTACAACGAGGCACCTGTGTACTAGTTAACTTATGAGTAATGTCTTGTGGTGTATCCAATACAACCACATCATTCCTAGTTTCATCCATTAGTTGTTCAATTTCAAGTTCATCTAATTCAGCCAATACAACTTTACTTATAGAATTAAAATTATTCACATAATCATCTTCCAAAAATTTGGCATGGGTGCTAACAAACACTTTGTTATCCTTATGATTGTAGAATAAATAACTCTTGGTTTCCTTTGAATACCCTAAAAACATGCATACTTCTGTTTTAGTTTCCAACTTATCAGACTTCCCTTTCAACACATATGCTGGACATCCCCAAATGTGGAGATATTTCATACTAGGTTTGCGCCCACTCCACAATTCCTTAGGTGTATTGGGAACATATTTTGATGGAACTAAATTCAAAATATGCATAGCAGTTTTTAGTGCATATCCCTAAAAGGAAATTGGTAAAGTTGAATAACTCATCATGGACCTAACCATTTCCAAAAGAGTCCTATTCCTTCTTTCCGCTACACCATTTTGTTGGGGAATTCTAGGTTCGGTCAATTGGGAGACAATCCTATTTTGAATTAGGTAATCCTTGAAATCCCCAAGAAGATATTCGCCACCTCGATCAGATCGAATGGCCTTTATGTGTTTACCCAATTGATTTTCAACTTCAGCCCTAAACTCTTTGAACTTTTAAAAGGCTTTGGACTTCCGTCTCATTAGGTACACATAACTATATCTTGAGTAATCATCCGTAAAAGTGATGAAGTACTCATAACCTCCTTTTGCTTGGGTTGACATAGGACCACATATATTTATATGAACTAATTCAAGCAACTCTTGGGCTTTTCTACCTTTTGCATTAAAAGATCGTTTGGTCATTTTACCTTCTAAACAAGATTCGCAAACTAGAAATCCATCAAAGTCCATGGGTTGTAAAAGTCCATCTTTGATTAGTTTTTGAATCCTATTTGAATTAATATGACCTAAACGCAAGTGCCATAGATATACATCTAGTAGAAGGAAACTTTCTTTTTAATGATTTTACATGAGAGCTACTATCTAATTCAGAATTGTATAATTCATGCTTGTTAGGAGTTAAAATATAAAGACCATCCACAATATTGCCAGAACAGATAAACACTTCATCCTTTTTTATTACAACATTGTCTTTGAGGATAACATAATATCCAAGTTTACCTAAATAAGTTGCAGAAATTAAATTCCTACGAACATTAGGTATATACAAACAGTCTTCCAATATTAAAAACCAAGACTCAAAACATAAATTAAACACTCCAACAGCTACAACTGGTATTCTGCTCCCATTAGCCAAAGTAAGAAACAATTCCCCTTCATTCAGTGTTCTGGTCTCCCTGGAACCCCTGCAAAGTGTTGCAGATATGATTAGTAAAACCTGAATCCACACACCAGGAATCTGTGGGATTCTGTACCAAACACATTTCAAGAAGGAATGTACTTTTCATACCTTTATTCTTGGCAGCTTTGAATATTGGACAATTCCTCTTCCAATGTCCTTTCTCACCACAAAGGAAACACTTTCCTTTGGTTTTCTTTCCTTTGTCGGCAACTCCTAAGGTAACTTGTTTACCATCTCTCTTGGTGAAGTCCTTCTTCTTCTTCTTCTTTTTACCCTTGCCTTTCGACTTAGGTTGAGAAGTAGAAGCTTCAGCCATATTGGCATCAGTATTAGAAGTACCAAGGATGCCTTCCACTGCTACCAACTCATTCCTCAATTCAGACAATGTATAACCCTTTTTGTTCATATTATAGTTAAGCTTGAATTCCTTGAATGATTCTGGTAGTGACTGGAGTATCATATCCACTTTGGATTCTCCATTAATATCGGCACCTAAAACTTCCAATGTATTCAGATTAGAGATCATCCTAAGACAATGCTCCCTCCCTGAAGTACCTTCAGCCATTTTGGTATTATAAATCTGCCTCATAGTTTCTTGCCTTGCAGAATGGCCTTGCTCACCAAACATCTCCTTCAGACTTAGCATAATGTCCTAAGCTAGTTCTACATCCTGCATTTGATGCTATAGAGCATTTGAAATAGATGCTAGGATATAGCACTTGGCCATCTCATTAGATTTCTGCCAATGATCATATCGCTGTTTTTCCTTAAGAGGAGCATCTAATGATGGAAAGTTAGGACATGGTTGAGTAAGCACATATTTGTGCTCTTGAGCAGTAAGAACAATGTCCAAATTTCTTTTACAGTCAACATAGTTAGATCCAGTTAGTTTGTTTTGTTTAAGAATAGCAACAAGTGGGCTAAATGATGCCATGATTTAAATCTAAAAATAATAAACATGAATATAATAAGTAAACAGGACATTATCAATTTAGCATATAAGAATATAATATGGAACCTTAATAAAACCATAAAATGATATATGCAAGACAACCCAATCCATGTCTATAATTCCTTAGTAGCAAGTTTATTATAAACACATTAATTGGTTGAGAACTATTCTCATTATCAATGCTATCATGATAACTCTTATCAAACATTAATAATATGTCGTTTTTATCTTTAGCCTCTAAGTAATAATGACGTAGCTCCTTTGGGAGGTTAACATTACACTTAGTCTAGTCTATACCATTATCTAGAATCATGTGTAACCACATTTCATCTCCCTTTATAGTGTTTAAACTTGTAGTACCATGGAACAAAAACACCCTCCTTTGGGATCACGAGGCATATGCACCAGGATGAGGTGTTTGTCCACACTACTTTAAATGGGTGAGTTCAATCTTGTAGTACAATGAAGTAAACACCCTCCTTTGGGATCGCGAGGCATATATGCCAAGATGAGGTGTTTACCCACACTACTATGAACTGATAATGAAGGCCGTGAGATCCAACCATTGTATCTCTCTCCCACTAGATGTTTTAAATTAAAGGTTTTTAAGATTAAGAACCATATTAACGCTAGACACCTTGAAAACATAATCTTAATCTCATTAGGAATAAATTTCATTAAACAAAAGCTTTAATCCTAGTCTTAATATATATATATATATATAAAGATTCATATATTATAATATATATATATATAATATAATATGTATATATATACATATATTATAATATACGGATTAAGGCTTTATATAAGCCTTTAAAGCAATCATCACATGCTTATATTCATATATACATCTTGATGCCCATCTTATATACATATATGAAAATATGTCAATGGCATGCCACATGAATCCACAAAAACATGCAAAATCAAAAGCCATATATTGATCATGCCAAGTCATGCAAGCCTTATATATATAGCCATGCATTGCAACCAATATATAGCCAATATATATATATATATATATATATATATATATATTATAATATACGGATATAAGCCTTAGCATGAATTCAAAAGGTGCAATCAATATATAGCCATGCATTGCATTGATTCGGTTCACACATGGCAGTTACATCCAAGTACCATACGGATTATCAATATATATATATAGCCTCAATTCACACAGATTGTCAATTCATGCAATATTTATATTGCCAAGCAATGCTTATATTGCCAAGCAACTTTTGTCCCTTCTAGCCGAATCAATGCATTGGTCCATTCAAATAGAGTAGTTATTGTCCATTGACAATAACGACTCTTAACTTCCATTGATATTCAAAAAATTTATATACACGGCCATAAATTGTTTTGAAGACAGAATTCCATATTAAAAGGAATTCATTTCACATCAACGCAAAGTCAATATCCAAAACTAAATTATGAACGTGACCATATAGAACATGTTCAAGGACACAATAATGCAGAAAATTTTACTGCAGAATATTAAAACACAAAGATAACGGTTTTCTTAAATTCTAAAAACAATCACATGCTATACAATCATGATATTGAAAACTTGGCTTTGATACCAATTGTAGGAAAATCTGGTTTTGTATCTCATACAAAACGCACAGTGGAAGCAACAAACATGGATCTATTTTATTCATGATTGATAACATGCACTATGTAAATTTCAGAATTTAAGAACGAAATAGCGTACTTTGGTGCGGTGAAATTCAAAAAAAAAAAAAGATTAGAAGCACTTGAGAACACTTTTAATCTTCACTCCAATTCCACTTTATGCCCAAGAAGTGTGGTCTCTCAATCAGTTTCTAAGGGAGAATAATTGAGTGGCTTCACTCATACATACACACCACTTCACAATAATGTCTATTTTTTCTTATAAAAAAATTATGTATGTTTCTCCCTTTTATAACTAACTGATTATCTAATTAGGCCGGCCTATTGGGCCATTCCAATTGGGCTTTAGTGTGTGGCTTGGAGTTAGACCAAAAGGGACCAATAAGACACTAGCTTCAATGGGCCTTGGGCTTTTCTATCAACTCTTGACAAGCCTAAAGTTACCATTAATTATATTTAATACCACTATATAAATATAATTGCACTCTAGGTCTTATTAATAAATTATATCCCAAGACTTTATTATACATGCAACCCTTTCATAAAATATTTGTAGTAATACAAAGTGATGAATATAGACTGCCACTTTGAAAATTACTACATCTTAATCCTTGAGTACCCGGTTTAATCCTTTTAAGTTATTCATCATATATTTATGAAATCCAATTCCATAAATATATACTTTAGTATATTCTTACTAAAGTGGTCAGGCCTAACACTCCGAATAACCAAACCCATTAAACTTATCTCAAGAGAATATTTTATATCTCCGTTAAGAGATTATGAATTCCATCTTAAGAATATATATTTCATCAACACTAAATGTGGCTGCCCAACATACTGAGGTTTTGATCGTGACTTTAGATCTCACTCCTGATATATCAAAACAACCTACACCTCATGATCAGGTCCATTATTCTCTTAGGATTAAGAGTTTATACAAATAGAAGTCGTGAGATTCATTATTCATTTGATAGTCGTTAAGAGAATAATAAATCTCACAGCGGTCCAGTTTAATATGTCTTAACTTTTAAAACATGTCAACATATCAACTAGAAGTCTCCACTTCCATGATCAAGACAAATCATCTTAGTTGACATATTATAGTCTTCATAGATGAAATACCCAATTTCATCACCAACTACGAACTATAATTTTGAGTTTACAAAGAACTTGTGATCTATATCTTCCGAGACTAAATCACATAAATCAATACTATGCATCTCATGGACCATATGATAATGTTCAAATATTCATGTTGCCATTATATTTGATAATAATAAAAACAACTTTATTAATCATAACATTAAGTCATACATAATGTCATACATAGTATCATACAATAGGATTTAAGGGCATATATCCTTACACCACAATCTTTACCTTGTGACTCTTCAAATTTCCTCTACTCTCACCCTCTCCATTGTTAGATCCTTGAGAGGTTCATTATCCAAGACCTTTTCTCACCATACCCATATCTGTGAGAAGACTTTTTGGTGCTTTGGGAAGCAGTTAGGAAGGGACTAATTGATATTGGTTAATGCTATGGACTAGTAGCGGAATCCGGGAAGTTAAAGAAGAAATAGGTTCGGCGTAACCTCGTTGGAGCAAGAAGCTTGGAGGGCTTAGGTACACTGAGTAGATTAGGCTTGGAGGGTCTATTGCTGTCCTTGTATTCCAACTACATTGTTTAATGGATTATTTGACCATTTGGAGGGCGGCGGAGAGGTTTTAAGCCAAGGGCTTCAGTTTCCTCTTCGATAACACATCGTGTGTTGTCCTTGTGTTTGCATCTCTCTTCCCTTTATCTTTGTCATTTAATTTCTGTTATGGATATGATTTTATTTGACTTAGATTGTTTATCAATTCTGTTTTAAGCTTTAGTTCATTTTCCACACGTTTATCATTTGATTTAAAGCTTGAATTGATAATTTGTAATTTGGGGGTCTAAACGTTCATAATGTTTACACGCTATTTGAACTTTCAAACACAATCCTTCATAAGGAAGCAGAAGATTCTTCCTCAATAGTTTAAGCATATCAAGAACACTATCCCCTTGGAGGAAGTAGAAGATTCTCCCCAACGGATCAAAAAACATCAAGCATCGTCTTCAGTAAGGAAGCAAATGATTCTTCCCTAAAGAAAACTATCCCCATGGAGGAGGTAGAAGATTCTTCCTTGCTGAAGCCAATCATATTTGAACAAATCCCTAGTGAGGAAGCAGAAGATTTTTCCCCAAAGACATGACCAAGACCACCTTCACTACAAAATGGGGGATCTGTTCTTAAATAGTGATGCCAATTGGGCTGAAAAATGCGGGTGCGACCTATCAAAGAATGGCTATAGCCTTTTTACATGACATGATGCGCAATGAGGTTGAAATATATGATGATAACATGATCTTAAAGTCCAAAGATAGAATTAGTCACAGAGCCAACCTATGGAAGTTCTTTGAAAGGATCAAGAAGTATAGACTGAGATTGAACCCACAAAAATGCACCTTTAGAGTAACTACTGGGATATTGCTAGGCTTTTTGGTAAGTGATAGAGGGATAGAGGTTGACCCACCAAAGATCAATGCCATATTGGATATGCCTCCACCCAAGAATGAGAAAGAGATAAGAAGATTCTTAGGAGGACTATAGTACATTAGCCAATTCATAGCCAAACTCACCTCCACTTGTGAGCCCATCTTCCAGTTCTTAAGGAAAATGAACTCCATGCTTGGAATGATGAATGTCAAAAAGCTTTTGAAATTATGAAGGAATATCTTCTTCATCCGCCTATATTGGTACCACCAAAACCTAGAAAGCCGTTATTACTCTATCTCTCGATCATAGAAAATGCAGTTGGGAGTATACTTGCACATAAGGACAATGATAAGAATGAGATTACTTGAGCAAAAGGTTCCATGATTATGAAACTAGATACACACCCATAGAAAAGTCATGTTTTGCTCTTGTGTAGGTCATGTAGAAACTAAGACACATTATCCTATCATTCTAGATATGGATAGTGGCTAGAATGGACCCATTAAAGTATTTGTTTAAGAAGCTTGCCTTAAGCAGAAGCTTATTGAGATGGTTGATCTATTGAGGGAATTCAATTTGAAGTATGTGGCTAGGAAAACCATCAAAGGAAGCGTCATGTCAGACTTTTATGCCAAGAATCCCATAGTAGGAAAAGAAGGTAGAGAGGATTTTTCAAATAAGGATATTTTGGACATCGAACTAGGGTCATGGAAGATGTATCTCGATGGAACCGTGAACTAATATGGGAATGGGATAAGAGTACTTTTGGTCACCCCCAATGGATCTCATATACCTTCAATAGTTAAGTTGAATTTCAAGGCAACCAACATCATGGCAGAATATAAGGCTTGTATAGCTAGAAGGAGGTAAAGGACTTTGGAGATTCAACTTTAGTCATAGCCCAAGCATAGAAATTGTAGAAGGTGAAGGAGGAACACTTGAAACCTTATTAGCAATACTTAGATAATTTCACCAAAACCTTCAACAAGATTGAATACACCATCATCCCTAGAGCTCAGAATCAATTTGCAAATGCCTTGGCTACTTTAGCCTCCATGGTTGAAATACCTGAAGGAGTATGGACACAAACTTTAGAGATTGAACAAAGTTATGAGTTGGTACACAAAGGGAGGACAAAATCTTCAGTCATATCTATAGAGGAAGAAGGGGTTCCTTGGTATTATGACATCACGAAGTTCTTAAAACTAGGAATAACCTTGATGGTATCGATAGGAAAGAATGCCGTTCAATTAGGATGATGGCAATGCAATACATCCTATGTGGAGGTCAACTTTATACGAGGTCCTATGATGGCATACACCTTTATTATCTAAAGAAAAAAGAAGTCGTGAGAGTTATTGGAGAAGTTCATCAAGGGATTTGTGGTCCCTACATGAATGGAAGGATGCTAGCAAAGAAGATCCTAAGGATAGGGTACTATTGGAACACAATGGAAACTGATTGTGTGGACTTCGTAAAGAGTTGCCACGACTTCCAAACACATGCAAACTTGAACCAAGTACCACCCAGTGAGCTATAAAACATGACATCTCCATGGCCTTTCTCAATATGAGGCATAGAGGTGATTGGAAGGATAGCCCCCAAGGCCTTAAATGGGCACGAGTACATCTTAGTGGCAATTGACAATTTCACCAAGTGGGTAGAGGTAGCCTCCTACTTTGTATTGATAGCCAAGCATTTAGCTCGATTCATAGAGAACAACATCATTTGTTGGTTTGGGGTATCACAAGAGATCATCACAGACAATGACTCCCACTTTAAGGAAAAAGTTCAATGGATCATAGAGTTGTACAACATTAAGCATCACAAGTTTTCACTATATCGACCACAGACTAAAGGAACTTAAAGACGAAAGTTTTGATCCAAGAGGAAAGATAAAGCCAGGATGGTCTAGGCCTTTTGTTATCAAAAAGATCACGTCAGGAAGTGCTACAAGAATTATAGATTTGGATGGAGAAGAGATGTTTCGCCCAATCAACATGGACAGGCTCTGAAGGTATAACATTTGAAAGTAAAAAATGAGAGGAAAAGCTGCTAGGTTGAAAACCCGAAAGGGCAGCTTAGGCAAAAGTTAAGGCAAAGAAACCCCACTAGGTTAAAAACCAAAAAGGGCGATCTTGACAAAAGATAGGGGAAAAGACCATGGGCATGGTGAAAATTCTCCCATGCATGTCTTGGGCAAAAATTACATGGCAAAAAAGAGAGAGAGAGAGAGAGAGAGAGAGAGAGAGAGAGAGAGAGAGAGGAAAGAAAAGAAGAAAAAAAAAACAATAAGTAAAGATAATAAAATCATTGATTCTCTTATTACTCAAATTAAAAGATACTAAAATTGTTTCCATAGTGGATTTGGAATATTATAATCTTTTATTAAATTCAAAAGAAAAGACATGAGAAGCATAAAGTGATAAGTAAAATTTGGGGCATATCAAGATAGTCAATCAGTCCTCTTTCTTTTGTTGGACTTCTGGTAAGCTTCCTCTTCCCTATGAACCGACCTTATGTCAACAGCCAACCAAGACTTGTACCCTGGAGTTGGATGAAGAAATCAAGGGAAACGAATGTTCATAGCCACGATCCTTCTCAACCAAGTCTCACGGATTCTGCCCAAGATCCTATCAGTGAAGATCAAGATATGAAAGATGTCATCATCGTTGGGAACACCTTGGCAGTCACCAAATTGTCATGCAATTCCCCATGTGGAGTAGTAAGAGCAATAGGGAAGCCCGACCAAAAGAAAACAATTGTCTTTGAAAACGCAATTGACCATGTCTATGATGTGCCACCATTCCACTACCTATTAGACATCTAAAGTGGAAAGACGTTTCAAAAATTTAGTGAACTCAGCGGGATCCATCTCTTTTTTCTTAAGCTTGCGACCACGATAATGCTTTGGTTAATATTAATTAGGAGGGACAGTGAGAGGATGAAGCAAATGGGGCCTCTCGTACAGCCATATCTAATGGTGAGAAAAAGAAAACATGAGTGTTAAGTGGAAAAAGGAGAGATAAAAAGGAAAAAAAAGAGAGAAGTATTCAAAAACGATATAAGGAGCCTCGATTGGTTGAAAACCGAAAGTCAATCCATGCAAAAATAGAGGAACCCCACTAGGTTGGGAACCTAGGCAAAAATTAGGGATAATACTTGAAGGAGGAGAGGATTCCCCGCAAAGAAAGTTACTTGATCTCTATGAACAACATCCAAATCATTGAGAGTTTTCACCAAGATCATGCCTACAGAACTTCCCCTCTCTAGATTATTGACCACTTAAAGCATCCTTTGATGTACACAAAGTGTCTCATGCACCAAGAAGTACCTCTTAGGAAGGCATAGGCAAAAGGCATTAAGATAATGAGAGCATTGCACCCCAACCAAAGGAACATTCCTTTAAGAAAAGTACATGAGAACCATGCAGATATTCAACTTATTAAGCATGCACCATCTCTGAGCCATAGCAAGAGGAATTCCCAAGAGTTGATGAGCCAAGTCAGAGAATTCTTCAACAGTAGGAGGAAGAATGAGAGTAATAATGTCGGGTTCGCCCATGATTGCACTAAATTCTTCAAGAGTGGGGCATCTTTCGACACCATTGAATTGAAAAACAAGTCGAGTAGGGATCCAAAACTTAGTGGCTGCATGCAAAAGAGGCTCATTCACTTTGATTTAATGTTTGGAAGAGATGCAAGAAAGACCGAGAGGGATGAGAGCATCCTTAAAGCAAGGGCTAAACTTCTTAATCCATGCCAAAACCTCTAAAGGAGTGAATTCTGCCATTGGGAGACCTTACTGAGTGTTTTTAGGGTTTTGAAAACGTTTTGTGAGGGTTCAAAGGCCTTTATCTGCTATTTTATACTTAGGAGAGGCAACTAGGGTTTTCTAGCCCATGGCACGCGTACATAGGGTCAAGGATGTGTACTCATAGTTAAAGCCTACGTATGTAGACGCACATATGCACACGCAAAAAGGAAGGCAGATTCGAATTCCTTTTTGTATTTGGAGTGTGGCTTCTCCGCCAAGGCTTCTCCTATGATTCCTACAACCTAAGGGACTACTTAAGGCACACTCAAGATCAGATTTTCAAGCATTAATGAAAAGAGAAAAGCAAGACAGTGTATAAAATTCCATGAGTTGTAAAATGAGTACATGTGCCAAATAAAACAAGAAATGTAAACAGATGCTCTTAAATACAACCTAATGTCTCAAATAGTAAATAAAGTGCAGAAATACATGCTAATAAATGGAAAAAGAAAAAAGAAACATGTTGTGTGTCTATATTCTGTCTCTCTGTCTACAAGATCACTGGAAATGCCTCTTCCTCAGTTGGTAGCTACGGGTGGTCTTTGAATCTTCATCATTATCATCATTATCACCCAGGTGAGCAAACCCTCTAAGACCATAGATTTACATGAATACTCAGTCAACTCCAGCTTCAGATTTCTAGCAAGCCAGACAAGCTCCTTATGCTCCTTTATAGTTGGCTGAATTTGAAAAAAAGACAACATTAGAACAAGTGTTGAGAGATACAATAAAAGAAAAGACAAGACAAGGATGCAAAAGAGCTCACCACTCGTGTACCCTCTGGAAAAGGGTAGCCCATGACATTTATGTTACATCCTATAGGATACTCCCGAGTGAAGCCATCAAGGCCATAAGTTTAGACCAACCATGGAAGATAAGGAGGATTAACAAGACCACAAGCACCAGGGCTAGCCTGATATAAGCATCATAGTTGAACTCATCATAGTCCAGATCATTCACAAGCCTCCCAGCATAGGGAATGCCATTCCTCCACAGCTGGTACTCAGCATTAGTCATGGAAAGTGGGGCAAGCATGAGCTGTGAAGGATCCATCGGAACATGCAGTGCATCCTCACCTACCAGCTAGCAGCATACCCTCTTTGCCAAGTAAAGGACCCTCAAACTAGCACCCTTTAGTGACTGGGTGATCCCAGAAGTGATGATGGCAGCCCCCTCCAAGTTTGGGTCCGCAACAGGAGGAAGACCCGCTCATAACCCCCAAATGACTTGTGACAACACATAGGGTTAGAAGAAGGATCCTGGGAAACTTGCAAAAGAAGATAATGGGAGAAAATAGGATCTTTACTCACCTCATAGGAAGAAAGCCCATTGAAGTGAGCCCTAACCGAGGAGAAGCTCTTTAGATCCACCTCAGCTTCACAAGCAATAAGTCCGTATGTTACGGCCTAGTGCTGGAAAAAGGAAACATGGTTTGCAAGATGATAGTTTGCAAGATTACAGTTTGAAAGAAAAGTAAGTACAATTTGCAAGGTATAGATGTGAATGTAGATGTAGTTTGTGAGATAAAGACATGAACACAGTTTGCAAGAACATGAGGTACAACTTAGTAAAAAGTAAAAAAAAAATAAAAAAAATTTCCCAAATAATTTGCAAGGTATAGATGTGAATGTAGATGTAGTTTATGAGATAAAGACATGAACATAGTTTGCAAGAACATGAGGTACAACTTAGTAAAAAATAAATAAATAATTAAAAAAAATTTCCTAAATATCCTTAGTAGGCATGAGGTACAACTTAGTTAAAAAAAAAAAAAAATTCCCAAATATCCTTAGTAGGTACCTAGAAGGTAAGAAGTACAAAGAAAAAATAAAAAATGCACCTAGAAATACCTTTAATTGGGTAAAAGACATAAAAACTCTTAAAGCATCCCCAGTAGGTTTGAAAGTATCCAAAACATCCCTCAGCAGATCAGGAATCACCAAGGAAACTCCTCTTGAGTTAAGACCATCAACTAAATCCCCAGTAAGTTACAGTATAATGGAGGATTCCCTCGTAGGTCCAAGGTAGAAGGACAACTTCCCCAAAGGTTGTGAAGAACAGTATTTCACCATGGAGTTGATAAAACTCCTTCGTGAGTGAAATCAACACAAGTTCCCTAGTGAGTCATGAAGGAGAAGAAGAAAATTTTTTCAAGTGAACCATATAACATCAAAGACTTCCTTGTAGGTCAAAATCATCACCAACACTTCTCAGTAAGTTACTTTTCTCAAACAAGTACACACCATCAAGGACTTCCTCATGAGTCAAAGTTACCAAGGCCACTTGTTCACATATCCTCCGGAAATTAAACATGTAGGCACAAGACCAATACCAAGACTTTTGTGTACATATCCTCCAGAAATTGAACATACAGGCACAAACCCCATACCAATCATATAGAACTCATGCACATATCCTCCAAAAATTGAATATGCAGGAACAAATCTCATACCAGTCATACAGGAACTTGTGCACATATCCTTCAGAAATTGAATATGTAGGCACAATGGAAGAGGTAGAGATAGGGATAGAGACCAAGGTTACCCCGAGGCAAGAGCCGTACCCGAAAAGGTAGATATGGAGATAGAAAACAAGAATTACCCAAAGACCTAGGCCACTTGGAGAAGTTTAAGGCATGAGCCCCAAATGGACACACAGATATATATCCTTTTAAGCTTGTAAGAGCACCTTGTTTGTTTGGTCGATGGTTACGGTTGTTGGCCATGTTTGTTTTTCTTTTTAAGTGACTCTAGGATAGTAAGTCACTCACCTTTTGCTTGCAATTGGCAAAACAAGTTCTGGGATAGTGAATCTGTCGTTGCTCGTTTCCTGAGTGACAAAGGTGGGAATTCATGCATATGAATCCTACGAAACTCTGCAGAGATGCACCCCGCCTCATGTATGTGTGTTATTTGCCGTGTGCGTGGGTTGGGCTCGAGCTGTACGTCGAAACAAAATGTTTTGTATCTTATTCTTTTGATTCCCTTAAAGAAGCTCACAAATCATAAAAGGGGCAACTGTAGACACTGCATTTTGTACCCCTTATGACTCGAGCCCCTATTCCCCAATGATGTTGGAATTCTAAAGCCCATGGTTGGTTTAGGGCTTAATCGAATTGAAATTGACTTAATGTAAGTGTTTTTGGAAAAATATAACATTTTTATGAACTAAATAAATCTATTTTTGAAAAATTATGGCCAAGAAATCCTAGGGCATGCGTACGCATACACGCGTATGCACACGCATGTCCCAAAGTTGTGTGCGCGTGCTTCATACATGCGTAGATATACTCAGGCCTATGCATACATGCTAGAGTTCCATAAACTATGAAAGGCAAGTTTTTCAACATTAAGTGTGAGGTTTGGAATGAATCCCACATCGTCTGAGAGCTGTTCCAAACCCCCATACATGGTATCTTTTCAAAACACACAAAAAATCTTAAAGGGAAAAACACAAGATTCACTAGAGGTATATGCTCTAAGTCCCTTTTTTTTCTTACTTTAATCTTTCTGTTTTCCTTGTTTTCTTGTTATATTGTGTTATAATATGCTTGTTTAGTTTAGGTTTTCCTTGTGCTATCATTTTATGTATGTTAGGTTGTTAGTTTAAGCTTTTAGCTCTGTTTTGTGTTCTTGTGCTTTTTGGGTTAGCGTTTAGGGCATGTATGCATTTGTGTGCTTACTGCATGTGCACACATACATGAAGTATGCGTACGCATACAATTGGACTGCGTACGTAGGCCTCATGTATGCGCACGCGTACTCATGCCCAAAAACCCTAATTTGAACCTTTCTGCATTTATTTCTTTATTTCATTTGTTAAATATGCATTTTTTCTAGTTTGTTCTCATATGTATATGTCGATGTTTCTCTGTTTACTTGATGTTTGTTCTCCATATATTAGATTAGGGTTTCGTTTCAATTCTTTCTTTGTTTTCCATGAACATGCATATGACATGAACATGCATTAATGCATAGGTGCTGTGGTGGAGAGAGGTAAGTCACACATTCATATGAAAATGCCTTTGGAATGCGTGTTTCAATAATGAGTATGAATATGTTTGTTGGGATGATGTTTAGATGCAATCACATGTTTGCTTAAAGCTTACCATGTCTATGTTTCTGCCTTGATTTGATATATACATGTTTCTGCCTTGGATGTAATGCAATGCATGATAGATGTATGCTTGGCTTTAGATGTGATATGTAATGCAATGCCATGATAGATGTATGTTAGGGTTTGGGATAAAATGCCATATTTGTTTGCTAGATGCATGTTAGTGTGTGTGTGAGTCTAGAATGACAATATTGGTTATGCCTTTAATGAGATTAAGACATAAGACACAATAAGTGAAAGCCGACCCACGGGTCAGGTAGTCTTGGGTGCCTAAGACCTTCCCATGCTGTATCTAAACTCCGAAATCATACGCTGGTAGTAAGATCAGTCCTTCCACGTAAGGACGCTATACATGTTGTTCCTAGACCTACTCTAGGTGGCAACTCCATTTTCTTTTCTCCGACCCAATCCACTCAGCCGAGGCGTACTCCCCTCCTGTTACGCCCACACTATCCAACCAAAGGTAACATATGAAATGAACCGATTTCTTTTTAGAGAGTTCTAGGAAGTGGAGATCATAAAGGCACTCATATAGATGTACTCACTTAAGGCCCCAGGACCAAATAGTATGCCCTTTTTTATTTTATCAGCATTTTTGGCCTTTTATTGGAATAGTTGTGACTAAAACTATTTGGATTTATTTAACTTTGGAATCATTCCTTCAAAGTTTAATGAAACCCATATTGTTTTAGTTCCTAAGATCAAAGAACCCAAAAGAGTAACTAATTATTACCCGGTTAGCCTTTGTAATGCTGTTTAAAAATTAGCCTCAAAAACTCTGGCAAATAGATTGAAGAAAATCTTACCATCTATGATTAGTGATACTCAAAGTGCTTTTGTGTGTAGTAGATTGATTACTGATAATGTGCTATAGTTGCCTTTGAAACAATGCATCATATTAGTAAAAAAAAAAAGGCTAGAAAGGTCGGTGAGATGGTACTGAAACTTGATATGAGTAAAGCTTATAATAGAGTTGAATGGGTTTGTTTGGATAAGATTATGGAAAAATTGGGTTTCAATTTGAGGTGGAGAGGCCTTACGATGCAATGCATTTCTTCTGTTATATATTTTATTCGTATTATTAGGAAACCCTGAGGTTGTATCTCCCCTTCTAGGGGCCTACGTTAAGGAGATCACTTTTCTCCTTATCTTTTCTTAATATGTGCAGAAGGTTTATTTTCTCTAATAAAGCAATTTGTGCATGATGGTTCTATGGATGGAGTTTCTATATGTAGGGGTGGAACGAGTCTTTCTCTTCTTTTTTTTTTTCACTAATGATAGTCTCATTTTTTGCAAGGCTACTTTGGAGGAATGTGAATCTTTGCAAAGAGTTCTTCATGTGTATGAGGAAGCTTCTAGCCAACATTTAAATTGGGCAAAAAGTTCATTGTTCTTTAGAAGTAATACTATTAGGCAATTGCAAGAGAAGATAAAATCAAGATTTGGAGCTTAAATTATTAGATAGCATGAAAAATATCTTTTACCATCCCTGGTGGGCCGAAATAAGAGAAACACTTTCAATGCTATTCAGGGAGAAATTGGCGAAAAAGTTATCAAGTTAGAAGGAGGAGTTGTTGTCTAAAGCTAGCAAAGAAGTGTTAATTAAGGCCATAACACAAGCGATTCCAACAATTATACTATGAGTTATTTCAAAATTCCAGATTCCCTTTGTGATGAGTTGACGAGTATGATTCATAATTTTTGGTGGGGTCAAAAAAGGATGGAAAGAAAATGACGTGGTTGAGTTGGGAAAAAGTGTGTAAGCCTAAATTTCTTGGAGGAATGGGGTTTAAACTTCTTAAGCCTTTCAACCTTGCTCTTCTTGCTAAACAAGGTTGGAGACTTTAGGTGGAATTCATAATTCCCTAGTGTATAGGGTTTTTAAGGCCAAGTATTTTCCCCATTGTGATTTTGTGCATGCCACTTTAGGTAATAAACCTTCCTATATTTGGTGAAAATCATGGTAGCTCAGAATGTTGTACAAAAAGGTATTAGATGGAGGATGGGGAATACTCAGAGTATTCGGGTTTGGGAGGATAAATGGTTTCCTCATTTGTCTACCTATAAGGTTTTCTCCCCTAGAGTTTTACTTCCCTCAGTTTCTAGAGTTTGTGATCTAATTGATGTTGAGAACAATGGCTGGAATAGTGACTTATTGAAACAAGCTTTTCTCCCTTTTGAGGCCGAGTGTATTAGTGGTATCCATTTGAGCATTAGACTACCCGAGGATAGACAAGTTTGGGCGGAAACTACAAATGGTTTGTTTTTTGTAAGGAGTGTGTATAAGGTTGTAATGGATTCGGAGGAGAATGGTAATGAGGTTTCTTGCTCCAATAGTAGCAATTGCTCTCTTTTTGGAAAAAAAAAAAAGCTTTGGAAAATCAATGTTCCACATAAAGTTAGCGTTGGATATATTTCAACAATTTACTTTTGTGATAAAGCAAAAGGAACAATACACAAATCTAAAATTAAGCAATAACACAAATAGATATGATAGGTAAAAGCAATAAACAAGTACTAAATATATATAAGAAGAAATCTACAAAAATTTAGAAACTCATAGACCAAATGCGTGAAGGATAAATGATTCAGATTAAGTCTTGTGTTTGACATAATCTCCTTAAAGCAGATTTCTCACCTCACACAATCTGTGGTGCTTTGAGACTCACAAACGTTTGCCTCCTTAGATAAAATGATCTACAGCACAGAGAAGAAGCACACAAGATTCGTGCCCTGTGAACTACTCATGTCTCTTTCTCTCTCTTTGACTCAAATGAATGCATAAAAATATTCTCTTTGAGAAAGTTTCTCTAAAAAGTTTTTTTTTCATGAACGAGGGACTATGAAAATATACGTTACTGAACAAACAAATTGTTTTAGAAAAAACTGATGTATATAGACTTAATGAGTCAAAAAAAATATTATTATTAATTGCATAAGTGGCCAAGTCCACACATGCCTAAAGCCCAACTCAATATCCAACTCAAAACTCATATTCGCTATCATTTCCTATCTGGGACTCAAGGATTCTCACCACTTTAATATCATGTTCAAGTGATCACATTAAGAGTCAATTTCTTATTCACTCCATAATATTTATCTAACGGTTAGACATGGGGGAAAAGGAAGGATGGCCTGAGTTTGGTTTAATGGTGTTAATATTATTTGGAGGAATATTGGGTGGCTTCAGTTGTTCATCCAAAACTCCCTCAAATTCTGGAATCAAATTGGTCTCCACCTAAGGATCCGTTATACAAGATTAACGTTGATGGTACTGTTTTTCCTTCTCAGGAAGAGGCAAGTCCACTTTGGTCTCCACCTAAGGACCAAAGTGGACTTTTTATTGTAGGTTTAAGCAAGAAAATTCCCGCACCTTTAGATGCCATTGGAGTGGAAGCGATGGCCTTTGAAGCTAGCTTCACTTTTGCTACTGCAGTTGGCATCCGTGATTTTGTGATTGAGGGTGACTCATTGAATATTGTTCAAGCTCTTCGCGGAGAATCACCTCCTCCATCTTCTATGGCTCCTCTGATTTATGGGATGTTTGCTGCTGTTAATGATTTTTGTCAATTCATTTCTCCCATGTTTGTAGGACCAGTAATAGGCTTGCGCATTTGTTAGCTATGCATGTCTTAGGAATTTGTGACTTCTCTGCATAGATTAAAGAGAGTCATTGTTTTTAAGAACAAACTCTTCTCCATGATGTAATATATATATATATATATATTATATTATATAGGATGATGTAATTTCTGTTTGTTGTTAAATGAAGTTATTTGTCTCATTATCAAAAAAAAAAAAAACCATTACAAGTGAAATTTTGACACACAAATGTAAAAAATAAAAAATAAAATAATAATAATAATAATGACACAATGTTTTGGCCCAAAAACGGAATAGAAATTATATGTCTACAATATTTTCGTAATATTTTTACAACAAATCTTAAGTGGCAAGTTGTTACTGGTTGTTATTATTGGGAAAAAAAAGTAATCTTAGTATTAGGTTCAAATTTGAACCAATAACAATTAATCATTTGTAATTTATTGCGAAAATATTGTGTACATGATATTCCTCAAAACGGAATGCCCCCTAATCCCTGTATGGACGGTTGCCCAACCGTTCATCATGCATGAAGAGCCACGTTCAATGGCACTCTTAACCTTTTTTTGGGAAAATATAATAACAGTGACTTCAAAATATCTCGAAGGATGGATTATCCTTCAATTATGAATCAGTCTGAGAAGGGGTCATCGGTTTCTGTACCATCTGCGCCCCCTCAACCGCCAAATCCTGCTTCAGAGATCGACCATTCCTATCATTGGACAGCCACTGGAGTTCCAGTCCATATGACAAACCAACCAAACCCTCCCCCAAGACCCGCTGCCAACTCTGACTTGAAATCTCATCCTGAATCTCCAGTACCTTGGTCCACTGGACTCTTCAATTGTTGCGATGATGTTAACAGTTGTAAGTACATTTTTTTCACTCGCTCATAACATGGTCCTCCATTGTGCCACACTTCCGTGATACTATATATATATAAATATATATATATATATATATATATATATTAATTGGAGTCAATATTTTGAAATAAAATAATCAACAACTGTTTACTTCATACCATTGCATTATTTATTATTATCATTCAAATCCCATTAAGTAATTTTTTTTTTGTTTTTTGATTTAATTTTGGCATTTTCATCAAGCAATTGCAGACATTGAAAACGATGATTTCTGTTTTGGGTTGTCTATTTTGCACCACTGCTAAAGACGACAATAACTGTTTAGATCAGATGTTGATGATGATTTTTACTAAGAACTTACAAGCATTTATAAGTGAAATTTTTGCATTATCTTATCTTTTGTACAAAATTGTCAATGTTAATGTCATATGCACAGTACGAATGGCATTCACGGGATTGGTTGGGATCTTCGATTAAAAGAAATTTAAACTTAGGGTGCCAAAGTTTGTTTATAAAGAACAAAATACACAAGCACTGCCATAGTTTTAGTACCATATATCCCAATTAACTTTCTGGATACTGGATTCAGAAATCAATATGGTTCATATTTTACAAAGTACGCACGGAAGATGTGGCAAATATTTAAAGAGCAAGTATTGGCCACGAGATTTAAATGTGCATTAATTATTGATTTATAGCTAGTCCCAAGTTTTGTTTCAGGTTGCTTAACTTGCTGGTGTCCGTGTATTACATTTGGGCGAATTGCAGAAATTGTTGATAGAGGATCGACTTGTAAGTTCGAAAAAGAAAATGATGGAATGCTTTCACTCATACATTATTAGTAAATGGAGTTTATTATTAAAAAAAATTAATGATTCGTGCATGGGTTTGCAGCATGTGGAGTGAGCGGAGCACTTTACACATTAATATTGTTCGTGACTGGTTGTTCGTGTTTGTACTCATGCTTTTACCGATCCAAATTGAGAGGACAGTATTTCTTGGAGGAGAGCCCATGCACAGATTGCTGTATCCATTGTTGTTGCGAGGAATGTGCTTTGTGTCAAGAGTATAGAGAGCTCAAGAAACATGGCTTTGACATGTCCATAGGTACACACTCATCTCACTCTCTCCTGTGGTTATTTATTAGGTTTGTGTAATATTGTGTGTGACTTTGCTTTTACATTTTATGGACTAGGGTGGCATGGGAACATAGAAAGGCAGAAACGAGAAGCGGAAAAGCCTCCAGCAGTGCAAGGGGCCATGACGCGGTGAATTGTATAGCCACAAAATATTGTTGCAATGTACTAGTACTTCTGTTTACCAAAAAAAAAAATGTACTAGAACTTCTTATCTTAATTAAGCCTGTATGAAACATTTATATCTCTGACAAATTGGGTGTCTACAATACTGTCGGTGACAGTATTGAGATTCGTTGATTTGTCGTGACCACCAATTAAAATTGCCTTATTGGGATCCTTAATTATTATAATATTGTATTAATTTTAAGGGTGTAGATTTTTGTATTAAATTTTTTTTTGAGCTATTTAGATCAGGTATTTTGGTATTGTATTTTTTTATTTTTTTGCCATTTGTTTTGGACGCCTTCCGGCCTTGTAAATTTTTTAAGGAGGGAGGGGCTGCGGGCCAAATGCCTTCATAAGGCCAACCCCTAAAGTCTTGGACTTATATGTTGTGTCCTTAATTTAGAAATCCAGCTCACATTGGGAGCTACTTTTTCTTTCGGGTGTTCCTTTAAATTTCCATTCAAGAACTCAACTTTTGGTATGTTAGGCTACCATATTTATCCTAGTAAGTTAGGTGGTTGTATTTATTTTTTATTTTTTAATGTTTCCTATCGAGGCATTTAGGGTTCAAATTGACCCACTCTTAACTATCAATGTATCAAAAATTAGGAGCAAAGCTAAAAATATGATCTTTTATGGGCAAGAGAGGGGGAAATTACAATTTACTCACTTGTGGCTTTGTCGAAATTTAAGTTGCTTATCTGTGGTTTGAAAATTGATACTTTACCTACCTGAGGTTAGCTCAGTTAGAGTTTTGTAACCTACCTCTATTAAAAATAGGACTAAATATGTAATTTGCTTTACTTTTATGTCTCTCTCCTTCAAAAACATTAAATAAATAATAAATAAAAACATAAAAACACAAGATGAAATAAGATTAAAAAAACAAGATGTTCGTAAAAAAAAAGAAGAAGTTTCCTTTGCCTAAACTAAAGTTGTCATCCAACTCAATAATTTTGGACTCCTATTCTTCAATTCAGTCAGTCCACAAACAAACTTCCTACAATCAAATCAAAAGCTATTGAATCATGACAGTTTATGTATCAAAAGCTATATATTTCGTAAAGAGCATTACCATCTAGGGATGCATACCAGTCACTATTTTATACCCTAAAAACCTATTTTATCTATTTTACCATCTCATTTTACAACTTACCCAACATCCTAATTTCTATTTTTACATACAACTCATTAAAATTATATAAATTATACAAGTAAATAATATAAATAAATAAAAATTTAGTGTCTCTCTCTTCTCTTCCCATTTCAGACTTAATTGGTCCCAAATTTACTCTAATTAAAAGATAATTGCACAAATTACTCATTGAATAATTAATGCTTAACTATCTAATTAATTAGGTGTGTGCAACCTGACCATAAAATGTAGTCCTAACCAATCAAATTATGACACATCATTGATCTCAAATTGATTATACTTATAACCAATCGAAATCAATTGTTCATAATCACATATAGTCGGACTCAATTTGTGATAGTGTATCTCAGCCATTAAAACTTGATTTGGTGATAACTTTCAATCTGGTGGTCCGATTAGGGCTTATGACCAGTCGATTTGATTGTTACAACATCAAGATCATTTTGGTGGAATGAGATTAAGGATCTAATGACCAGAATCAAGATGTATATTTCCAAGGGAAAATTACCCTTTTACCCTCCCGGTAAGGTTAAAATGCGGGTTGCAAAATAGGGTATCAACACTTCCATCTCTCTTTCCTCTCCACTTTTTTGTCTCTCTCTCTCCAGCAAACCCACACAACACCTTCCACCAAAACTCAGCCACACTCAACCACAAACACCAATTCTGTCACTACCAGAATTACCCAAAAAAAAAAAAAAGCTGCCACCACCAACCACCAAACCAACCAACCAACCACCATCGCTGAAAGTCCTTACCACCACTGCAACACCCACAGACCCACCAAATCTGACCCAAAATAGTGAAAAAACAGAGAATAGAGAAAATTCATTACCAAGCTCCACCCATTACCAAATTTGACCCACCAAATCTTTTTTCCTTTTCCACCATTTCCTTAGTAACCATACAAATAGGAACAGAGAAAAAAAAAAAAAAAAAGCTGAGATCTCAAAGCTACAAGTATTATAACACAAAAACAAAGCAAATCCATTACCAAGCTGGCCCATCCAGCACCCACCACAAAAACCATAGGAACAAATCATAACCACTGAACCCAAATCCATTTCAAAACCACATACCCAAATCCATCAGAACATCTGCCCTACCCAAATCTGAAATTGCAAACCCAAACAATGAACACCACCAAAACAACCACACCGTTGATCTCCGAAGATGCCTATGATCCGACCCAAACGACTGATCCAAACACCACACAAATGCTTGACCTAAATGACAACCACAACCACAAAGTGTAGAGAGAAGAGAGATTCAGAGAGTGAGAGGCATTGAGGGAGAAGAGAGGAGGGAGAAGAGAGAAGGGAGAAGAGCAGAAAAGAAAGAGAGAAAAATTGAATCAAATATAGTATTTTAGTTTACATCTAAGTGAACAATTGGTTCTAGTAAGAGGCATTGGGGGAGAAGAGAGGAGGGAGAAGAGAGAAAGGAGAAGAGCAGAAAAGAAAGAGAGAAAAATTGAATTAAATATGGTATTTTAGTTTACATCTGAGTGAACAAATAAAACACTACAAGAAAAAAGATTTAATACAGTAAAAAAAGTTGTTGCAATTACAACTAATGTCATTGTAATAAGGTGTTATTGCAATGACAAAAAAGTCTTTGCAAGTGGTTGTAATAAACTCTGAGGCAATAGGTTTATGCAACATTAGATATTCGTTGCAATAAATTTCATATATTGCAACAATTTACTTTGAAAATCTCGTTATAATAGGTTTATTATTTTATTAAAAATAATAATAATAATTTTATTAAAATTTTAATAATAAATAAATCATTTTTTTAAATAATAATTTTTTCATTAACCTGTTTTGCAATTCAAAAACCATATCTTGGAACTACACTAACTGTTTGTTTGATTAGACCCCTTAAAACTGTTGGAAAAATACATGTTTATATCACATACAAAATATACGCAGCGAAAAATTAACGGATTTACTTCATTCGCAATTGATAACATATACTATGTAAGTTTTAGAATTTAAAAACAAAAAAGCATACCTTGGTGTGGTAAAATTCAAAACAAAAAAATTAGAAATACCTGAGAACACTTTTAATCTTCACTCCAATTCCACTTAATGCCCAAGAAGCGTGGTCTCTCAATCAGTTTTCAATAAGAGAATAAGAGTGTATCCAACACATACATATAAACCATTTCATTCCTTATATGATCTTAATGAAAACCTTTATGAAAAGACTTATGAAATTTTGTATGTTTCTCTCCTTATATATAACTGATTATCTAATTAGGCTAACCTTCTGGGTCATTCCAATTGAGTTCTAGTATGTGGCTTGGGAACAAATAAGACTCCATCTCCAATGGGTCTTAGGCTTTTCTGTCAATTCTTGACAAGTCCAAAGTTACCATTAATTATACTCAATATCATTATATAAATATAATTGCACTCTAGGCCTTATTAATAAATTATATTTCAAGACTTTATTATATATGCAACCCCTTCATTAAAATATTCTTAGTAATACAAAGTCATGAATATAGTTTGCCACTTTGAAGATTACTACATCTTAATCCTTGAGTACCCAGTTTAATCCTTTATATTATTCATCATATATTTATGAAATCCAATTCCATAAATATATACTTTAGTAACTCCTTACTAAAGTGGTTGGGCCCAACACTCTGAATAACCAAACCCATTAAACTTATCTGAATGGAATATTTTATATCTCCGTTAAGAGATTATGAATTTCATCATGAGAATATATGTTTCATCAACACTAAATGTAGCTACCTAACATACTGAAATTTTGATCGTAACTTATAGATCTCACTCCTAATATATCAAAGCAACTTACACCTCATGATCAGGTCCACTATTCTCTCAAGATTTAGAGTTAATGTAATTAGAAGTCGTGAGATTTATTATTCATTTGACAGTCGTTAGGAGAATAATAAATCTCACAGCAGTCTAACCCAATATGTCTTAACTCTTAAAACATATCAACATATCAACTAGAAGTCTCCACTTCTATGATCAAGACAAATCATCTTAGTTGATATGTTATAGTTTTCGCAAATGAAATGCCCAATTTCATCACCAACTACGAATTAAAATTCTTAGTTTACAAAAAGTTTGTGATTTATATTTTCTGTGACTTTTCACATAAATCACATACTACGCATCTTATGGACTAAGATAATGTCTCATTAGTTCACTTATAGATAGTTTCATATAATTAAACAATTTAATTATTTATGACATGCTAATAAATTGGATTTTAGGGCATAAACCCCAACAAAAACAGATTGTTTAACCTAATAAATTAGCCAAGTGTTTACTTAGGTTAATTATGAGAACTAGATTAAACAACAATAAATCATATCATGCACAGCGAAAAAGAAAATAACACACAGATATGATCACCCAGAAAAACCAATGAAACAAACCATCTCAAGGTAAAAACCTAAGGAGAATTAAACCTAGCTATCGTCAAGGTAAACAAATCCACTAGAAAGAATTGAAGTTTACAAAAGATTTAACCCTAAATCTTTTGCTACTACTAGTAACTACTAGTAGAACTTACTGACACTATCACGTGCAAGCTCCAACTCCATAGACTCTTCTCTCTTGGATTTGCAGCACACAAGCTCCCATGCTTATAACTTTGAGATCCCACTCAAAGGTTTCAAATCACCAATTGTTGATCTTGTTGCAGCAACTAGATTCCACCAGCACTTGATTGTAGATCTTATTCTTGTAGACACTTATAGAGTTAGAAGGTTACAGAACCTCTCAGATCTCATAGGAGTAACTCACAAATCTTCCAAGAATTTTCAAAACGTAGTTAGAGTTTTTCTTTAATACTTAGGAGTGTTAGACTGAAACCATAAATGTTTCTGTAGTCTTGGGCCTAATTTAAATTCTGCAGAATCTGATTTACAGCGATTTTCTATTGGTCAAATGTAATTTTCAATCGGTCGAGCTTCACTGAACTTGAACTCTCCTTTCTACAACTTGAATGTTCTTGAAACTTGATTTGTACAATCTTGAGCAATGTCTAACACCTAATCTAGACATGTTTTTGTTCTCGGTTTGCCATTAAAAATAAAATAGGAATCTAAAAATTTAATCCTAAATTTTTAGAACCTAACACTAACAATCAAAGATACACATAAAAGATGAAAATTTTAAAATACTTCATTTCAATACATATGTCAAAAAATACAAATATATACACAGCTTGTTGAGTTTACATTCAAACACTTAGTTTCAAAAAAGTACGCAAAAATCAATACAACATGAAAGTAAAAGTTTCTTCTCGAATGTGTTATCCAAGCATGCTTCATGACCATTTCATTGACTTACCACCTAATTTGGGGAAAAAAAAAAGTATAAAGTTGAAAAATATCATATATACAACACAATGACACTAATATACACCATCATTGATTCTAAAACAAAACACACACACACACACACACACACACACACACACACACACACACCAATTCTACTTGAAGACTGTACAATTAAACAAAGAAAAATCAAATTAAAATTAAAAGAGAACCAAAAGATTGCATGAAAGTTAGAGAGAAAATATTTAAACTAAGATAGAGTCTCTCTAAGGACATTATGAATTAAGAGAGACAAAAATTTGAGAGAAAAACTTTAGAGTTAGTAGATATGAGACTGAGATGGAAATTTGAGAGTTAAATTTTGTAGTTAGTAGATAAATTTGAATTTTGAGACATGTGTAAGAGAAAAAGGGAAAGTGAGACGAGGAAAAAAAAAGGCATGGGGGGAGAGAGAGAGAGTGAGAGAAATTGAGATGAGAAAAACAGGGAGATAAATATTTTAAATATGGGTGAGAAAGAGAGAGGGAAACTAACATGAAAAAAAAGAAAAAAAAAAGAAAAGAGGTAGGCATGAGAGAGAGAGAGAGAGAGAGATTAAAAAAAAAACAAAGAAGAAATAGGAGATAGAGGTGAGTGAGATAAAGAGGGAAACTAAAATGAAAAAAGAAAAAAAAAAAAAAAAAAAAAAAAAAAAAAAAAAGAGAGCGAGAGATAGGCGCGGGTGTGAGGTAAATTTGAGATATGAAAAAATTGGAAGATAGATATGGGTAAGAGAAAGAGGACTGAGATGAGAAAAAAAAGGGAGACATGCATGGGTGAGAGAGAAATATTGAGATGAGGGAAAAAAGTGATAGACATGGGTGAGAGAGGGAAAACTAATGAAAAAAAATAGTACCAATGCCCTAAATTTTCCTTCTACTCAATTACCCACCTCTATTACATCAACAAAATTTGATATGAAATAAAGATTTAGCATATTACAACAATATAGTTCGATATGAAATAAAAGATTACCTATTGCAACAATATATTTCAATGTAAAATATGGTTACCTATTATAACAACACATTTTGATGTAACATAATAATTATTGCTACAATCTCATATTGATGTAATAAATTTAAGTTACTGTTACAACAAAAAACAACCTAGAGATGCAATAAAATATATATTACCTCTAATTTTTTTTTTTTTTTGCAATAATACTTGTTGTATTATGTCATTTTTCTTGTAGTGAAATAATATAAAATATTTTTTTTCCTTTACCATAATTCTGGGCATTCCAAAATTTTCCAAGAAAATAAAAATTTTCTTTGGAAACAAAAGTTCAAATAAAAAACTCAACTGAAGAATTAGTCCCATTGTATGCAATATACATCGCTATGCAAGATTCTTCAAGGGTGTATCATTTCAGCTAGTACTGTGAATTGAAAGCCAATTAGAACTGAAGTTTTTATCTGCAGCCTTGATGTAAATATTGTGTTTTTGTTCAAACGAAATGCTTGAGTTGTGTTAAAAAAAAATCAAATCAAATCAAACCTAGAGCCAAATCTTTGAATAGATCGAGACCCATTTCTTACCCACAACCACATATAGACCAGATCATACAACACCTTACACTTCCATAACACAAATTGGTTCCCACATCACTTGAAATCACCAAACCCATACTGAAATCCAAACACCCAAGCCCCAACCGTCACCACTTGCTCCTATTTGCGAATTTAACAAACTTTACTTCATGGATTTGTTTGATGCCAATTTTTTTAGAGATGAACAAACCTGATAACCCAAAACTTTGTTCCTTTTCAGGAAAGCAACACGTTATATAAAATGTCATCTATACTACTAATTACCAAATTATTATTTAGGAGGTGGAAACCAAATCACCAGATGAGAGGAGATGGAGAGGAAGGGGAAGATATGATGATTTCTTATTGTAGAGTCCATTTTTTTAGGTTGGCAAATCATAATCAAATGCAGTCCTTTTATAGTGTTTTTGGTGTGTCATGAGTGTGTTAAAGGTGTATTTTATTTTTCAAGGCCAAGAACCAAGTACAGATCAAGAAAGAATCAAGTTAAAAGCAAGAAAACAAAGGTTCTGTCACTTCAACACTAGCTTGACACTTGGCTCGATTGATCGAGAGCCGTGGGTTAGGAAAAATCTAAAACGTGAAAAAGCCAATAACTTGCTCATTTTAAGCTCGATTCATGATCCGTTTGTTGTACTGTTTAAAGGACATTATAGGCTATCCCTAGAGAGGCTTTTCAAAGAGAGAAATCACCGTATGTGTGGCTAGGGTTTGTATAACCAAGTTTCTCTCAATCTCACTATACTAGAGACTTTAAAATTAGACCTAAGACTCCATCTATTCAACTTGTGAGAGTTCAAGAACACATAGAGAAAGATCAACACAGTGTCACTACTACTATAGTGCAAATCTATATAAAGCCATAGACAAATCAATTAACCACAGTTACTGATCTAAAATCTCTAAATGGAAATCTCAAAGTCATAAACTGGAGAGTTTGTGTTGCGAATCTAAATATTTGAGTGGAAACCTTAGAGTCACAAACAGGGGAGTTTGTGTGTAATAGTTTCATAGTGGAACAGTTCATGGATTCGGAGTTACATGTGATCACACCAGTAAGTACTACATGAGGTAGTAGTAGAATTAGGCTTAAGTCTATTGTATAAACTTTGATTCTTTTAAAGAAATGTTGTCTTTAGTATTGTTTAGGTTAAATTCTCCCTAGGTTTTTTACTTTGAAGCCACAGTTTCAAAAGTTTTCCTAGGTTATCATTCTTGGTGTTCATGTGATTTGTGATTGTATAATATTTGTTTAATTCATATTTAATTGTATAATTAATCTTTTTAGTTGATTAGCTAAAGATTTGTTTGAATCTGACTCAACTAGGGTCTAAAACCCTAACAATTGGTTTCATAGCAGGTACACTCTGATCGAACTATTTGTCTTGATTGTGATCCTTGATCGCTGCTGTCATAAAACAATTTTTGTGTGTGATCCTTCCCGGGTTTTTTACTTTGAACCATAGTTTCAAAAGTTTTCCTAGGTCATCATTCTTGGTGTTCATGTAATTTGTGATTGTGTAATGTTTGTTTAATTCAGATTTAATTGCATAATTAGTCTTTTTAATTAATTGGCTAAAGATTTTTTTGAATCTGACTCAACTGGGGGTCTAAAACCCTAACAATTGGTTTCATAGTAGGTACATTTTAATAGGACTATTTGTCTTAAGTGTGTTCCTTGAACCCTGCTGTCATTGATAATTTTTTGTGTCTTACTGCTCATTGCTGTGAAAATTTAAATAAAGAAGACACAAATGATTCTATTGATTGAATTGATGTCTGTGAAATTCTTAGTTAGGAATTATCTAATTCTTTGAAAATTGCTAAGAAATTCCCAGAAGAGTTAAAAAGGGTTAAACTTGAAAAAGATGTATTGGGTTTATGTTCGGATGAATCAAATAAATTGAATGTGACTTTGAAAAAACATTTTGCCTCTGAAGTTGAAAAGAACAAAAACTTGGATCAAGAATTAGCTAAGTCTAAAGCTAAACTTGAAAAATTGTCTAGTAACAAGCCTGCTATTGTGACTGAGTCAGTTTCTAAACTCCAAAAGCCTAAAGATTCTTTTAAGGAGAATCATATATAAAAGGCTAATTTTGTTAGGTTAGACAAAGGTAAAAGTTCTGATGCAAACGCTGAAATTTCTAAACCTATGTCTGAACCTTCTCCCAGGTTGCAGGAAAAAATATGATTTTGTGTCTATCTCTCACCATTGTGGTGTTGTTGGTCACATTAGACCAACTTGTTCTTTGCCGAGGCAAGTGTTGGGAAATCATCATGTTTGTATCGAATACAAAACATACGCAGCGGAAAATAAACGGATCTACTTCATTCGCAATTGATAACATTCACTATGTAAGTTTCAGAATATGAGAACAAGAGAGTGTACCTTGATGCGGTGAAATTCAAAACCGAATGAAGAAGTACTCGGGAATACTTTCAATCTTCACTCCAATTCCACTCGATGCCCAAGATGTGTGGTCTCTCAATCAGTTCTATGTTTCTAGAGAGAATATGAAAGAGTGTCTCTCTTCCTTATTTTCATTACCTTACACATACAAACCATTTCATACAATATAAAATTCTGTATGTTTCTCTCCACATAACTGATTATCTAATTGGGCTAGCCTTTTGGGCCTTCCCAATTGGGCTTTAGTGTGTGGCTTGGAGTGGGACCAAAAGGGAACAAATAAGACACTAGCTCTAATGGGCCTTGGGCTTTTCTGTCAACTCTTGACAAGTCCAAAGTTACCATTAATTATATTTAATACCACTATATAAATATAATTGCACTCTAGGCCTTATTAATAAATTATATCCCAAGACTTTATTATACATGCAACCCCTTCATAAAATATTCATAGTAATACAAAGTCATGAATATAGACTGCCACTTTGTAAATTACTACATCTTAATCCTTGAGTACCCGGTTTAATCCTTTTTAAGTTATTCATCATATATTTATGAAATCCAATTTCATAAGTATATACTTTAGTCTTACTAAAGTGGTTAGGCCTAACTCTCTGAATAACTGTACCCATTAAACTTATCTCAATGGAATATTTTATATCTCCGTTAAGAGACTATGAATTCCATCTTGAGAATATATGTACCATCAACACTAAATGTGGCTGCCCAACATACTGAGGTTTTGACCGTTACTTTAGATCTCACTCCTGATATATCAAAGCAACCTACATTTCATGATCAGGTCCATTATTCTCTCAGGATTAAGAGTTCATGTGAATACAAGTCGTGAGATTTATTATTCAATTGACAGTCGTTAGGAGAATAATAAATCTCACAGCGGTCCTGTTCAATATGTCTTAACTCTTAAAACATATCAGCATATTAACTAGAAGTCACCACTTCCATGATCAAGACAAATCATCGTAGTTAATATGTTATAGTCTTCGCAGATGAAATGCCCACTTTCATCACCGACTACGAACCAAAATTCTGAGTTTACAAAGAACTTGTGATCTATATCTTCTGTGACTAAATCACATAAATCACATACTATGCATCTCATGGACTATTTGATAATGTCCGAATATTCATGTTACCATTATTTTAGATAAGAATAAAACAACTTTATTAAACATAATATTAAGTCATACATCATTTCTCAAATAGTGTCATACATAATATTATACATAGCATCATACAATAGGATTTAAGGGCACATATCCTAACAGCAAGAACCAAAGCTTCTGACTAGAGACCTTTCCAGGAATACTGATGTCCCTAAATTTGTTATTATCTATCACTTTTGTGGTATTACTGGTCATATTCATCCTAACTATCATAAATTTAAATTTAAAAGTTCCATGATTTAGTCTAGGACTGGAGATCATGTACCCCCCACCGCATGTTTGGAAAAATTATTTTGTTTGCTTTTGAAAAATTTAAGCATGTTAACCTGTGACAGCAAAATTAAAAAATGGTCTCCCTCTGAAAGGAATTTTGTTTTCCCCTCAAAGCACTTTGTTTTTAATGGTGTTTCACCTACAAAGCCGAAGACTTTTGCTGGGTGGGTGAGAAAAGATTTTATGACATGAGTGTTGTTTTGAATTGTCCCTGATTAATTCTTTCAATCATTTAAGGACATTTTTATTTTAAGTTTTTAGTTCGTTTTGATTATTCAAAAAATCCAAAAACATTGAAAATTTTTCAAAAAGACAAATATTTTTGATTTTGTGTCTTATTTTATTTTTCTTGAGGTGTATTAAATAAATTCTAATATTTCCCTCTCTTGACTTAGAACATGCTTGACATTGTGGGGAAACTTGAAAGTGTGTGTTGTGTAACTTAGTACATAAAAATTTTGAGACAAATACATATTGTGGTGTAAATTGTATAAAACTCATGTATGCACTGTATTTTTTGATTTAGCACATGTACACTTGTCGCTCATTATTAAACTCTCTTGTGGGTTAATTTTATGAAATGATTTTTTATTGAGAACCTTGTGTTTTTAAGTCAAGCATTGATATGTGTTTTTGAAAAAATTATGTATTTTTCACACTTGTTGAAAAGATATTGGAAATGACTATTTCTGTTTGTGTGTGAGTATGCAGTAGATTGTTCATGTACTCATGGGTTAGTTAAGAAATTGATTCTTCCTACTTATGTACCTTCTATAGCTTGGTTGAGCATTCTTTATGCACACACTATGTTAGTTAACCAAGTGTTAAATTTTGTGTGGTACTTGACTTAAAATTTATGATTAAATTATTTGAGTCTATTATCACTCTCTTTGATGGAAAAGAATAAAAAATCTAGGTAGAAATGTATAAATGACTATCTCACCACTTGTGTTTGCCAATCAAAAAACCCAAGTGCTAAAATGAAAAACCTGTGCAAATAAGGGTGTTAGGACATATGTGTTTCACATGTTAGGAACATATGTCACTATTTTGTGTAATTGGCTAATCCTTTGACAAAATGCACTTTACTTGTAATTGGATAGATCTAGGATATGTTTAATGCTTCAAGAAACCTTGTTTCACGTACAAGTGTTAAGCCATGCAAGTCTGTCCAAAAATCAAGTGAAAAAGTGCTGGATTTTAAAGCTTGATAGCTGCTAGACACCTCTCGATAGCTAGGCTATCTATCGAGACTCTTCAATTGCTTTTTATCACAATCTTGACACCTCTCGATAGCTTGGTCGATCGATTGAGAAACTTTCTAGATGCTCAATAGCTTCTCGATAGCTCTTAATAGCTCACAACAAGTGAAGAAGTGTTGATTCATTAAATCTTGATAGCTAGCTCGATAGCTCTCGATACCTCTCGATAGCTCGCAACAGGTACGAAAAATCAATTTTTCAGATCTGATTTTCGGCTCATGTTTGTGTAGGCTTTCTTTTCTCACAACCCTAGACATATATAAGGCTTATTTTAGAGGCCGTCACATAAGAGAATACAAGGAGAACATATGCAAAAGGTGACCGATGCCTTATTCTCTCTGAAAGAAGTTACTGCGTCTTTGCGTTTTAGGGTTTTGTAACCAAGTGCTTCTTGATCTTCATTGTTGATGAAGTGAAGAACTTTACAACCAACATCGTTTTCAAGTTGGTATGTTAGTCACATATTGGGAGCCGTGCATCTTTCATTAGTCACGTATTGGGATCCGTGCATCAAAAGGGTGGCGTTCATATATTGAAGAGTTCAGAGGTTCTGAAGTGGTAGAAGGTTTCTACTGTAAGTTCATCTACGGGGATTGCGAAGTCTAGGAACAAAGGTTTTGTACTAGATCTGAAACTTCTCTTTACTATAGTGGATTGCTTTTCGGGAAGGTTTCCCCCTAGATTTTTTACTGTGAAACTAGTTTGTTTCATTGGTTTTCTAAGGTCATTATATCTTGTCTTATTTATTTTTCCGCTACATGATTTTGACATGATATTGATGTTTGTTTGTTTTAACAAGTTTTATTTATAATAATCTAATTAACAACTTAGATTTAAAACTTGTTAATTCTATCAACCGCGGTCTAAATTTCCCAACAAGTGGTATCAGAGCAGGCACACTCCGATTAGGATTAATCATTGCAGTGTGATCCATTGACCCCTGTTGTAATGGAAACTCTTGATTGTTTTGATTTGCGTGATCTTATATTGAATGATGATGATGATATTCAAGATGCCTATTGCAAGCTTTATAATTTTTGTATGAAATCTCTTGAATATTCTACAAAATTAAAAGCTAAATATAAAAAGGTCAAGATTGAAAAAGATGATTTGATTGCAAAATTGAATGAAGCCAATAATTTGAATGAGAATTTTAAAAAATCAAATTTCATTTCAGGTGGACAAAATTAAAAGTTTGGAAGAGTAGCTAGTTGAATCTAAAACTGAAGTTGAAAAATTAACTAGTGCCAAACTTGTTGTTGAGCCTAACTTAAAAGAAAAGGATTTTTATATTCCTCCATTTAAAATGAATAATGAAGAATTGAAGTCTAATATTGCTAGGATAGACAAAAGTAAAAATTCTGATGTTAACGTTGAAGTTTCCAAACCTCTGTCTAAAACTTCTTCTAACTCCTCATAGGAAGAATAAAAATTCTGAATTTGTCCTCACTTGTCATCATTGTCATATTGTTGGTCATATTAGGCCAAGTTTTCCTAAATGAAGGTCTTTGTCAACCTCTAAGGTTAGACCTCCTTCTAGGAAACTGAGTAGTTTTAAAACTACTCACATTTGTCACCATTGTGGTGCTTCTGGTCACACTCGTCCTAATTATTTCAAGTTGTTTCCTCATAAACGAGTGTCAAATAGGTCTTATCCTTTGTCTAAAGGCTCTGTACCTATTCTTGGTGAGTTATTAAAAACTTTGAGCTTTTTAACTCAATTTCAGGGGAATTCTAATTCCTCTATGTCCTTTAGTAGTCATACTAGAACATGTGTCTTTTCATCTTCACGGCCAAAAAATCGTGTTGTGTGGGTGAGAAAGGAGCCTAAGACTTAATTGTCTTTTCTATTTGTCTTCTACTTTAATTCTTTCTATCTAAAGTAGGACTCTCTTTGCTTGATTTCTTATCTACTTTTGAAATCATGCTTTCATGCATCTGCATCTTTCTCTCATACTTTCATGTTGTTTGTTTGTTTTTGTTTGGTTATTTTTCAGTTTTATTTTATTTTGTTTTCATATAAAAATAAAAATTAAAAATTAAAAAATACAAAAACAATGTGTGTTTGTATACATTGGTACTTGTGTACTTTGGATGGCCATTGAAATAAAGTTTTCTAAACTTTGTATCTTTTGTAGCTTAGATAAACATCTCTATCCACAACTAAGCAAGTGAGCTTTGTGGCTCATGTTTGTGATGAGTAAGATTAAGTAATCCCTTGTACTTAGCACTCATATCACTCTTTTTGATGGGAAGGACTAGAAAATGCTAAGAGAAAGGTATAAATAACCATCTCGCCACTGTTGCCCGCCAATTATGAAATGACATCTGTATGCTTTGGCATAGTAAAAGTGCAATGTCAAATGCTTAACATACTTAGGTGTTTCTTTTCTCTCTCTTATATGCCCATGCATGATTTTCTTAATAGAAAAATATTCGAAGAAAAATAAAAGCAAAAAGATCAAAATGCTTTATATATGATTGCAAGCGTGTATTCTAGGAGATGTGAGAGTTATAGGATGTACCTCGAAGGTGATAGTTCCCATCAAACAGTTATAATTGTGTGTGAGTTAAAGTGACTTTCTCATATCTTAAATCGTCATAAAATGTATACACTTATGCAATCTTGCGATGTTTTTCACACACAACACGCAATATTCTTTGCTACTTTTGATACATGTGCAGGTACAATGTGATTTGACCATCACAAGGAATACTTGTGTTAATGTATGCTCACTAAACTGTCTTAACTTGTTTTTTAAATATAAAATTGGATAGACTTGTTTAGTGTGTGTGTGTGTGTGTGTGTGTGTGTGTGTGTATGTTTTGGATCTATATGCTTGACATTTTTCTTGTTAAGAGATGTTTTCAGAGCTTAACATATTGTATGGATCTTTGGTTGTGTAGCATGCTTGATTGCATTCATATCTGTATTTTTCTTTTCCTTGAAAAACTATTTTTAAGCAATCTTGACATCCTCTTGCATGCATTGTTTTCACATGTTTTGCATCTTTCTTTTATCTTGTCATCCATAGCATCTTTTTTCATTACATTCATGCATTTTTATGGATTGTTTGTACCCCCTTGATCATTCTTGATCATCTTTATGTTTCTCAGGTGAAGCTTTCTAGCTTCTTGTACCATTTATCAATCATGACAAAAAGGGGGAGAAATTGTGGAAATATGTGGTTTCTTTTTAAAGATGCTACATGTTAGGGGGAGAAATACATGCCTCTGTAAGGGGAATTGTGTTTCATCTTGTTAAGGGGAGTACTTACTTCCTTCTTCTTGTATAATGGTCTTGTGACCATGTTTACATACATTGTACTTATCTTTGATATATATATGATGATGTATATCTTCTTCACCTACCTCTACATGTGTTGTTTCTTTTCTATCTTTATACACATGTTTCTAATTATTTGTATGCAACCTATTATTTCTATTTCACACAAAGATGCCTTGATGAGTTTTGTTTAAAGTGTTCCAAAAATACAGGTTGTTAAAGTCTTCTTGCCATAAACTCTTTTTTTGCAAAGTTTTTCAAGAGTTTGTGTGATTTTATTGTATTCAACAAGTGAATATGGGTTGTGATGGAAAATTACATGTTTGTAATGCATACAAAACATACACAGCAGAAAATTAACAGATCTACTTCATTCGCAGTTGATAACATGTACTATGTAAATTTTAGAATATAGAATCAAGAGAGTGTACCTTGGTGCGATGAATTTCAAAACAAAGATCAAAAGTACTCGAGAACGTTTTTAATCTTCACTCCAATTCCTCTTAGGCCCAAGATGTGTGGTCTCTCAATTAGTTATATGTGTGGTCTCTCAATCAGTTAGCTCGCGGCTTGAACTCGCGACTCAGTCAAGCCGCGAGGCCAAGCCGCCAGCCAGCTCTGTTTTGGAAAAACTGACTCTTCACATTTCTTTCTTACCCCAGTATAAATACTCCTTATACCCACAAAATGTAGAGAGCTTCTAGAGAGAATTTTTGAGAGAGAAACCTAGAGAAAACAAGATTGATTCATCCACAATTTTTACATAGAGACTCTTCAAATTCCTCTACTCTCACCCTCAGCATTGTTAGATCCTTGAGAGGTATATTACCCAAAACCTTTTCTCACCATACCCATATCTGTGAGAAGGCTTTTTGGTACTTTGGTAAGCAGTTAGGAAGGAACCAATTGATATTGGTTGATGCTATGGGCTATAGCAGAATCCAGGAAGCTAAAGAAGAAATAGGTTCGGCGTAACCTCGTTGAAGTAGGAGCTTTGAGGGTTTAGGTACACTGGGTAGATTAGGCTTGGAGGGTCTACTGCTGTCCATGTATCCCAACTACATTCTTTGGTGGATTTTTGACCGCTTGGAGGATAGCGAAGAGGTTTTACGCGAGGGCTTCGGTTTCCTCTTCGATAACACATCGTTGTGTTGTCCTTGTGTTTGCATCTCTCTTCCCTTAATCTTTTCCATCTAATTTCTACTGTGGATGTGATTTTATTTGGTTTAGATTGTTTATCAATTCTGTTATAAGCTTATGTTCATTTTCCGCACATAATTTGTTTGATATTAAGCTTGAATTGGTAATTTGTAAATTAGGGGTCTAAACGTTCATAGTGTTTAATACACTATTTGAACTTTTAGAATATATATTCTCAAGATGGAATTCATAATCTCTTAATAGAGATATAAAATATTCCCTTGAGATAAGTTTAATAAGTTTGATTATTTAGAATGTTAGACCTAGCCACTTTAGTAAGGAGTTACTAAAGTATATATTTATGAAACTAAATTTCATAAGTATATGATGAATAACTTAAAGGATTAAACTGAGCACTTAAGAATTAAAATGTAATAATTTTCAAAGTGGCAGTCTATATTCATGACTTTGTATTACTACGAATATATTATGAAAGGGCTGCATGTATAATAAAGTCTTGGGATATAATTTATTAATAAAGCCAGGAGTGCAATTATATTTATATAGTGGTATTAAATATAATTAATGGTAGCTTTGGACTTGTCAAGAGTTGACAGAAGCTCCAAGGCCCATTAGAGCTAGAGTCTTATTTCTTCCTTTTTAGTCCTACTCCATGTCACATACTAAAACCCAATTGGAATGGCCCTAAGGCTAGCCCAAATCAATTATAAGGAGAGAAACATACAGAATTTGGAAAGAGAATGAAATGGTTTGTATGTGAGGGTTGGACACTCTCTCATTCTCCCTTGAACAAACTTATAAACTAATTGAGAGACCACACTTCTTGGACACAAGTGGAATTGGAGTGAAGATTAAAAGTGTTTCCAAGTACTTCTAATCTTTTGTTTTGAATTTCACCTCACCAAGGTACACTTTTTTGTTCTTATATTCTGAAATTTACTTAGTATATGTTATCAATTGCAAATAAAGCAGATCCGTTAATTTTCCGCTGTGTATATTTTGTATGCAATACAAACATGTATTTTTCCGACAAGAAAGTCACTAACAATGAAGTCTGCCCTTAGTTAATCGATTGAATTTTCTTTTTCGATCGATCAAGCAGCGATCGAGTTCCAATCAAGCTAGGCAGGTTGTCAAGTACAAATTTATTAATTTTTTTGACCGATCGAGATACACATTCAATCGATCGAAAACTATAAATTTGGAATTTTTCTAAGTGTTTTCACATGGATAACGTGCAAGGATGTGTCTAATGAGATTACACATGATTACTAATTAAAAACCTTTAATTTAAAACATCGAGTGGGAGAGAGATACAAAGGTTGGATCTCACGGTCTCCATTATCGGTTCATAGTAGTGTGGGTAAGCACCTCGTCTTGACCTATATGCCTCGCGATCCCAAAGGAGGGTGTTTACTTCATAGTATTACAAGATTGAACTTATCCATTTAATGTAGTGTGGAAAAGCACCTCGTCTTACCTTATATGCCTCACAATCCCAAAGAAGGGTGTTTTGTTCCATGGTACTAGAAGTTTAAACACTATAAGAGAGATAAAATGTGGCTATACGTGATTCTAGATAATGGTGTACACTAGACTAAGTGTATTGTTAACCTCCCAAAGGAGCTATGTCATTATTACTAAAAGGCTAAAGGTAATACGGCATATTATTAGTATTTGATAAGAGTTATCATGATAGCACTAATAATGAGAATATTTCTCAATCAATTATGGTGTTTATAATATACTTGCTACCAAGGAATTATAGACATGGATTAGGTTGTTGTTGCATATTTTATATTATGGTTTTATTAAGGTTCTATACCATATGCTTATATGATAATTGATAATGTCCAATTTACTTATTATATTCATGTTTATTGTTTTTAGATTTAATCATGGCATCATTTAGCCCACTTGTTACTATTCTTAATCAAAACAAACTGACTGGATCCAACTATGTTGACTAGAAAAGAAATTTGGATATTGTTCTTATTGCTAAAGAGCACGAGTATGTGCTTACTCTACCATGTCCTAGCTTTCCATCATTAGATGCTCATCTTGAGGAAAAACAACGATATGATCGTTGGCAAAAATCTAATGAGATGGCCAAGTGCTATATCCTAGCATCTATCTCAAATGTTCAATAGCATCAAATGCAAGATGTAGGACTAGCTTTAGACATAATGTTAATTCTGAAGGAGATGTTTGGTGAGCAAGGCCGTCTGCAAGGCAAAAAACTATGAGACAAATTTATAATACCAAAATGACTAATGGCACTTCAGTGAGAGAGCATTGTCTTAGGATGATCTCTAATCTGAATACACTAAAATTTTTAGGTGCCAATATTGATGGAGAATCCCAAGTGGATATGTTACTCTTGTCACTACCAGAATCATTCAAGGAATTCAGACTTAATTATAATATAAACAAAAAGATTTATCCATTGTCTGAATTAATGAATGAATTGGTAGAAGCGGAAGGCATTCTTGGTACATCCAGTGTTGGTGCCAATATGGCTGAAACTTCTACTTCTCAACGTAAGTTGAAAGGCATGGGTAAGAAGAAGAAGAAGAAAAAGAAGGACTTCACCAAGCAAGATGGTAAACAAATTGCCTTAGGAGTTGCCAACAAAGGAAAGAAAACCAATAGAAAGTGTTTCCATTGTGGTGAAAAAGGACATTGGAAAGTTCATTCCTCTTTGAAATATGTTTAGTACAAAATCCCATGGATTCCTGGTGTGTGGATTCAAGTTGTACTAATCATATTTGTAATTCTCTGCAAGGGTTCCAGGAGACCAGAAAGCTGAATGAAGAGGAATTGTTTCTTACTTTGGCTGAAGGGAACAAAATTTCAGTTGTAGTTATTGGAGTGTTTAATTTATGCTTTGAATCTAGGGTTTTAATATTGGAAAACTATTTATATGTATCTAATGTTCGTAAGAATTTAATTTCTGCAACTTATGTTGGTAAACATGGATATTATGTTATCCTAAAAGACAATGTTGTAATAAAGAAGGATAAAGTGTTTATCTATTCTGGCAATATTGTTGATGGTTTTTATATTTTAACTCCTGATAAGCATGAATTATATAATTCTGAATTAGATAATAACTCTTATGTAAAATCATTAAAGAGGAAGTTTCCTTCTACTAATGATGCATATCTTTGGCACTTGTGTTTGGGTCATATTAGTTCAAATAGAATTCAAAGACTGATCAAAGATGGTTTTTAGAGCCATTGGACTTTGATGAATTTCCAGTTTGTGAATTTTGTTTGGAGGGCAAAATGTCCAAACGACCTTTTAATGCAAAAGGTAGAAGAGCCCAAGAGTTGCTCGAATTAGTTCACACAGATTTATGTGGTCCTATGTCAACCCTAGCAAAGGAGGTTATGAGTACTTCATCACTTTTACTAATGATTACTCAAGATATGGTTATGTGTACCTAATGAGACGGAAGTCCGAAGCCTTTGAAAAATTCAAAGAGTTTATGGCCGATGTTGAGAATCAATTGGGTGAACACATAAAGGCCATTCGAACTGATCATGGTGGCGAATACCTTCTTGGGGATTTCAAGGATTACTTAACTTAAAAAGGGATTGTATCCCAATTGATTACATCTGGAACTCCTCAACAAAATGGTGTAGCAGAGAGAAGAAATAGGACTTTTTTAGAAATGGTTAGGTCCATGATGAGTTACTCAACATTACCAATTTCCTTTTGGGGATATACACTAAAAACTGCAATGCATATTTAAAATTTAGTTCCATCAAAATTTGTTCCCAACACACCTAAAGAATTGTGGAGTGGGCGCAAGCCTAGTATGAAATATCTCCACATGTGAGGATGTCTAGCATATGTGTTAAAAGGGAAGTCTGATAAGTTAGAAGCTAAAATGAAAGTATGCATGTTTTTAGGGTATTCAAAGGAAACTAAGGGTTATTTATTCTATAATCATAAAGATAACAAAGTGTTTGTTAGCACCAATGTAAAATTTTTGGAAGATGATTATGTAAATAATTTTAATCCTAGAAGTAAAGTTGTTTTGGCTGAAATAGATGAACCTGTAAATGAACAACCAATGGATGAAACTAGGGATGATGTGATAGTATTAGATACACTACAAGATACTACTCATGAGATGTCTAGTATACAGGTGCCTCGTTGTGGTGGATGGTTTATAAGGCCACCAATAAGATTTATAGGTTTGGGAGAAACTTATGAAACTATCTCAGAAGAGACAGAAACTGATCCTTACACTTATGAAGAGACAATGAATGATATAGATGCACATCATTGGGTCAAAGTTATGAAATCTGAATTAGATTCTATGTATTCCAATCAATTTTGGGATCTTGTAAAGGCGCTTAACGGCATTAAACCAGTAGGTTGCAAATGGGTTTACAAGAGGAAGAGAAGGATAGATGGAAATGTTGAAACCTTTAAAGCAAGGCTGGTGGCGAAAGGGTATACACAAAAAGAAGACATTGATTACAACGAAACCTTTTCACCAGTAGCAATGTTTAAATCTATCAGAATTCTCTTTTCCATTGCTACTCATTATGATTACAAGATTTGGCAAATGGATGTCAAGACTACATTTTTAAATGGCAATCTTGAGGAAGAATTCTAATGATGCAACCATAAGGTTTCATAACAAAGAACCAAAAGCATATGGTATGCAAGTCGAAAAGGTCCATTTATGGACTTAAACAAGCATCTAGGTCATGGAACATCATATTTGATCAAGCAATCAAGTCATTTGGTTTTGAACAAAATCTTGGTGAACCATGTGTGTACAAAAGACATCGAGATAAAGTAGTAATGTTCCTAGTGCTTTATGTTGAAGATATTCTACTCATTGGAAATGATGTAGGGGTAATATCATCAGTAAAGGTTCGGTTGTCAAGCCAATTTGATATGAATGACTTGGGTAAGGCTAACTTTATTCTAAGGATCAAGCTTTGGTGAGATCACAAGAATAAGATGTTAGGCTTGTCACAAGCTAGATATATTGATTAGGTTCTAGAACTGTTTAGCATGCAAAAATCCAAGAAATGATTGCTTCCTTTCAGACATGGAGTTCCTCTGTCTGATGACCAAAGGCCTAAGGCACATGAGGCAGAAAATATGATGAAACAAGTTCCTTATGCTTCTGCAATGGGAAGTCTCATGTATGCCATGTTTGTACTAGACTTGATATCTGCTATTCATTTGGCATGGTCAGTTGATATCAATCAAATCCAGGACCAAAACATTGGCAAGCTGTAAAGCATATTATCAAGTATCTACGGAGAACGAGAGATAATATGCTTGGTTATTGGTGTAGGGATTTTATTCCCATTGGCTATACAGATTCAGATTATCAATTAGATCTTAATTTTAGAAAGTCCACTTCAGGTTATGTATTCACCATGGAAGGTGGACCCATAAGTTAGAGCAGTGTTAAGCAATCTTGTATTGCGGATTCCACCATGGAAGCAGAATATGTCGCTGCTTGTGAAGTGGCAAAGGAAGCTATTTGGCTCAAGAAATTCCTTTCTGATCTTGGTGTAGTGAGAATGGAGCAAGTTCCTATCACATTGTTTTGCGATAATAATAGAGTGGTTGAACAATCCAAAGATCCAAGAAATCACAAGAAAGTAAAGAACATTGAAAGAAAGTACCACATCATTTGAGACATTGTTGCTCGAGGAGATGTAGTAGTAGTAGTAAAGACTGATAGTGCAAATAATCTAGCAGATCCCTTGCCTCAAAGGAATTTCGAGTCACATTTGGAGAGAATGAGAGTTAGATTAGTGTACAATAGTCTTTAGGGCAAGTGGGAGATTGTTAGGATTGATGCCCTTAAATCTTATTGTATTATGCTATGTATGATATTATGTATGACATTATATATATGACATTATGTATGACTTAATGTTATAATTAATAAAGTTATTTTATTATTATCTAAAATAATGGTAACATCAATATTTGGACATTATCTTGTAATCCATGAGATGCATAGTATGTGGTTTATGTGATTTAGTCACAGAAGATATAAGTCACAAGTTCTTTGTAAACTCAGAATTTTAGTTCGTAGTCGGTGATGAAATAGAGCATTTCATTTGCGAAGACTATAACATATTAACTAAGATGATTTGTCTTGATCATGGAAGTGGAGACTTCCAGTTGATATGTTGATATGTTTTAAGAGTTGAGACATATTGAATTGGACCACCGTGAGATTTATTATTCTCCTAATGACTGTCAAATGAATAATAAATCTCACGACTTTTATTTACATGAACTCTTAATCCTGAAAGAATAATGGACCTAATCATGAAGTGTAAGTTGCTTTGATATATCAAGAGTGAGATCTGAAGTCACGATCAAAACCTCAGTATGTTGGGTAGCCACATTTAGTGTTGATGGAATATATATTATCAAGATGGAATTCATAATCTCTTAACGGAGATATAAAATATTTCCTTGAGATAAGTTTAATGGGTTTAGTTATTCAGAATGTTAGGCTTAACCACTTTAGTAAGGAGTTACTAAAGTATATATTTATGAAATTGGATTTTATAAATATATGAGGAATAACTTAAAGGATTAAACCGGGTACTCAAGGATTAAGATGTAGTAATCTTCAAAGTGGCAGCCTATATGCATAACTTTGTATTATTACGAATATTTTATGAAAGGGTTGCATGTATAATAAAGTCTTGAGATATAATTTATTAATAAGGCCTAGAGTGCAATTATATTTATATAGTAGTATTAAATATAATTAATGGTAACTTTGGACTCGTTAAGAGTTGACAGAAAAGCCCAAGGCCCATTAGAGCTAAAATCTTATTTGTTCCATTTTGGTCCCACTCCAAGCCATATACTAAAGCCCAATTGGAATGGCCCAAAGGCTAGCCCAATAAGATAATCAGTTATAACGAGAGAAACATATAAAATTTGGATGGACAATGAAATGATTTGTATGTAAGTATTAGACACTCTCTTATTCTCCCTTGAACACACATATAAACTGATTGAGAGACCACACTTCTTGGGCACAAGTGGAATTGGAGTGAAGATTAAAAGTGTTCTCAAGTACTTCTAATCTTTTATTTTGAATTTCACCGCACCAAGGTACACTTTCTTGTTTTTATATTCTGAAATTTACGTAGTACGTGTTATCAATTGCGAATGAGATAGATCAGTTAATTTTCCACTGCATATATTTTGTATGTGATACAAAGATGAATTTTTCCAACAAGAAAGTCACTAACAATGAAGCCTGCCCTTAGTATGCGCTAGCTTATGAATCGCATTGATAAGTAAAAACGAGTAGAGGAAGATCAGACGTAGGGAAAGGGCAAGGTGAAGGCTTGTCTTGAAAAGAGGGATCCTCGGGGAGGAGGATATCACATTAACCAGCCAAGGAGAGATTTCCCCAACCCGACATCGTTTGTAGGTGCTCGGATGGTTAGTTCGTTGTTTAAAGAGCCTATCTATCAAATACTGGAAAAGATTTATAAAATAAATGAATCAAATGGGTGGGGACCCATCCAAGAGGCACCAAAGCCTTTACTGCCATTATCATCAGGAAAAATGACACACAACTAAAGATTTCAGGATTTACACGATCATTTAGGCCAACAAGTGAAGGTAGGGAAGTTGAGGCAATTCTTGCACCAACCAGCTGGTCAATTTGGATAGCCCGAAATTGGGTATCAAAGGGATGGAGCTCCTCAGCCAGCCCTAGGCACTATTAATGTCATTTTTGCTAAGCCCAAGGGCGATACTGGAACTTGCTCGGGGGTTATGTTTATGGCTTTGGGTCCCAACTTGGAAGACAGGAGCCAGGCTTGCAAAAAGGCCAAAGTGGTGGCAATGCCCACTTTAGGTTTTTCAGAAGAAGATAAGGAGGGGACATTCCAGCCACATGATGATGCCTTAGTGTTAACTACTCAGATTGAGAGGTATGATGTAAGAAGGGTCCTCGTAGACCAGGGAAGTGGAGTGGAGATTATGTACCTAGACTTGTATAAAGGGTTAAATCTCAAGCCCGAGGACTTGGAGAAGTACGATTCACCACTGGTGGGCTTTGATGCGAGATTGGTAATCCCCCGTGAGATGATATGGATACCTATACAAGTTGGAGACAAGGAGGTGCAAGTTGACTTCATTGTAGTTGAAGCTTATTCCCTCTACACAGTTATCCTAGCCAAACCATGGCTTCATGGTATAGGAGCAATGTCGTCAACCTTACACTTAAAGGTTAAGTACCCTTCATAGGGAAGCGTAGAGGAATTAGTAGGAAGTCAAACAATGGCTAAGTAGTGTCTGATAGCAGCCATTACACGGGAACCTGCAGATCAAGCCGTGGTCAAAGAGGAGCGAATCTCATAGCAATCAAAGGGTCCCGAAGTTGGACTTAGGACTGAGCCGCAAGGGGTGCTGTCTAAGGAATTGGAAAAGGTTTTGATTGGGTGAGATGAAGAGAAATATTTTCAAGTGGGGTCTCAATTGCCGCCCTTAGAGAAAACAAATAATGTTGATGTCGTTTCTGGAAGATATATTGATGTGTTTGCCTGGAGCACTTATGACGTGCCCGGGATTGATCTAGAGTTTATACGTCACCAGCTAAAAGTGAATTTAAATGCGATTCCATGAAAGCAACCACCTCTGCGCTCGTCAAAAGAGCATGCTGAGGCAGTAAAAGTTAAAGTGAATAAACTTAGGCAAGCAAGGGCAATCAAGGAAATCTTTTACCCCGAATGGCTGGACAATACCGTGGTAGTGAAGAAGAAAAATGAGAAATGATGCTGTGTGCATGGATTTCACGGATTTGAATAAAGTCTACCCGAAGGATCCTTTCCCCGTTCCTCGAATTGACCAGTTGGTGGATGCAACAGTTGGACATCCTCGGATGAGTTTCTTAGATGCTTTTCAAGAGTATCATCAGATACCTTTAACATTACCCGATCAGGAGAAAACCACTTTCCGAACTCCCACTGGCAATTATCATTATCGGGTGATGCCTTTTGGCCTTAAAATGCAGGGTCCACATATCAAAGAATGGTGACACGGATGTTCAAGTCACAGATTGGGAGGAATGTGGAGGCATTCATCAATGATATGGTGATAAAGAGAAAACAGGTTAAGCAGCACTTAGTAGACTTAAGAGATGTGTTTTCTGTATTATGGGAACATAGGTTGTGCCTAAATATATCTAAATGTTCTTTTGAGGTCAGCTTGAGAAATTTTCTAGGCTACATGATCACACACCGAGGAATTGAAGTTAATCCCAATCAGATTAAAGCCATTTACAACTTGCATCTTCCTCGGAATCCTAAGGAGGGACAGAAGTTAACAAGGATGGCACCAACTCTGAATAGATTTATCTCTCGGTCAGCAGATAGGTGTCATCCATTTTCCCAGCTCCTCCACAAGTGGAAAGGATTTCAATGGACTGAGGAGCATGTATTGGCTTTTAAGGAGCTAAAACAGTATTTGTCATGCCCTCTTGTCCTCTCCAGGCCCGAGAAGGAAGAAATATTATATGCATACTTAGTAGTCACGAATTACGCAGTTAGTCTGTTTCTGGTCAGAAATGAGAGTGGTGTACAAAGACCCATTTATTATGTTAGTAAATCCTTGCACGAAGCTAAGACATGTTATCTACCCCTGGAGAAGGCGGTGTTGGCCATTGTACACACCACGAGGAAGCTTCCACATTATTTTCAAGCATATACCGTGGTGGTGCTCACCTAGCTCCCCTTACAAGCTCTCTTATGAAAATCAGACTACACGGGCAAGATTGCTAAATGAGAGACCATGCTGGGTGCCTATGATGTCAGGTACATGCCTCGTAATGCCATAAAGGGACAAGTCTTGGCAGATTTTGTGGCGGAGTATATAGAAAGCATGGCTAATGATAGGAAAGGAATAGCAGAGGCTATGATGGTCTTGGTTTCTACTGTTGCCACCTGGGAAGTGTACACGGATGGAGTAGCTAACCAAAAAGGATCAGGAGTAAGAATCGTGTTGATAACCCCTAAGAAGCTTGTGATGGAGAAGTCACTTCGTTTAGGTTTTCTGGCCACTAACAATGAAGCTGAGTATAAAGCTTTATTGGCTGGAATGGCAATGGTTAAAAAGTTAGGAGGTGAAGTTGTGGAGGTGTAGTCAAATTCTCGGTTGGTTGTTGGGCAAGTCAGTGGTGAGTTTGAAGCTAGGGCTTAACGCATGCAGGGGTATCTTATTAGGGTTAGACAGGCTCAGTCCCGTTTCAAGAGCTTCACTTTAAGGCAAATCCCGAGGGGACAAAATTTTCATGCATATTCTTTGGCTATGTTGGCAACCTCTTTGGGATTAAATCTGCACGAGTTGTCTTTGTTGAAGACATGGTCCACCCTAACTTTATAGAGAAGCCCTTGGTCGGAGTGCTTAGTATCCAGGTTTGACCAAGTTGGATGGACCCCCTAGTAATTTTCTTAAAGCAAGGATTTTTATCCGAGGATAAAGGCAAGGCAGAAGAGATACGTAGGAAGGCCCCACGTTACCGGTTGTCCAAAGGGCAAAAATTGTATAAACACTTTCATTCGGGGCCGTATCTATTGGGTGTACGTCTCGAGGCAATGAAGCCTTTGTTAGAGGAAATGCATAAGGGATTTATGGAAGCCATACATGTGGGAGGTCTTTGGCCCACAGGGCCCTTACCCAAGGATATTGGTGGCCAAGCATGTAGAAAACCTTTCAGGATTATGTTCAGAAGTGCAATCAATGTCAAATATATGCCCCAAATATTCATCAAGCTGGGGGGTTCTGAACCCATTTTCAAGTCCTTGGCCTTTCGCTCAATTGGGCTTGGATATAGTGGGGCCATTTCCTTGAGCCATAGGAAACCGAATGGCTCCTCGTCGGGATAGACTATTTTACTAAGTAGGTAGAGGTTGAACCTTTATCCAATATCAAGGATGTGGGTGCTAAGAGGTTTATATGGAGAAATGTCGTCACCAGGTTTAGAGTCTCACACACGCTGATCTCGAACAATGTGCTTCAATTTGATAGTAAGGCCTTTTAGAGATACTATAGGGAGTTAGGGATTAGGAATAGATATTCTACTCCTACTTATCCATAGGGGAATGGGTAGGCTGAGGCTACTAATAAGGCTATAGTCTTTGGATTGAAGAAAAGGTTGGATGATGCAAAAGGAATGTATGTGGATTAATTGCCCCTTAAGTCAAGATTCCCAACCCTACGAACCGATCAGTTTAGCGTTGAGGAGAATAATCACTTGCTCTCGACTAGCTTGGAATTGGTTGAGGAGAGAAGAGAAGTGGTTGCAGTGAAAATGGCACATTACTAATAGAGACTTAAACAAGGGTATGACAAGGGAGTGAAGTTAAGACCACTAACCCCGGGATATTTAGTTTTAAGAAAGGTGGTTGGAACTGCAAATAACCCGGCCTGGGGGAAGTCGGGCCCCAACTAGGAAGGTCCATACAGAATAACATCAGTGGCAGGAATTGGGGCTTATTATTTGGAAGACCTAGATGAAAATGTGATTCCACGACCTTGGAATGTAAAAAATCTACGGCTTTATTACTATTAATGATATGAATTTCTTTTTATTCATGTCTTGGTCATTTATGTCTCACTATTGTTGCAGGTTGTACTATAAGCAATTTATACAAAAAGTTTCTAAGTGTTAAACTGAACCCCGGTCTTGTTCGACTCCTCAAGTCACAAACCTTGGGTAAATTAACCTTTATACAAAATGTTTCTAAGTGTTAAACAGAACCTCGGTCTTGTTCGACTCCTCGGGTCACAAACCTTGGGTGAATTAACCTTTATACAAAAAGTTTCTAAGTGTTAAACAGAACCTCGGTCTTGTTCAACCCCTCCGGTCATAGACCATGGATAAATTAACCCTTACACAAAATTTTCTAAGTGTTGGATAAAATCATGAGTCTTGTCCACCTCTTTGGATCACAAGTTCTGGGAAGATTGGTCTTTTAGCATCCTAAGTTTGAGATAAGGTATGTCTCACTTGAAATTTTTACTAAGTGCCAAAATATCATTGCAAGTTACCTTAAGTGTCAATCCAACAACTTTATTAAGAGACACTCAAGATTGGATGGAACAATGTTAGGAATAAATTAAGTCAAATATAGGTTAGCACTTTTCAAATAATATTAAAAAAGGAAATATTAGAAATTATACTTAGACAAATTATACTTGGATGAGTAAAAATTATGAAGTAAAAATTGGATATTCATTGATGCTCAGGAATGAGTTTCCAGTAGGAGAGAGATAAGGGCATTAACAAAACTTGGCCAAGGTACAAAATTTCATGATAATTCTTAACTTAAGACTAAGCTATGTTGAGGCCTCTTTCTCTTTCTCTTTCTCTTTCTCTTTCTCTTTTTCCTTCTCTTTCTTCTTCCTCTTCAGTTGCCCCATTTCAACAGCCACCTCTGAGTCCACATCCACAACAAATAATGGAAGAGTCTGATCTTTCTCTTTCTCCACCATAGGTGTAGTAGCTGAAGTAATGGTGGGCTGGGCCGAGGCAGAGGTAGAGTTGGAGGATAGTACACTTTATTAGGAGCTCTAAGCTTTGATTCAGTACTAACTCCAGCTGTGGTGAAGGCCTGACCCTAAAACTTGAGGCAAAAGGCCTGAGCAACATCCTGAAGCTGGGTTGTCAGACTTTGGGCAGTCTTGGATGTGCCCGCATCATAGGCCGCTTGCTTGGCCTTAGACTTCTCAGTCCTTGGCCTCCAGCTATTTCTGTTGTTGTTTAAGCTTCACCATGGTCAAGGCTAGCTGATTTTTGGCCTTTCTCTAAGCAGCCTTGGCCTCCTCAGCTTGTTTCTTATAACCGGCCAAGGCGGATTCAGCATTCTTTCGAGATTTCTCTACCTTGGCTAGGTGGAAAAGGGAGTCTTTAAGCCTCTTCTCAAAATCTGCATGGGCCATCTCAGCCATTTCCAGCTTGTCCTCAACTTCGTGGGCTTAACCCAAGGTGTGGTCCACGCTTTCCTTAACCACAAAGGCTGCTTGCGCCGACTGCAAAAAAAGGTTAAGTATAAGTATAAGCATCTGTACAAATTTTGTATAACTGTATAAGAGTGAAGGATAGGAATATACCTTAGCAAGGTCTCTCTTAAGTGAGAGAAAGACCTTGCACTTCCTCAAGGATTGCAACTCATGCATATCCTCAAGAAGGAGAAGAGCCATTTCAAGGCATTCTGAAAGGATGCCCGACCTACCTTTCTAGGGATCCCTCAAGGTGGCGTCATCCATGACTAGGTCCCCAGAGCTTAAAACAAACGAGGGCTTCCACATGGAAGCCTTAGAATGTTGTCCCCCTTTAATGCCTTTAGAAGCTCCAAAGAAAGCATTCTTCTTCTGCTGAGCCCTAGTCGTTCTGGCCTCCTTGGCTGGGGGTTACTACGAAGGGCGTGTGACCTCTCCCTCTTCAACATCCTCAGATCCCTTACCTCCTTGTCCTCTTTTTCTCTTTTTATCAGTGGCGTCACTAGAGGATGCAACCATGGGGATAGCAGTTGGTGGTCGGGGCACCACTGGAATTGCTGGGGAGGCACCCCCAGCATGGGCTGTGAGCAATGCTAGCAGGTATGGGGTCTTTTCCTTGAGCAACATTCCTTCAGGGGTGTTGGCTTCTTCTTGGCTGGTGCTGATTTGGGCAAGAAGTAAACAGTACAAGGAAAGGCCGGGGAGCTCTTCGAGGTCCTCTTGCCTGTAGAAGACTTCGAAGTCCTTATCTATCACCTCTTGGGTGGTATCGGGAGTTCGCTTCTCGGCTTCGTCGTCTGATTGTATGGGCAGCTCTTGAGAGTAAAGGAGTTTGGTTGCGAGCGGGGCTAGAAGTTGGGCGTCTTGTGTTCTGATTGGAGGAGGACCTGTTGTTAGGAAGCCCGGAACTGCTACGTCAATTATAGTTATCCTTGGATCCTTAGCTCTGATTACGTGATTAGGGCTTTGGAAATGTTTAGAGATAGGGTTGAAACCAAGGATCACGTGCACCGCCCAAAGCTTAGCGTCTCTGTGAAGAAAAATTTCTGACCTAAGGATCCGATTTAGCTTGGGAAAGTTCACTAAGCTCTTGTTCAGGGCGGTGTGATGTTCATCTGCTAATAACATGCAACATAAGTTATAGATTAGAAAAATCCTTATAAAAGTTTTCTTTATCTGAATGTGAAAATCCTATGCGCATCTAATGTCTGTGGGAACCCTACCTAATTCCCCATCTTGGGTGGGACAGTGCAACCCATCATGCTAGTCTCCTGAGACAATGAGAAAGTCCTCGTCCATGCCCTTGTTTGACTCAGGCATATAAGAAATTAACCTAACTGCTGGGACCCTACATTTGATATAGTAGTTGGTTTCCTCTCCTTTTTGGCAGTTGTATACCTAGTTCACATTATGCCATGTGAGGTTGGTCCCCATCTTACTGTTTGTCATATCTACGCTACCGATGGCCCCTAAAGACGTTGGGGGAGCATTGTGTGGGGGTCAACCTATAATTCATAAGGAAGTCTCTAGTTACCCTACCCATGGGAATTTCCATCCCACCTTCTCTGAAGGCGATCATCAGAATCACTACTAAGCCAGGAGGTTTGTTTATGACCAGCCATTCACCTAACTCACAGTGTTGGAGTTCAACACCGTTAGGAATCCTCTATTGCGTCCTAAAGGCGGCCATGCCTTAGGGGGTATCAACTAACCTAGCAAATCTACCCATGGAAATTTATGGTGTAGGTAACGAAGAATCTACATATAAAAGTAATGGATCCGGACGCACCTGCAAGCAATAGAAGAATCTCTCCTCGGACTGATGCTCCAACGAAAAAGTAGCAAAGTGAATAAATGGAGCAAAATCAGCCTCAAGCTCTCCTTATATAAGGGTGAAAAATGAGCGGTAAAATTTCTGCTCGTAAATATGGGTAAATGAAGACCGTAGGATCATCATTGCACTGTTGAATGTAGGGGGACAAGCAGCTGCTTGACACAATAAATACGAGATCATGGATACCAAAGCATTAGGAATGTTCTGAAGATAGATGAAGAGACGTTACCATGTGGGAACGCGTCTAGTACGTTCCAGTTAGGTTTATGCAACTAAAACCTTACTTTTTATCTCAAGGGCTAATAGCAAGGTTTTAGGGGGCTATTGTGGGGAACTGAGGATCGAGGAAGGATACAACAAGTTGTAACTATCATTATAAAAGCATTCTAAGCCTAAGGAGGGGACCTCCCGAGGATAGAAGGAGGGGGGACAAAATATTTCCTAGAAGGCTGAATGGAGAAGATGGTGGTCAATGAGAGTTAAGGTAGGTGAAGGAAGTTTCTAGTGAAAGCTCACCTACTGTCTTTGCATTAAATGACTAGCAATAGCTTTATCATCTACAGTAATGAGGAAGTGACCTGAATAGTAGAATTCATAGCTAAGCATCTCCTTCTACCACCTTCAACAAAAGCATAAAGAGACAAGTGTCCTAAGGAGAATCTGGGGGATTGTAGATGGAGAGCTAGGATGCAATTAGCTGGGGAATATATAAAGAAAGAGGACTTCAGATGAAGGGATCCCAAAAAAAATCAAGAAAAGAGACTAGAACAAGAATAGTGATAAAGAGAGAGAGGAAGAAGAGTGACCATCCTTGTGCAAGAACATTATCCTTCGACGAGATTGTAAAGAATCATTTATATACTTAAACTTTGGCTTTTATTCATTTCTTCTCTGTCTGAATCCTCAGGCTAGGCCCAACTTGCTTTACCCCACTCTCTTTACAAATATCTATTAGTTTGGGTCTAGCTAGATAGCACAAATTTCATTATTCTAAGTAAATTTAGGCCACCTAGATTTTTTGTGTCCTTACAAAACCGAATACTCAAGGATGAAGATGTAGTAATCTTCAAAGTGGCAGCTAACATTCATGACTTTGTATTACTACAAATATTTTAATGAAGGGGTGGGGTTGAATGTATAATAAAGTCTTGGGATATAATATATTAATAAGGCTTGGAATACAACTATATTTATATAGTGGTATTAAATATAGTTAATGGTAATTTTAGGCTTGTCAAGAATTGACAGAAAAGCCCAAAACCCAATGGAGCTAGTGTCTTATTTGTCCCTTTTGGTTCCAGATCAAGCCACATACTAAAACCCAATTGGAATAGCCCAAAAGGCTAGCCCAATTAGATAATCAGTTATATATAAGGAGAAAAACATACAGAATTTAGTATTACATGATAATGTATGGAAATGGTGTGTATGTGAGTGTAAACCATTCTCTTATTTTCCCTTGAACACATACATATAAACTGATTGAGAGACCACACTTCTTGGGCATAAGTAAAATTGGAGTGAAGATTAAAAGTGTTCCTAAGTACTTCTAATCTTTGGTTTTTAATTTCACCACACCAAGGTATGCTCTCTTGTTTTCAAATTATGAAATTTACATAGTACATGTTATCAATTGCGAATGAAGTAGATCCATTAATTTTTCTGCTGCGTATGTTTTGTATTAGATACAAATCATGTTCTTCCAACATTCAAGACATCTTGACACATGAAAATATCTTGTATGCTCAATTTTTTTTATCATTGAGATCTATATTGTATAGTCTAAATTAATTGTGCCTGAAAGTGTTTGCATGCATCTACTCATGGGTCACATAGTGTCAAGTTTACATATATTGAAAGAGCGAATATTTCTATTCATGTGAATCCTTATTTATTTTCTTTTTTGTTTGATTTGTGTTTCTTTATTTTTCCCCACCTCCTAATTTCCCCAAAACTATTTTTCCCAAAACTATTTTTGGTTTCCTATAGGGAAGAAAGTTGTTTTTACAACCTATGCTTTTTATAGGGGGTGTTACTCTCTACTTTCTATAGAACTTGTTTTAATTCTTGCTTAGTTTCTTTGCTTACATAGTGTGCTTAGTCTCTATTGCTTTAGCATTAATATATTTTGTTTTTTACATTTTTATTTAGCCTTGATTATGTTTTCTTCAACAATTGGTATCAAGCTAAGTATGCTTTACACATTCTTTTATTCCAACTCTTTGAAGTGTTTTGTTTAGGAAAGACAAGTATGAAGCTTATCAAATTAGTTGGCCTAGTTCTTTCTTTGGTTTCTCAAGACTGGTTGAGTTTAATGAGTTTGTAACAATGAGTTATTGAATTGATGTTCTTTGTAAACTTGGGTAATTCTTTATAGTTGGGTTTTGTCACGGATTGCAAAAGAGGGAGATTGTAGAGTCCATATTTTTAGGTTGGCAAACTTTGATAAAATGTAATCCATTTATAGTGCTTTTGGTGAGTCTTGAGTGTGTTAAAGGTGTAATTTATTGGCCAAGACCAAGATTCAAGTTTAGATCAAGAAAGAATCAAGTTCAGAGCAAGAAAAAGAAGGATCTGTCACTTCCACACCAGCTCAACACCTAGCTTGACCGAGAGAGAGAGTCGCAGATTTGCAAAAATTTGAAATGCAAAAAAGCCCGTTTGTTGTGTTTTTAAAGGGAAATCATAAGCTATCCGTAAAGAGGCTTTTTAGAGAGAAAAATCATCGTATGTGAGGCTAGGTTTTTGTATAACCAAGTTTCTCTCAATCTCACTATACTGGAGACTTTTAAAGTAGATCTGAGACTCTATCTATTCCCCCTGTGAAAATTCAAGACCACATAAAAAAAGATCAACACGGCGTTGCTGCTACCATAGTGCAAATCTATATAAAGCCATAGTGAAAATCTTTAAATGGAGATCTCAAAGTCACAAACTGGAGAGTTTGTGTTGCTGATCTAAATCATTGAGTGGAGATCTCAAAGTCACAAACAAGGGATTTTATGTGTAATAGTTTCACAGTAAAAGAGTTCGTGAATTCGGAGCTATGTGTGGTCATGCTAGTAAGTACTACATGTGATAGCAGTAGATTTAGGGTTAATTTTATTATATAAACTTCAATTCTATTAGTAAAATTTTGCCTTAAGGATTTTGTTTAGGTTAAATCCTCTACAAGTTTTTTACTTTAAGACCACAATTTCAAAAGTTATTTTGGGTCATCATTCTTAGTGTTCATGTAATTTGTGATTGTGTGATTTTTGTTTAATTCAGATCTAATTGCATAATTAATCTCTTTAACTAATTGGCTAAAGATGTTTTTGAATTCGACTCAACTAGGGTCTAAAACCCTAACTCTTATATATGGACTTCTGTGGATTGGATGTTATGGCTTCGTTGGTTGCTTAGAAATTGATGAAGGAATTTGTATAGTTGCTGCATCTAATGAATTTTTTATGGCATTTGTTTAAATCTATGCATTTGAAGCAATGAATGTAAAAGCAAGTTTTACCAAAAAAAAAAATGTAAAAGCAAGTTTGAAATGCTAAGACATTGAATAAAAAATTTTACTAACCAACTTTTGATCTTATTTATTTATTTTTTTTTATGTTATATGTTTTTGGAGGAAGGAGATATAAAAATAAAACAAAATTACATATTTAGCCTTTTTTTTTTTTTTTTACTTACAAATGCAAAGAAAACTTTTTTTTTCTCTCTCCTCTCCCCTTTCTCTCACCTCAGCAAATACAGCCAGCCACCATCGCCAATCCAAGGTTAAACTCAAACACAATCACCACCATCATCATCAAAGACAACACAACACCTCTACCATATATACAACCCAAGGTTAAACCTAAACACAAGCACCAAAGACTACACTCCACCCAAACACAACCACCACCACCAATACCACTACCAAATCTGCTCACCCAAACCTAAAAATAATAAATAAATAAAAATCAGCCACCGTGAATCCTAGTCATGCTATGAAGATAAGATAAACCCAGCTCAGAAACACAAATTTGGTGTTGAAATTAGCTTAATTAAGCTCCAAAATTTGAAAATTTTAAGGAAATGAAACAGATTGATAATCCTAGATAGAGATCAAAGCCTTCTCAGATATAAGAAGCAAAAGAAGGAAGATTCAAACATCAGAACCTTGCCAATCTAAATATCAGCCTGGTTGATGTGGATCTACGTTGCCAAGATGATGGAAACAAGGGATGAGAAAGAAAAGATAAGGTGATGAGCACGTGGAGAGAGCGATCTAAGGTTGCAACACCAACATGCAGGGCAAGGCCCTACTTGACAGTTGCTAGTGAGATCTTGTGGCACTTGAATCCTCACACCACCGTTGCAACCCCCTCAAGTCGATTCACTGGAGCAACAGAGGTCCTATCTCACCAGAGCAACAAAAAAAGCTTCTCCACTTCTCACTGGTACATACAGATACTAGAGAGAGAGTGGATAAACCGTGAATAGATGAGAGAGAGAGAGAGATGAAAGAAAAAATTTTAAAAATTGAAATTTTAGCTTGGCCAGGATAGTTGGTCGCCACAAGAGGCGATTGACTGCTCTTCGCCAAGTATTTGGGACTGCTTTGGCTAGACTGATGCATAAGGTCTTTTTGTCTTTTAGCTATATATTTGCTGAAGTATTAAAGTAGTTATAATTATGTGAATCCTCCAATTAAGTTAGCCTCAGATAAGTAAAATGTCAAATTTTAAATTATATATAGACAATTTAAATTTCAGCCAATTCACAGGTGGGTAAGTTGTAATTTGCCCTTTTATTTTTGTGAAGCCAAAATTTTGGTCTTAAGTTAAATCAAAAGTGTTTCAAAAATCGACAAAAAAAAAAAAAAAAAAATTCTTAGTTAAAATGATTTAATTAAATGCGTGAAAATGTTGAAACTTGGCCCAAATTGTTGCACATCAGTGTGGTAGGACCCTTGTAGGGATTTGGCCATACCTTAACGGCAAAAAGAATGAGATTGATCAAAGTTAGGTTTCTATTGTTTGGTTAAGGCATGGCTAAAGGAGATTTCTGGTCTCATCAGGTTATGAGATCCCCTTTTCTCTTTTTTTTTTTTTTTTTTTTTTTTTTAATATAAGATAGAAATTCTACTCTAACCTAATTTAAGTGTATATGTGTGTGAAGCTCTCTTTTAGAGACTTGAATCCCGACCCTTGCCCCTAGCACCCTATAAGCACTTATACTTGTGGAGTAATCATTGCACCAAGGGTGTGTGGTGGTGGATTCCTCACTTATAAAAAAGCGTTTGTGTAAAATAGCAATCATCTTAGCATTTATTGTACCTTAACAATGTCCTATCACATGTAATGCAATGTGATATGTTCCCCTCCTTCTAAAGGTCATAACATCAAGCCACCTAATTTTCTCCTAGATGTCACTAGATTGGAATGACAGACATCAAATCAATTAGAGCAAGGTGGACTTTGCAATATTAAAGGCACTTAAGTATAATTTTTCAAAACTTAGAAAATTACACACTCATTCCAAAAACCCTAAACTAACATTATTATTGGAGTGTCACCGATGAACTACTTGAGGATAAACCATTTTTACAATGAACTCGATTTTTTTTTTTTTTTTTTTGGCTGAGAAACCAAACTAGCAGCCTGGAACTTTATTGAAAGGAAAAAAATTAATGAACATCAAATAGCAACAAGGGAACAATGTCATCAGGCGAATCTTCCATCCCCACCTAAAGCCCCAAAACGTTTTTTGCTTTTTTAGCTAAAACATTAGCAACACAATTACATACTCGACTAACATGATCGAATTTGACAAACTGAAAATCTACAGCAATGTAGTGAATGTCATCAATAATGTTTCCATAGGTAGAAAATTCAGCACCCTCCTTGAGTAATAGCATTGATCACCATAGCTCCCCTTCAAAAACAACTTTGTGAAACCTAATTTCAACAGCAAACTAGACAACTCTTCGACATGCTTGTGCTTCCATATTTGCCAACGAGTGAGAAACCTAGATGGACTGCGACAGAGCACCAATAACTTACCAATGCCAATCACTAGCTATAAACCCAATCCCAGTTGTATTATAAGCTTTGCAAATAGCTGCATTAAAGTTAAGCTTATAAGAATCCACATTTAGAGGGCGCCAATGTTGCCCATCAGATGGATGAATGACCATCGGTTCCACATCATGTGCAGCCAGAAATTCTTGGAGCAAGTTTCTTGCCAATGCACTGATGTTAGCAATAAGTTGCACGGGTCCATCAAAGTGGAGAGCATTCCTCCTATTCCACAAAAGCCAAGCCAAGATAGTAAAGTTCCTTCCTGTAATCATCTTTAACCTGCAAAAACCGATTAGTTAGCTCACAAAAATCAGTTGGAGGAAAGTTCACTTAATGAAAGCTGATGAATAGGCACCAAGCACTTTCCACTTCCTTGCAAAGCCAGAGAGCATGCAGCACGTCTTCAGGACAAGCTTTACAAAGTTCACAGGTAGCCGAAGAGGTAATCTGCTGGTGAAACAAATTACTCATTGTTGGCAGCGCATTGTTACTAGCCCTCCAAATAAATTACTTGATCTTGTTAGGGATACGCAGTTGCCAAATGCCCTTCCAAAACTGCTTTTGTGGACCCAGATTTGAGCTAGCTGCAAGGCCAACTGAATCACTAGACACTAGAAGCTTATAGGCACGACTAGTGGAAAACATTCCAGATGGGGTGTGTGCCCAAACAATCCAATCAAGGGGTCTTCTTATGCTGGGGGGAATTCCAAAATTACTAAGGCTTCATGTGGTAAAAATAATTTATGAACCAGATCCTATATTTCCACACTCCCAAGTCCGGATTAATAAGAGCATGAACTTTTGTCTCAGTTGGCACTGATTGAAGAGGGGAAATAATGGAACTACCAGACTTCACAAGTAACCATCGCCAAACTTGTTTAGCCAAGAGTGCATCATTGAAATTTTTGATTTCTTTAGAGTCCATGCCACCTTTCTCTTTGGCCTCACATAGCCTCTCCCATTTTACCCAATGGACATTCCTGTTGTCACCACCGTAACCCCACTAAAATTTTCGAATCAGCACCTCCAGTTCTTTAATCAAACTCTTTGGAATTTTGAAGCAACTCATGGTATAATTCGGTATGGCTTGTATCACTGATTTAATAAGAACTTCCCTGCCAGCTTGTGAAAGGAGCTTTTCCTTCCAACCTTGTAACTTCTTTTACACCCTTTCCTTAAGATAGATGAAGCTTTGTTTCTTTGCACGCCCAACTAATGCTGGCAACCCCAAATACTTTTTATATTGCCTAATGTCCGGGACCCCAAGGAGATGTTGGATCTGAGACTGAAGACGATGCTGTGTATTTGAGCTAAAGAAGATATTGGTTTTGTCCTGATTGATTTTTTGCCCTGAGCCCTTTTCATGGACAGCTAATATATCTAGGATTTTTTGAAATTCCATCTCTGTTGCTTGACAAAAAACCACACTATCATATGCAAAAAATAAATGAGAGACTTGTGGTCCATTCCGACATATATATACCCCTCTAATAGACCCATCCACCTCTGCTTGTTGTAACAAACTTTGCAAATTCACAGCACACATAAAAAACAAATAGGGAGATAAATGATCACCTTGGCGAAGGCTTCTTGAAGGTTTGAAATTTCGTACCAATTTTCCATCGAGCAAAACTGAGTAAGAAACAGACTTAAAACAAGACATGATAATTTTTGCCATTCTCCCTTTAACACCTAGATGGTTCATAATTTTCTCTAGGAAGTCCCATTCCACCTGATCATAGGCTTTGCTCATATCCAACTTTAGCGCCATGTATCCCAATTTCCCCTTAATTTTTCTTTTCAGATAATGGAGAGTTTCAAAAGCAACCAAAACATTATCTGTAATAAGTCGTCCTGATAAGAAAGCACTTTGGGAATCAGGGATTGAGTGAGCTAGAAACTTCTTCAACCAGTTAACCACCACTTTAGAAATCAGTTTGTAGATGACATTACATAAACTAATGGATTGAAAATCAGAAACTTTCTTTGGGTTCTTAATCTTAGGAATGAGGGCAATAAATGTGGAATTAATCTCAGTAGGGACAACAATTGAATTTAGGGCTTTAAGCACAACTACAGTAACATCTTCACCAACTATATGCCAAAAAGACTTATAAAATATTGGAGGCATACCGTCAGGTCTCGTCATCGTCAGAGGAGCCATTTTTTTAAGAACTTGGTGGACCTCAAAAGCTTGAAAAGCACCCCCCATATCCACCTCACCACCATCCAAAACCCTATGATGAACTCCACTGATAATATCCTCAAAACCCAAAAGGTTTGAGGTGGTGAATATGTTCTCAAATATCTCTCAACCACACCACCCATCGCTACCTCATCCTCTTCCCAAGCACTGGTTTCATCCTCAATTCCCAAGACGAGATTATGCTGATTCCTTTGATTACCTACAGTGGAAATACCTTGTGTTACTATCACCTTCCTCCAACCATGCATTACGTGATCTTTGCTTCCACATACACTTCTCTTTTGCCTTTAATTTTTGGATATCATCCCTCAATGCTTGAATTCGAATGGGGTTGAGCCTATAACCACCTCCCTCTTCCACTGATTTCAATTCCAACAGCTTCCTCTTCAGAGAGTTCTAGACATGGTCAAATGTGTCTCTGTTACACGACTTCAAACTATCTTGGCACGAATTTATTTATTTATATTTATTTTATTTAATCCTTATGCTAACCTAGCCATCCGACTATCTCCCCAAGGCTTTTGGACCACCTCCTCACAAGTATCATCCTTAAGCCATATTGCTTCGAAGCAGAAAGGTCTACCTTTTCTGTAAAAACAATTTATTTCAGAATTTGAACATAATAAGATAGGTTTATGATCCAAGTGAAAGGCATCCAAATGATGTATACAGGAAGAAGGAAACTGCAAAATCCAATCCACTAAAGCTACACCTCTATTAAGTCAATTCCAAACATTCTGATCCCTAGGTCTTCTATTAAACCAAGTGAATGGAAAACCATTGAAACCAAGATCCTTTAGACAATAAAAGTCCAGGGCATCACAAAAACTTTGCATTTGTCTCTTCGGTCTATCAAGCCAACCTTGTTTCTCATTAGCCATCAAGATTTCATTAAAATCTCACAAGCACACCCAAGAAAGATTGAATTAGACACTCAGGGATTTGAGAATAGACTAGGAGTTTCCTTGGCTGGCAGTATCACGGTCCCTATAGAAACCCGTAACCACCAGGCGTCATCAACTCCATGGTTAATAATAGCATCAATGTGTCCTTATATCTACTAGCCAAAACAAAGCTAAACCATCACCCCTATTTTGGCTGCCAGTCGATGAATCTGCTTATCCTCGTGTTGTGGTACCTCTACATCCCCCTCCTCTTCTTCAGTGAGAGAGTAGCAAGACCAAAGTTCATCTAAGCTATCCATGGGAGAAGAATGAACCAACAATTGAAGACAGACACAACGACAACCCTCTATCCTATCAGACCCGAGAAGCCTGAAGGGAACAAAAACCCTAAACTACATTAAGGACCAAATTCTACAAGGCCCGAATAGAGAAATAAACCCTAACCCTAGCCGCAAGAGAACCCAACATGATCTTGGTTATTTGTTTGCGCAAACAATAGCTAACTTCTGCAGTCTTCTTAGTTCAAAGAATTCCACCTCCCATAATGGGAATTATGTATAGGGAGACCAACTTAGAGAAGGGGTGAATGAAGGCCTAATTGTCTATAAAGCATAATATGATTTTCGATGATAAATGTAAGGGTAAAAGGGATAAAAAGTTGTTCCATCAAGAGATACTTATAGAGAGAAAGAGCAAAAAAGAAAATATAAGTTTCTCCAATTTTTTGTAGACCACTCTTTTTTTTTTAAAGTCTATATATATAACATATTTTATTTTAAGTTGCTATATATAAAAATATGACATTATAACCAAAATTAAGGGTGCCTTTTAACATATGGGGGTCTAAGGCAATTGCGTATGTAGTAGAGTTTGCCGTGTACGAAGGGTTGAAAATACTTTCAAAGATCGGATAGTTGCCCCAAATCTAAATTGGATTAATTTGTATACATTTTAAAGCTGTAGATGTCTACTATGGGGAGTTTAGGCTAGAAAATCAGTACCGACCCGTTTAACTAAGGTCCAAGATCGGCCTGAGTAGCCAAAACCAGCCCATAGGAGGGAAGTGCACCTCAAACTTGGTTGGAGAGGGCTCAGCCCGATAACATGCATATTGGGACATAGAAATCATCATTCGAGGGAATCCTATAGCGCTCGGCCTACCACCGATTGATGAGATGGTGGGAAATCGATGAAGAATTGACTAAACTAAAGTCAGTTGTCGAGAGTTGTTAGTGCCTTTGGGGAACTCGCTATCGAACGCTATTTGGCGTCTAAAACAAGTTTCAAGAGAATCCTTAGAAGGCAAGATGATTCCTTTGGATTCTGGCGAAAGTGGAAATGTATGTGAATTGGTGAAATGATAATGATTAGTACCTCACTAAAGAGAAACTATATAAGGGGTGGGAAGGTAGACAAGAAGGGTTGGTTGGAAAACACTAGAAAAATATTTAAAACACAGAGGGAAAAGAGTGAAAACATAGAGGGAAAGGAGTGTGAGCAAAGAGGGAGGAAGAAGAATTGCCAGAGGGTGAGGTTTATAGGTCTAAAAGTCATAGAAAAGATACAGCCTGGACTATCTAGTTGGTGCTTAGAGCCCCACCCATAGGATTGCTAGAAAGCCCATAAATAAATAAATCAGGGGCCTAATTCCTTCGCCCAGTACCTGAGCCCTAGTAGGTTTAAGGATTACAATTAGCACCCACCGTTCGGCTCCCACTCAACCAGAGGCTTCGATTGTAGCATCAACTATGGTGTTAGGACCAAGTTGGATGGATCTATATATTTCGTTCTTATCTAATGGATCTTGGCTGACTGATTCAAAAGAGTCAAAGAAAGTAAGGAGAACGTTAGCCTGTTTTTGGCTTTCCGAGGAAAAAAAGTTATATCAACGCTCATTTAGGGTCCTTATTTGTTATGTCTCCATCCAAACAGAGTTACCGAACTTCTAGCAGAGCTACATGAAAGGATATATGGGGAACACTTAGGAGGAAGGTCTCTAGCTCATCAAGCTATGACCTTGGGATTTTGGTGGCCAAGTATGCAGCGGGACACAGCCAACTACGTTAAAAAGTGTGACCAATGTCAGAGACATGCCCCAATCATTCATCAACCAGGCGGAAATCTGAACCCAGTCACTAGCCCTTTGCCCATTGCATTGTGAGGTCTGGATATAATCGGCTTGTTCACTCGAGCTACGGGGAATTGGAGGTTTGTGTTGGTCGCTACTGATTATTTCACAAAGTGGGTGGAAGCTGAAGCTTTGGCGAATATTTGGGATATAGATGTGAAGAAATTTGTGTGGAAAAACATCATCACAAGATTCGGGGTAGCTCGACTGCTAATTTCAGATTATGGACTGCAATTTGACAATAAAGCCTATTAGGAGTATTGTAGTAATTTAGGAATAACTAGCAGTACTTATCACCGGCTTACCCCCAAAGCAATGGATAGGTGGAAGAAACAAATAAGATGATAGTGATTGGGCCAAGGAGTTGCAAACCATTTTGCGGGCTTATCGAACCACACCGAGAAGATCGACAGGCTAGACTCCCTTCTCTATGACATACGAGGTAGATGCAATGATACCGATTGAGATCAGATTGTCAAGCGTGAGAGTTGCAAATTTCTCATGATGTGATAATAATGCTAGGGTGGTCGGGACTTTAGACTACTTGGAAGAAAGACGAGACATAGTATTTATCCAGCTCGCTAATTATAAGCAAAAGTTGACCTTGGGGTACAACAGGAATGTAAAGCCTAGGAAATTTGTAGTGGATGACCTTGTTTTACGAAAAGCAGTAGGGAATATGAAAGATCAGAGTGTGGGAAAGCTCGCCCCAAATTGGGAAGGGCCCTACCGGGTGATGGCCGTAGCTGGGACAAGGACTTATTACTTGGAAGACATGGAAGAAAGACTTTTTCCCCGACCATGAAATGTTTATAATTTGAAAAAAATATTAACCATAAATGTGGAAGGGAAATTGTAAGATGTGTTTTAGTTTGTAAATGAATTTGAATTAAGAATATGGAATGAAGTCAGTTGTTACATAATGTGTTGTTGAACAACTAATGAATTTTTCTAAGGATAGAAACCTGGCCTTGATCTGACTCTGGTCATCGACTAGGTGGAAACCTTAATGAATTTTTCTAAGGATTTAAATTTGGCCTTGGCCTGAATTCGGTCACAGACCAGGTGGAAACAGTATTGAATTTATCTAAGGACAGAAACCTAGCCTCGGCTTAACTCTAGTCACTGACTAGGTGGAAACCTTTATGAATTTTTCTAAGGACGGAAACTTAGCCTCGACCTGATTTTGATCAACGACCAGGTGGAAACCTTAATGAATTTTTCAAAGGACAGAAACTTAGCCTCGGCTTGACTCCAGTCACTGACTAAGCGGAAACCTAACAGATTTTTATAAGGACAAAAACTTGGCATTTGCTTGACTACGGTCACCGACTAGGTGGAAACCTTAATGAATTTTGTAAAGTTGTGATTTACAACTATGTTTTAGTGTTGGCTTATTCCATGACAAAAAGTGTTTTAATTGCTTTAATTTTGTTTCTTGTATTTTCTGAGATTTTATTGTATTGAGTTTAGAATTAAGTTGGTGAAGACTCAAACTTAATTGAAGATTAGTGCATTTCGTGACTAGCTTGTAATAAGTTCGCAAGAAGGGTTCCCGTGAAAAGGGCATGTGAGAAGCACATGACTAGAAGCTCAAGAGTCATGCCAGGCTGTCAATTTCGTGAGTATTTCGTGGGTAAGACCTTCCCGCGAGATACCTGTGAGACTCTCTGCCTAGAGGATTTTTAAATGTGACTTTCTTACACTTCACTCATACTATATATACCCTCATTACCCAAAAATGTAGAGGAGGCCATTTCAGAGAGAAAAACCCTAGTTAGGTTTTCAACAACACACACCCATCTTTTAGAGAGAGAGCTACTCATCCTTAGTGAGAAATCATTCTAGCCTTTTCTCATTCCCTTTCCCATTGTCATACCTTGAGAGGAGATTTATACCCAAACACAACCCACACCTTTTCAGAGTGTAGAGAGTCTTTTGGTGCTGCTGGGAAGCATTGGAAGAAGCCATATGTTTGGCGGGTGCAATCGAGCTAAATTGCGTGATTTGGAGAGCTAGAGAAAACAAGGCTTGGCAAAGTCAGTTGGTAGCAAGAGCTTGGAGGGCTCAAGTACATTGAGTAGACTAGGCTTAGAGGGTCTTTTGTTATTCGTGTACTCCAACTTTATTCTCTAGTGGATCAATTTACCCCTTGGAGGGCAGCAGAGAGGTTTTGACACCGAGTACTTCGGTTTCCTCTTCAATAACACATCGACTTGTTATCTTGTGTTTGCATTCTTCTTCCCTACTCTTTTAACTTTCATTTTACTGCTGTGTTTTGATGAATATGGCTTAGAGTAGTTATATTATTTGTTCGCTTGCATTTACTCTTTTTCACACTTAGTTTAAGTAAGAGTGACATCGACCAAGCCATAATCTTTTTCTTAGGGGTCTAAAAAGCTCGTGTGTTTTGACACAAATCTGAGCTTTCAATTGGTATCAGGGCAGGTACACTTGTTTTGGTGTCATTACCTAAGTGTGATCCTTGACCCTTTGTGTGTTTTGCCATGGATAGTGTTTTGTATGCTTCTATGGATGCTTGTGAGTGTAACATGCCATGTGTTTGTGAAAATACCTCTATGAGTGTTAATCCTCATAATTGTGATGACATGTTACTTGAATCTATGGGTGTTATTGACAAACTCTTGAAGAAAGGAGCTAAGAAGTTTCAAAAGAATTTCAGCAAGTTCATTTGTGAAAAGGATGATTTGATTGCTAAGCTCAATGAATCCAATAAATTGGTTGAAAAGTACAAGAAACTTGCTGAACAATCTCTTGAAAAGCTAAAAGAGTTTGAATGTTTGAATGTGGACTTGGATACTAAACTTGTTTTGTCTAATAAATTTGTTGATGAGCTAAAATGTGCAAATGAATCTCTTAAGATGCATGCCAAGTGTTTGATTGCTGAACTTATTGCATGTTGTGGTACCTAATTTTGTGCCTATTGTATATTCTACCTCTAAGGACAAATCGGTGTACATTCCTCCACATAAAAGAAATCAAAAGGTGGAGAGAAAGGCTCTTACACCAAAGCCTCTGTTTAGGTCCCAACCTAAGGTTTTGGATGGATCTAAGTTTGTTCCAACTTGCCACCATTGCGGTGTGATCGGTCACATAAGACCTCAATGTCATAAGTTGAAGAGAGAACAAACCTATGTTTCTAGATCCCTTCCCAAAAAGCCTAGTAGACCTAAACACATTGTTTGTCACCATTGTGGTGCCTTTGGTCATCTAAGACCTCATTGCTCTAAGTTTCATGCTCTTAAAAGAAGCAAAAGTGTAAGAAGTTTAGACCCCTTAAACCCAAACGGATTAACCTAGATAATTAGCCAAGTGATTAACTTAGGTAATTTAAACAATTCTAGGTTAACACAACAACAATCGTATCATGCAAAAGTGCGAAAAATAAAGAACACACGATATGATAACCTAGGAAACCAAACCGGTAAAAACCTAGGGAGGATTTAACCTAGCTATCCTCAAGATAAAACCGAATTCACTATGAAAGAATTGAAGTTTACACAATAGTGACTTAGACCACTAACATCCTATTGCTACCTCAAGTAGGAAACTTACTACCACGACCACGTGACAGCTCCGAGTCCACGGACTACTTCTTTCCTTGAATTCTCAGCAAAGCACAAGCACACCTGCTTGTATATCTTGAAGCTCTTGATTCTGCAACTGAACGATCACCAAGCTCTTAACATCAATCTTGAGTTTGGAAACCCTAAGTGTATGTGAAGGTAAACACCTCTAGATCTCACAAATAAGATTCACAAACACAATATTCAAAACACTAAAAACGTGGCTAGGGTTTTCCCTTTTATACTTAGGGCAAAACATAAAACCCTACACGTCAAACGGGCTTAGGCTGAGTTGGAAATTCTGCAGAAAAAAAAATCTGCACGACTTTCGATCGATCGAGTCTAATTCTCGATCAATCGAGCCAGGTAGAATTGCACAGTAATATCTGCAGTAACTCGATTCCAGCTTTACATAAAAACCTCATACTCCGAGCAAGTCTAAACAAGACTAAAACCATTTTGATCATGGTTTGCCAACATTACAAAATGAAATTCTAATACATTAGTTCCTAATTCCTTAGAACCTAACAAAAAGAAAAGAGAAACTTGAGTTTCTTGAAAGTTGTGCTAAAAAGGGTAAACTAGATTTGAGCGAAAATAGCATGTTGTTAAAGAAAGTGTTTAATGCTCTTAACTCCTTGTCTATGTGCATCTCCAGTTCTCATTCTTCCAAATCTTGTCTCACTTCTCATGAGACACTCATTCCAAACAATTGTTTCGTTTGGATGAGGAATGGTTCCTATGGTTGAGCTTATGCTCATTTAGTCCTTGATCAAATTTTTTCGATCTTTGTAGGACCCTTCATGCATTAGATGCTTCATTGTCATGCATTTGTGCATCATGCATCTCTTTATATGCATTGTTTTGTTTTTGTTTTTGATCTTACTTTTATGTCTTTGTTTTGTATGAGTAAAAATTCCAAAACCACATAAATAGTGAAATATTCAAAAAGTTTGAACGTGTATGTTTGAGCACATATCACGTGTAAGTTTTGCCTAGTACCTTCGTACTAATGGCGTAGTGCATTTACGAGCTTAGCTTGTTATGTATCCACATTTATCTTCGTGGGAGAAATCTTGAAAACTATGTGTGTTTGTTGTAAATAGATCTTCAAGCTTGTCATGAATGATTGGCCAATAGTCTTGATGGTCTTGATACTTGCATAGACTTGTGCCTATATCTCTTCCCACCTTTATTTTTATGTTTTTGCTTAAAGAGCTCAACAAATATAAATCTCAAAATGAAAAGAGATAATGAGTTGCAAAAGCCGTCGCACATACTAGTATTTGACTAGGAAAAAGGGAAAGCGACTTTTTATTGAAATGTATGGTGTCCAAAAAGCCAAAGGCTTATTCTCAAAAGTAAAATATCAAAAATTTCTAGCACCGATCTCTAAATGGGATGTATTGATCAATTGTTGTGATTTCTAAAGAAGCCAAATGAAAAGCTTCAAAGATTTTGTAATCATTTTCGTGTGGGAGGTCATATATGTTCATTTTTATAATTGAGATAGACCACTTGACTTAGTACTAGTTGTGTATGACTTGATTGAATTGATCATTGAAACTTCACTCTTGACTAACACACTTGATCTATACACACACAACACACAAGTCTAATGTTCAATGAATACTTATTTCATTTGTGTGATTGTACATGTTCAAATGTGATGTGTGTGTGCTCAACCATATGTGGATCAAACCAAAAAGATTTTTATTCTTTTTGTTTGCTTTTGGAAGTGATTTGTATCACCCTTGTTTTTCAAAGTTTTTCAAGTTGTTTTTGTGTGAAATACATGTTTTCTAGGTATTTTTGTGACCTATTTCATGTGTAAGCTCAACTGGGAGTTAAATAGTCCATTTCTCAAGTTTTTCAACTTTGGACAGAGACTTTCGCGATTGTTTCGCGAGTAAGTCTTACTCGGTAAAAATTTCGCGAGTACTTTCATGAGTAAGCTTCCCGCAAAAATTCCTAGATCAGCTTTTAAGGGCATTTCGTGGGTCATTTGTTTTAAACTTCTCCCATCTTCTCCCAAACCCCTATTTTAATGTTTCTACATCAAAACCCAACTAAATTCAATTGTTTTTCATTCCATTAACATCTCTAAGGCAATCTTTAGCTCTTTTCATTGATTTTAATCCTTAGGTTATGTTTTTGGGAGTTTTATGTTCATAGTTGGGATTTTCTCAAATGGGAGTTGGAAAACTTAATTTTTGTCAATCTTTTTGATTGCGTTTTGTTTTAAATGATGATTTGCTTGGGATGTTGGCCCCTTGTGGCAAAAATAACATGTATTTAGGCAAGATTTTCATATGTTCATGCATTGTTTAACATACATGTGTAGTATGTGCACTCAAAGTTTTTGATAAAATGCCCAAATTGCATTTTCTCGTTGTTTTGGACTTCGATGAGTACCAAACTTTGGAGATCACCATAATTATTCATGTTTATCATGTTTTAATTATTGGTGTTGTGTTTTATACACTTTGCCTCGTGAGTGCTTATCCATCCATTGGTCATACATCTCACATGCACACTAGATGCACCTTTGCTTCACACACTCTAACACTTGACATGTTTTGCATTCACTCATGCTAGTCAAGTCTTTGTAGACCTTTTAGCACATATAACATGGTCTTGTGTCTATGTCATGCCTAATTTTATATCATGTTCTATCATTCTTAGCATGTTATGTTTACTTTATGCTTTGTAGCATTTTTTTGATGTTTTTGTCTTTCGTATGAGCTTCATTTTCTCATTCATCTTGCACCCCTCATGCATCATCTTTTACCCTTGTTCATATCTTATTTTCTTTCCCTCCTTCCTCTTGATTCATTTGTCTATTCATGACAAAAAGGGGGAGAGTATACCGGAAAGTATTACTGGTGTGTATTGTCATTTCTATATGACTTATGTGCACATTCTTAGGGGGAGAAATTCTACCTCGTGCACATTCGTAGGGGGAGAAAGCCATAGGGGAGATGCATATACCAAGGGGGAGAATACATTTTTTTTTAGAAACCTTATTTTGTTCGTTTTACTTTATGCTTGTTTTCTCGTTGTTTTATGGTGCTTTGAGTTTCATTTAGTATTTATGCTTTATTGCTCTCATCACATCATGTTTATGTGTTGGACATGCATACATCCTTATACTATTATGCTTTATTGGTTGCATGTTTGGATGATCACTTGCTTTGCTATGTGATTATTGTAGTCATTTCCATATGACTGTTTTGTATTTGATCAAGTTGCTCATATGTTTCACAACATGTTTACATTTTACTTGTTACATTATACTTGTCTTTTTATCACTTGATTTACCTTGAGAGTCTAATGCATTTTGTGCAAGTTTTTCAAGTTACAGGTATATATGTTTCAAGTGCATCACAGCTTCTAGATTTAGGTGTGAGTGAGTTTTGCCATTGTTCCTAAACTCACATTTGAGTCTAGAGTCTGTTATAGGGTGTTTTGTCATGGAATAGCCAAATGGGGAGATTGTAAAGTTGTGATTTACAACTATGTTTTAGTGTTGGCTTATTCCCTGACAAAAAGTGTTATAATTGCTTTAATTTTGTTTCTTGTATTTTGTAGGATTTTATTGTATTGGGTTTAGTATTAAGTTGGTGAAGACTCAAACTTAATTGAAGATCAGTGCATTTTGTGACTAGCTCGCAAGAAGTTCACGAGAAGGGTTCCTGCGAAAAGTGCATGTGAGAAGCACATGACTGGAAGGTGAAGAGTCATGCCAGGCTGTCAATTTTGCAGGTAAGGCCTTCCCATGAGACACCCACGAGACTCTCTGCCTTGAGGATTTTTAAGTGTGACTTTCTTAACTTTCACCCATACTATATATACCCTCATTATCCATAAATGTAGAGGAGGCCATTTCAGAGAGAAAAATCCTAGTTAGATTTTCAACAACACACACCCATCTTTTAGAGAGAGAGCTGTTGGGGTATATGCCCTAAAATCCAATTTATTGGCATGTCATAAATAATTAAATTGTTTAATTATATGAGACTATTTATAAATGAACTAATGTGACATTATCATAGTCCATGAGATGCATAGTATGCGATTAATGTGATTTAGTCACAGAAGATATAAATTGCAAGTTCTTTGTAAACTCAGAATGTAGTTCATAGTCGATGATAAAATTGGGCGTTTCATCTGCGAATGCTATAACATATCAACTAAGATGATTTGTCTTGATCATGGAAATGGAAATTTCTAGTTGGTATGTTGATATGTTTTAAGAGTTAAGACATATTGAACTAGACCGCTGTGAGATTTATTATTCTCCTAACGACTGTCAAATGAATAATAAATCTCACGACTTCTATTTACATCAACTCTAAATCCTGAGAGAATAATGGACCTGATCATGAGATGTAGGTTACTTTGAAATATCAGGAGTGAGATTTATAAGTTACGGTCAAAACCTCAGTATATTGGGCAGTCGCATTTAGTGTTGATGGAACATATATTCTCAAGATGGAATTCATAATCTCTTAATGGAGATATAAAATATTCCCTTGAGATAAGTTTAATGGCATTGGTTATTTAGAGAGTTGGGCCCAACCACTTTAGTAAGGAGTTACTAAAGTATATATTTATGGAATTGAATTTCATAAATATATGATGAATAACGTAAAGGATTAAACTGGGTAGATGTAGTAATCTTCAAAGTGGCAGTCTATATTCATGACTTTGTGTTATTACGAATATTTTAATGAAGGGGTTGCATGTATAATAAAGTCTTGGGATATAATTTATTAATAAGGCCTAGAGTGCAATTATATTCATATAGTGGTATTGAATATAATTAATGGTAACTTTGGACTTGTCAAGAGTTGACAGAAAAGCCTAAGGTCCATTGGAGCTAGAGTCTTATTTGTTCCCTTTTGGTCCCACTCCAAGCCACACATTAGAGCCTAATTGGAATGGCCCAAAAGGCTAGCCCAATTAGATAATCAGTTGTATATAGGGAGAGAAACATACAGAATTTCACAAGTAATTTTCATAAGTCCTTTCATGAGTCTTTTCATAAGTGTACTTCATCAAGATTACACAAGGAATGAAATGGTTTGTATGTGAGTGTTGGACACTCTCTTGTTCTCTCCTTCGAAACTAATTGAGAGACCACACATCTTGGGCATTAAGTGGAATTGGAGTGAAGATTAAAAGTCTTCCCAAGAACTTCTGATTTTTGGTTTTGAAATTCACTACACCAAGGTACTCTTTCTTGTTCTTAAATTCTAAAACTTACATGGTACATGTTATCAATTGCGAATGAAGTAGATCCGTTAATTTTTCACTGTGTATGTTTTGTATGTGATACAAACATGTATTTTCCCAACAAGAGCTACTCATCCTTAGTGAGAAATCATTCTAGCCTCTTCTCATTCCCTCTCCCATTGTCATACCTTGAGAGGAGATTTATACCCAAACACAACCCACACCTTTTCAGAGTGTAGAGAGTCTTTTGGTGCTGCTGGGAAAAATTAAAAGAAGCCATATGTTTGGCGGATGCAATCAAGCTGAATTGCGTGATCTGGAGAGCTAAAGAAGACAAGGCTTGGCGAATTCAGTTGGTAGCAAGAGCTTGGAGGGCTCAAGTACATTGGGTAGACTAGGCTTGGAGGGTCTTGTGTTATTCTTGTACTCCAACTTTATTCTCTAGTGGATCGATTTACCGCTTGGAGGGCGGCAGAGAGGTTTTACACCGAGTACTTCGGTTTCCTCTTCGATAACACATCGACGTGTTATCTTGTGTTTGCATTCTTCTTCCCTACTCTTTTAGCTTTCATTTTACTGCTGTGCTTTGATGAATATGGTTTATAGTAGTTATATTGTTTGTTTTCTCGCATTTACTCTTTTTATCACTTAGTTTAAGTAAGAGTAAAATCAACCTAGCTGTAATCTTTATTTTGGGGGTCTAAATAGCTTGTGTGTTTTAACACATTTTCGAGCTTTCAAATTTTTCCAAGGACAAAAACCTAGCCTTGGCTTGACTTCGGTCACCAACTAGGTGGAAACCTAACAGATTTTTCTAAGGACAGAAACTTGGTTTCGGCTTGACTCCAGTCACCAATCAAGTGGAAACAATAATGAATTTTTCTAAGGGTGTAAACTTGGCCTCAATCTAATTCTGATCACTGGTTAGATGGAAGCCTTAACAAAATATTCTGAAGATAAGAACCCTGTCTTGATCTGAGCCTATTCGCCGACTAGTAAAAAACAAATTTTAGAAACAAAGACTATCTTTATAAGGAAGGCCTCGGTTGAAATGGCTTATTGTTTGAATTTGTAGTCCACGGGATTGTAGTTAATAAACCCTTCAGACATGGAACGAGAAAATGTTGCGAATGTGTTACTGACTGTTCACACTTAAGATTTTTTAAGGTATGATGGCATGATCTTCAAAATAATAAATCATATGTATGAAAGGGGTTCATTCATGCAATCACGCTCTAATTAGAGCGTTACAACAGTGTAAAGAATAGATTAAATGTTACAAGGAAACAAAGTGGGGAAATAAGCAAACAACTTAATTAAAAAAGTTCAAGCATTCAGTATAAAATGAACCAAATAAAGTTTAATACATAAATAAAAAATCACTCGGCCAGATATAGAAAAAGTTTGAATAGCCTTATAAGAAATAAGAAATAAAAATTAGAAAATGGTTTGACAAGTTAGGTGGTTGGTTCTTGAGGCATGACAAAGGTGGTCAAGGGAGCTTCATTGGTAGCTGGAGGAACTAAACTTGGGGTTGATTGGGGGAGAGAATAAGAGAGTGTCCAACACTCACATACAAACCATTTCATTCCTTGTGTAATCTTGATGAAGAACACTTATGAAAAGACTCATGAAAGGACTTATAAAAATTACTTGTGAAATTCTGTATATTTCTCTCCTTATATACAACTAATTATCTAATTGGGCTAGCCTTTTGGGCCTTCCCAATTGGGCTTTAGTGTGTGGCTTGGAGTGGGACCAAAAGGGAACAAATAAGACACTAGCTCCAATGGGCCTTGGGCTTTTCTGTCAACTCTTGACAAGTCCAAAGTTACCATTAATTATATTTAATACCACTATATAAATATAATTGCACTCTAGGCCTTATTAATAAATTATATCCCAAGACTTTATTATACATGCAACCCCTTTATAAAATATTCATAGTAATACAAAGTCATGAATATAGACTGCCACTTTGTAAATTACTACATCTTAATCCTTGAGTACCCGGTTTAATCCTTTTAAGTTATTCATCATATATTTATGAAATCTAATTTCATAAATATATACTTTAGTCTTACTAAAGTGGTTAGACCTAGCTCTCTGAATAACTGAACCCATTAAACTTATCTCAAGGGAATATTTTATATCTCTGTCAAGAGACTATGAATTCCATCTTGAGAATATATGTTCCATTAACACTAAATGTGGCTGCCCAACATACTGAGGTTTTGACCGTTACTTTAGATCTCACTCCTGATATATCAAAGCAACCTACATTTCATGATCAGGTCCATTATTCTCTCAGGATTAAGAGTTCATGTAAATAGAAGTCATGAGATTTATTATTCAATTAACAGTCGTTAAGAGAATAATAAATCTCACAGCAGTCCAATTCAATATATCTTGACTCTTAAAACATATCAACATATCAACTAGAAGTCTCCACTTCCATGATCAAGATAAATCATCTTAGTTAATATGTTATAGTCTTCGTAGATGAAATGCCTAATTTCATCACCGACTACGAACTATATTTCTGAGTTTACAAAGAACTTGTGATTTATATCTTCTGTGACTTTTCACATAAATCACATACTATGCATCTCATGGACTATATGATAATGTCTGAATATTCATGTTACCATTATTTTAGATAAGTATAAAGAAACTTTATTAAACACAATATTAAGTCATACATCATTTCTCACATAATGTCATACATAATATCATACATAGTATCATACAATAGGATTTAAGGGCACTTATCCCAACAGTGAGTATTAATTTGTTGGGACAACTCCCTCATACGAGGGCTATCCTCCTCCTTTTCTTCCTCAGCATCCTCGGATTGGTCAACTACCTAAACTTCTATGGGCAGGTCATTGGTCAGGGGAATTTGATTGGCGTCTTTGAAAGGGGAGCTCTCAAGGAGACAAATCGCATTAACCGCCGCAATCCAGCCTTCTGCAAATTCGAATTTTTGAGATTAAAAGATGATTGCCCCTCTCGAGTTATCAGCATTCTTGAAGCCTATGTTATAAAAGACTTGCTCACAGTTCTTCATTTTTTCTTTTAAGTCAGCAAGTTTTTTGTCCTAAGTAGAGACAATGTTAGAAACCTCGGCAAGCTTGACTTTGGCCTCTCTGAGCTTCTCTTACAAGTCCTCAGCCTTTTGCTTAGCCAATTCCCAAGCCCTCTCCTCTGTGGTTTTTCGACATTCTACTGCGTTTAGCTTTAGGGTCTTTTCATTCAAGTTGGCCTCCGCCACTTGCTTCAGAGCTTCCTCCTTGTTGGCCTCCTCCATCATGCCCTTTAACTGACCCTCCACCATATGGGCTAGTAGGGTAGCCTGGGACGGTAACAGAGATAATAGGGGAAAGTCAGTGTGATCCGAGTATTAACACTAATAAAATTGGTATAAAAATTGGAAAATGTAAAGTCATAATAATGAAGAAATGATAACAAATGGGGAATAAATATACTCACAGCTACAGTGTGCCGCCTTAGCATCAAGACAATGTCTTTGTCCTGACAATTCGCATAGTGGTCTAGACTGGCAAGAGATAATATAGCCCTGCCAAGGCTGTCGGAGACTTGTCCCCTGAGGCCATTCCTCCAAGTCCAAATGTAGGAGTCGGTGGGCAAAACACTATCTCCTAGTTGAATGTTGCACTCCCATCTAAAAGTGGAGGTTGAAGAGGTGAAAGCCACGTGGGACCCAATCATAGGTGGTTGACCAACGGGCCTAAACCTTTGAGGGATTTCCTTGGGCTGTGGAGTCAGTGTAGTACCCGCGGTAGTAGTAGGGGGCTGGTCGGTAGGAGGGGTACTAGACTCAGTGATAGGGTAGTCGCTACCTCTTCCTCTTCCTGTGTTGGCGTGGCTGTAAACACTGCATTTTATACTCCTTATGACTCAAGCCCCCGTTCCCCAATGATGCTTAAACTCTATAGACCAAAACCAATTTAGGGCAAAATCAGATATCAAATTGACTTAAGGAGTGCTGAAATGGAGCATATGACCTTTTAAATAAACAAAAATCTATTTTTGGAAATAAAATGACCAAAATGGCTCTCAGCCTGTGTACGTGGCCGCTGCCTACGTATGACGTACGCAAGCACATTCCTGTGTACACAGCTAGGGTTTTAAAAGCATAAGAAAGACAAGTTTTTTGCAATGATGGCTGAGGTTTAGAATGAATCCCACATCATCTAGAAGCCATTCCAAACCCCATTTTTTTAAACTATAAAAAGCCTTACATGGTAATTTTCAATGACACAAAAATCCTATGGGAAAAACCTAAGATTAACTAGAAAATAGTTAACCAAAAGGGAGTTTTTCACAAAGCCCCCTTAAGTCAATTTTATTTTATTGAGACCTTTTCTAGGCCCAATCCTTCTAGTTTAATGTTGCTAATCACTTTCTTATTGGTTTGTGAATAGATTTGACTGAGGGGAATGGTCAAAAGCAAGCTTGGAAAGCTTTTGTGTGAGGTATCTAGTCTAAACTTTTCTTTTTCCCTCTCTTTTACTTTTTTTCCTTTAAATCCTCCTGTTTGCTTTATTTGTTTGTTAAGATATGTTCTAACATACCTTCCTAGGTTAGGTTTAAGTTTTTGTATGATTAAAATGCATGTTAGGGTGTAAGAATTGTTGTATTGAAGTTCTGCTCTGTTTTTGTGTTTTTAGGGTTTCATGGAAAGGATTTGCGTACGCAAGATCTAGCCTGCGCATGTAGGCTTAATTATGTGTAAGCAAACCTGTTCTATTGTGTGTGATGCCATTGCCTAGAAACCCTAAACTTTTTGTTTGTTTTTTTTTTCTGCCTTCACATGTTTTTTCTGTTTGGCCTTTTTCCGTATGTTTTAGGCCCTATAAGTTCCTGTCCACCTTTTTCACATGCTTTTTTGTTATCACATGTTTAGATTAGGGTTTGCCTTCAAGTTCTTAGTTTTAATACCGTCCATTCACATGTTCATGCATGAATGCCATGGGTGCTATGTTGCTGCAAGGTAAGTGAAACGTAAGTCATGCATTAGAAATGTTCATGCATTTGTGTTATGATCTTGTGTTGATGTTAGAGATGAATATAAATGCTTGGATCTTTCCTTACACTTATGTTTCTGCCTTGATTTGATTGTATATGTTTCCGTCTTGAATATGCTTTGATGCCATGATAGATGTGTGCTAGGGTTTGTGATGAGATGCCATGATTAGATGTATGGTTAGGTTTTGGGATGAATGATGTCATGTTGAATGTTTAGATGTATGCTAAAGTGTGTGTGTGTGTGTGTGTGTGTGTGTGTGTGTGTGTGTGTGTGTGTGTGTGTGTGTGTGTGTGAGTTAGAATACAAGCATTGAATATGCTTTTAATAAGGTTAAGATATAAGACACAATGATGGGAGGCTAACCTTAGGGTTGGGCGACCTTGGGTGCCTAACACCTTCCCAAGATACTTATACTCCAAAACCATACTCTGGTAGTAAGATCAAAAGGTGCTTCCTCGAAGGGATGCTATATTTATGGTTCCTAGACCATTGCAAAACTAGGTGGCGACTCCCCCCTTGTGTCCACAGCGGCAACTTCACTGGGGATTGTGAGTTTAGTTCCTATGTGTCTTGTTTCTTTACCTTAATAAAATTTTTTTCAATGCTTGTCTACACACATATTCACTTGTTCTTTTGTCCCTTAACCTTGGTTGGTGATTAGTGGGAAGGTGGAAGGCTCCTTTCGAGCCCAAATCTTTTAAAGTTCGTCCCACCAACTCACAATCGATGCCATCGTCTATAATGGGCCTTAAGTACGTTAGAGGTTTGCTACCAATCCACTATGGGGTCCACTTAGGCCTCGATTGGAATCATAGCCCACCTACTAGTAAGTGACCTACTTATCTATCCCTATAGCCTTAGGGAGCCTACTCACACTAGACCTTATCACAAAGGATACCCTTATCTCTTGTTTGTTCAACCATATACCATGTGTTCACCTAATTCTAAAGGACAAATAAAAGGTATAAAAGAAAAGAAGTCCTCACATATAAGAGGCTTGTCCCAAAATCCAAAGATATATTTTAACTTGAAAGGTTCATAAGACCATAGCTTAATTGCTACCATAAGCCCAAGTGGAAAAAATAAAAAAATAAAAAAGAGGACTTTGGGCCTAAGGTAACAAATATGCTATGGACTTAGCATCCAACATCCTTCAAAGCCAAAATGAACTTCCCTAATGAATATTGCCACTACCACCAATGAATTTGCTCCCGGTTTATAATAGTAGGCTTTTGTCATTACCTATTAGCTCATTTGGAGAACTATGTGATTGTGGGACAAAAATCGAAGATGCTCTAAACAATGGACAATTGGAGAAAGGGGAAAGCAATCCTCCAACCAAGAAGACATATGGAGGAGGAACCACCACTAAAGCACCCAATCCCATAAATGTAAGTGCCATCATTCCCCAACAAACACTAGCCTACCCGAAGAAAGCTCGTCGAAAATTTTCCGACCTATGAATAACCCTCATCCAAGCATGTGAAAACCTATCCTCTGAAGGATTCATCAAACCCTTAGACCCCACACCCATGCCTAATCCCATACCTTCCACGTTGAATCTTAATGAATATTACCACTACCACCAAAAATCTGGCCATAAAACCGACAATTGCTTCTGCCTTAAACACGAGATACAGGACTTCATTGACAATGGAACCCTCCCAAATCCCAACATCATTACCAAACCCAACATTAGAAAGAACCCTTTACCTGATTACCATAGGGCTCCCCCTCCATATCAAAATTGGGTGCAAGTAGATGAGATTAAGTGGGATTACTCAAAGTTGATAGAAACTAAGAATGTCAATATCAATGCCGTGGAAGTCCAAGGATTATGAGATGAAAAAGATGAAGTTTTAAAGGAAGCAATAGCAATATGGGGAATACTTCCCAAAAGGGTTTTGGAGGACAATGTAGCAAATATCACTAGGAGTAGGAAGCACTACAAACCATCCTTTTTGGAAAAGGATCGTCCTGGTAGGGATCTAGGGTAAGGGTCCAAGCCCATGGAACCTAGAGGAAAAGATGGTAAAGAAGGAGAAGATAGGGTCTTAATGCAATTGAAGAAGGCCCAAGCTTATGTGTCCATATAAGGCTTGCTCATGGCCTCTCAAAAGCACATTAAGACTTTCTTGGACACCTTGAATGGGAAAGAAGTACCTATAGAAACTACACCATAAGAGGTTTTGTCTCTCATGGGAGTTGAGGGTTCCTCACACTTTCTCCTTACTTTTTCTAATGAAGATCTCCCTCCCAAAGTAGCAAGTCATACTAGACCTTTGCAAATCACCATTGAATGCATGGGTGCCTAGGTTCCAATAGTTCTTATTGATAATGGATCCGCCTTGAATGTTTGTCCTTTTAGGATTGCCCTCACTGTTGGCCTAGACATGGAGACCATCATTCCTTCTCTCTTGACTATAGGGGCATATGACAACACTTCAAGGAAGGTTATGGGTACTTTCAAGTCTCCTTGTAAGATTGGGCCAATGGAAACCATTGTGGAATTTTATGTCATGGACATCACCCCAAATTACAACCTTCTCTTGGGAAGAGCTTGGCTTCACCGCAATGGGGAAATCCCATCCTCATGACACCAAAAGATGAAGATCCCATGGAAAAGAGGGATTGCCATTATGCTTGGAGATGGTGAGATCCTAGCACCGATTTGTGGACTCGAGGAAAGAGAGAATGAACTTCAAATGAGTGGCTTTCAGTTCTTGAATATGGCTAACTATAAGTTAAAGGATGAAAGGTATGCTACCGATTTGTTCCCATATTCTAGCCATGAGGTGATTGCAATGATGAAAAACATGGAATACATACCTAGTATAGGCCTTGGAAAGAAGGAAAAAGGGTAGTTGAGTTCCCCAATATCAAGACTCAAGTGACCAAAGAGGGTCTAGAATTCTTTGAAGGCAGGCTACAACAGAATCAAGAAAAACCATGGCACTTTCAATGGGAACTTCGTGAAAGAAGGGGGAGACTTCCCTTATTGCGATTTCGCTTAACCTTGGGTAGGTAAAGACGGAAGGGTGTATTTGGGTTAGGAAATGTTCTTTAATGAAAAGCTCACTTTTAAGGAGAAGCCTACCGTAGTGATCAAAGAGATACAAGAAAAGGTCAATTGGGTGAACTACATGGATGCTAAAGCAATGAAGACCATGGTAAAGATGTGTCGGGACATGTTTGCCATCACCAATGAAGAGCTAAGTGATCCTTCCAAATTTATCATGCCTAGTGTGGGACCCATTAATAATGGAACTTGGGTTGGATTTTTTGAAAACATGGAGATAAAGTTTTGTAATGCAAGTTCCAATGTACTTGTCAATATTTTCAATAAGAAGAATTTTGATTTGGCTTACTTTGATGTGTCCCATAACATTGAAATTCTACACTTAAATGATTCAAATGAATTTGAAAATGAAATTAATAAACAATTGGAAAAGAAAATTGAACCTATGGAACCAACTCTTGAAACTATTAATTTGGGCAATGATGAGAATCTACGCTTAATTAAAATTGGCTCAACTTTAAATGAAATTGAAAGAAAAGATCTTCAAGAACTCCTCATGGAATTTTAAGAGGTTTTTACTTGGTCCTATGAAGATATGCCTAGAATTGACCCTGAGATAGCTCAACATCACATTGATACTCCTGATCACACGGTGCCCGTTAAGCAAAAGTTGAGAAGAATGAGGACCGAATGGCTCTTAAAAATCAAAGAGAAAGTCATTAAGCAATTAAAGGTAGGGTTCATCAAACCCGTGCACCAAGCTGAATGGATAGCCAATGTCATGTCTGTGCCTAAGAAGGCTGGGAAGGTGAGATGTGTGTGGATTTTAAGGACTTAAATAACGCATGCCCTAAGGATAGCTTCCCTCTCTCTAACATTGATGTATTATTGGATAACACAGCAGGAAGTGCCTTGATGGCTTTTCGGGATACAACCAAATCAAAATGGCTCCTAAAGACATGACCAAAATCACCTTCACTACTGAATAGGGAATCTATTGTTATATGGTAATGCTATTTGGCCTCAAGAATGCTGGGGCAACCTACCAAAGGATAGCTATGGCCTTGCTACATGATGTGATGCATAATGAGGTAGAGGTGTATGTTGATGATATGATAGTAAAATCCAAGGATAGAGGTAGCCATACCATAAACTTGAGGAAGTTCTTTGAGAGGATTAAAGAATATAGGTTGAGATTGAACCCAAAAAAGTGCACCTTTGTAGTAACCGCCGAAAAATTGCTAGGCTTCCTAGTGAGCGATAGAGGGATAAAAGTTGACCCATCCAAGATTAAAGCCATATTGGAGATGCCTCCACCCAAAAGTGAAAGAGATTAGGGGTTTCTTAGGTCGACTACAATATATTAGTCGATTCATTGCCAAGCTCACTTCCACTTGTAAGCCCATCTTCAAACTCCTAAGGAAGAATGAACCACATACATGGAATGATGTGTGTCAAAAAGCCTTTAAACTTATCAAGGAATATCCCCTCCACCCACCAATCTTAGTGCCTCCACAACATGGAAAACCCTTACTCCTATACCTTTCTATCATAGGGGATGCAGTTGGAAGTAAGCTTGTACAAGAAGACAATGAGAAGAATGAGAAGGCCACATATTACTTAAGCAAGAGATTCCATGATTATAAGAATAGGTACACTCCTATATAAAAATTGAGACATATCATCTTACCTTTCCAAATATGGGTGGTAGCAAGAATGGACCCATTGAAGTATCACTTTGAGAAACCTACTTTGAGTGGAAGATCGTTAAGATGGTTGATCTTTTTACCAGAATTCGATTTAAAGTATGTGGCTAGGAAAACTATCAAGGGATGCATCACGTCAAATTTTTGTGCTGAGAATCCTGTAGAGGGAGAAGATGGGAAAGAAGACTTTCTAGATGAAGACATTTTGAATGTTGAGTTAGGGGCATGGAAGATGTACTTTGATAGAGCTGTAAACCAACATAGGAATGGGATAGGAATACTCTTGAACACTCCCGAGGGATCTCACAGACCTTTGGCAATCAAATTGAACTTTGAAGCAACCAATAATATGGCTAAATATGAGGCTTGTGTTGCCGGAATGGAAGCTCTTTGAGGATTGGGGGTAAAGGAGGCCAAAGTCATTGGAGATTTAACTTTAGTTATAGCCCATGTGCAAAAATTGTGAAAGGTAAAGGAGGAACATTTGAAGTCGTATCAATAATACTTGGAGGACTTAACCAAGACCTTTGACAAGATTGAGTACACAATCATCCCTAGAGCTCAAAATTAATTTATGGTAGAAATGCCCGAGGGAGTATGGACACGACTCTTAGAGATTGAGCAAAGTTATAAGGAAGTGCACAAGTGGAAAACCGAAGCTTCAGTACTGACCATAGAGGAAGAGGAAGTTCCATGGTACTATGACATCATGAAGTTCTTGGAACTAGGGGCATATCTGGATGGTGCCAATAAGAGAAAGCGTCGTTCAGTTATGATGACGACAACTCAATATACCCTATGTGAGGGACAACTCTACAGAAGATCCTATGATGTCATACACCATCGTTGTTTGAAGAGAGAAGAAGTCGAGAGAGTAATGGAAGAAGTTCATCAAGAGATTTGTGGCCCTCAGATGAATGGAAGAATGTTAGCCAAGAAGATCCTAAGAATGGGATACTACTGGAATACAATGGAGACTGATTATGTGGATTATGTGAAAAGTTGCCATGATTGTCAGACACACGCCAACTTGAACCATGTACCACCTAGTGAGTTGTATAGCATGACTTCTCCATGGCCATTCTCAGTTTAAGGCATAGATGTGATTGGAAGGATAACCCCTAAAGCTTAATATGGGCATGAATACATTTTGGTGGCAATTGACTATTTTACTAAGTGGGTGAAGACAACCTCCTATTCCAAATTGAAGGCAAAGCGTGTGGTTAAATTCTTAGAAAACAACATCATATGTCGGTTGGGGGTACCCCAAGAAATCATTTCTGATAACAGTTCCAACTTTGAGGGGGAAGTTTGTCAGACAACAATGAGCATCACAAGTCTTCACCGTATTGACCACAAGCTAATGGGGCCATAGAAGCAGCCAATAAGAATGTGAAGAACTTCCGAGCCAAGATGGTAGTGACATACAAAGATTAGGCCAATATGTTGGGGTTTATGCCTTAAAATCCAATTTATTAGTATGTCATTAATAATTAAATTGTTTAATTATATAAGACTATTTATATATGAACTAACGGGACATTATCTTAGTCCATGAGATGCATCATATGTAATTTATGTGAAAAAGTCCCAGAAGATATAAATCACAAGTTCTTTGTAAACTCAAAATTTTTAGTTCGTAGTCGGTGATGAAATTGGCCATTTCATCTGCGAACACTATAATATATTAACTAAGATGATTTGTCTTGATCATGGAAGTGTAGACTTCTAGTTGATATGTTGATATGTTTTAAGAGTTAAGACATATTGAATTGGACCGCTATGAGATTTATTATTCTTCTAACGACTATCAAATAAATAATAAATCTCACGACTTCTATTTACACCAACTCTAAATCCTGAGAGAATAATGGACCTGATCATGAAATGTAGGTTGCTTTGATATATCAAGAGTGAGATCTATAAGTTACAGTCAAAACTTCAATATGTTGGGCAGTCACATTTAGTGTTGATGGAATATATATTCTTAAGATGGAATTCATAATCTCTTAACGGAGATATAAAATATTCTCTTGAGATAAGTTTAATAGGCTTGGTTATTCAAAGTGTTAGGCCTAACCACTTTAGTAAGGAGTTACTAAAGTATATATTTATGGAATTGGATTTCAAAAATATATGATTAATAACATAAAGGATTAAGCCGGGTACTCAAGCATTAAGATGTAGTAATTTTCAAAGTGGCAGTCTACATTCATGACTTTGTATTACTACGAATATTTTAATGAAGGGGTTGCATGTAAAATAAAGTCTTGGGATATAATTTATTAATAAGGCCTAGAGTGCAATTATATTCATATAGTGGTATTAAATATAATTAATGGTAACTTTGGACTTGTCAAGAGTTGACAGAAAAGCCCAAGGCCCATTGGAGCTAGAGTCTTATTTGCTCCCTTTTGGTCCCACTCCAAGCCACACAACTAGAGCTCAATTGGAATGGCCCAAAAGGCTAGCCCAATTAGATAATCAGTTATATTTAAGAAGAGAAACATACAGAATTTCATAAGTGCTTTTTCATATAATAGTTTTTGAGTGGTTTTTATTATGATCACATGAGAACATGAAATGGTTTGTATGTGAGTGTTGGACACTCTCTTATTCTCTCCTTAGAAACTGATTAAGAGACCGCACTTCTTGGGCATTAAGTGGAATTGGAGTGAAGATTAAAAATGTTTTCAAGTGCTTCTAATCTTTGAGTTTTGAATTTCACCGCAACAAGGTACGCTTTCTTGTTCTTAAATTCTGAAACTTACATAGTACATGTTATCAATTGCGAATGAAGTAGATCCGTTAATTTTCCACTACGTATGTTTTGTATGTGATACAAACATGAATTTTCCCAACACGATAAGCTTCCATTTGCCTTATGGGGTAATAGAACTTCTATCCGTGCATTGACTAGGGTAACACCTTACTCTTTGGTTTATGCTAATGAGACAGTGCTTCCTATTGAGGTGGAGATACAATATTTAAAAGTGTTGGTGGAAACCAAGGTCCTAGAAGAGGATTGGGCTAAGGCGAGATATGAACAATTGGGTTTCATATATGAGAAGAAGGCTAGGGCACAATATCATGCACAAGGGTACCAAAAAAGAATTGATAGAGCATTCAACAAGAAATTGAAACCAAGAAACCTTAAGGAGGGAGACTTGGTCCTAAAGGTGCTTAGAGATGAGACTTTTGATCCCAGAGAGAAGATGAAGCCAAGTTGGTCTGGGCCTTTTATCATCAACAAAATCATGTTTGGAGGTGCTACAAGAATCACAAATTTGGATGGGGAAGAGATGCTTCGCCCAATTAACATAGATATACTCTGAAAGTACCAAATTTAAAAAAAAAATGCCTGCTAGGTTGAAAACCCGAAAGGGCGGCCAAAACAAAAATTAAGGGAAAAGAACCTTGCTAGATTGAAAACCCCTAAGGTTGGTTAAGAAAAAAATTAGGGGAAAAGACCATGGGCATGGCGAAAATTTCTGAAGGAAATTCTATCATTGCTCAAATTAAAGGATACTAAGATTGTTTTAATAAGGGATTTAGAACATTCTAATCCTTTATTAAATTCAAAAACAAAACACAAGAATCATAAAAGTGCAGAAAAGTAAACATGGGGCATATTAAGGTGGTGACTCAGTCTTCCTTATTTTCTTCCTAGTCTTTATGTAAGTCTTCTCATCCTTTAGAATTGTGGTGTGGTAGGCCCCCTCATCATCAAGAACTCCTTGACACTCTCCAAAATGCCTTGAGATAAGACAAGTGGAGTAGTAAGAGTAGCATTGAAGCCTAACTAAAGTAACACATTGTCCTTGCACCAACTATGAACCAATCTTGAGATATGCCACCATTCCACAGCTTATGGAATATCAGTCTCCTTGAGGTGATCCATAAGCTCCATATGCGCCTCAAAGCCCATGTCATTCTGATGAAGTCAGTGGTCCCTAAGGTGCCTAGGGAGGTAGGTGTTAAGGGGAATGGTGGGAGGTTAAAACAACTAAAGTCTCTCTTGTAGCCATATCTAAAAAAAGAAGGAGAATGAGAGAAAGGAGGGGATAAAAAGAAAAGAAAAGAAAGAAAAAGAGAAAATCAAAAGAGAGAGAGAGCGTGAGGAAAAAATAAAATAATGATGAAAGATGATATAAAGTGCCTCGATGGGTTGAAAACCAAAAGGAAATCCATTCAAATTAGAGGGATCCTGCTAGTTTGAGAATCTAGGCAAAATTTAGGGATTATCCCTGAAGGAGAAGAGGACTTCCCGCAAAGAAGTTTGCTTCCTTCATATAAAAGGTATCCAAGCTATTGAGGGTCTCTGCCAAGATCAAGCCCACCGAATTACCTCTCTTTAGCTCATAAGCTATCATGCATGTTAGGTTCTAAGAATTAGGAACTAATGTATTAGAACTTCAATTTTTAATGTTGGAAAACCATGATCAAAACAATGTTTAGTCTTGTGTTAGACTTGCTCAAAGTATGGCTCTCCATGTAAAGTTGGAATCGAGTTTTATGCGGAATTCACTGTGCACTTTCCGCCTGACTCGATCGACCGAAAATTAGACTCGATCGATCGAAAGTCGTGCAGATTGTTTTTCTGCAGAATTTTCCAACTCAGCCCTAGCCCACTTAATGTATAGGGTTTTATGTTTTGCCCTAAGTATATAAGGGAAAACCCTAGCCAAGTTTTTTGTGTTCTATTTTGCTGTGTTTGTGAATCTCATTGTGAGATCTAGAGGTGTTTGCCTTTACATACACTTAGGGTTTACAAACTCAAGACTTATGTTTAGAGCTTGGTAAATCAATCAGTTGCAGAATCAAAGATCTTACAGAAATACAAGCAGGCGCGCTTGTGGATTGCTGAAGAATTCAAGAAAGAAGGAGTCCGTGGATCTCAGAGCTGTCACGTGGTCGTGGTAGTAATTTTCCTACACTTGGGTAGCAATAGGATGTTAGTAGTCTAAGTCTTATTGTGTAAACTTCGATTCTTTCATAGTGGATTCAGTTTACCTTGAGGATAGCTAGGTTAAATCCTCCCCGGGTTTTTTACCGGTTTGGTTTTCCTGGGTCATCAGATCTTTGTGTTCTTTAATTTCTGCTGCTTTATTGTTTTTGATTATTTGTGTTAACCTAGTTCTGTTTAAATTACCTAAGTTAATCACTTGGCTAATTCTCTAAGTTAATCTGTTGGGTTTAAGGGGTCTAAACGAACTGACAAGTGGTATCAGAGCGGGTAGCTTTTGGTTTTTGATCCTTTGATCTTTTAGCTGATCCTTGACCCCTGTTGTCATGGAACACAGACACTCTCTTGTTGTTCCACCTCAGTTTGATGGAAACAACTATGCTTATTGGAAAGTAAGGATGAAAGCATTCCTGAAATCCATTGATGAGAGAGTTTGGAATTCCGTCGAGTACGGATGGGAGAAGCCCACTACTCCTGTGAGTGAGTGGCAAACTTCTCAAAAGGAGGCAGCCGCTTTCAATAACAAAGCTATGAATGCTATTTTTAATGCTGTTTCCATGGAGGAATTTAAGAGAATCTCTAATGTTGAAGCTACTCATACTGCTTGGAAAATCCTCCAGACTGTGCATGAAGGCACAAAGGCAGTTAAAATTAATAAGTTACAGCAATTAACCTCTAGATTTGAAAGCATTAGAATGAATGATGATGAATCTTTTAATGAATTCTATGCTAAATTGAATGATATTGTTAATTCTGCTTATAATTTGGGTGAAATCTATGATCAACCTAAAATTGTTAGGAAGATACTTAGATCTTTGACTGAGGAATTTAGACCCAAAGTGACTGCCATCACTGAGAGCAAGGATGTGGACTTCATCCCTGTTAATAAACTTGTAGGATCTCTTCAGTCTTATGAGTTAGACCTCCCTAAGACTAACAAATCCAAATCAATGGCTCTTAAGTCTGTTGATGATATTGAGGATGGTGGATTTGATGATGAACTCTCTGCTACAGAGATTGCCTATCTTGCTAAGAACTTTAGAAATTTTCTTAGGAATAATAACAGAAGGGCAAGAGGCAAGAACACTGCTGAACCTAGAAATTTTAGGAGGAATGATCCCACTTAGGTTAATAACACTGAAAAACCTAAGGAAAAAGTAGGTCAGCCTTCTAGTAATTCTTTGGGACAGCAATGTTATGGTTGTCAAGGATATGGTCATTTAAAGTCTGAATGTCCCACATACTTGAGGTTTAAGGGTAAAGCTATGGCTGTAACCCTTAGTGATGATAAAGTTTCCGACAATGAATCTGCTAGTGATGAGGATGGAAACTTCATTACTTTCACTGCTACTACTGTAGTTAATGAAAGCATGTCTGTTGAAGAGAACCCTTCTGATGGGGAACTCTCTGAGGATGCAGATTTACAGGAAGCCTATAATAAACTTTGCAAAATTGCTGCAAAGGATGCCATGAATGTTGATTTAGGCTTGAAGAAAATTGCATCTTTGGAACTTGAAAAGAAAAATTTACTTGTGAAATTATTTGATGCAAATGAGCTTTTGAATAATGTGAAAACTGAGAACATGCTTTTACTTGATAAAGTTAAATGTTTGGAACTTGATTTATCTGTTGCTAGAGAACAAACTAATAGGTCTGCAAGCTCCAAACTTGATCACATTCTGAGTGTTCAAAAGTCTCCTTTTGACAAAACTGGTTTAGGTTTTGAAGAAAGTATTTCTGTGCTTGAACCTTCTTCCACAAAATTTGTTCCCTCTTCTGAACCTCCTAAGAGTGAGATTGTCAAACCCTTGGTGAGTGAACCTGTCAAACCTATAGATGTTACTCCACCTAGAAAGATTAGGGTTGATCTTCAAGCTTCTCATTCTAGAGCTTCTACTTCTACTAAGGGCAAGTTGCATGATAAGCCTGCATGGGTTTGTCATTTTTGTGGAAAGTCTGGATACATTCGTCCAAATTGTTTTAAATTGCAAGCTGCGAAGCGAGCAAATAAAACTAAAGTACCTGTGCCCCAAGCACATGATTCTATGGTACTTATTGGTGAATTGGTAAAGGCGTTAAACCTTTATTCCAATCCTGGAGTTACTCAAAATTCTAATGTGAATCATAACTCCAATGCAAGAGTTGCATCTAAAAAGTTTTGGATGCAAAAGGCTCAACCTAATTGAGTCTGTCTGACATGGTCCTTGTGCTTCATTGCTCTATCTTTTGAGACCTTTGCTTCTAGGATTTGCATTGCATAACATTCATGCATTCCATTCTAGGATTTTTTTTTATATAAAAAAAAAATTTTTTTTGCAAATTATGTTTTTGCAATTTTTTCCTTGAATTTGAAGACAAGGTTGGTCAATTAAATTTTGCATATCATGTGAATGTACCTTGTTTAGCTTTGATGCACTTATTCCTATTGCACTTTACTAGCTAAAGTTTTGTTGTGCATGTTGTGTGGGAAGATTCTATATTTGTTGATCACATGATCTTGATCTTGAAGTCTTATGTCTTTGATTGTCGGACTTGGTCTTATTGAGAAAGGCATAAATAACCATCTCACCACTGTTTATTAGCCAATCATGAACACCTTAGTGCATATCGTAAGATTTTGTGCTCGAGAAAGTGTAGCACATGCACAAAAAGAACATAAGGTGTAGCCTCTATTAAAATTGGTGTGTACATTATTGGACTATAATAATTTCACAATTCATAAAATTGGTGTGTACATTATCCCGGCTTTTATTAAGTTTCTAATCAATTAAATTGAATAAATGAGGCAAATCAAGAAACTTACATGATTGCAAGCTTTTATTCTAGGAGATGTGAGAGTTATATGATGTAACTCTTTAAGTAATAGTCTCTTTCAATTTCATGTGATGGATTTTGTAGAAAATGTGATTGATTACTATGTGCATATCACCTCACATGTTTCTCAAGCTTCTACTAGTTGCACACACTACATAAGTTATTCTTTGCTAAACTATGTACATGATATTGTGTGTGATTTTGGCCTGACCAACCAAGTTTGAAATTTTCTGGAAATTGTTGCAAATCATGTTTGCTTGCTTGATTGATTGAGGAAGATTATGAGAAAAGCTTAATCTGAGAGATCTGGGTTGAAAACATGGGTTTTTGGAAAAACATTTCATCTCATACTCATGCATCTTTTTCATAAAAGTTAATGCTTTGAGGAGTTTTTGAGCTAATTTGATTCAATTTTCAAAAATTCAATTTTTCCAGATTTTCGATCGATCGAGTCTGTTTTTCGATCGATCGAAAATGTTTTTAAAATCTCAGTAAACTCTCTGTGTGTTTCGATTGGTTCTCGATTGATTCTGGATCAATCGAAGGATTTTCGACCAATCGAATCTATTTTTTCGATCGATCGAAAATCGGGCTGAATGTTTTTTAAAAGGTTTTTCTCTCACGTGACTTTTCACTTTTCAAATCTTTTTCAAAACCTTTCTCTCCCTACCAACCGGTCAAGCCTTTTTTCTTGGAGATTTTGTCGTTTTCTTCAAATCTTTTTGCATAATCTCTCTCTCCCAAGTCTGGTATGTCCTTTATGCCCTTTCTTTTGCTTTTATTTTCATGTTTCATGCATTATTTTCATGCATTTTAGGGTATTTTCAACATTTTAGTTTTTGGTATTTTTGGGAGTGATTTTGGCTCTTTCTTTTCAAAAGAATCATGGGTTTTTGTGGGGACACTATATCCTAGCACTACATGTGGTTTAATTTGATTAATTTGGTGCTTTGTGAAATTTTTTAAATTTCTAGGGCTTGAAATTGGGGATTTTGGCGTTTTTGTTCAATTTAATGTAAATTGATAAAATTGGTTTATTGGATTGATTAATTTGATCATTATATTGTGTCAATTAACTATTGTGTTGATCAATTTATCAATTTGTTGTGTTTTGAAAACTTAGGTTTTTCAAATTGGGTATTTTTGATAAAAAATTAATTGCTCAAGCCAATTTTGTTAATTTGGGTTATAGTTGAACTTGTCACTGCAATAGTTCATGCATCATTAGCATATTTTGTTCATGCATCATATAGATTTGTTTTTCTATATTTTTATGCTGTGCTAACTTGCAGTCTGCCCTTGGTTTTTGTTTTTGGTCTTCTTTTTCTGTGTCTCTCTTTTCTTTCCTTAGCATCATGCCTAGGAAAACTAGAGCCCATAGGACTTCTGACCCTTCACCTTCTTTCGATACTGAGCGGTTCCCTAGTGAGAAGAAACAAGAGACCTATGAGACCCTTAATCTTAGGCATCATATCTGGGCTGAGCGTAGGGTCATACTAGATGAGGTAGATCTTGAGGTGAGACGTAACTTTGAGCATCGGGGTTGGTTATCTTTGCTCGAGTATGAACATCCTCCTCCTCCTGCCACCTTGATTAGAGAGTTCTATTCGAACTTCTCTATCCACATCTATGATACCAACACCTTGGTTAAGGTTTGGTTACGAGGTGTCTGATGCTCTTGGGGTGCCCATTGTTGACCATCCCGTTTTTCCTTATGAGGAGTCTCCGCCTCTAGATGATGTGCTTTCTTACATCACTGGATCTTCTATCCAGCGGGGTTCTGATCCTCGGATCACTTCTGCTGAGCTTTTTGAGCTTCACTATCTTTTCTTTAGGATAGCGTGTCATTCTTTGTGGCCTATTTCTCATGTTCACACCATCCCTCTTGAGCGATGTGTGTTTTTGTATGCCCTGGTTACTGATGCTCCTATCAGTTTTCCTCATTTGTTCCTTCGTTCTTTGAACGAGGTTCATCGGTCTAGCTCTACGGCTCATGCATTATTCTTTCCCATTTTTATTCATAGGATTCTCCTTTTTCTTGGTTTAGGTGATTTTCCTGCGTCTGAGCCTGTTCATGTTATTGCTCCTATTGGTGCTACCTTTTTGAGGCAAAGGGCTGCTCAACTTTGAACTAGCTCTAAGCGTCTTAGGGTAGAGTCTTCCGGTGTCACTCCACCCCCTTCTTCTTCTACAGATACTCCTGCAGCTGGGACGTCTTCTGATCTTGCTGTTGCTGCTGCTGCTGATGTTCCTCCACCGTTTGATGAGGTTTCTGACCTTCGTCGGACTCTTGATACTGTCGTGACCGTTCAGGCGGCTTATGGTCAGCTTTTGGTGGACATCCTTGATGAGCTACGTGCATTGCGAGCAGATTTGGTGAGTTCTCGTCATTCTCCTTCACCACCTTTTGATGATGAGTGAGTGCCCTTTGGCAATTCGTCACAAAAAGGGGGAGTGCATTCTATTGTGTAGTTCTTTTCGTGGAGATTTTCATTTTAGGGGGAGTTTTGTACTTAGTAGTGATACTGCAGAGCTTGTGGAGTTATTAGATTGTATCTAGGCGCTTCACTGTGTATTTCATTTTTAGCTCTTGTTTAGGAGATATTTTGTTGAAATACATTTTTATATATATGTTCCTTGTTTCACTATGCTACTCTGCTTATTGATTTATATTTATGATATTATTCATGATATATGTTTTTATTTTGTGTCATGTGAAATCAAGAAGATATTTTTATATATTTCCTGTTTTTTTCCACACATACGTTTATGTGTTTTGTTAGGTTCTAAGAACTAATGTATTAGAACTTCAATTTGTATGGTGGCAAACCATGATTAAAACAATGTTTAGTCTTGTGTTAGACTTTGCTCAAAGTATAGGATTTTATGTAAAGTTGGAATCGAGTTTACTGCAGAAGTAACTGTTCACTTTCTGCCTAACTCGATCGATTGAGAATTAGACTCGATCGATCGAAAATCGGGCAGATCGTTTTTCTGCAGAAAATTCCAACTCAGCCCTAGTCCATTTAATGTGTAGGGTTTTATGTTTTACCCTAAGTATAAAAGGGAAAACCCTAGTCACGTTTTTAGAGTTCTGAATGCTGTGTTTGTGAATCTCATTGTGAGATCTAGAGTTGTTTACCTTCACATACACTTAGGGTTTACAAACTCAAGACTTATGTTTAGAGCTTGGTAAATCAATCAGTTGCAGAATCAAAGATCTTAAAGAAATACAAGCAGGCGCGCTTGTGGATTGCTGAAGAATTCAAGAAAGAAGGAGTCCGTGGATCTCAGAGCTGTCACGTGGTCGTGGTAGTAAGTTTCCTACACTTGGGTAGCAATAGGATGTTAGTGGTCTAAGTCTTATTGTGTAAACTTCGATTCTTTCATAGTGGATTCAGTTTACCTTGAGGATAGCTAGGTTAAATCCTCCCCGGGTTTTTTACCGGTTTGGTTTTCCTAGGTCATCAGATCTTTGTGTTCTTTAATTTCCGCTGCTTTACTGTTTTTGCTTATTTGTGTTAACCTAGATTTAATTAAATTACCTAAGTTAATCACTTGGCTAATTCTCTAGGTTAATCTGTTGGGTTTAGGGGGTCTAAACGAACTGACAAGTGGTATCAGAGCGGGTAGCTTTTGTTTTTGATCCTTTGATCTTTTAGCTGATCCTTAACCCTTGTTGTCATGGAACACGGACACTCTCTTATTGTTCCACCTCACTTTGATGGAAACAACTATGCTTATTGGAAAGTAAGGACGAAAGCATTCCTGAAATCCATTGATGAGAGAGTTTGGAATTCCGTTGAGTACGGATGGGAGAAGCCCACTACTCCCGTGAGTGAGTGGCAAACTTCTTAAAAGGAGGCAGCCGCTTTCAATAGCAAAGCTATGAATGCTATTTTTAATGCTGTCTCAATGGAGGAATTTAAGAGAATCTCTAATATTGAGGTTGCTCATACTGCTTGGAAAATCCTCCAGACTGTGCATGAAGGCACGAAGGCAGTTAAGATTAATAAGTTGCAGCAATTAACCTCTAGATTTGAAAGCATTAGAATGAATGATGATGAATCTTTTGATGAATTCTATGCTAAATTGAATGATATTGTTAATTCTGCTTATAATTTTGGTGAAATCTATGATCAACCTAAAATTGTTAGGAAGATTCTTAGATCTTTGACTAAGGATTTTAGACCCGACTGCCATCACTAAGAGCAAGGATGTGGACTCCATCCCTGTTGATGAACTTGTAGGATCTCTTCAGTCCTATGAGTTAGACCTCCCTAAGACTAACAAATCCAAATCAATGGCTCTTAAGTCTGTTGATGATGTTGAGGATGGTGGATTTGATGATGAACTCTCTGCTAAAGAGATTGCCTATCTTGTCAAGAACTTTAGAAACTTTCTTAGGAACAATAACAGAAGGGCAAGAGGCAAGAGCACTGTTGAACCTAGAAATTTTAGGAGGAATGATCCCACTAAGGTTAATAACACTGAAAAACCTAAGGAGAAAGTAGGTCAGCCTTCTAATAATTCTTTAGGACAACAATGTTATGGTTGTCAAGGGTATGGTCATTTAAAATTTGAATGTCCTACATACTTGAGGTCTAAGGGTAAGGCTATGGCTGTAACCCTTAGTGATGATGAAGTTTCTGACAATGAATCCGCTAGTGATGAGGATGGAAACTTCATTGCTTTCACTGCTACTACTGTAGTTAATGAAAGCATGTCTGTTGAAGAGAACCCTTCTGATGGGAAACTATCTGAGGATGCAGATTCACAGGAAGCCTATAATAAACTTTGCAAAGTTGCTGCAAAGGATGCCATGAATGTTGATTTAGGCTTGAAGAAAATTGGATCTTTGGAACTTGAAAAGAAAAATTTACTTGTGAAATTGTTTGATGCAAATGAGCTTTTGAATAATGTGAAAACTGAGAACATGCTTTTACATGATAAAGTTAAATGTTTGGAACTTGATTTATCTGTTGCTAGAGAACAAACTAATAGGTCTGCAAGCTCCAAACTTGATCACATGCTGAGTGTTCAAAAGTCTCCTTCTAATAAAACTGGTTTAGGTTTTGTGAATAGCATCTCTGTGCCTGAACCTTCTTTCACTAAATTTGTCCCGTCTTCTGAACCTCCTAAGAGTGAGATTGTCAAACCCGTGGTGAGTGAACCTGTGAAATCTATAGATGTTACTCCACCTAGGAATATTAGGGTTAATCTTAAAGCTTCTCATTCTAGAGCTTCTACTTCTACTAAGGGCAAGTTGCATGATAAGCCTGCATGGGTTTGTCATTTTTGTGGAAAATCTAGACACATTCGTCCAAATTGTTTTAAATTGCAAGCTGTGAAGCGAGCAAATAAACCTAAAGTACCTGTGCCTCAAGCACATGATCCTATGGTACTTATTGGTGAATTGGTAAAGGTGTTAAACCTTTATTCCAATCCTGGAGTTGCTCATAATTCTAATGTGAATCATAACTCCAAAGCAAGAGTTGCATCTAAAAAGTTTTGGATGCAAAAGGCTAAATCAAATTGAGTCTGTCTGACATGGTCCTTGTGCTTCATTGCTCTATCTTTGGTGACCTCTGTTTCTAGGAGTTGCATTGCATTACATTCATGCATTTCATTCTAGGATGTTTGTTTCTTTTATATAAAATAAAAAAAGGGGTTTCTTTTTGCAAAGTGTGTTTTTGCTATTTTTTCTTGAATTTGAAGACAAGATTGGTCAATCAAATTTTGCATATCATATGTATGTACCTTGTTTAGCTTTGATGCACTATTCTTTTTGCACTTTACTAGCTAAAGTTTTGTTGTGCATGTTGTGTGGGAAGATGCTATATTTGTTGATCACATGCTCTTGATTTTGAAGTCATATGTCTTTGAATGTCGGACTTGAACTTTTTGAGAAAGGCATAAATAACCATCTCACCACTGTTTACTAGCCAATCATGAACACCTTAGTGCATATCATAAAATTTTGTGCTCGAGAAAGTGTAGCACATGCACAAAAAGAACATAAGGTGTAGCCTCTAACTAAAATTGGTGTGTACATTATTGGGCTATAATAATTTCACATAATTCATAAAAATGGTGTATACATTATCCCGGCTTTTATTAAGTTTCTAATCAATTAAATTGAATAATGAGGCAAATCAAGAAACTTACATGATTGCAAGCTTTTATTCTAGGAGATGTGAGAGTTATATGATGTAACTCTTTAAGGAATAGCCTCTTTCAAATTCATGTGATGGATTTTGTAGAAATTGTGATTGATCTCTATGTGTATATCACCTCACATGTTTCTCAAGCTTATGCTAGTTGCACACACTACACAAGTTATTCTTTGCTAAACTGTGTACATGTTATTGTATGTTCTTTGGTCTGACCAACCAAGTTTGAGAATTTCTGGAAATTGATGCAGAACATGTTTGCTTGTTTGAGTTTTTTTTTTTGGTATTGAAAGAAATTTTTGCTTTGAGAAATCTGGGTTGAATTCATGTGTTTTTTGGAAAACATCTCATCTCATACTCATGCATCTTTCTCATAAAATCTGATGTTTTGAGAAGTGACTGCACTGAAATTGGTGTGTTTTTCAAAAAATTAATTTTTCCAGAATTTCGATCGATCGAAACTGATTTTCGAACGATCGAAAATGTTTCAAAATCAATGGAAAAGTTTCTGGTTGACTCAATCGATCCAAGCTGAATTTGGATCAATCGAAGCTGTTTTCAACCGATCGAATGTAATTTTCGATCGATCGAAAATCGGGATGATTGTTTTTAAAAAGAAGTTTTCCACGTGATTTCTTTACTTTTTCAAAAACTTTTCAAACTCTTTTTGTCTCCTACCAACCGGTCAAAGCCATTTTTGCTGGATTTGTCGTTTTCTTCCGATCTTTTTGCATAATCTCTCTCTCCCAAGGCCGGTAAGACATTTTTGCCCCTCCCTTTGCATTTATTTTCAAGTTTCATGCATTTTTTCATGCATTTTTTGGGTTATTTTCGGAATTTTTATTTTGGCAAATTTGGAATTGATTTTGAGTGTTTCTTTCTCAAATTTTTCATGGGTTTTTATGGGGACACTATACACAAGCACTACAAGTGGTTTAATTCGATTATTTTGGTATTTTGTGAAAATTTTGAATTTCTAGGGCTTGAAATTGGGGATTTTGGGCTTTTTGTTCAATTTGATTTAAATTGATAAAATTGGCTTGTTAGATTGATTAATTTGATCATTATATTATGTTAATTAACTGTTGTGATGATCAATTTATCAATTTATTGTGTTTTGAAAATTTGGTTTTTCCAAAATTGGGTATTTTTGATATAAAATTCTATGCTCAAGCCAATTTAGTTAATTTGGATCATATTTGAACTTGTCACTGCATTAGTTCATGCATCATTTGCATAATTTGTTCATACATCATATAGAATTGTTATTTCTATATTTTGTGTTGTGCTAACTTGCAGTCTGCCCTTGGTTTTTTGGTTTTGGCTCCTCTCTTCTTGTGTCTCTCCTTTCTTTCCTTAGCACTATGCCTAGGAAAACTAAAGCCCATAGGACTTCTGACCCTTCACCTTCTTTCGATAGTGAGCGGTTCCCTAGTGAGAAAAACCAAGAGACCTATGAGACCCTGAACCTTAGGCGTCGTATTTGGGCTGAGCGTAGGGTCATACTAGATGAGGTAGATCCTGAGGTGAGACGTAACTTTGAGCGTCGGGGTTGGTTATCTTTGCTCGAGTATGAGCATTCTCCTCCTCCTGCCACCTTGATTAGAGAGTTCTATTCGAACCTCTCTATTCACATCTATGATACCAACACCTTGGTTAGGGTTTGGTTACGAGGTGTAGAGTATCGCATTACCCCTACAGTTGTGTCTGATGCTTTTGGAGTGCCCACTGTTGACCATCCCGTTTTCCCTTATGAGGAGTCTCCACCTCTTGATGACGTGCTGTCATACATCACTAGGTCTTCTATCCAGTGGGGTTCTGATCTTCGGATCACTTCTGCTGAGCTTTCCGAGCTTCACTATCTTTTCTTTAGGATAGCGTGTCATTCTTTGTGGCCTATTTCTCATGTCCACACCATCTCTCTTGAGCGATGTGTGTTTTTGTATGCCTTTGTTACTGATGCTCCTATCAGTTTTCCTCACTTGTTTCTTCGTTCTTTGAACGAGGTTCATCAATCTAGCTCTACGGCTCATGCGTTATTCTTTCCCGTTTTTATTCATCAGATTCTCCTATTTCGTGGTTTAGGTGATTTTCCTGCGTCTGAGCCTGTTCATGTTATTGCTCCTATAGGTGCTACCTTTTTGAGGCAAAGGGCTGCTCAACTTCGAGCCAGCTCTAAGCGTCCTAGGGTAGAGCCTTCCGGTGTCACTCCACCCCCTTCTTCTTCTACAGATACTCCTGCAGCTGGGACTATTGGGAAATATACATGTTTGTATCGCATACAAAACACACGCAGCGAAAAATAAACGGATCTACTTCATTCGCAATTGATAACATGCACTATGTAGGTTTTAGAATATGAGAACAAGAGAGTGTACCTTGATGCGGTGAAATTCAAAACCGAAATGAAGAAGTACTCGGGAACACTTTCAATCTTCACTCCAATTCCACTTGATGCCCGAGATGTGTGGTCTCTCAATCAGTTCTATGTTTTCTGGAGAGAATATGAAAGAGTGTCTCTCTTCCTTATTTTTTTTATATTATTACACTTATTAAACATACAAACCATTTTATTCTATATAAAATTCTGTATGTTTCTCTCCACATAACTGATTATCTAATTGGGCTAGCCTTTTGGGCCTTCCCAATTGGGCTATAGTGTGTGGCTTGGAGTGGGACCAAAAGGGAACAAATAAGACACTAGCTCCAATGGGCCTTGGGCTTTTCTGTCAACTCTTGACAAGTCCAAAGTTACCATTAATTATATTTAATACCACTATATAAATATAATTGCACTCTAGGCCTCATTAATAAATTATATCCCAAGACTTTATTATACATGCAACCCCTTCATAAAATATTCGTAGTAATACAAAGTCATGAATATAGACTGCCACTTTGTAAATTACTACATCTTAATCCTTGAGTACCCGGTTTAACCCTTTTGTGTTATTCACCATATATTTATGAAATCCAATTTCATAAATATATACTTTAGTCTTACTAAAGTGGTTAGGCCTAACTCTTTGAATAACTGTACCCATTAAACTTATCTCAATGGAATATTTTATATCTCTGTTAAGAGACTATGAATTCCATCTTGAGAATATATGTTCCATCAACACTAAATGTGGCTACCCAACATACTGAGGTTTTGGCCGTTACTTTAGATCTCACTCCTGATATATCAAAGCAACCTACATTTCATGATCAGGTCCATTATTCTCTCAGGATTAAGAGTTCATGTGAATACAAGTCGTGAGATTTATTATTCAATTGATAGTCGTTAGGAGAATAATAAATCTCACAGCGGTCCAGTTCAATATGTCATAACTCTTAAAACATATCAACATATTAACTAGAAGTCACCACTTCCATGATCAAGACAAATCATCGTAGTTAATATGTTATAGTCTTCGTAGATGAAATGCCCAATTTCATCACCGACAACGAACCAAAATTCTGAGTTTACAAAGAACTTGTGATTTATATCTTCTGTGACTTTTCACATAAATCACATACTATGCATCTCATGGACTATTTGATAATGTCCGAATATTCATGTTACCATTACTTTAGATAAGAATAAAACAACTTCATTAAACACAATATTAAGTCATACATCATTTCTCACATAATGTCATACATAATATCATACATAGCATCATACAATAAGATTTAAGAGCACATATCCTAACAATCTCCCACTTGCCCTAAAGACTATTATGCACTAATCTAACTCCCATTCCCTCCAAATGTGACTCGAAGGTCCTTTGAGGCAAGACTTTGGTAAAGGGATCTGCCAGATTATTTGCACTTTCAATCTTTGCTACCACCACATCTCCACGAGCAACAATGTCTCGAATGATGTGGTACTTTCTCTCAATGTGCTTTCCTTTCTTGTGATTTCTTGGATCTTTAGATTGTGCAACCGCTCCACTATTGTCACAAAATAATGTGATAGGAACTTGCTCCATTCTCACTACACCAAGATCAAAAAGGAATTTCTTGAGCCAAACAGCTTCCTTTGCCGCCTCACAAGCAGCAACATAGTCAGCTTCCATTGTGGAGTCCGCAATACAAGATTGCTTAACACTCCTCCAACTTATGGCTCCACCTCCCAAGGTGAATACACATCCTGACGTGGACTTTCTGAAATCTAGATCCGATTGAAAGTTTGAATCTGTATAGCCAATGGGAATCAAATCCTCACAATGGTAAACAAGCATATAATCTCTCGTTCTCCGTAAATACTTGAGAATATGCTTTACAGCTTGCCAATGTTGTGGTCCTGGATTTGATTGATATCGGCTGACCATGCCAACTGAAAAACAGATATCTGGTCTAGTATAAAGCATGGCATACATGAGACTTCCTACTGCAGAAGCATAAGGAACTTGTCTCATCATATCTTCTTCCTCTTGAGTCTTAGGCCTTTGGTCATCAGACAGAAGAACTCCATATCTGAAAGGAAGTAATCCTTTCTTGGAGTTTTGCATGATAAACCGTTCTAGAACCTTATCTATATATCCAGCTTGTGATAAGTCTAACATCTTATTCTTACGATCTCGCCAAAGCTTGATCGTAAGAAGAACTCCATATCTGAAAGGAAGTAATCCTTTCTTGGAGTTTTGCATGATAAACCGTTCTAGAACCTTATCTATATATCCAGCTTGTGATAAGTCTAACATCTTATTCTTACGATCTCGCCAAAGCTTGATCCCTAGAATAAAATTAGCCTCACCCAAGTCCTTCATATCAAATTGGCTTGACAACCAAACCTTTATTGATGACATGACCCCTACATCATTTCCAATGAGTAGAATATCATCAACATAAAGCACTAGGAACATTACTACTTTGTCTTGATGTCTTTTGTACACACATGGTTCATCAAGATTTTGTTCAAAACCAAATGATTTAATTGCTTAATCAAATCTGATGTTCCATGACCTAGATGCTTGCTTAAGTCCATAAATGGACCTATTCAATTTGCATACCATATGCTCTTGGTTCTTTGCTATGAAACCTTCTGGTTGTTTCATATAGATTTCTTCTTCAAGATTGCCATTAAGAAATGCAGTCTTGACATCCATTTGCCAAATCTCATAATCATAATGAGCAGCAATGGATAAGAGAATTCTGATAGATTTAAGCATTGCTACTGGTGAAAAGGTTTCCTCATAATCAATACCTTCTTTTTTAGTATACCCTTTTGCCACTAGCCTTACTTTAAAGGTTTCAACATTTCAATCTATCCATCTCTTCCTCTTGTAAACCCATTTGCAACTAACAGGTTTAATGCCGTTAGGCGCCTTTACAAGATCCCAAACTTGATTGGAATACATGGAATCTAATTCTGATTTCATAGCTTGAACCCAATGATGTGCATCTATATCATTCATTGCTTCTTCATAAGTGTAAGGATCAGTTTCGGCCTCCTCTGAGATAGCCTCATAAGTCTCTCCATGACCTATGAATCTTATAGGTGGCCTAACATTCCTTCCACTACGACGAGTCAATTGTGTACTAGACATCTTATGAGTAGTATCTTGTGGTGTATCCAATACAGCCACATCATCCCTAGTTTCAACCATTGGTTGTTCAATTACAGGTTCATTCATTTCAGCCAAGACAACTCTACATCTAGGAGTGAAATCATTCATATAGTCATTTTCCAAGAATTTGGCATTTGTACTAACAAACACTTTATTAACTATAAAATAAACCTCCAGCAGTTCCTTTTGGATACCCTACAAAGAATACCACTTCTGTTTTAGACTGTAACTTGTCAGACTTTCCTTTTAACACATGTACTGGACAACCCCAAATATGGAGATGTCTCATACTAGGCTTACGCCCATTCCACAACTCTACAGGTGTTTTAGGAACAGACTTCGAAGGTACTAAATTCAGAAGATACATTGCAGTATTTAAGGCATATCCCCAAAAAGAAGTTGGTAGAGTCGAATAACTCATCATGGACCTAACCATATCTAAAAGAGTCCTATTCCTTCTTTCTGCTACACCATTTTGTTGTGGAGTTCCAGGTGCAGTCAATTGAGATAAAATCCCATTTTCAGTTAAGTAATCCTTAAAATCCCCAAGAAGGTATTCGCCACCACGATCAGATCAAATGGCCTTTATGCGTTTACCCAATTGATTCTCAACTTCAGCCCTAAACTCTTTGAACTTTTCAAAGGCTTCGGACTTCCGTTTCATTAGGTACACATAACCAAATCTAGAGTAATCATCAGTGAATGTAATGAAATACTCATAGCCACCTCTTACTTGGATTGACATAGGACCACAAACATCCGTATGAACTAATTCTAGCAACTCTTGGGCTCTTCTACCTTTTGCTTTAAAAGGTCGTTTGGTCATTTTGCCTTCCAAACAAGATTCACAAACTGGAAATTCATCAAAGTCCAATGGCTCTAAGAGACCATCTTTGATCAGGCTTTGAATTCTGTTTAGATTAATATGACCCAAACGCAAGTGCCAAAGATATGCATCATTAGTAGAAGGAAACTTTCTCTTTAATGATTTTACATGAGAGTTATTATCTAATTCAGAATTATATAATTCATGCTCATCAGGAGTTAAAATATAAAGACCATCCACAATATTGCCAGAACAGATAAATGTTTTACCTTTCTTTATTACAACATTGTCTTTAAGGATAACACAATATCCACTTTTACCTAAATAAGTTGCAGAAATTAAATTCCTACGAACATTAAGTACATACAGACAGTCTTGCAATATTAAAACTCTAGTTTCAAAGCATAAATTAAACACTCCAATAGCTACAACTGGAATCCTACTCCCATCAGCCAAGGTTAGAAACAGCTCTCCTTCTTTAAGTCTTTTGGTCTCCTAGAACCCCTGCAAAGAATTGCAGATATGATTAGTACAACCTGAATCCACACACCAGGAATCCGTGGGATTTTGTACCAAACATATTTTAAGAAGGAATGAAATTTTCATACCCTTATTGGCAGCCTTGAACTTTGGACAATTTCTCTTCCAATGTCCTTTCTCACCACAATGGAAACATTTTCCTTTCAGCTTCTTTCCTTTGTCGGCAACCCCTAAGACAATTTGTTTACCCTCCTGCTTAGTGAAGTCCTTCTTCTTCTTCTTCTTCTTACCCTTGCCTTTTGACTTAGGTTGAGAAGTAGAGGCTTCACCCACATTGGCTTTGTTAGGATATGTGCCCTTAAATCCTATTGTATGATGCTATGTATAATATTATGTATGACATTATTTGAGAAATGATGTATGACTTAATATTATGTTTAATAAAGTTGTTTTATTCTTATCTAAAATAATGGTAACATGAATATTCGGACATTATTAAATAGTCCATGAGATGCATAGTATGTGATTTAGTCACAGAAGATATAGATCACAAGTTCTTTGTAAACTCAGAATTTTGGTTCGTAGTCGGTGATGAAATTGGGCATTTCATCTGCGAAGACTATAACATATTAACTACGATGATTTGTCTTGATCATGGAAGTGGTGACTTCTAGTTAATATGTTGATATGTTTTAAGAGTTAAGACATATTGAACTGGACCGCTGTGAGATTTATTATTCTCCTAACGACTGTCGATTGAATAATAAACCTCACAACTTGTATTCACATGAACTCTTAATCCTGAGAGAATAATAGACATGATCATGAAATGTAGGTTGCTTTGATATATCAGGAGTGAGATCTAAAGTAACGGTCAAAACCTCAGTATGTTGGGCAGCCACATTTAGTGTTGATGGAACATATATTCTCAAGATGGAATTCATAGTCTCTTAACGGAGATATAAAATATTCCCTTGAGATAAGTTTAATGGGTTCAGTTATTCAGAGAGTTAGGCCTAACCACTTTAGTAAGACTAAAGTATATATTTATGAAATTGGATTTCATAAATATATGGTGAATAACACAAAAGGATTAAACCGGGTACTCAAGGATTAAGATGTAGTAATTTACAAAGTGGCAGTCTATATTCATGACTTTGTATTACTACGAATATTTTATGAAGGGGTTGCATGTATAATAAAGTCTTGGGATATAATTTATTAATGAGGCCTAGAGTGCAATTATATTTATATAGTGGTATTAATTATAATTAATGGTAACTTTGGACTTGTCAAAAGTTGACAGAAAAGCCCAAGGCCCATTGGAGCTAGTGTCTTATTTGTTCCCTTTTGGTCCCACTCCAAGCCACACACTAAAGCCCAATTGGGAAGGTCCAAAAGGCTAGCCCAATTAGATAATCAGTTATGTGGAGAGAAACATAAAGAATTTTATATAGAATAAAATGGTTTGTATGTTTAATATGAAAATACATGAAATAAGAAAGAGAGACACTCTTTCATATTCTCTCTAGATACATAGAACTAATTGAGAGACCACACATCTTGGGCATCGAGTGGAATTGGAGTGAAGATTGAAAGTATTCCCGAGTACTTCTTCATTCGGTTTTGAAGTTCACCGCATCAAGGTACACTCTCTTGTTCTTATATTCTGAAACTTACATAGTGCATGTTATCATTTTCGAATGAAGTAAATCCGTTTATTTTTCCGCTGCGTATGTTTTGTATTCGATGCAAACATGATGATTTCCCAACAGGCTTCAACATTAGAAGTATCAAGGATGCCTTCCGCCGCTACCAACTCATTTATTAATTCAGACAAAGAATAAATCTTTTTGTTCATGTTATAATTAAGTTTGAATTCCTTGAATGACTCCGGTAGTGACTGGAGTATCATATCCACTTGGGATTCTCCATCAATATCGGCACCCAAAACTTCCAATGTATTCAGATTAGAAATCATTGTAAGACAATGCTCTATCACTGAACTACCTTCAGCCATCTTGGTATTATAAATTTGCCTCATGGTTTCTTGCCTTGCAGAACGGCCTTGCTCACCAAACATCTCCTTCAGACTTAGCATAATGTCCAAAGCTAGTTCTACATCCTGCATTTGATGCTGTAGAACATTTGAGATGGACGCTAGGATGTAGCACTTGGCCATTTCATTAGATTTCTGCCAACGATCATATCGTTGTTTTTCCTCAGGAGGAGCATCTAATGAAGGAAAGCTAGGACATGGTTAAGTAAGCACATATTTGTGCTCTTCAGCTGTGAGAACTATGTCCAAGTTTCTTTTCCAGTCAACATAATTGGTTCCAATCAGTTTGTTTTGATGAAGAATGCTAACAAGTGGGCTAAATGATGCCATGTTCAAATCTGAAAATAATAAACATGAATATAATAAGTAAACTGGACATTATCAATTTAGCATATAAACATATAGTATGGAACCTTACTAAAACCATAATATAATATATGCAACGACAACCCAATCCCATACTCAATACCCCTCAGCATAGAGTGAACATTAAATACTATGATTGATTGAGAACTATTCTCATTATTAGTGCTATCATGATAACTCTTATCAAACACTTAATAATATGCCGTTATACATTTGGCCTCTAAATGATTATAGCAAGAACTCAACATAGAGGATACTATAATATTTAGTCTAGTGTATACCATTGTCTAGAATCATGTGTAGCCACATTTCATCCCCTTAATAGGCTTATCATGTAGTACCATGATACAAAACACCCTTCGCATGGAATGCAAAGCTCGAAGCTAAGACAAGGTGTTTGATCAAACCACTATAAACCAAGAAATTCAATTTTGTAGGACCATGAAATACATATTCTCCGCATGGAATGCAAAGCTCGAAGCTAAGACAAAATATATATTTCATACTACTATGAACCAACAATGAAGGCCGTGAGATCCAACCCTTGTATCTCTCTCCCACTAGATATTTTAAATTAAAGGTTTTTATCTTTTAAACATGCATAAACTAATTATACACAACCTTGCACTTTTTCTTAAGTTTGAAAACACTTAGAAAAAATTCAGATTTTCTTTCTTTCGATCGATCGAATGTGCCCCTCGATCGATCGAAAAAATTAAACAATTCGAACTAAACCTTCTGTCTGATTCGATTGATACTCGATCGCCTCTCGATCGATCGAAAAGAAAATTCGATCGATCGACTATCAATCGAATATTAATCAATTCAAAAGATTGATCACTGTTTCACTCGATCGATCGAAAGTAAATTTCGATCGATCGAAACTCGTGAAACTCGAATTTCCAGAATTTCTCTAAGACAGTTTTCAACGGTTTTGCATGAATTAACAACAATCATACGAACATGATAGACATAGATTGATATCAAAACTGAAATCTGTTGATGCTATAGCCTTAAAGATCAATTTAACATTCTTAAATTCATATTTAAACAACATCATAACATCAATATCAGTTTTTTATCAAATCATAGTTTCAACAACCATGTAGAAATCTATCAACTTGAAACTATTATCTCTAATTCCAAAATGCACAAAACATGTTATACAGATTCGAAATGAAGACCGCTCTGATACCAATGTTGGGAAATATACATGTTTGTATCGCATACAAAACACACGCAGCGGAAAATAAACGGATCTACTTCATTCGCAATTGATAACATGCACTATGTTGGTTTTAGAATATGAGAACAAGAGAGTGTACCTTGATGCGGTAAAATTCAAAACCGAAATGAAGAAGTACTCAGGAACACTTTCAATCTCCACTCCAATTCCACTTGATGCCCAAGATGTGTAGTCTCTCAATAAATTCTATGTTTTCTAGAGAGAATATGAAAGAGTGTCTCTCTTCCTTATTTTTTTTATATTATTACACTTATTAAACATACAAACCATTTTATTCTATATAAAATTATGTATGTTTCTTTCCACATAACTGATTATCTAATTGGGCTAGCCTTTTGGGCCTTCCTAATTGGGCTATAATGTGTGGCTTGGAGTGGGACCAAAGGGGAACAAATAAGACACTAGCTCCAATGGGCCTTGGGCTTTTCTGTCAACTCTTGACAAGTCCAAAGTTACCATTAATTATATTTAATACCACTATATAAATATAATTGCACTCTAGGCCTCATTAATAAATTATATCCCAAGACTTTATTATACATGTAACCCCTTCATAAAATATTCGTAGTAATATAAAGTCATGAATATAGACTGTCACTTTGTAAATTACTACATCTTAATCCTTGAGTACCCGGTTTAATCCTTTTGTGTTATTCACCATATATTTATGAAACCCAATTTCATAAATATATACTTTAGTCTTACTAAAGTGGTTAGGCCTAACTCTCTGAATAACTGTACCCATTAAACTTATCTCAAGGGAATATTTTATATCTCCGTTAAGAGACTATGAATTCCATCTTAAGAATATATGTTCCATCAACACTAAATGTGGCTGCCCAACATACTGAGGTTTTGACCATTACTTTAGATCTCACTCCTGATATATCAAAGCAACCTACATTTCATGATCAGGCCCATTATTCTCTCAGGATTAAGAGTTCATGTGAATACAAGTCGTGAGATTTATTATTCAATTGACAGTCGTTAGGAGAATAATAAATCTCACAGCGGTCCAGTTCAATATGTCTTAACTCTTAAAACATATCAACATATTAACTAGAAGTCACCACTTCCATGATCAAGACAAATCATCGTAGTTAATATGTTATAGTCTTCGCAGATGAAATGCCCAATTTCATCATCGACTACGAACCAAAATTCTGAGTTTACAAAGAACTTGTGATTTATATCTTCTGTGACTTTTCACATAAATCACATACTATGCATCTCATGGACTATTTGATAATGTCCGAATATTCATGTTACCATTACTTTAGATAAGAATAAAACAACTTCATTAAACACAATATTAAGTCATACATCATTTCTCACATAATGTCATACATAATATCATACATAGTATCATACAATAGGATTTAAAGGCACATATCCTAACAGGGACGTCTTTTGATCCTGCTGTTGCTGCTGCTGCTGATGTTCCTCCACCGTTTGATGAGGTTTCTGACCTTCGTCGGACTCTTGATACTGTCGTGACCGTTCAGGCGGCTCATGGTCAGCTTTTGGTAGACATCCTTGATGAGCTACATGCATTGCGAGCGGATTTGGCGAGCTCTCGTCGATCTCCTCCACCTCCTTTTGATGATGAGTGAGGCCCTTTGGCAATTCGTCACAAAAAGGGGGAGTGCATTCTATTGTGTAGTTCTTATGTATCTAGGAGATTTTTTTGGAGATTTTCATTTTAGGGGGAGTTTTGGGTTTTGTACTTAGTAGTGATACTACGGAGCTTGTGGAGTTATTAGATTGTATCTAGGCACTTCACTTTGTATTTACATTTTTGGCTCTTGATTAGGAGATATATTTTGTGATACATTGGTTACTGATATGTTTCTTGTTTCACTATACTTCATCGCTTATTGATTTATATTTATGATGTTATTCATGATATATGTCTTTATTTTGTGTTATGTGAAATCAAGAAGTTTTTTTTTATATTCCTTGTTTTTTTCTTCCACACATGCGTTTATGTGTTTGTTAAGTGTTACAGGAATATACAGGGTGTTTTCAGTCGAGCTGCTGTCTACTTTGCAACTGTTAGATAGTAGTTTAGGTTGAATTGTTTAAGTGGCTATTTATTTTGTAATGGGCTATTTCAATTTGTAAACTTTGAGCTTTTGTTAAGTCTGTGTTTTGTCACGGATTGCCAAAGGGGGAGTTTGTTAGGTTCTAAGAATTAGGAACTAATGTATTAGAACTTCAATTTGTATGGTGGCAAACCATGATCAAAACAATGTTTAGTCTTGTGTTAGACTTTGCTCAAAGTATAGGATTTTATGTAAAGTTGGAATCGAGTTTACTGCAGAAGTAACTGTTCACTTTCTGTCTAACTCGATCGATCGAGAATTAGACTCGATCGATCGAAAACCAGGCAGATCGTTTTTCTGCAGAAAATTCCAACTCAGCCCTAGTCCATTTAATGTGTAGGGTTTTATGTTTTGCCCTAAGTATAAAAGGGAAAACCCTAGCCACGTTTTTAGAGTTCTGAATGCTGTGTTTGTGAATCTCATTGTGAGATCTAGAGGTGTTTACCTTCACATACACTTAGGGTTTACAAACTCAAGACTTATGTCAAGAGCTTGGTAAATCAATACAGTTGCAGAATCAAAAGAGTATAAAGATATACAAGCAGGTGCGCTTGTGATTTGCTGAAGAATTCAAGGAAAGAAGGAGTCCGTGGATCTCGGAGCTATCATGGGGTCGTGGTAGTAAGTTTTCTACACTTGGGTAGCAATAGGATGTTAGTGGTCTAAGTCTTATTGTGTAAACTTCGATTCTTTCATAGTGGATTCAGTTTACCTTGAGGATAGCTAGGTTAAATCCTCCCCAGGTTTTTTACCGGTTTGGTTTTCCTGGGTCTTCAGATCTTTGTGTTCTTTAATTTCCGCCGCTTTACTGTTTTTGCTTATTTGTGTTAACCTAGATTTAATTAAATTACCTAAGTTAATCACTTGGCTAATTCTCTAGGTTAATCTGTTGGGTTTAAGGGGTCTAAACGAACTGACATGTTTGTTAAGTGTTACAGGAATATACAGGTTGATTCAATCGTGCTGCTGTCTATTGTGCAACTGTTAGATAGTAGTTAGGTTGAATTGTTTAAGTGGCTTTTATTTTGTAATGGGCTTTTTCATTTTGTAAACTTTGAGCTTTTGTTAAGTCTGTGTTTTGTCATGGATTGCCAAAGGGGGAGTTTGTTAGGTTCTAAGAATTAGGAACTAATGTATTAGAACTTCAATTTGTAATGTTGGCATTAGACTTGCTCAAAGTATGGCTCTTCGTGTAAAGTGGGAATCGATTTTATGCAGAATTCACTGTGCACTTTCTGCCTGACTCGATCGATCGAAAATTAGACTCGATCGATCGAAAGTCGTGCAGATTGTTTTTCTGCAGAATTTTCCAACTCAGCCCTAGCCCACTTAATGTATAGGGTTTTATGTTTTGCCCTAAGTATATAAGGGAAAACCCTAGCCACGTTTTTTGTGTTCTGTTTTGCTGTGTTTGTGAATCTCATTGTGAGATCTAGAGGTGTTTGCCTTCACATACACTTAGGGTTTACAAACTCAAGACTTATGTTTAGAGCTTGGTAAATCAATCAGTTGCAGAATCAAAGATCTTAAAGAAATACAAGCAGGTGCGCTTGTGGATTGCTGAAGAATTCAAGAAAGAAGGAGTCCGTGGATCGCGGAGCTGTCACGTGGTCGTGGTAGTAAGTTTCCTACACTTGGGTAGCAATAGGATGTTAGTGGTCTAAGTCTTATTGTGTAAACTTCGATTCTTTCATAGTGGATTCAGTTTACCTTGAGGATAGCTAGGTTAAATCTTCCCCAGGTTTTTTACCGGTTTGGTTTTCCTGGGTCATTAGATCTTTGTGTTCTTTAATTTCCGCTGCTTTATTGTTTTTGATTATTTGTGTTAACCTAGTTCTGTTTAAATTACCTAAGTTAATCACTTGGCTAATTCTCTAAGTTAATCTGTTGGGTTTAAGGGGTCTAAACAAACTGACAATGCACATTCGAAGGTCCACAAAATCCAAGTTTTGAACTAGGAAATACTTTGCATAAGCACACAAGCAAAAAGCGTGAAGAAGTACAAGCATGGCCTCTCAACCTTGGGAAGGGTTAAACTAGAAAAATACTCAAAGATCAACTTAAGGTTGAGCTTCCCAAAAACACACCACCTATTTTCCATGCTGGAAGGGATACCCATCACGACTAGCAGCAAGGAGGAGAGGTCCCTGCCCATGGTAGCATCAAATTCCTCGATAGTGAGGTATAGTTCTTTTCTGTTGAAGCGGAATACATGCCGAGAAGGAACTCAATAGTTAGCAATAGCATGAAGAAGAGGTTCATCCACCCTAATTTGATGATAGGGAAAGATGCAAGAAAGACCATAGGGAGTAATGGAATCCTTAAAATCGGGACCAAGCTTTTTAATCCAAGTGGAGACATCAAGAGGAGAGATTTTTGCCATTGGAAGACCTCAAAAAAGTGTTCTTTTAGTTGGAAATACATTGGTGAGAGTTTTAGACTCAAACAACTACTTTTACACCTACGTAAGTCGGCTAGGGTTTTTCTAATTCGTGGCCCACGTACGCAAAGTCAACCCTGTGTACGCAAAGTCAAAGCTACGTATGTAGGTTCATCTCCACGTATCCACGACGCTTGGCAAAAGCCCATGTTCCCCTATTTTGAGCAGAGTTTTTCACTCCAAGGCATTCCTAAGGGTTCCTGTAGCCTAAGGGGTCATCCAAGACACATTCTAAGCATAAGATTGCAAGCATCAAAGAAGTAAAGTTGTATAGAAACATACAATTTATAATATATCTTGTAAATTAAGTACTAAGTTCCTAATTAAAAGCATAAATGTAAAAAGATGTTCTTAAACACAATCCTTTGTCTTAAACTTAATCCAAAAATGTCTGCTAAAGGGAACAAAAAAACATAAAAGAAAAAAGGGAAAAAAGCTATGTGTTGTATGCCTATATATGTCTTAAACTGTAGGTAATCAATGGTGCTACCTCATTCCTTGGTTGGTAGCTAGGAGTCGCCTCCGAGTACTCCTCACCACCATCATCATCATCGTCACCACCACTTAGATGGGCTACTCCTCTAGGATCGTGTAGCTCCCTCGAGTTGTTGGTCACCTCCAACTTGAGATTTCCAGCCAATCACACCAATTCATCATGCTCTTGGATAGTGGGTTGCGGTTCAAAGAAGGAAGGGACATCTCGAGATTACCACAATTAAGCACGAAATTATTAAAAGACTCCTTAATGAGTAGTAAAGGAAGTAGAAGCCTCTTCCCCTAATCAAGCACATCAAAAACAATCCCTAGTGGATTAAGCACATCGAGAACCATCTTCAGTGGTTCAAGCACAATCCCTACGAAGGAAGCAAAAGACTCTTCCATAGCAGATCAAGTGTACCAATAACACTATCCTCAATAAGGAAGTAAAAGATTCTTCCTAAAATGGATCGAACCTATCAAGCATCACCCTCAATGAGGAAGCAGAAGACTTTTCATCAATATTTCAAACATCTCAAGCAATATCCCCAATGCAGGAAGCAGAAGATTCTTCCTCAAGCATGGATCAAACCTATCAACCATCATCCCCATAAAGGAAGTAGAAGACTCTTCCTCAATAGTTCAAGCATATCAAGCATCATACCCATAGAGGAGGCAAACGATTCTTCCTTGATGGACCTAAGCACATTAAAGCAATCCCCATTGAAGAAGCAGAAGATTCTTCCCCAAAGTATCCCTAGTGAATAAGTAGAAGATTCTTCCCCAGTGAGTCCAATACCAAAAAAAAAAAAAAAAAAAACCACTGAGGAAGTAGAAGATTCTTCCTCAAAGTCCTTAGTGAACCATAAAGGAAGAGAACATTCCTACCTAGTGGATCATACATCTACACTACTCCTCAACGAGTCCATCCATACTACTCTTTAGAGAGTTTCTCATCCCCAAGCAAGTCGTGAGAGGCAGAAGATTCCTCCCCATGCACATTTACTTCTCAGTAAGTTTTCACCATCTTCAGTGGATCTAACAATCAAGGCTACTCGTGCACATATCTCCTGGGAATTGAACATGTAGGCACGGTAGAAAAAAGTAGAGATAGTGATAAAGAAAGAAACCAAGGTCAACTCGAGGCAAGAGCCTCATTAGAAAAGGTAGAGAAAGAAGTGAAGAAGATAAGAGGAACAAGTCACTTAGAGAAGTTTAAGGCAAGAGCCCTAGATGGACACCATAGAGACTATATCCTTTTGTTGTTTGTTGGGTTAGCTCATAAGAGCACCCTTATTTGTTTTCTTTTTTCTTTTTTATTGACTCTAGGATAATGAGTCACTTGTCATTTACTTGCAAGTTGCAAAACAAGTTTTGGGATAGTGAACCTGTTGTTGCTTGTTTCCTGAACAACAAAGGTGGGACTTCAAACAAACGAATCCCACGCAGGTCTACGGAGTTGCTCCTTGCCCCATGTATGCGTGATGTGTGTCATGTGCATGGGTTGGGCCCAAGTCGTACATTGAAACAACATTTTTTGTCCCTTATTCTTTTAATTTCATTAGTAAAGCTCACGAATCAAAAGAGGGGCATCTATAGACATCGTATTTTGTACCTGTGATCCCCAAACCAACTAAGGCTTTGATACTAGGTGAAGGATTTGGGCCCCCAATTTATTTATTTGTGGGTTTCCTAACAATCCTATGGGTAAGACTCTAAACACCAACTAGACAATCTGATTTGTATCTTTTTTGTGAACTTTTAGACCTACATGCCTTACCCTCTAGTAGTTCTTCTTTTTCCTTCTTTGCTTACACTCCCTCTCTCACTCTTCCCACTCTCTTCCTCGTTTTTCCAGTTTATTTTCAAACCCCCCTTCATGTCTGACTTCTCTCTCCTTATATAGTCTCTCCTTAGTGGAGTACTAATCATTATTGTTTTGTCAATTCACATGCATCTCCACTTTCACCAGAATCCAAAGAAACCATCATGCCTTCTAAGGATTTCCTTGAAACTTGTTTCAGACGCCAAATAGCATTCGCTAGCGAGTTCTCCAAAAGCATTGACAACTCTCAATAACCGACTTGAATCTAATCATTTCATCATCACTTTCCCACCACCTCATCAGTCGATAATGGACCAAACACTGTGGGCTTCTTCCGAACGATAATTCCTTAGTCTCAACATATGTGTCATTCGGCTAGGCACACTTCAACGGGGTTTGGGTATATTTCTATCTTATGGGCTAGATTTGGCTACTCTAGCCAATCTTGGACCTTGGCTAGATGGGCCGGTACTAACTATCTGGGCCCAAGCCACCCCCATAGTACCCCTTACGACTCGAGCCCCCGTTCCCCAATAATGCTTGAACTCTAAGGCCTAAGACCAGCTTAGAGCCCAATCAGATTTCAAATTGACTTGAGGAGTGTTAAAATGAAAAATATAACCTTTTAAATAAGAAAAAATCTATTTTTGGAAATAAAATGACTAAAGTGGCCCTTGGCCTGCGTACATAGGCCGCAACCTGCATACACGGACCAAAGCATGCGTACGCGGCACATTCCTGCGTACACAGTTAGGGTTTCAAAAGCATAAGAAAGACAATTTTTCTATAATAATGGCTGAAGTTTGGAATGAATCCCATATTGCCTGAGAGCCATTCCAAACCCCATTTTTTTCAACTATTAAAAGCCTTATATGGTACATTTTCAAAGACACAGAAATCCCACGAGAAAAACCTAAGATTTACTAGAAAATAATGAACCAAAAGGGAGTTTTACACAAACCACCCTCAAGTCAATTTTATTTGATTGGGACCTTTTATGGCCCCAATCCTTATAGTTTAATGTTGCAAATCACTTTCTTATTAGTTTCTGAATAGATTTGACTAAGGGGAACGGTCAAAATCAAGCTTGGAAAGCTTTTTGTGAGGTATCTAGTCAAAACTTTTCTTTTTCCCTCTATTTTATTTTTCTACCTTTAAAGCCTCCTGTTTGCTTTGTTTGTTTGTTAAGATATGTTCTAACAGGCCTTCCTAGGTTAGGTTTAAGTTTTGTATGCTTAAAATGTATGTTAGGGTGTTAGAATTGTTGTTTTGAAGTAATGCTCTGTTTCTACGTTTTTAGGATTTTCTCGGCAAGGATCTGTGTACACATGATCTAGCCTACGCATGCAGGCCTGATTTTGCGTAAGCAGACCTATTCTAGCGTGCATGATGTCGTTGCCCTAAAACCCTAAATTTTGTTTGTTTTATTTCTACCTTTTTCTGTGCTTCAGTTTGGCCTTTTTTTCATATGTTTTAGGCCCTATAAGTTAGGGTTCTTAGTTTTAATACCATCCATTCACATGTTCATGTATGAATGCCATGGTTGCTGTGTTTCTACAAGGTAAGTGAAAGGTAAGTCATGCATTGGAAATGTTTATGCATTTGTGATATGATCTTGTGTTGATGTTAAGGAAGAATATGAATGCTTGGATCTTTCCTTATGGTTATGTTTCTGCCTTGATTTGATTGTATATGTTTCTGCCTTGAATATTCTTTGATGCCATGATAGATGTCTGCTAGGGTTTGTGATGAGATGCCATGATTAGATGTATGGTTAGGGTTTGGGATTAATGATGCCATGTTGAATGCTTAGATATATGCTAGTGTATGTGTGAGTTAGAATACAAGCATTGAACATGCTTTTAACAAGGTTAAGATATAAGACACAATGATGGGAGGCCAACCTTAGGGTTAGGCGATCTTGAGTGCCTAACACCTTCCCAAGAGTGTATCTAAACTTCGAACCCATACTTTGGTAGTAAGATCAAAAGGTCCTTCCTCAAAGAGATGCTATATATATGGTTCCTAGACCATTGCAAAAACTAGGAGGCGACTCCTCCCTTGTGTCCATAATGGCATAGGGGCGGATTGGCTTACTGAGAAATTGCCTAAGGGGCAACCTGTCCACTGACCAATTGTGCTACTGGGGAAGAGTTCAAAAGCCATGTCGCATTGTTGAACTAACCCCGAGGTCAGATTCGGGGGGATTGAAGTGTTTGTAAATGGGGGCTTCTACCGGAATGTGCATGTACAACTGTGAAAAACCGTTTTGCCCCAACTGTCCCGAACCGGTTCAAGTGAGCTTTCTTGGACTATTCTAGGCCCTTGATGTCTAGCTTCACCATTGGTAAGCCCTTATGGTAGGAATCCAGGCAACTAAACGTTGAAAGGATAAAAAGGGGCTTCCAACTGTTAAAGCTCCTAACGAGTCTTGATAGCTAGTATACAAAGGAATGCACCTGAGAATCAAGTGAGAGGCTCTCAATTGCCAGTCGTAATGCACAAAAATTTCTGAGCGCAAGATGAAGTTCAGCTTCCGAGCTTGTACAACACTTAAGTCAGGCTGGAACCTTTTGGAGTCTACAACGAAGAATAACGAACAAAGTTAATAAAAATATACAAAGCAATAGCAACAGGTTGAATGTACAAAACAAAAAGGGAAGAGAAATAGAATAAAGTTTAATGTGAAAATGCACACAGCAGGGTCATATTGAAGAATTAGAAAAGAGGGTACCAACCTATCTGGCAAGGAGAGGTTGGATACGTGAGTTCTTCGTTGAGCCAGTTCTTGCTCACTCTCACGAATTCCCCCATGGAGTTCCTATTGGAGTCAGGGAGACAAGATATCAACCTAACCATGGTGTTCCGAGTTTGAAGGTAATACCCGTTCCTTAGGCTTCCCCGAATAGCATAGAGGAAGTTAATATCATGGTGTGTAAGGTTAAGGTCATACAGTCTGTTAAGACGCCCCACACAGTTTACTACCCTATAAAAATTAGGCAGACACTGGTCGGGGCTAAGCCCATAAAAATTGAGAGTTCTAAGTTAAAAGGGATCTATTGGAAATTTAACCCCAACCTCTAGTATTGACATTAAAGGAAAAAAGACCATATGAGGAAATCTTTGGTCCAATATATCTCCCTCGTGATAGTATGATATGTTCACGTTGTAAGCACTCGATTTTGCACCCATGATTTAATCAAGGAAGATGACTGGAGTGACCATCCATGTACTAAAAAAATGCTTCACTTGCATCAATTTGTTCTTGCATTGCATGCATCAATTAATTCATTGCATATCATGATATTAACCTAGCCAATCACATGATCAAGTTTGCATGATCAGTATGCATGATCAAGTTTGCATGGTCAAGTTTGCATGGTCAGTATGCATTTATGGGGTGAAGCCGATCACGTGTGATTAATTGAAATTAATTTTGATTGGTTGATGATTAAAATTAATTAAATTAATTTATGTGATTGGTGGAGTATTTTTCTTAAACTGAGATTTGTTGCATGGGATTAAAACAAATAAGCTGATAATATTTAAAGATTGTGGGTAATTAGGCTTTTGGGATAATTATATTCAAAATAATTATTTTAAAATTCATAATTATCACTTTAAAATGAGGGTTATCATGAAAATAACTCTGAAATTCGTCCAAATGCAGTCTTAGAGTTGGAAAACACCTCAAAAATGTGTTAATTAAGTAACAGATTTCAGATTTACATTCTGAGGCACTTGTGGCATAGTAGAACTCAAAATTCGGACTAGGCTATTTCTGGAAAAGTTGTAGAGAATCAAATTTCCCTTCAGTTGTAAAACTTTTAGCTTGATCTGAATCTTTAGAAATGAGACAAGATCAAAATACAAAACGGGTTCTGATTCGAAAAATTAGCTTACTCTTATCCAAATCTCTTCCTTTTTTTTTTTTAGGATTTTCCCTAATACGTTTTTTGCCTATTTTTTTTTTCCAGCATTCCAACCTCAATAAATAGAGGAGGCATCTCATTATTCAGAACACTTTTCACCCTCTAGAGAGAAACACTTTTTTTTTACGCTCTGAGAGGCATACATTTTGGGGCTCTCAAATTGATGATACTTGCTGAACCTCTCTGATATTTGCTGCTAAAATTAGGGTTTTTAGGTTTCAAAGATAACTATTTAGGTTTCAAAGATAACTAAATAAGTTTCTTTGAACCCTAAAACATCCTCTCAAGAACAAAGAGTGCTCATGCAAGAGGATGTTTTCAATTACCCTATTCTCTTTTATGTATCATGTTTATGAAGATGCATGTTTTCCTTTATCCATAACATGAGTTGTTAATCATTGTCTTGTGAAAGCATAATCTTGATTTTTTTTAATGTAATTGTTAGGATCTTTTTCTTAATTCCAATAATCTGCATATGATTAATGCTTTTTCTTAAAACAAAAACAGATCTACATCTTTCTTATATTTAGATCAGAATTTTTCTCCAAATAAAAAGAGATCTACATCTTTCTTTGATGTAGATCTGAATTTTTCTTAATAAAAAACGGATCTACATCTTCATTAGATGTAGATCTAAATTTTTCTTAAATAAAAAACTGATTTGAATCTTTAATAGATACAAATCTGATTTTTTAACATATGCAGATTTATGAAATAACGGAAAAGATTAAACACGATTATGTTTGTGTTTGTTGCATAAATTTAAATTATGAGTGAAACTCTCTTCTTAAAAAATATTTTTTGTTCTTTTAAAACAATAAAAAACAGATGTTATTTATCTATTATCAAAAACCTTTTTTTTTATTTATCATAAAATAGATTTGATTTTTCTGTTATCAAAAACTATTTTTTTAGTTCTTAAAAACAGGTTTAATTCTTTTTCAAATCAAAAGACTTTATTTCATATAATAAACATAGATCTGAATTTTTATCTCCAAAAACTTGTTTCTTTATGTATTACAAAATAGATCTGATTTTTCTATTGTCAAAAACAATTTTATATCACCAAAACAAATTTGATTATTTTCAAAAGAAAAGACTTCATTCATAAATAAATTTGTGTAATTTAATTTTAGTGTCACATGTTCAACATATCAATAATGACATGCATAAAAAGTTACATTGGCCACAAGAGTTAAGAAGACTAGACTCTATTTGGGCGGAATGGGTGCCTAACACCTTCCCATTCTGTAACCTAGCCTCCAGATTTAGGTCATTAGTTAAGTAGATCTAGCCTTGTCTTTACTTTTTATTTTGGGTAGGATGTAACTAGGACAAAAGCCATGTAATTATTTGGTAGATTGTAACTAGGACCCAAAGCTATGTAATTTTCAAATTTGTATTTTTTTATTCAATCAATGAAATGAAGCAATTCAGTCATGTATTTGTATATTAGTTTTTCTTATTTTTTGTACAAAAAAATATGTGGCGACTCCACACCACTTACCTAAAAAGAGAGGTGCCCTAAAAAACACATCCCAAAATCTCTCTTTTTTGAGAGACAACTCAATTCTAGAGGTCTCTTACAGTGGCAACTCCACTGGCGATGTCGAGGGCTAAGCTTCATATTAGATTTAAGTGACCAAAAGTGTACCATTGTTTTGCATAGTCTTACTTGATATAGTTGTTTGTTTGCCTATTTATGCTTGATGGGATTTTGTGTGATATATAGTTGTAGGATAATTTGTTGTTTGTAATGTTTGTTAAAATCTTTCCCTAACTGTCATAGTGTGTGCCATCCAAACAATATGTATGCACCCCTTTTCAACAATTTTGTGGTGGTAGTAACCATGGATCACCAATCTTCATTAGATTCGAGTACTCAGTGGCGAACTCACCAACTTATAATCCAAAGTCACTAGATCATTGCCTGTTGACTGTAAAGGACAAACCATGTCATTTGGACCAACACAATGTTCATTACATTACAAGTTGGGAGGTGTAACATCCTAGCTATGGGAAACAATAAAACAACAAACCCACCCTACAACCTAATGACTTAGAACCTACCCTTAGGTTGGTCCCGGTTAAAATTGCATTGCATGTTGTGTGTGTTTGTTTTGGTTGATTGATGGATATTGAGGGGTCTTAGCTTTGATTAATCCAAGAAAGCCTGTTCTAGAGAGAAAGAGAGGGAAGAATTTGGTCAACACCTAAAGGAAAGCTATAAAGAGGACCTAAGACCGACACTCAAGCCAGTAGCTCCAGTTCCAAGCTCATCACTCCCATCACAATACTGAAGCCCGTGAGCATAAAAGACACCCCGCTGCTACAACATCACAATCCTATATCCGACTTACAAGAAACTTCAAACCCTAATCAAATTACCAAGCACCAACATACGGGGGGAGACACTTCGAACCCTAATCAATCAACCTAATGCCTATAAACGGGGGGAGACACTTTGAACCCTTCTCAAGTAACCCAACATCCACAAATGAGGGGAGACACTTCAAACCCCCACATTTGGAGACAAACAACCAAAAGCCAAAGTCCACCGAGATTTCAACCTTTTGGATCATAACTTCAAGCCCATCAAGCCTAAGGAAGATTCAACCCTAATCAGCCAAGAAAGAATTGAAGATGTTCTCAACTCTATCTTGGAAGGTCAAGAGAAGATAAATGAAGAGCTAGCCCAAATCTCCTAGATAGCCAACACTGCATTACAAGTTAGCTTAGCCAATCAAGCTATACCCTCTACCTTGTGCAAGGATAATTCACCATAACCCGAAAAGATTCCACACTTCTATTTTCTAAAAAAAAGAGCTAGGGATTTCAACAAGTTGTCTTTCCAACTATCCTCTCCAATCAACAAGAACATGTCAATGGACTCAATCCCTAAGGAGGTAGTGCCTTAGCACATCAGTAATGGTGCAGTCAGACCATCAACAAGCAATTGTAGGCATCAAAGAAATTTATTAGAACTACACATGACTTTGAGTGAAGCCTTGGAGAAACTACAAGCTAAAGGATTACTGAAGCCATTGGATCCCAAGCCAATACCACATCCCAAGCCTAAAAGATACAATCCTAATGCTCATTGTAGATATCGTCAAGGGAAAGGCCATACAACTAATGGATGTTATAACTTAAGGCATGCCACTCAAGATCTAATTGATCAACAAGTCTTCATCAGCCAGTCATCCTGACTTTGTTTGAATTTTGTTTCACAGGTTTTTTTAGATTGGCTCTTTGATTTTATTGTTTACTTAAAATTTGCTTTCTATTTAGTTATTTGTTCAATAAAGTTCATGTAGTGTTTGATGCATTTGATTTAGCATGTTATTCATACGTAAATCAAAAATAAATAAATTAATTAATTAATTAATTAGTTAATTAAAAAAAAATTTGCACTAAGGGCATTGGGCCTTTTTAGTAATTTTTTTTCTAAAAACCCTTTTTTGTTCCTTCAAAGACTCCAACATTTTTTCAAAAGCCTTCTTTTCAAGAGAATACAAGAAGATCCATTTGAAAAAACTTCTTCCAAATCATGATGATTAATTGCTCTACCAATCAATTTGTTCCAAAGAGGGATTTAACTTTATTCAATCCATGTAAGGACTTCTGCTAAACATTCAAAATATGATAAGAAAAGGTCCTAAAAGGAAATAAAAGAAATACATCCATTCATCCAAATTTCTCAAACCACATACACTCAGTCCCAATCTCTACAAAATTTTTTTCACATCATTGGAGCATTTATACTTCTATTCCAAGAAAAATTTATTAAAGGAGTTTAAGTCACTGTGCTTGCAAGAATGCATCATTAGGGATAGAAGGCCGCCTTCGATAACCCACATTATTCCTTGACACCTATTACAATAATTATCCATTGCTAGCCAACTTGAGCCTTTAAACAGTTAGCCTGTTTTTCAACGATCCCATTAAAAACTTAAACCTTGGGTGGGGAAATTAAGTATGCATGCTTAAATCTCAAGATGAGGAAGTGTTGACCTTATGGATTCAGCACCACTTGGTAAGGTCCTCAATGAAAACAATGAGACCGGTTCAGAAGAAGGAAAAGATGAAGACTTCATCAAGTTTAGGAAAGAGAATTCATCAAAGAAAAGTGAAAGTTCAATTCATTAAGCTAGAAAGGAAATCCATCAAGCAGAGATAAGATTTTGAGAAAGTATCAAATTGTGAGAAAAGAAGAGAAGGTCATCAAGCTAGAAAAGACTTCAACAACAACAACAACAACATCAAAAAAGAAAAAAGAAAAAAAAAGAAGAGAAAGAAGTGAATGCAAGAATTTTCATCATGTTGTGAATACTAATTGATCAAAAGACATGAGAGATATGAGATTCCATGAAAGATCATTCCAGTTGAGAAGAATAAGCAGAAATGAGGACTTATCAATAGCAAAATCTAATCAAATTGAGGAAGATGAGGAAAAGAAAAAGTAAGACACATTTCATAAAAAAAATGGTGTGTTCAATCAAGTCAAGTAAAATGAAAGTGCATTAGAAATGATAAGAGGATATCAAGGAGAAATGCAAAATCATCCAAGAAAGATGAAAGTTTGTCAAATTGAAAAAAAAAAAAAACACACACACACACACACAATTGAGTGAGAACCAGTGAAATTCCAAAAAAAAAAAGAAAAAAGAAAAAGAAGCTCAGTAGACTAAAAATCTAAAAGGGCGGTTTAGGCAAAAATTAGAGCAAAAAAAAAAATCACAAAAAAAATGAGAGTGAGTGATTTGTCCATAAGATAGGATGTTAAGAAGACCAAAAAGAGGGAGTTGAAAAAGAATCAAGACCAAATGAAAGAAATCAATGAAGACCAATGAGGAGATGATGAACATGACAAGAATTTTAGCATAAGAGTCAATGATGGGAGTTGTGAAAAAAATCTTCCAATGCTTGAATTTAAAATATTGCATACTTGGGGAAACATCATATGGGTTTTTGAGCCTTTTATATACTTCCTTTCAATAACCTGAACCCGGCCTACATTACAACCTTTGAATAAAGCCCTCCTTGAAGTCCTGCTGATTGAAAGCACACATTTAGCTCTGATGATATTTTCTCTTGGATTAAAAAGGAAACTGCTTAAGATTATCAAGCCCCACTGGTTGATATCCTTAAAAGAAAATTTTCATAAATTCTCAAGTGACTAAAATTTTTTCTAAGCCCCAAACACTCACTTTGTTTGCTCCTAACTGAAAATGACTCTCAAGAGAACAAATTTCCAAATTCTCAAAAATTTTCAAATCTTCAAACTTAAGATTTTTCCCTTTCTTGCTTATTCCCAATATGTGTGATCCCCAAGCATTTCATTGATTTTCTTTGAAGACTTAATCCAAATGTTTTTTGGAATGAAGAAGCAAATTTGATTATATGTTTTTAATGATTTCAAATCCTTTCTAGCCGATGAGATCGGGTTAACAATTGAGCAGTATGATTGGTCGAAGAGGTTGATCAAAGGATCACCTTTTGATTCATTTGAAAAAGATAAAATTTCAAAAAATCTCATTCTAATTAGATTTCATTCTTAAAAAAAAAAAAAAAGAGACTCATTTCAAAATTTTCATTACAAAAAAGACTCATTTCAAAATCTACCTCTTTCAGTAAAAAAAAAAAGATTTTCAAAACTTTTTTTCGAACTATGTCTGGACTTGATCCTTTATAAGAGAGGTACGTAGGTAGCCTTTTCAAATGCCTGATCACAATTACCCAAAAAGAAACTTCATTTCAAAAAAAAAAAAATTCAAAACTTCATTTTTCAAAAAAAAATTTCGAACTACGTTTAGACCCGATCCTCTATGAGAGAGATACGTAGGCAACCTTTCCAAAGGCCTGGTCATAACCACTTAAAAAAAAAATTTTAAAGGCTCAAAATCAAAAAAAAAATTTTTTTTTTTGTGAATTTAGGCTAGGAGCATTTGTTTTGCATTAAGCATATCATCAATTTTCTATGTAAGCATGTCTAAACTAGGGGCATTCGCTCAATACATTTTCATAATAACTGATTACTAACAAGCTCGTGGAAAGAATCTTTTGCAGGAGGTGGACATGGATCTTTCATCTACTCAACAATCACCATCAATCTTCAGTTTAGATGTGCCAATTGGCACTCCAATAGAGCCCATTGGCTCATCATCCCAGCAGTCCTTGTTTTGCCCAGTTTTGTGAATTTGATCTTGTTTTTTGGGGTCCTTACACAATAATATTTTTCAAAATTCACATTGATTGTTGAACTAGGGGCATTTGGCCATGCCTTATCCATTTTGTAAAAAATCGTCTTTTCCTCAAATATCAAGGTTTTCAAAAGTCATGCATCAATTCGCAAACTAGGAGCATTCGACCATGCCTCATTCATTTTCAAAAAGAGAAATCATCATCATCATCTTTTCAAAAAAAAAAATCAAGATTTACAAAAATCATGCATCCATTTCTAAACTAGGGGCATTCAACCATGCCTCATCCATTTAAAAAAAAAATCAACTTTTCCTCAAAAGTCAAGGTTTTCAAAATCATGCTTCAATTTATAGTCTAGGGGCATTCAACTATGCCTCATTCAGGTAAGATCACCCATGTCAAAACCTGTCAGGTAAATTCAATCCTTTGCACCACAAAGCTTTATCAGGTAAACTCTAAACTTTCTGAATCAAGCTCTTACAAGAATAAGTCCATACGTGTCAAGTCATAAAATTCAAAGATCAAAGGCTGGTAGTTCAAGAGTTATACAAGCTAACTAACTAAAAATCAACTCTTGTTTTTGTTGCAGGAAATTAAAAGAGGAAAAATCTCCTGAACTTCAATTTTCAAAGGAAAAATCTCCTAGAAGTTCAATTTCCAAGAGGACAAATCACCTAACAATTTTTCAAAGGATAAATCTCCTAAAAAACTTTTCAAAAGGATAAATCTCCTAATCAAAGTTTAAAAAGAAAAAATCCTCTTGAACAAATCTTAAATGGACAAATCTCCATGAACACATCTTCATGAAAGGAGGGATCTCTTGAATAAATCATTAAAGGAAAAATCTCCTGAACAAATCTTCAAAGGAAAAATCTCCTGAACAAATCTTCAAAGGATAGATCTCCTAAACAAATCTTCAAAGGAAAAATCTCCTGAACAAATCTTTAAAAGGAAAAATCTCCTGAACAAATCTTCAAAGGAAAAATCTCCTGAACAAATCTTCAAAAGGACAAATCTCCATGAACAAATCTTTAAAGGACAAATCTCCATGAACACATCTTCATAAAAGGAAAAATCTCCTAAATAAATCTTCAATTGGAAAAATCTCCTAAACAAATCTTCAAAAGGAAAAATCTCCTGAACAAATCTTTAATGGACAAATCTCAATGAACACATCTTCAAAGGATAGATCTCCTAAATAAATTTTCAAAGGAAAAATCTCCTGAACAAATCTTCGAAGGACAAATCTTCATGAACAAATCTTCAAGAACAATCCCAAATCCCAAATTTTCAATTCGAAATTTTCATTCCCAAGTTTAAAATTCCACATTCTAAATTTCAAATTCTAAAATCTCATGTTCAAGATTTCAAGTTGCAAATTTTCAAAATCCCAAGCTTCAATTTATCAAGATTTCAAGCTTCAAATCTTTCAAAATTTTAAGTTTCAAAATTTAAAATCTCAAGTTCAATGCGTCAAAATCTCAAGATTAAAATTTCAAAATCTCAAAGTTTCAAGTTTCAAAGTCTTAAAATTCTAAATTTCAATTTCAAAACTTCCAAGCTTCAAAAGATCAAATCTTTTTCAATCAAAGCTTTTCTTGATAAAATTCAAATCAAGAAAGGGATCACACATCTCAGAAACAGTGGGAACACAAAGCACTTATCAATTAGAGACTAATTCCAAATTTTGATTTTTGCAGGCAACAACTTGGTTTTAGGGATAAGAAGCCCTTGATTACCTTCATCAATATCAAGCCAGTTCATCGCAAACACTCCTTTAGTCAAGACCAAGCTAGATGGTCGCAGACGTTCCTTCAGTTAAAATCAAGCCAGTTGATCGCAGACGCTCCTTCAGTCAAGACCAAGCCAGTTAGTCGCAGACGCTCCTTCAGTCAAGATCAAGCCAGTTGATCGCAGACACCGTATTTTGTCAAGATTAAGCCAGTTGATCACAGAAACTCCATCAAGATCAAGCTAGTTGGTCGCAAACACACCTTCTGTCAAGATCAAGCCTGTTGGCCGTAGACATTACCTTCATCAAGATCAAGCTCCCTTGGTCGTAGGCAACTTCATTATCAAGATCTGAAAAAAAAAAAAAAAAAAAAAAAAAAAAAAAAAAAAAAAGTCTCTCAGTCATATCAATTGTCAAGAATTATTTCAAAGTTGAACTACCATCTAAGTCAAGTGTTTTCATTGTTTTGTAAAAAAGATAAGCACTAGTTCTATGTTCCAAAGTTTTAGGTTCGAGGGCTAGGTAATCTTTGAAAATTCAACCTCAATTAAATCATGGTCGCTAAAATCAGTGTCTTGGTTTTACATTGACATTCACTTTCAAGCTTTGTCAATGAGGGGCATTCTGTAAACACTCGATTTTGCACCCATGATTTAATCAAGGAAGATGACTGGAGTGACCATCTATGTACCAAAAAAATCATTCTTGCATCAAATGCATCAATTTGTTCTTGCATTGCATGCATCAATTCATTCATTGCATATCATGAAAATGATCTTGAGATTCTAACTATCGCGACGATATGGAAAGTTTCCAAATAAGACCGTCGGAAAGAAAGATATCGCATGATCAAGTTTGCATGTTCAGCATGCATTTTATGGGGGTGAAGCCAATCACATGTGATTAATTGAAATTAATTTTGATTGGTTGATGATTAAAATTAATTAAATTAATTTATGAGATTGGTGGAGTATTTTTCTTAAGGTGAGATTTGTTGCATGGGATTAAAACAAATAAGCTGATAATATTTAAAGACTATGGGTAATTAGCCTTTTGGGATAATTATATTCAAAATAATTATTTTAAAAGTCATAATTATCACTTTGAAATAAGGTTTATCATGAAAAGTTGGCTTACTCTTATCCAAATCTCTTTTTTTTTTTTTTTAGGATTTTCCCCAATACGTTTTTTGCCTATTTTTTTTCAGCATTCCAACCTCTATAAATGGAGGAGGCATCTCATTATTTAGTACACTTTTCACCCTCTAGAGAGAAACAATTTTTTTTTATGCTTTGAGAGGCATACGTTTTAGGGCTCTTAAATTGATGATACTTACTGATCCTCTCTAATATTTGCTGCTAAAATTAGGGTTTTTAGGTTTCAAAGATAACTGAATAATTTTCTTTGAACCCTAAAATATCCTCTCAGGAACAAAGAGTGCTCATGCAAAAGGATGTTTTCAATTACCCTATTCTCTTTTATGTTTCATGTTTATGATGATGCATGTTTTCCTTTATCCATAACATGAGTTGTTAATCATTGTCTTGTGAAAGCATGATCTTGATTTTTTTTACATAATTGTTATGATCTTTTTCTTAATTCCAGTAATCTACAAATGATAAATGCTTTTTCTTAAAACAAAAATAGATCTACATCTTTCTTAGATGTAGATCTGAATTTTTCTCAAAATAAAAACAGATCTACATCTTTCTTAGATGTAGATCTGAATTTTTCTTAATTAAAAATGAATCTGCATCTTCATTAGATGCAGATCTAAATTTTTCTAAAATAAAAAACCAATTTGTATCTTTCATAGATACAAATCTGATTTTTTAACATATGCAGATTTCTGAAATAAAGGAAAAGATTAAACATGATTATGTTTGTGTTTGTTGCATAAATTTAAATTATGAGTGAAACTCTCTTCTTAAAAAATCTTTTTCATTCTTTTAAAACATATAAAAAACAGATCTGATTTTTCTATTATCAAAAATCTTTTTTTTTTTAATCATAAAACATATCTGATTTTTCTATTATCAAAAACCAGTTTTTTAGTTCTTAAAAACAGATTTGATTCTTTTTCAAATCAAAATACTTTATTTCATGTAATAAACACAGATCTGAATTTTTATCTCCAAAAACCTTTTTCTTTATGTATTACAAAACATATCTGGTTTTTCTATTGTTAAAAACCATTTTTTATCGCCAAAACAGATCTGATTATTTTCAAAATAAGAGACTTTACTCATAAATAAATTTGGGTAATTTAATTTTAGTGTCACATGTTCAACATATCAATCATGACATGCATAAAAAGGTACATTGGTCACAAGAGTCTAGAAGACCAAACTCTGTCTGGGCAGAATGGGTGCCTAACACCTTCCCATTCCGTAACTTAGCCTCCGGATTTAGGTCATTGGTTAAGTAGATCTAGCCTTGTCTTTACTTTTTATTTTGGGTAGGATGTAACTAGGATAAAAGCCATGTAATTATTTGGTAGATTGTAACTAAGACCCAAAGCTATGTAATTTTCAAATTTGTATTTTTTTATTCAATCAATGAAACGAAGCAATTCAGTCATGTATTTGTATATTAGTTTTTCTTATTTTTTGTATATAAAAAATAAGTAGCGACTCCACACCACTTACCTAAAAAGAGAGGTGCCCTAAAAAGCACATCCTAAAATCTCTCTCTTTTTTGAGAGGCAGCTCAATTTTGGAGGTCTCTCACACATGTCATGAGGGATATTAAACCTAGTTTTGAAGGATTCTACCTCTGCATTTGTGTTTAAAAGGTACGAAAAAACCCATGTTTTCCTATGAAGATAACTTTGGAAGAATGCAAATGAAAGAAACAGGAGAAAGAAGACTTGCTGAGTAACTTCTTGATGAGAGGGATGGTCTCAAAAGAAATTTAAGAGTTCGGGAAGAAAGAGTAAGAAGGATTCTAAATTTGAAAGGAACTAAAGAAACTTGTAAATGAAAAGAATGACAGTGTTTATAGGGGGAAGGGTCATTTAATGTAACTGCAAAGCAAATAATCAATACTTACCATTGTTTCTACTCATGTGTGCCATCAGTTCATCAAGACCGTTCGATGTGTCAGATGTTGCCACGCGTTCACAAAGAGCAAGCTGTCATGTCTGCTGTATTAATGGGGTGACATTTTGTCTTCCCGAGGTATAACCGTCATTTTTGAAAAGCTTAGCCGAGCGCCAAGGCAGGAATCCCCAATCCTATCCCCACTTCGTGAAAATAGGATTGTGGGGGGCTATCGTGGGGGGTTTGGGCCCAGAAACTCAATACTAACCTATTTAACTAAGGCCCAAGATCGGCCTGAGTAGCCAAAACCAGCCCATAGGAGGGAATTGGACCTCAAACTCTGTTGGAGTAGGCTCAGCCTGATAACATGTGTATTGGGACATAGAAATCATCGTTCGGGGGAATCCTATAGCGCTCGGCCTACACCGATTGAAGAGATGGTGGGAAATCAATGAAGAATTGACTAAACTAAAGTCAGTTGCTAAGAGTTGTTAGTGCCTTTGGGGAACTCGTTATCGAACGCTATTTGATGTTTGGAACAAGTTTCAAGAGAATCGTTAGAAGGCATGATGATTCCTGGGGATTCTGGAAAAAGTGGAAATGCATGTGAATTGGTGAAATAATAATGATTATTACCTCACTAAAGAGAGACTATATAAGGTGTGGGAAGGCAAACAAGAAGGGTTGGTTGGAAAACACTAGAAAAAGATTGAAAACACAGAGGGAAAAGAGTGAAAACAGAGAGGGAAGGGAGTGTGAGAAAGAGGGAGGAAGAAGAACCGCCAGAGGGTGAGGTTTGTAGGTCTAAAAGTTCACAGAAAAGATATAGCCTGGACTATCTAGTTGGTGCTTGGAGCCCCACTAGTAGGATTGCTAGACTTCCCACAAATAAATAAATTGGAGGCCCAAATCCTTCGCCCAGTACCACAACCCTAGTAGGTTTGGGGACCACATTTACTTTCCCATAAATTAAGTTTCACACATATATTTCTTATGATGTAAAATATATGAACAAATTATCATTCATTTATCATCTTTTAGTAGATCATAACTTCATTGTCTTTAAGAAACTTTTGAGCTAGACTTAAGATTAACACAATTATATTAACTTTAAGTAGCTTTTCCCATAAATTAAGTTTCACACATATATTTCTTATGATGTAATATATATGAACAAATTATCATTCATTTATCATCTTTTAGTAGATCATAACTTCATTGTCTTTAAGAAACTTTTGAGCTAGACTTAAGATTAACACAATTATATTAACTTTAAGTAGCTTTTGAGCTAGACTCAAGCTTAACACAATTATATAGATACAAATTGAATTTGGTATGTTTTTTAAGCTAAGATTTGCAATACACATATGAACCCTAACATTTTTAAACCGCATATCTATTACCATCCTTAACTGTTCATTTTCTTTATTGTTCTGCAAAATCTTTATTTTCTCCTTACTAGGTTATAGCTTATAACAACAATGGACCTTTCATAAATTTAATTTTGGAAAAGCTAAAGAAAATGAAGACAAAATACTAATGGAGTTTCAAGAAACCTCCTACCTAGAAATGGCAAATGGGCAGATCGGGTCGTCACTCGAGTTGCGGGTCAAAAAGTGGGTCATTTTAAGTTGGTTAAAAATGGGTTGGGTCAATTGGATTGTGGATCGAGTCGAGTTAACCCGTATTTTTCACATGATTTTTTTTACGTAACAAATTACTTGATGTAAAATGCATTATTTTAAATTCACCACTCATATCAAGAATAAGCTCAGCTAAACAAATTAGTACTTATTCAATAATTTTAAAATTATACAAATCCCAAAATTACTAACTAAAACAAAATAGCATAAAGGATAAATAAAACAAATACACAAGTTTCATTTCTACACAATCAACATCTCAAATCGTAAAACAAATTACAAATGCCTTATTGGATAACTAATTTTATAGAGAATAAAACATATAAGAAATTTAAAATCTTAAAAAGAAATTTTATACTCTATTATCAATTGTGGTTGGCACATTATTTCAATTTGAGAATATACATTAAAGTTTGATTTTTTACTTATTTGTATATGATCTCTTTTATGAATTTCATATCATTGTTAAGAAACACTCACTCCAAGAAATATCATAATTTATTTTGAAAAACCGTTTATTGGACATGAATTGTTAAAAAATAGGCCTTAAGAAGTCATAATTTATGCTAATTTCATTGATACTTTAGCTCCACTCTTTTCACACTTATGAATGTTTTCCCATACATATCTATAATTTTAAATATATGTTTTTAACTCTACTGTAACTAGATTATCTTGGCATGTACTTTGTTATTTGATATCTAAAAATCTTTACTCGTTACTGAATACCTTTACCATTCAATTTTCAATTCATTTGAATGCAGTTATGTAAAATATTTCAACTGTTTCCTTAAAACTTATAACAAACAATTAAACTAATATTATCTTAATTTTATTATTTTTTTACCAAAAAAAAATATTTTAAAAAATTGTTTGGGTCAAGGGTCAAGGGTCAAGTCGAGTTAACCTGCAAAAAATGGGCCAGGTCATGAATTGACGCGTCTTTGCTTCAAATAAAAAAATTCTGATTCGGTTTGGTTATTGTTAGGGTCGGGCAAAATCTAACCCGTTTTGCCATGTCTACTCCTGCCTATAATAGCAATAACAATAATTCGTAGGCATTATCCAATTTAGCCTTGATTTGGTTGGGCAGAATTAGAATAATTAATAAATACTTTTTTTTTTTTCGAAGTATCGAATCCTTAAAAGGGCACGAAAACTAATAGAACGAGTAAAAAGCAACACAATGTTCCTAAGATTTTCTAGGATTTAACAATGGCATACACCTTAGCCCATGCTAGGAATTAAGGGAATACTTATAGACTACAACAATTAAAGGTTGAGTGGTTTAGCATGAACAAGGAATCTTAACAAGCAGATTCTCCTGAAGATAAAGGGTGCAGATTATCCCCTCTTCCATCTGATGCATGTCCATCAAATTTCTTGTCTACCTCTCTTAAGTCTTATCTATTTTTAGTAGCCGGTAAGGAAGAATGAAGAAAAGTGCGAATGTTCGAAGTATAAAGATGGCCATCCATTTGCATGTACTATGGATATTTGTTCTTTAACAAAATCTACGGTTGTCTTTCACATTTTGTTCTTTTATACAATTATTATACATTCTTTTACAAAGAAAATTCCAAGTGATTGGCTCCACCTTATAGTGTGAGTTTAGATTAGTTTTTTTTTTTTTTTTTTTCCTGCTTAAAAAGTCTATTTATTGATTATTTGTTTTTATTTTTTTATTTATTTTTAAAAAGTGAAGTTTTAAGAGATTGATGAATAAACTAAATAGTTAACCAAAAAAAATCCCAACGCACATTTAGTTAAGCTACAAGCCTTTGTATAGTCTTAATCAACGTGCACTAAAACCCAATATATGCATGAGTTTGGGACAAACAAGTCATTTCCAACATACCTAAATATATAAATCTAGATATTGATTATGAGCTTGTTATCAATTGGTTAAGAACATATGGTGTGATGGCAACAAAAATTGCTACTTTGAGAATTCCTTCCTCATCCTATATACTATGAAGCAAATGGGGTATTGAATGAACTCGCAAAGAGGGGAAGAAATCAACAAACGTAGCGTAGAAAGAATATAATTAGTGCCTATCTTTTGTGTATTATAAGTATGAGAAATATTAAAATAATAAATATTGATGACAGCTTTTTATATTTTCTATGAAAATAATGTTAAAACTTTCTAATTATGATTTATTAACTATTGCCCTAAAGACATCCGTTAAATTGACCAATTAAATGGACAAAATAGGCTTTTGCCATTTTCGTGAAAACAATCCAGCATTTTGCCTCCATTCTCAAACTAATTAGAGAAATGCGCCTCTTTTGAAACTCGATTTTCTCAAAATCGGGTTAAGCCCTATAGTGGCGTTTTTAAGAAACCTATAGTGACGTTTTAAAGACCTATAGTGGCGTTTTAAAACTTGAGCTCCCTGAATTCGAGTTATAGGTAAAAAAAAAAAAAAAATGCCTATAACTCGAGTTCATGGAGCTCGAATTCCAAAACGCCATTATAGGTCTTTAAAACGTCACTATAGGGCTCCAGAATTTTTTTTTATTTTTTTTAACTCGATTTTGAAAAAATCGAGTTTCAAAAGAATGGCATTTTCCTAATTAGTTTGAGAATGGAGCAAAATGCTAAATTGTTTTTTTAAAATGGACATAGGCCAATTTTGTCCCCAATTAAATATATATGTGACATTTTATTAATAAATAAAATCCTCTCTTCGTCACACAAAAAAAAAAAAAAAAATCATACCCAAAGGAAAAATGTAATAAAAAGGGCTTTTAGGCATTGTATTGGTCCTCAACTTAGCTAATGTGAAAGTAATACTAAGAAATGCATGAATGTGAATCGATTGCGGCATTGACAAGAATAAGCCTTTGACCTATGAAGTTTGATTGAAGTACTTATAGTCAGCTTTCATGTTCCATTAAGTAGCATGTTCCGTGGACGTCCTGGAAGTAGTGAGGGGCCTCCAATTCTGAAAGTCTACTATAGATGAGTTGCTTAGTTTTTCCAAAGCAACTAGGCCAGTCTCTCGCCCTTCCCATTTTCCAAGCCCACATACCCACCCAAAAGTGGAGGAAAAATCTGGAATGCCCTTTTCTTTCTTTTTTTATTACTTTACTTTATTGGATGGTGTCCCATAAGTTCACTTGAAAAGATGTTATTGGGAGGCAACCGAAAGTTAAGCCCGTGGTAGTCTGACTCCACAACATGCCGTTGTTTCTCAAAATGGTCAGCAATGTCATGCCACACATACTAAAGACATTTATCACTCTAGACCCTTAATTTGTATAAGCCAGAACCCAAATTAAAATTCAATTAGAACCCTGTATTATGCACTAATATTTTTAGTATTAAACTAACTAAATTCTTTTGAATCTATCGAGAGTTTTTCTCCTTAACTGACATATTTAAGTATTTTTAATAGAAACATCTAAGATTTAGATCTTCTCATTTCTGTTATAACTATCATACCATCAAACCATTATAATCACAATTTAAAAACCATAAATGGTCCTGATCCATGCCCCTATATTCAATGAAAGCGACTGAATTACTTATCCTATTTCTTCTTCATAATGTTTTGATTATAATTATAAGGTTCATTGAAAAGAGATTATTGTGTTTCTTAAGTGGAGTGCACTTTCTCTCACATGTATAATATACTAGAACCTATAATTTCAAACACCTAGTGTGTGAGAGAAAGATGACCTCCTATGCATTGACCCAATAAATTTTCGTCAATGAGGTAGTGGGTTTGATATGAATGCATTTCCTTGTAGTGTGGATGATAGGGCCTATTGTCAGTTATTTGCGGTAGTTGTCGTGTTACTTAAAAGATAAAACTAAGGAGAAGTACTGTAAAACTAACAGCAAAATGTAATAGTCGGCATTTAGGGTCCGTTCGGTTGGAGGAGTGGAAAAGTGAGAGGATGGAAAATTGTGAGAGGATGGAAAAGTGGGAGGATGGAAAATATTTAGTTTTCCCTCTTGTGTGTTCGGTTGGAGGAGTGGAAATGTGAGAGGATGGAAAACTTTTGTGTTCGGTTGGAAAGAAAAAGGGAAGGATGGAAAATATAATTTATATAAATTGACTATTATACCCTTGTTATATAATATGTAAGAAATAAATTTATTTCTAACCATTAAATAATATAAAATTTATCACATCATATATATAAATTTATATTATTATAATGTAAAAATTAAATTAGGTTAGTTGAAAAAAAAAAGACTCATTTCAGTAACGTTACTGAACAGTTGAAGAAAAAAAAAAACGTTACTGAACTCAGTAACATTGAAAAGAAAAAGAAAAAGAAAAACGTTACTGAACTTAATAGTAACATTGAAAAGAAAAAAAAAGAAAAAAAAAAAAAAGAAAAGAAGAACACGTTACTGAACTTAAATAGTAAAGTTGGAAAAAAAAAAAAAACAAAACAAAACGTTACTGAACTACTGGTAACGTTGAAAAAAAAAAAAAAAGAAAAAAAGAAAGAAGAACACGTTACTGAACTCAGGTGTGAAAGAAAAAGAAAAAAAAAAAAAAAAAAAAAAGAGAGGAGAGTGATAGTTGTGGGCAATTAGGTGGGTAGCTGAGTAATAAATTGGGGTAGTTGGGATGAGGGTATATTAGTAAAATAGCTACCATAGCACTTTTCCTCTCAAGTTTTCCTCCCAATTTGGGAGGAAAAAAATTGTTAAGCCAGGAGAGAAAATTTTCTCTCCGGTTTTCCATCCTCCCTATTTTCCTTCCCCAAACGAACAGTAGAAAATAGTATTTTCCATCCTATTTTCCTTCTTCTATTTTTCATCCTCCCTATTTTCACTCCAAACGAACAGAGCCTTAAAGATATCGACTTAATGGGTGAGCATGTCAGTTGTTGCAAATTGCAATAGTAATAATGACAAAAGAGGTGGTGGCAGCTGAAAGCGGCAGAGGCGGCCACTGTAATAATGTTGTCAAGTAAATGTTGCCAAATTAAGCGATTTAAAAGCCCATGTGTAATAAATAAGGTCAGACACCTCGTGTTAGTAAACATGGCCAATGACATGAATTTTTTGCGTTTAGACTTTAAACACAATTATGATAGAGTTGATCAGTAAGGCAGCAGGCCACAACTACCCACGCAAGACAACCAATAGATTGATTTTCTTTAAATTCTACCAGCACTATTACTTACTTTCCAAAAGATAAAAAGTAATAGACAAAAAAAAAACACTGACATTGGTCATTGGTGGGAGAAATTTTAATAAAAAGTAAAAACAAGTAATGTTAATAACAAGCTTAACAAGTTTATAAACTCAACTGGTATAAAATATATTCTTGAACAAGTTTAACAACTCAACTGAATATTATGTATATGTAGTATGCTCTTTTTAAAATGATATATTTCCAACTGTCTACTCTACTGTGATATATAAATGGGATTAGAAATTAGAATTCATAAAAAATGCAAGGCAAAGCCCGCCGGGGGAGAGATGGGGGGAAGTAGAGTTGAGTTGACTGAAAATATGGTAATTTTGGGCAAACTCTACTCTACTATATTTTCCCTCAATTCAAACGGACTAGAAGTCTTGTGGTGAATTTCCAATTGCCCACTTGGCAAGAGAAGATATGTTGATCATTTCTTATCATTTGGTACACACATAGTGTCCTTATTTTCTAGCGTACCAATATTAAGGAAACACCTCATTTCACATTATTTTAAAATGTATAAAAAAAAGTAATTGATACATGTAAAAAATAGTTGGTAGAAAGTGCCGATATCTCACAACCTCAAAATGTAAAATCAAGTAAGGAGTCCATAATATTTCTCACAATATTAGAGTTTATAAGTAAGGAATTCATAATTCATAGTCAATCATTTTAGCATGTACAAACCACAGCTATTTCTTTTTTATCTATCATTAACAACTTAACACATCGAAAGTTGCAAAACAAAGAAAAATCATGTCTCACTTTTTTTGTTTTACTTTATAATCCACTGTGATATGCCAAGTGTGTGTGTGTATATATATATATGTAAAAACATTTTGCAACCCACCATACATATCAAATTTGAGTTCCTCATTTTGATTTGTAACCCATGAGGCAAAAAAGAATGGCAGCCATTAGTCTAGATCCAGGTCTAAGCCTGAAATACATTGGCAAAGACGACACTCAACATCCAAGTGCTGTGATTGAGGAAATTGAAGGGCTCATAAGAGTGTACAAAGATGGAGATGTGGAAAGGCCTCAGATTGTTCCATTTGTCACAAGCGCGTCTTTGGAGCTTGGAGTGACATCAAAGGATGTTGTCATTGACAAGTTCACAAACATTTGGGCACGTTTCTATGTCCCAAATGTATGCCATGGGAAGCTTCCTTTGCTTGTTTATTTCCATGGAGGCGGATTTTGTGTTGGCTCAGCTGCTTGGAGCTGCTTCCATGAGTTTTTAGCAAGGTTATCAGCTAAAGCCAATTGCTTAATCATGTCTGTAAATTATCGTTTGGCCCCTGAAAATCCACTTCCAGCTGCTTATGAAGACGGATTAAGAGCTCTTATTTGGCTAAAGCAGCAAGCTTTACGTGGAGATAGTGAATGGTGGTCTAGACTCTCTGATTTCTCTAAAATCTTCCTAGCTGGTGATAGCGCAGGTGCCAATATAGCCCACAATGTGGCCACAAGGGTTGGTTCTAACCATGAAATCGAAGCTATGGCTCTAAAGCCTTTAAGTCTAAAGGGTAATATATTAATACAACCATTTTTTGGTGGAGAGGTCAGGACACACTCTGAGAACTACATGGTTCAATCCCCTCGTTCAGCACTGAGCTTAGCGGCTTCTGATACATATTGGCGATTGGCTTTGCCGGCTGGGGCTAACCGTGACCATTCATGGTGCAATCCTTTGTCAAAGGGGTCGAGTAAATTGGAGGACATAAGGCTTTTGCCTGCCCTGGTTTGCATATCAGAGATGGATATATTAAAAGATAGAAACTTGGAGTTTTGTACTGCTTTGAATAGAGCAGGTAAAAGAGTGGAATATGTGATGTATAAAGGAGTTGGGCATGCGTTTCAGGTTCTAAGTACGACTCAGCTTTCACAAACCAGAACCCTTGAAATGGTTGCTCATATCAAGGCCTTCATTAGTTGATGACTCTCTCTCTCTCTCTCTCTCTCTCTCTCTCTCACTGTACATGTTCTTGTGTTTGTAAATAACTTTGGTGAGGGAAAAGTTTATTTTCATTGTCACCACCATTTCGTGAACAAGTTGAGGCTTTCCCAGCCTCTTTTCTCCAATGAAAAATATAGACTAAACTTCAGGCCCTCTAGATGCCTTGATTTGCATTTTGCTGGGCTTTTGCATGTTCAATGTTGCTAGCTGATAAGTAAAGATTTTGTATATTATTGCATTGATCATTTTAATGTAAGCGATGAGTGCATCCTGTAGGAATGCATTACATACATTAAATCTTTTATATATACATTGTAGACTAAATGTTGTGTTAGGTGTGAAAGACAAAAGTCTAAACTTTATTAATTGAATAGTTGTTAAAACTTGACAGACAAGAAAATATATTCTAAAATAATTCCTAATTGATACCTAATCATAACAAGTTCCAAATTTGACCTAAAAAGTATTTAAAAAGCACCTAAAAATAAAGAAATAAATGCTCTAAACCTAAAATAACAAAAATTACATAAAAATACCAAAAATAACAAATTACATAAATTAATTTGAAGATTCTGTCCTACATCAAACCCCTCCACTTGAAACAAACTTGTCCTCAAGTTAATGGTTGAAATCTAAAATCTTCCATACCAAAAGAACAAATACTTTGAATACTTCGTCTTCTTTGTATTCTTACCAAACTTGAAAGTCATCAATTGGACAACTTGAACTTTTTTTTCCTTGATCTTCGTGCAATTGGAAATATTCACCAAATAGGAGTTTATGATCAAATCAAATCTTTCCACTCTAATAAAATCAATATACTTTGTTTCTGTGCCTCCCACCAAAATAATAGGAGCTTGAATGTTGCAATCATGTAACTTGACTTCATCGAGATCGTTGACAACTTCCTCTATAGTTTCTTTTTTAATAGTCTCTACTACATTGACCTCAAGATCTTTTCCTATAATAAGGTCTTTGTTAATCTCCTTCACAATCTTGATTTCAGATTCTTCTTCTATAACAAGGCCTTCATTAATTTTCAGAAAAATCTCTATATTTTCTTCTTTAACTTTTACATATTCTTCAAGAAAAGTATTTTCTTCAACATGTAATTCTTCCTTTAATGGTGGAATATATGGCTCTTCAAAATAATTTAAATATGAACTTCTTGGCCAATAAAATCTTGTATTGTATACGACAAGATTTCTTCATAATCCAAAGGATAAAATTGATAGCAAGCATCTTTTTCATTCTTGGCCTCTTATCTTTACCTTTTCGGATTCTATCAGATTGTACTCATTCCCACCAATGTACAGCATACTCACAAAGTTTATTAAAAGCAAGTCCAACTTTTCTCTCATAATAAATATACTCAAAGTCAAATAAATCCTCTAGATCAAGTAACCAATCAAGAAAATATTTTTTATAAAAATAACCATCAAAACTTGCAATTCCTATATAAGGCCTATATGAAATTTGCTTACCAATAGAGTTTGCTTACCAATAGGTTGCCCGTGAGTTATGTTTCCGTGAGAGCTATCCCTATTGTTTCCACGCTCCAACGATCGCATCTTAGCAAAGATATTTGTGAGTACTAGCTGTACATCATGTAATACTTGCTAAGTTTTCTGTCACCAGAATTACTACTGTCTCAAACGTCAGCCACCAGACCGAGATAAGTCAAAGCTTTGATATCAACTGATGCGGGATGCAAAAGCATTAAGAAGCAAAACACATCTACCTCTAGAAAAAGAAGAAACAAAACATGTTTGCTTTTGAAAATAACCTCGAATCCATGAGAGTTACTTAAATCCACAAGGAGAAAAGGTCTAGAATCCATCATAAAATAGAAAGATAGAAGTCTAAATTTTATTAATTGAATAATATTTGTTAAAAAACGTGTATAGACTTAAAGACCTATTTAAGGGCTCTGTACAACTTGACAGGCAAGAAACTATATTCTAAAATAACTCCTAATTGATACTTAGCCTTAACAGGAACCAAATTTGACCTAAAAAGCATTAAGAGCACCTAAAAAAAAGGGAAATAATTGCCCCTAAACCTAAAATAACGAAAATTGCATAAAAATACCGAAAATAACAATTTACATAAATTAATTTGAAGATTCTATCCTACATCAAAAAGAGGAAAATGAATTATAAATGTTAGGTCAAAATAAATTATTAATTCACTAAAGTTTATTGAGTGAGAGCTTTTGGTCCCTATTGAGTGAGAGCTTTGATCCCTAAAGTTTTAAGTGAGTACTATTAGTGTTTAAAGTTTCAAAAATGAACACTATTGGTCTTTCTGTTAACTTCTGTTAGTTTATTGGTCTATATATCTAATAGAGCAATATCGTGTCTTTTTTTAAAATAAAGTGACAATTTTTATTATGATTAAAAAGTTACACTTATGCGATCTAAAGTCTAAACCAATCCAATTGAACATTTCATTTCCCCAACTCAAACCCCTCAAACCCAAATTCGGAAAGCCTTTGTACTTTCCCAAATTTAAACTCATACCCAATTGAAACCCCTAGTTACATGGGAATGGCTCTTGGCACCTGTCCCAAGGTTAGCTCTCTAGAATAGGCAAATAGGGTGGCTGCCTAAGGCCTCCTAAGTAGAAAAATGCCTCTAAATTTTAACCAATGGGGTTATTTCCATCAACATATTAGCATTATTAAGCACAAATATTAGTCAATAAATAAAATAATATTTTTTTATCAAATGAAAAACACAAAAAAGAGAGAGAGATAAATGCTACATGCACAACACTTTCACAATAAATTTTAAGTGACAAGTTGTTACTAGCTATTATTGGTGAACAAAAAATTAATTTCACTGGTAGGTTCAAATTAAAACCAGTAACAACTTAACACCTAGGATTTATAGTGAAAATGTTATGGATGTAGTACTTCTCAAAAAAAAAAAAAAAAAAAAAGAGCAATGCTACATCCACAAAAAAATTTCACAACAATTGAGTTGACAAGCTTTTACATTCTACCCATTGGTTCACCACATTCTACCATTTTTTTAGGGTCTTTATATGTTTAAATCATGCTTGCAATGTAATTTTATATTGTAGACAAATAAAAAGTGAAAATTGCTGTATACATTTGCAAACAACATTTTCTACTTTCTTTTTGTCTACAATATAAATTTAATTGTAAGTACGATATAAACATAATTTATTTTTAATGTGAAATATATTTCATTCTATTAAAGAAAAATTTGGGTATGACAAGTCAACAAAGGAATGATTGTAAAAAGAAAAGAAGAACACTATAAATATATCATAGTTGGTTTTGTGGATGGTGGACTTTTTCTTTTCTTTTCTTTTTTCCTTTTTTAAATAAGTGGATTAGTCCTATTATATTCACAATTGAAAAATAAATGTTTGTAGAACAAGAATGCAAATTTTAATAAGTAATTTTACATCCTAAAAGACAAGAGAATAAAGTTTAAGTAATATTTAAATATATTTTTTGAAGTCATATTTATATTTATATATATATATATATATATATATATAATGCTTTAATTTAGTTTTCACCTTAGGCACCTAAATGCATCAAGCCACCCATGACCTGCCCCCTTAAGCACAGCTTCATTGGTTGCTAAGCCCTTTTAACTTATTTTGACTTCTTTTTAAAAAGAAGGGTTAACGCTAGGTAATTTTTTGCTTAGCAAATGGGAAGCATAAAATATAAATGCAGCCACTAATCTAGATCCATCCATAGGTAGTTGGTGCTAGGGACATTTGCCTACTGGGAAGTGTTAGGGAAAAATGAATCAACCCCTTGCAATTAATTAATTAATTGTCCAGGTTAATTAATTAGATCAAATTTCATACAATAGCATGGTAGCACAAATAAATCACCAAATTATCTAAATGCAATGTAAAATAAATTTGACACAAGTGATTTGTTTACGAATGGGGAAAACCACTGAGGCAAAACCCTACCGGGTGATTTTAAGGTCACCACTTCCAAGAATCCACTATTATCAATCACGAGCGGTTACAAGTATAAGGAATCTTACCAAACCCTTTGGCTTATCCCGAATTACCAATCTACAATTGAACCCTTACCCCTATACCTAATTGGACTTGTATTATAGAGGCAATCTTTCCCTTGATGCACGAATCCCAATACGTGACTAACCAATGTGCACCGATCTTAGTACGTAACTCCAGTAACTTGAAGAGGTTGTTGGCTAAAAAGTTCTTCAGTTCATCAATGATGAAGATCAAGAAGCTCCTTGGTCACAAAACCCTTGGCGTAAAGATGCAGTAGCTTCTTCAGAGAGAATAATGAACTAGGTCACCTCCTACATGTGTTCTCTTTGTATAACGGCCTTTAAAATGAGCCTTATATATGTCTAGGATTGTGAGAAAAGAAACCCTATACAAATATACAAGCATAGGCCGAAAATTAGATCTGGAATTTATGGTTTCGTAACTTTCAACAAAAACAGCTTGTGTTGAGCTTCGACTTTAAATCTCGATAGAAGTCTTTCTGTCGAGATTGCAGTCGAGTTTTAGTGAATAACTCTTCTTCATTTGTTTCTTGGTCAGATCTTCATGGCTTTAACACTTGAATTGAACAACATGTTTCTTGAAGTCTTAAACCCATCCTAGATCTACCCAATTACAAGTAAAATGCATTTTGTCAAAGGATTAGCCATTTACATACAATATGTCCCTAACAATCTCCCCCTTTGGCATTTTGTGACAAAACCACAACAAAACGAATAATCATGAGAAGTCTTAAAGAAAAGAGTTCACGACATGATCGACTTTCATAACCTGTCTTTCTGAAACACTTAAACAAAACTCATCAAGGCATCATGTGTGAAACAGGAATAAGGATTGCTTACATAAAAAAACATGTGTATAAAGATAGAAAAGAAACAACACATGTAAAGGTAGGTGAAGAAAAACATACATCATCATCATATATGAAAATAAAGTACAATGTATGTAAATAATGTTGGAAAATCTGGTTTTGTATCTCATACAAAACACACAGCGGAAGCAACAAACATGGATCTATTTCATTCATGATTGATAACATGCACTATATAAATTTCAGAATTTAAGAACGAGATAGTGTACCTTGGTGTGGTGAAATTCAAAACAAAAGATTAGAAGTACTTGGGAATTAATCTTCACTCCTATTCCACTTTACGCCCAAGAAGTGTGGTCTCTCAATCAGTTTCTAAGGGAAAATAATTGAGTGGCTTCGCTCATACATACACACCACTTCACAATGATGTGTCTTTTTCTTTTATGAAAAATTCTGTATGTTTCTCCCTTTATAACTAACTGATTATCTAATTAGGCTGGCCTATTGGGTCTTTCCAATTGGGCTTTAGTGTGTGGCTTGGAGTAGGACCAAAAGGGACCAATAAGATACTGGCTCTAATGGGCCTTGGGCTTTTCTATCAACTCTTGACAAGTCCAAAATTACCATTAATTATATTTAATACCACTATATGAATATAATTGCACTCTAGGTCTTATTAATAAATTATATCCCAAGACTTTATTATTCATGCAATCCCTTCATAAAATATTCGTAGTAATACAAAGTCATGAATATAGATTGCCACTTTGAAAATTACTACATCTTAATCCTTGAGTACCCAGTTTAATCCTTTAAGTTATTCATCATATATTTATGAAATCCAATTTCATAAATATATACTTTAGTAACTCCTTACTAAAGTGGTTAGGCCTAACACTCTGAATAACCAAACCCATTAAACTTATCTCAAGGGAATACTTTTTCTCTCTGTTAAGAGATTATGAATTCCATCTTGAGAATATATGTTCTATCAACACTAAATGTGGCTGCCCAACATACTGAGTTTTGATCGTGACTTTAGATTTCACTCCTGATATATCAAAGCAACTTACATCTTATGATCAGGTCTATTATTCTTTCAGGATTAAGAGTTCATGCAAATAGAAGTCATGAGATTTATTATTTATTTGACTGTCGTTAGGAGAACAATAAATCTCACAACGGTCCAGTTCAATATGTCTTAACTCTTAAAACATATCAACATATCAACTAGAAGTCTCCACTTCCATGATCAAGACAAATCATCTTAGTTGATATGTTGTAGTCTTCGCAAATGAAATGTCTAATTTCATCACCGATTATGAACTATAATTCTGACTTTACAAAGAACTTGTGATTTATATCTTCCGTGACTAAATCACATAAATCACATACTATACATCTCATAGACTATATGATAATATCCAAATATTCACGTTACCATTATTTTAGATAATAATAAAACAACTTTATTAATCATAACATTAAGTCACACATAGCATCATACAATAGGATTTGTGGACACACATCCTAACAAATAAATGGTCACAAGATCGAAGGTACAGGAGGCTAATGTAACTAAAAGAAGGAAAAATACACATAAACCTTACTACATCCCTCAATGCTATATACACTCCCCTAACAAAAATGCCCTATACTAACTCTCCCCCCAAGTACAAGACTACTCTCAAAACCAAGGCTACTCTCAAAACCAAAACTACTTTCCCTTTTTGTCACGAATGACAAATGGCAAGTCACTGAGAGGTCGTCATTTCGTCATCTCTAGAAGATTCAGCATCATCCTTATCATCACCAACCTCACCATTGAGTAAGGCCTCTAGAGAAGGAGAGGGAGAAAAAGCAAGACCAACCATGCGAGCCTGCCAGCGGGTAATGTGGCATACTCAGGTGTTCATCTGACATATCTCATCAGTGAGATAGTCAAGATGACCACCAAAGTCAGCCTGCATCCACTGAAGCTGCTCCATGATGGCCTCGAGGGTCATACCACCAATCGCAGAAGAAGAAGGAGCGGACAAAGACAAAGCCAAAGAAGGTAAAGCTGCAAGATCTGCAGGATCGGTCGTCTTTACTCATGGCCACTTCGACTGAAGCTGAGCCTCACTCCGCTGGATAGAACCAGCGTTGATGGCACCCATGATGGTGAAAAGAGGAGAGAGAGGAATATGAATAGAGAAGTGTTGAAGGATCTGTGTGATAGCCAAAGAAAAAATGAGCTTATACGGGTAGCAATGTCCTGATACAAATCTATGATAATTGTGATGAAGTGAGAGGGAAAGTTGATGGTAAGATCCCCCATCAAAGAAAGAAGAAAACGAGCATGAGGCTCAATGATAGAGTTATAATGAGACAATGGTGTGAGAGTGAATGTCATCGCCATGTTAAGGAATCTCAGGCCTTTTGCAAAACCTGAGCATAGGGTGTTGAGCTTACCACCCCAAATAGAAGGAGTCCCATAGAAGTGGGAGAGAAGGTCGTCTCTATACACTGTTTGGAGACACTCACAGCCAGGGTAGTCAGGATGCGCTACCCTAGGGACATGTAGTACCTCGGATATAAGATCCGAAGTAACTACGATACGTGTACCTTTGAATGTAGAAACAAACTGAGGCACAAAGGTATCGATGTCGTGTATGTTGGAGTAGAACTCCTGTATAAACACGAAGGGACAACGCACGAGTTTCTCATATAGAGATTCCTATCCCCAAGTCTGAATGGCATGGGGTAGCGTAGTGTTGGAGAAATTGCAGAATGACCTGGGGTTCCGGATGAACGCCACGGGCCTAGAAGTTCTCAAAGAAGTCCGTCTTGGCCTTCTCATTACGGAACCGGATATGAGATGGAACAGGAGGAAAAGCAGAAGAAGATGACTTGGAACCTTGAAGAGGGTCCAAGTCGGAATAGATTTGCCCTGCTTGGGTGCCATGATGCAGTCTATCCAAGAGAGAGAGAGAGAGAAAGGAAAAACATGTTCAGAGGAGATAAGAAAAGAACGTATGCATGAAAAATGCATGAACATGTGACATGAGAATTTAAGAGCATCATAGAGGTCACCTAATCCAAACCTAACAGCACTCAACAACAATAATCAAGCACATACATCTAATATGCATGAAACATTGTTATAATGCATTGAAGTTGCAGTGCATGATCATGTGATAGCAACTTATCAATCCAAACCCACAAAATCACAAGATAAACTAAAAAAAACCCAAAAAATTTAACAAAACCTTGGTCTAATGTGTGAAATGCATGAGAGAAGAAGGATTTGAAGATCATACCATAAGATTGAAGCTTGTCTAGGCCGAAATCTTGATTAGAGAGGAGATTGGAGTGAGAGTGAGATATTTAGGTCGAGAAAGAAGGAGATCTATCAAGAAAGAGAAGAGAAAATGAGATCTGAAATCGCGCCTCTCCTTTAAATAGAAATCGCAGCTCGATGGATCGAAGTTTCTATCGAGGATCTGTCGACCTTTAAATCTTGACAAAAATGAATCTATCGAGATGCTATCGAGAATTTGTCGATGGCAAAAAGAGTGTCTTGATGGATTGATAATCTGTTGAGAATCTATCGAGTAGACAGAGAGCACAGAAATTTGGCTTGATAGATCGAAGAAGCTGTCAAGAATGTGTCGAGCGAGAACCTAGAAATCTTATTGGATCAAGAAGCTGTTGAGATTCTATCGAGAAGAAACCCAGAAATCTCGATGGATCGAGAAGCTGTCGAGAAGGCAGAAAGCACAGGAAAGGAATCTGTTAAGGATCTCTCGAGGAGCTGTTGAGCGTAAAGAAAATGAGTTTTTCAAGGAGTTTTTCGAGGAGTTGTTGAGTTTGCAACAAGCAAGCTACTTCACCAAAGATCCTAAGCAACATATTAAGCTCTCAAAACATCTCTCAATATAGATGCAAAACATTCATAGATCCAAAAACTCACACACACACACACACACACACACACACACACACACACACAATAAGTCTAATCAATTTTATATTTTAAAAATAAGTTAAGACAATTTACTAAGCATATATCAACACATGTATTCCTTGTGATGGCCAAATCACATTGTACCTGCACATATATCAAAAGTAGCAAAGAATATGCGTGTTGTGTGTGAAACATAGAAAGAGTGCACAAGTGTCTCATATTATGAAGATTTGAGATATGAGAAAATCAAATACACTCACACATAATCATAACTGCTTGATGGGGACTATCACCTTTGAAGTACATCCTCTAACTCCCACATCTCTTAGAAACACGCTTGCAACCATATTAAAAGCATTCTAATTCTTTTTGCTTTTATTTTCTTTGCATATTTTTCTTTTGAGCATAGTATGCATCGGCATATAAGAGAGAGAAGAAATTACCCAATTATGTAAGCTTAAAACATCACACTTTTGCTGTGCCAAAGCATACAGATGTTATAAATGATTGGCGGGTTTTAGTGGTGAAATGATTATTCATCACAGAAACAAGCCACAAAGTTCACTTGCTTAGTTATGCATAGAATTGCTCATCTAAACTACAAGAGATACAAAGTTAAGAAACTTTGTTTCAAAGGCCATCCAAGGTACACAAGTACTAGTATACACAACACACACTGTTTTTGCATTTTTTTTATTTTTTATTTTTTTTAATTTTATGAAAAAAAAAATAAAACAAAACTAAAAACAAGCACACAAAACATGTAAACATACAAAGTATAAAACTAGATGCAAATGCATGAGAAATGAGGAGAAAAAGGAGAGATAGAAAAAGTGACTGAATCACTTTGAGCCTTTTTCTTTCCAAACTTTAGTTTTGGAGGAAGATCCTTTCCTAGAGTTAAACCTTTGTTCCGGAGATGAGGGGAAAGGATTGAAACTATTCAAGTTCGAAAGGAACATGAAGGCCTTAGAAAGATCTCCAAGAGGACTCATTAAACTGATCTTAAAGGAATATTTTATATCTTCATTAAGAGATTAGGAATTCCATCTTGAGAATATATGTTCCATTAACACTAAATGTGGCTGCCCAACATACTAGGGTTTTGATTGTGACTTATAGATCTCACTCCTGATATATCAAAGCAACCTACACCTCATGATCAGGTCCATTATTTTCTCAGGATTTAAAGTTGATGTAAATAGAAGTCGTGAGAATTATTACTCATTTGACAGTCATTAGGAGAATAATAAATCTCACAGCAGTCCAGTTCAATATGTCTTAACTCTTAAAACATATCAACATATTAATTAGAAGTCTCCACTTCCATGATAAAAAAAAAATCATCTTAGTTGATATATTATAGTTTTCGCAGATGAAATGCCCAATTTCATTACTGACTACGAACTAAAATTATGAGTTTATAAAGAACTTGTAATTTATATCTTCTATGACTTTTCACATAAATCACATACTATGCATCTTATGGACTAAGATAATGTCTCATTAGTTCATTTATAAATAGTCTCATATAATTAAACAATTTAATTATTTATGATAAGCCAATTAATTGGATTTTAGGGCATGAACTCCAACGAAAACCACCAAGGCAAGTCCCCACCGAGTGATTTTAAGGTCACTACTCCCAAGAATTCACTATTATCAATCACAAGTGGTTACAAGTATAAGGAATCTTACCAAACCCTTTGGCCTATCCTGAAATACCAACCTATAGTTGAACCCTTACCCCAATACCCAATTGGACTTGTATTGTAGCCACAATCTTTCCCTTAATAGACGAATTCCAATACGTGACTAACCAATGTGCGTGGATCCCAGTATGTGACTAACTCCAGTAACTTAAAGAGGTTTTTGGTTGAAAAGTTCTTCAGTTCATCAATGATGAAGATCAAGAAGCTCCTTGGTCACAAAACCCTTGACGTAAAGACGCAGTAGCTTCTTCATAGAGAATAATGAACTAGGTCACTTTTTGGATGTGTTCTCTCAGTATAACGGCCTTTAAAGTAAGCCTTATATATGTCTAGGGTCGTGAGAAAAGAAACCTTATACAAATATACGAGCATAGGCCGAAAATCAAATCTGGAATTTCTGATTTCGTAAATCTCAACAGAAATAGCTTGTGTCGAGCTTCGACTTTAAATCTCGATAGAAGTCTTTCTGTCGAGATTGTGTCAAGCTTTAATGAACAGCTCTTCTTCACTTGATTCTTGGTCATATCTTCATGGCTTTAACACTTGACTTGAATAACATGTTTCTTGAAGTCTTAAACTCATCCTAGATATACCCAATTACAAGTAAAATGCATTTTGCAAAAGGATTAGCCGATTATATAAAATATGTCCCTAACAAGAAGTCTAGCTCAGATTTTAAAACGAAGCACCAGCCCCACAGATGGTGAACTCTAGAATGTCCATCAAGGTGGTTGAAGAGAAGCCAATCTTTGGGTTTCTCATCTTACCAATCTGTCAATCAATTCCAGAAGCAATAATTTTCCTTTGAACAAAAGTTGACCACATATACCTTGGCCTTGTGTTTGAGCCATCAATCTAGTCACCTTCTTGCAGGTAACCCATTTGATTTGGATTACAAACTTGAGGTGGTACACTTAAACACTTGGATTGCTTAATGTGGATTACCCATTTGATGGGGGTTTCAATATAAAAAAATATTCGAAGGGTTTGAGTTTGAATTGGGACAAAAGAAAAGGGTTTGGGTCTACATATAATCTTTTAGTAAAAAAAAAAAAAATTGCCACATCGTTTATAAAATAACATAACATTGCTTCGTTAGACTTTGACACATAAGTAAAGCAATCAACAGAAGTTAATGGAATGATCATTGGACTAATGAATAACCTAGATCAATATTGTTGAGGCATGTGGGAAGCCCAATAGCCAAGTAAGATAGGTTATGACAATGGATTGATTTTTTTGTCCATGGGCGCTCACTTGGCCGGTTAGACCAACTCGCCAGGCTAGCACATTAGCCTAACTCGTTAACCGAAATTTTTAACAAAATTATTTTGGTGGGGGGTCAAACAAGGCTTGTTTGGATTGAGGGGGAAAGGAGAGGGAGTAGAGTAGAGTTAGCTAAAAATAGGCTAATTTTGGGCCAAATATACTCTACTCTACTCCATTTTCCTTCTCCTCAATCCAAACGGATCATTAAGAAATTTGAGAGTAATAATTTAATACCACACACCTAACCACTAGGATACTTAAAATAATGTGCTAAATTATGCTTACTAAATATATATTTTGCTATTAGCATGATAATTTAAAAAATAAATAAATTTTTGAATTTTGTATATTAATTGATTGAAAAAAAAAAACTATTTAAAACCATAATAATAATAACTTATTAAGTTTTGGCATTAACAAAATTAAATAAGCTTCAAATTCTTTGATTCTTTTTTTTCTTTTCCTTAAAGGAAACCCCAATAAAAGCCCAAGGTTAGCCCATTTAGCCTAACTCACTAGAAATAAAATAGGCATTACCCATGTGAAAGGGTGTTCCCTTCTGACATAGCCCACTTGACCGATTAATAACTCACTTGACTGAGTTTATTAGGCCTATGGGCCAAGTAAAAACAGGGCGAGATGACCCAGCCCGGCCCATTGTTGATCCTTGATTTTAGGGGTCAAAAGTGCTCACTAAGTAAACTTCATAAAGCAATAATGTATTTCGGCCTAGAGGTTATATGGTGGTCTCTTCTCGTGACATACAAAGTCAACGATGAGGACTACAATGAATTAAAATGGTTCCTTTTATTATTATTATTATTATTATTATTATTATAAAACCGAAGTCTCTAACTTTCGGTTGACCTCTCTAAACTTTTTCACATCAGCTTTTTTTATTTATATTTTTTAATTTGATTTAATTTTTTCAATTTTAGTTGTATAGTTCCATACAACCACTATACTTAAAGGAGACCTAAATTATCACCTAATTAGGGACTAAAGAATGCACAATCTGAAAATAAACAAATAAATAGTGATTGTATTAGGTAGAGGCTTTTGGAGATTGTTGTTTTTATTTTTGGAATTTTTTACGTTCATGTGTGTGAGAATTTAGACCCCTGTAAAACTAGATTGTTTAACCTAATTAATTAACCAAGCGAATACTTAGGTTATAATTCAGATCTAGGTTAAAACAATAACAATCACATCAAGTAAAGCAGCAGAAAAATAAAGAACACAAAGATATGATGACCCAAGAAAACCAAACCGGTAAAAAACCTGGGAAGGATTTAACCTAGTTATCCTCAAGGTAAAATAGCAAATCCACTAGAAAGAATTGATGTTTACACTATAGCGACTTAGACCACTAACATCCTATTGCTACCTACTTGTAGGAAACTTACTACCATGACCCCATGATAGCTTCGAGACCATGGACTCCTTCTTTCCTTAATCTTTGCAAAACACAAACACCCACGCTTGTGACTTTGAGATCCCACTCAAAGGTTTAGCAACACAAACTCTCCTGTTTGTGACTCCAAGACCACCCTTGAAGGTTTAGATCATCAGCACCTTTGATGACTAGAGAAGGCAGCAACTTCAACAATACCGGATCTTGAGATTCTTTAAGGAACAACACCAGTAGAAGTTATAAGAGAGGTTTTAGGAACAAAACCCTAAATACAAAAGAGGCACACTATTTTCTCTCTAAAAAGTCTTGTAAAAACGTGCTTAGGGTTTCCTTTATATAGTGGGAGAAGTAGATCTGAAATCCTAATTCTTAATGGACTTGAATTGCTGTTTGGGCCAACTTAAAATTCTGCAGATACGACTTTCGATCGGTCGAGCCTGTTTTTCGATCGATCGAAGCAGGCAATTTCTGAATCTTTCTTTCTGTAGCTTACATGTTCTTGAATCTTGACTTGAATCACCTTGAGCATTGTCTAATAAAACCCATAGACTCTAAGATCCATATCTAAACAAGTTTATGTTCACGATTTGCCAATTGTTCTAAACTATTAGAACCTAACAATGTGTATGCATGCATTGGGTTTAATTGAATTGGAATTATCTTTGAAACTTTGGTTTTGATAGAATAATGAAAATGGCAGGAGAAGTATGTTTCAAAATTTGGAGTCTTTTGTATATGTGTTGTTGTAGCTTAAACTTGGTATTTAAAATTTTCAATTGTTAATTCAGAGTTTCATTATTCATTAATCATGAATAATAATATTGCTATGTGAAACCATCATGATATGGTATCAATGATGTGATCATTCCGCATGTTTTCCTTTAAAGTTTAGATTGAGTCTATTTTATGAATAAAAAATTTACAATTAAAAGACTTCTGAAATTACATTTTAAAAAAAAAATTATTGGATACGTTGGATCTTAAATGACTTCTATTAAACTCCACCCTTTATGGCATCATTAAAAAGAAAATTCATATAGATAGGTATTAGGATATTATTTGGAACTATTATAATGGACTAACGTAATACACATGGTATGGATCTAACTGTAACATCCTATACTATAAAATAAAAATTGGGCCTATGGTTATCTTCTCTTTGCAAAAATTGTTAAATTCTCATTAATTGTGATAGTTCACTTTTAGGTAAAATAGAAACTCTATTAACTAAATTTTAAGAAATTTAAAATTCTATTTCAAAAAATTTCTAGAACATTAGATTTTATTTTAATTATTATAATAATTTTATATTGTAAAAGAATAAAATTTATACATTACATACAATCATTACTTCAGTTACCTTCTAAATGATGGAGGATATGAGAATGCAATTTTTAGATCTACTATCAGGATAACATAGATTAGATTGGTGGTGGAGAGTAGATTTAATTGTAGTTAACTATTGTGTGAAGTCATCACTATAAAATAGCCCACGTCGGGATGTGTTATGTGGAACCAATGATATGAAAGAATTTTTTTTTGCTAAACCATTATATTGAACAAAAAATTACTTATTTTCATTCATTTTCAAGTTATACATTTTTTTTAAGTCAAGTTATAAACCTTTAAGTAAAATAAATACTTTTAACCTACTAGTCGCACGAGTTAGCAACTAGTAGGTTACAACTTACAAATAGGTTACAACTTACAAGGACTTCTTACCACTAGGCTACCTCCTTGGGTGAGTCAAATTTATACATTCTTCCTCCCGCCCCCCCCCCCCCCCCCACCCCCCCCCCACACACACACACACACACACACACACACACACACACATATATATACATAATATAACATATTGAATTATTTTATATATATATATATAAGAAAACATATTGAAATTTAATTATTAGTAATTTATAGAAACAAAAAGGGTCATAAGTGTGCATAAATTGGGTTTTGTTGGGGTTAAAACTAAAACAATGCTGCTAGAAAAAAGTTCATTATTTTTTAATATATAAAGTACAATTATATATGTTATATACTTATATATAAGGCTCAATGTGATGTGGTTTTGATTTATTTTGAAATGATAAAATTGCATGCTGCACCAACCATCATTGATTCCCTTTTTTCGTACTAATCACCTTGGGTAATCCTGTTGGTGACCACCTTCAAGTAAAATTGTAAGTGAGTTAAGCCTAGTATTAAAAGTTTAAGATTGTTTCTTTAATCTTATTTGAACTTGGTTTGGCTTACCTCTAGTACTTTTTTAACTGGACATATCTTTTTGTTTTAAATGTACAATGGCAAATGGTAGTGGGTTTTAATCTCCACATTTTTTTCAGTTAGTGGTTGATGTGGAAGTTTCTCATTAAAACAAAAGGAGATTCTAGTTAAAAAATTATTGGAGGTAAGTCAAAGCCTTTGAACATAACTCAAGCTTGAGCTCATCAACAAACTAGATTACATGTTTAAGCTTTGTTCATTTCATTGTTAAACAAGCTTGACCCTATTCATGAGCTATTTGATTAACTTATTATTTTTCCATATATAGGTAAACATCATGACTAAATTTTTTTACCTCTTCACATATCTATAACAATACTTAATAACTAATTATTGTTCAAATTATATTATTTGAGTTATTTAGATGGAATGATTTTTGTTTATGAACTTAAAAAAATTAGAATTATCACCCTTGTGTTGTTACAAATTATATATAGTTTTACTATGCAATAAACTTTTTATATTATAAATAAATCACAAATAATAGTAATTTGACATCTTATAATTTTCTCACAAACATACACCATATAATATCAAGTTTATATAATTATATTTTTATACATATGTACACATAAAATATAGTATTATATATAATTAAGTTGAGCATCATACATCCGAAGTCTTACATGAACATAATATTATGCTTGAGCTTGACTTGTTGTTGTTGTTGTTGTTGTTGTTGTTATTATTATTATTATTATTATTATCATTATTATTAGTGTCATTCTCAGCCGTGGGAACGCCTGCTATCACTTTCACAATCCTTCTTCGTCATAGAAAGTTTTGAAAGTGGGAGTTATTCTTTTGGAAAAGAACAATCTTCTTTGGAAATGATTTCATTCTAGAGTTTATATTAAATATTATAAAAATAAAGGTACAAGAATTGTTCTATTAATCAAAATTTAAATGACATGATAATCTATACAGAAGGTCTAATTTATAATTTTTTTTATTCAACTTTTTAGATAACTAGTCATTAACCCGTGCAATGCACGGGGTAGTTAAATAAAATTGAGTTAAAATTGAAGGAAAATAAATAGTTTAGTTCAAAATAAAGGTTCAATTAAAAATTGGTCAAAAATACAATTAGTTTTTATGTCTTTGACATTGAACCTAAAAATAGAACTGTATATATGTGAGGACAATGAAAATGATATCGAATGTAATCATGATGAACGAATTGAAAATTCACAACTACCTTAAATTTAAAGAACAAAGACATCTATTTCGCTTTAAAAAAAAAAAAAAAAAGACATCTATTTCACAACATTATATTGAATGATTAAAGCCCTTAAAATGAGTGAGGAAGACACAAACTTTTGCAGACCAAGAAATGAGAGTAATTTGGTAGAATTGTAAAGAAAAGCTTTCTTTCATATGAAAATATATCTCCAAGGTACAAAGTGTCTAATGGAACCAAAGAACATGAAAATATATGCTCTTCTCACTAAGATACAAATAGCTTAATTAAATTTATGACCAATGGAACCAGCAAATAGACATGCTAACTATGAACTATTGATTCCTTGAGAAATATGCTAGAGTTCCAAAAATTGGTCATATGATTGCAACAATGATTCAGATAAAAAAAAAAAAAAAGAAAAAAAAAAAAAAAGAGAAGAACAAAAAATCTATGGAAGAGTATAAAAGAGAAGAAAAAGAATTTGTCCAATACCAGAACAATCTCATAGACAAAACATTCGACTCCATGCTTCATCCAGTTGTGTTAGCTTAGCAATTAATGTAGCAATATCTTTTCATCAGTATCCAATGGGACCAGTCTGACATTAGTGAAGGACAACCGTAGATCTCTCTTTCCAACTGTCTCTACATAACACATTCATTACCAAAAAAAAAAGAACCAAAAAAAAAAAAACAAAATCAAAATTAAGTTGCTGAAAACTCTAGCAAAACAAAAGGGCCTGAAACAAAATTGGAACAGAAAATTAATAATTTCGTTGATTTAGTTATTATCCAGAATTGTAACCATTTTTTTTTTAATTTTCGTAATCTATAAAAATATAACAAAAGCGAATATATTGAGTAGACAAACATTTCATGAGAAAACCAAAAGCCCAAAACAGAACTGAATCTACACAAATACCTAAACCTAAACAAATCCATCAAAAATACCCAACATTGAGTCAAACTTATTAGCCAAGTGTTAAAAAGTGTTAAAACTTTTTTAAAAATAAACTTCTCTGTTGATGGTTTTGACTATTTGATGGTGGGTGGTTGACTGGTGATTCGTTCATTTCTCTTTGTGTTTGCCTACGGTTCTAGTGGTCTAAAGCTGCCATTGTAGTGAAAACTGATGGTCATGGTGGCCCTTTGATATTTCTTCCAAACTGTCTCTCAATTTCTCTATTTGCACCTTTCAAATTTCAAATACACAATATCAAAGACCATTGTAAATCCATCTTGGATCAAATTAGAACGTATAAATTCCAAATTTCCAATAAAAATCAGAATTAAAAATTTCCCAATAGGCAAAAAAATCAAGTTTATAAGCTAAAAACACTAATAAAATAACTGAATAGAAAATATTACTTACACAACAACGGTAACTCACTCTTGGAATCAACAAAAAGAAACAAATCCAACAAACATTAAAACAATATTCAATGAAGAAATCATTGCTTGAAATCAAATGTTAATTGTGAGTTGTGCAAAATTCCAAGAAATCACACTGATTAAATAATGAAAATTTAATTCAATTCTTCTTCAGTTAGTTATCAGTTTCCTAAGCATTGGTTGTAAACTTGGAATAAATGGTTTAGGCCAAGTGCCTTAAGTTCAAGAGGTATTTTGAAACAGAGTAGTATGAGCGTTGTTGACAACTATAATCAACACATTGTAGGCAATCCATTAATAAACAATTGAAGCTGAATTTAACTCCAACTCTTGAACCAGATTTGGTTTACCGAATAGAGAAATAAACAAACTTTAATAAAATTGATCACCCTACAAAACATGTGGCATGGTATTCTTAAATTTCACATTTGATGGCAGTGAAGTTGATGACACTTTCAATATAATTAGACAAAGAATGATGAATGAAATAATCATTTTACTACCTTTATTGTTGCAATAAATCTAATAAAATACACATGAATAATTTTTATCAGTTCTTGTTGGAACATTTTAATATTAATTAATTAATTAAAATGGCTTTATATTACAACGTAAATGTAAAAATATGGGAGTTAATATGGAAGATGAGGAGTTAGTGAAAATGTTTAATCTCACATTGAAAAGGAGAGATACTATTTTATTCATTTTAATTATGGTGATTAATGAGCTAATATGAATTGATTCAGATATTAGGCTAGATACGTGCGCAAGGGGGAGGTAAAGAAAGGAGGTCCAACCAAGCGCTTGAATTTCCTTAAAAAAAGCGAATGCTGCACCTCAATCCAAATAGTATTGTATATTATCTAATCTCAAATTAATAATATTCGGACGTATTATTCAGTTTCTCTTTGTGTTATTTCCATTATTATTGTGTTTGCACCAACAATTCTAAAAACCCATTTATCAATGAAGTGCTAAAACTTTGTTTTCTATTTCTTTGTAGGTAAAGAAAAAGCTAAAATGGATAATCAAACAAATAGTACCAAATAAGAGATATGATAAAGGGGAAATATTGAAAATTTCTTCTTCTTCTTTGGACTTGGCTTGCCGTTCAACACCATGATGTTTATAAACAAAATTATTAAAAAATGGCTTGAAACTATAGTAAACATCAAATGCCAAATCAAATTCACAACTTTCACCTAGAAATAGTAGTAAACAATCAATTTGCCTTACTTTGATATTGCAAGGAAGAGATGCGTGGATGGGATTGAGATTGAAGAGGCGCTGCTTCAGAGGTTGCATTAGGATTTTTGGATTGCTTCCAACTTCCTCAATGACACTAGCTGCATCTCAGTTTTGGGTTTATGGGTTTTGATTTTGGGGGAAGGAGAGGATTTTGATTTTAGGGGAAGAAGATGGTTGCGTGAGAGAATCTGAAAAGAGAGTGGAAGGCACCGGGTATTTTTGGGAGAGAAAAAGAGTATTCTTTTTAGCTGAAATTTGAGGGTTTGAAATATTTTAATAAAAAAAATAATGTTGATGTGTAAAAATGTAAAAGCTCTAAAAAAATTCAAATGTTGGTCAGAGGCTTTGGTTTTATAGTATATATAGATTAGGTCATTGGTTTTATTATTCTGTGCGAATAAGTGCATGGGTAACTATAGTGCTGGGATTTGTTGTTAATACTTAAACATTGAAATAAAATAATCAAACAATTCAATAATAATTAACATGGTTTGGCCAACTCCAAGCTTACATCAAATGCAATACAAACCAAAATCCACTACAAAAAATATTTACAACCATTCATAGACTCTCCCAACAAACATAAATAAATCAAGTTTTAACGAATAAGAGGCATTCTTGTAAATTAGAGTTAAATATGTGTGACCGTGTGATTATGATTAAATTAATTTTGATTAGTACTTAAAATATTCAATTTAAATTAATTAGATGTCAAATCCATTTGTTTATTTTTAAGACATTGACGTAGTAAAATTCATGAGATAAACTTGTATATACTGTTTTTTTTTTTTCAATTTCAATAATTTATCCTGTAAGAAAATATGATTAGTTAAATTTGAAAGCTTTAAATATCTTAGGAGGTTATCTAGTAATAAAATGGCTTGAAATAAAGTTCAAAACTTATAATTATCCTCAAATAGAATAGAAAATCTAGCTAAAATTCAAAAGGAAGAGAATTCAAGCCAATCACTTAAAGTGTCAATCGTCACTTTAACCTAGATAGGAAGTGCCAAATGACAGTAACTCCAATAGAGTAAGTGTCAAAAGGTACTTGTGTTCAAAAATCCCCCATTTTCGAGTTTTGGCATCATTATTTGTTATGATCTATTCCAAACATCCAAGGGGTTAAAAATGAGTTCAAAAACGCTAAGATAGAGGGATGAAATTTCCTAATCCATTCCCCTCTATAATACAAGAAAAAAAAATTAAATAGTGAATTTTTTGGCTCATCCAACTTGGAGAATTCAATTTTGTGTTCTTATAAAGAGGAATTAGGTTGCTTTGATGCAACACTACTCTTTGCAAGGAACACGACCAAAGCTTGATTGGCAACTATTTTTCATCTCCTAAACACCAATTTTATATCACTCAAGCCATCACAATCATCCACCAAAAATCCTAGACACCATAGATATATCAAATTCCAATAAACACCTCCTGATTTGCCTCCAAAAATTCCATCCAATAAAGTTTTAGCATATCATTTTTCAAGATCATCATCTTAATCTCATGATAATCAAGTGTTGAAGTACATCAAGATTCCTTTAGCCAAAATATTCAAGACACCATATCGCACAAAATGTTCATGTAGGTAATGTTCATGTATAAGGAAGTAAGAGCAACAACTCACTTTATATTTTTAGGTTGATCCGTTGTCATATCATTTGCAAGAAAAAGTTCATGTAGGTAAACATCCCAATTTAGTTAATTCTTATCAATTTGTCGCATAAAATGATAAATTTTGGTGACGTGGGATGATTTACATGTTCACCCATATAATATTATGATTATGCCATATTATGATAACACTAGAAGAAATCTGAATTTAAGCGGTGTTTTTTTTAGTGACATTTTTAAATCCACCACTATAAGTGGTATATTGTGACATTTTTGAAAAATGCCACTAAAGAATGAGCCTTTCACGACGTTTTCTGAAAAACATTGCTGTAACCTAAAACAATAGAAGCGTTTCTTAAAACACCACAAAAAGTACAATTTTAGCAACTTGTATCTAGTTTATAGCGACTTTTTCTTAAAACATCACTATAGTAATTCAAGAAAACTCCACCTTATCGCTAAAAAAAAAAAAAGTCTGTAGCAACGTTTTGCAAAACGTCGCTATATGTTCCCCAGATTTCTTTTCCCGCACAAAATTTTGGCAATCTTTTCATTTCCCACATTTTTTCTTTTTTTTTTTTCCTACACTTTTTTCTTTCTTTCTTTCTATTCTTTTGCTCATTTCTCTCTTCTCCTCATTTCGTGTCCCACTCTCTTCTCCCCCATAACACCTCTTCTCCCCTCACGCTGCCACCCCTAGCCACCGCCGTAGCAACCTTAAGCCACTGCCTTAACCACTGCCTACCCACCGATCAGCACACTCTTTGCCGTAGCAACCCCAAGCCACCACTGACCCACCGTCGTCATCTACTCCCTAGCCACCATCCACTGCCACCGCTGCCGTTTTCGATCCCCACTACCACCCACTGCCACTGTCATACTCTTTTTCATCTTTTTTTGTTGTTCAAGTTTCTTTAGAGTGTAAGTCTTTGTTTTTGGCTTATGGTTTTGCTTTGATTTGGTTTTTCTTTAATGGATCATGGAGTTTTTGTGCTAATTTTTGCTCTTTTTCTATTTTGGTTGGAAATTGGTACAGAAAGCTCTTATTCATATTTGGCTTATTGAGCAAAGAGATCTAAGAATCAAGGGCCGATTCATTGTAAGTTTATGTACAAGTTTGTAAGTCTTGTATTTTTTTTTTCTACTTAATTTTTCTATAGTTTGTAGATTTTGAATTTTTGTTGTTATTGGTTTTGTGGTTTAGCTAGCTTGAGAATAATTTTTAAAAAGAGCCTACTGCCCACTAATGTCTATAAGGAGATTCTTCCATTAGATGAGGATTTCTACTTAAAAATTATGTTTTCAATGTGTTATCATTATTCTTTATATATATATATATATATATATGCTTGCTTTAGTTTTGATTTTTTAATTGAATGTAGTAAAAGGCTGTTTGTGACTGTATATAGAGTTGATGAAATGCTTGAGCTTTATTGGGTTTAGGTAATGTTGGAATTTGGTACGCATTGGGGGTTTAAGTTTAACTAGAATAAGAAATATAGAATGACAAAGGAATCATAGAATTGAGAAATGATAGAGTGAGAGAATAGAAAAATTATGTGCGTGTGTGAGTGTAAGAGAAAGAGATAGAGGGAGATGGTACTTTAAGGCAGAATGTGTAAACTTTTGCATATATTGGTTGGCCTGTAAAAGCACTTCGGTAAATAGAAATGGATACAAAAATATGTTAGTTACTATTCCCCAAATGTGTCAATCTTTTTGTTAAAAATGAAAGTATTCCTTTTTTTTTTTCTTTTCTTCTTATAGGATTTGGCCCAGGCCCTGCATACACGCTAGATTGAAGTTTCTTTTGTTAATTTGGAGCACCTGTTTCAGTTGAGACATTTAGGCATAATGGGTAAGTTTCCTTATGCGCACCAAATGACCAAGATTGGATACAATTAAACTTCAAATATTATTTTCAAAGTGGTCCTTAATTTTCTACCTAATTGTACCAAGTCCCGAGTCATTAAATTTTTTTGCAATGACACCCTTATTTGCCTTCCGCATCATTTAAGTGTCCCCTTTTATTTTGCAGGTTAACCACTCATTTATTGTGATAAGTTTGGATTGTTTTTTTGGAAAGGTGCATGCTTGGCTTGAGCATAATAAGTAATTTTTTCTTAAAACTTTGTACTTGAGATGTTGATAATTGTGTTGGGGTGGATTGTTGAGTTAGAGCAAGTGGGTGGCTTGTATGGTGCTATAAGGTGGTTTACATTCATATTGGGAGTGTTTATGATTTTATGAAAATGTGGATGAATATTGTTGAGTTATAGTTGTTGATTACTTTTTAGACTTCATAACTTGTAAGTATTCTATGATTATGATAATTGTACTGGGTGGATTGTTGTGTTGGAGCAAGTGGGTGGCTTGCATAGTATTATAAGATCGTTGCAATTGATATTAAAAGTGTTTATTAAATTTGGGAATTTGAATGGATATTTTTTTATTATTTTTTAGACTTCAATACTTGTAAGCATTCTATATTTGTAATTATGATAATTCTATTAGGTGGATTGTTGTGTTGGAGCAAGCGGTTAGCTTGCAAGGTGTTACAAGGTCGTTGTAATTAATGTTGGGAGTGTTTATTAAATTTGGCAATTTGGATGGATATGGTGGAGTTATATTTGTTGATTCAAAACCAAAAATTAGAAGTTCTTGGGAAGACTATTAATCTTCACTCCAATTCCACTTAATGCTCAAGATGTGTGGTCTCTCAATCAGTTTCCAAGGAGAGAACAAGGGAGTGTCCAACACTCACATACAAACCATTTCATTCCTTGTGTAATCTTGATGAAAATCACTTATGAAAAAGAGTCATGAAAAGACTTATGAAAGGACTTACGACATTTTGTATGTTTCTCTCCTTATATATAACTGATTATCTAATTGGGCTAGCCTTTTGGGTCATTCCAATTGGGCTCTAGTGTGTGGCTTGGAGTGGGACAAAAATGAAACAAATAAGACTCTAGCTCAAATGGGCCTTGGGCTTTTCTGTCAACTCTTGACAAGTCCAAAGTTACCATTAATTATATTCAATACCACTATATAAATATAATTGCACTCTAGGCCTTATTAATAAATTATATCCCAAGACTTTATTATACATGCAACCCTTTAATTAAAATATTCGTAGTAATACAAAGTCATGAATATAGACTGCCACTTTGAAGATTACTACATCTTAATCCTTGAGTACCCGGTTTAATCCTTAATGTTATTCATCATATATTTATGAAATCCAATTCCATAAATATATACTTTAGTAACTCCTTACTAAAGTGGTTGGGCCCAACTCTCTAAATAACCAAACCAATTAAACTTATCTCAAGGGAATATTTTATATCTCCGTTAAGAGATTATGAATTCCATCTTGAGAATATATGTTCCATCAACACTAAATGCAGCTGCTCAACATACTGAGATTTTGACTATAACTTATAGATCTCACTCCTGATATATCAAAGCAACCTACATCTCATGTTCAGGTCCATTATTCTCTCAGGATTTAGAGTTGATGTAAATAGAAGTCGTGAAATTTATTATTCATTTGACAGTCGTTAGGAGAATAATAAATCTCACAGCGGTTCAGTTCAATATGTCTTAACTCTTAAAACATATCAACATACCAACTAGAAATCTCCATTTCCATGATTAAGACAAATCATCTTAGTTGATATGTTGTAGTCTTCGCAGATGAAACGCCCAATTTCATCACCGACTACGAACTATATTCTGAGTTTACAAAGAACTTGCAATTTATATCTTCTATGACTTTTTACATAAATCGCATACTATGCATCTCATAGACTAAGATAATGTCTCATTGTTCATTTATAAATAGTCTCATATAATTAAACAATTTAATTATTTATGACATGCCAATCAATTGGATTTTAGGGCATAAACCCCAACATCAAATCCAAGTATTGAAGCCATGCAAATCTGTCCAAGAATCAAGTGAAGAAATGCTGTTCTTTAAAGCTCGACAAATAGCTCAACAGATGTATTTATCGAGATTTTAGGTGAAGCTCGATAGATAAGCTCGACAGCTGTATCTATCAAGAACTACGAAAATCAGTTTTTTAGAACTGTTTTTCATGCATATCCAAGCTATGTGTTTAGGTTTTATTTTCTCACAACCCTAGACATATATAAGGATTATTTTAAGGGTTGTTTCATTGGATGAATAATCAGTGTCTGGTACAAGATTCAAGGATGTCATATCAGTAGCAGGTTGTCGGTCCCATCTTATTCAGAATATAGGGTAGAAGGATCCACTAACGTGGGGAAAAAACCCCTCATTATGACTACCCCACTAAGGGGAGATTTTAAATAGAGGAGTAGAGGCAAGATGAGGGGGGTGGGAAAATTTTAGGGAAGTGAAACACGAGAGAAGTAAGGAAACACACGCCTAGGAGATTAGGGGAATCCTGCTCCGATTCCAGGGTAGGATAAAGAGAATTTAAGGTTTAGATGATAGTTTGAATCCATTAGTTACCTTTAGAGTCATTTCTAGGACCACCCATTGTGGGATAGGTCTAACCTAGAGTACAAACAAATTAGGGGTTCAGGCCCAAAAGCCCAAGGATATTGGGCCAGTACCACCATAATTGGCGCCATCTGTGGGAAATCCTACTACGCTGATGATTTATAGGTGATGTCAGAGACTACAAGATGGCGTAGCGACATGCAAATGAAGTTTCGGTGGGGTCTGGTGGAAATAGATCCAAGGGCACCTCCTGGCTTTTAGGTTGGTAAAATAAGAGTGAAGGAGGGAGTGTCACGGCCACCATGGGCGTGAGACTCAGGATGACTTGCATGCAACTTCATCCTATGGAGAAAGGACGGTCTCATATGAACTGGATGGTTCATACCATAGTGATCGAGACCATGACCTGGAGAGCCTGTATAGGCAGGTTAGGGAGTTAGAGTTAGAGGCATGACAAAAGCGTTGGAAGAGGACTCTTGAGAGATTGTCCTATGACCAGGACTCAGAGAGCAGTCATATAAAGAGATTGTCTCACCAAAGCCACTTTCGAAGGTTAAGGGAAAGATCGAATGAGTCTAGAGTAAAAATTCGTTATCGCCAAAAAGAGAAAGGGAGGGGCGGTGAAATGCCACCATGGATGCCATAAGCCGAGCACTTAAGAGGATAGCCTGATCATTGTTTTCTAAAAAATAGAGCATAAGGATGCCGAGACACTTCACTCGTCTGCTGTTCACTTGTTACGATGGAAAGATAGACCCAGTAGAGAATGTAAGTCACTACACCCAACTTAAGGCCTTTTATTCTAGGAATGATGGGCTCCTATGCAAGGTATTCCCATCCAGCCTTGGTCCCACGACAATGAGATGGTTCAATAGTTTGAGGAAGGGTTCCATCCACAACCTTAGGGAGTTAATCCAAGCGTTCGGGGCTTGCTTTGTGACGTGCAGCCGAGTCCCCCGGCCCATTGACGCCCTACTTTCCATGAAGAAGGGGAGTGGGGAGACTTTCTGATCCTACACGTACCGATACTAGAACTGTATAATGAGATCGGAGGAGGAAATGAATTGGTAGCCTTATAAGTCTAAGTTGAGGGACTCCTTGATTATGAAGCCCCTAGAGAACATGCACCAGCTGATGAGGCGGATAGAGGAACATAAGAGGATGGAAGATGACAGATTATAAAATAAAGGGAAGGCCCCTGCTGCATCTTAGTACTAGAGGAAGAACCGAACTAGAGGCTTTCAGCGAAGGCCTAGAAGAGATATAAGGGGTCAAAACCCCGTCAGTCGAGCAAAAATGGTGAATATAGCATTTAAGGAGCCTATACACAAGATCTTGAAGAAGATCAAGCATGAGCCTCATTTCTGCTAGCTTGATAAGATGGGTGTGTGGATGCAAAGGGGTCATTTTTGTAGGAGTCGATGGCTAGTTTTTGCAATGGTTTAAGAACCATATATATAGCATCCTTTCAAGGAAAATGTTCTTCTCATCTTTTTCCTTGTTAGCTTCAACCCCTGCTGGTGAAAAATTTCCTTCTTGCTATAACTATTGCCTCATCTCTTGGTTTTGTCTAGTGAGTTCCTCAATATTGGTCATGGGGGTTGAACTTGTAAAGCCAATGCCATTGAATCTAGTGGTGCGCTGGACTCCATCTGGGTATTGAGGTAGAGCTATGTTTTTTATAAGAATCAATAAGCACCATTAAAGGATCCATTGCGTGTTCTAGTTGGGCCTATTACTAAAGCAAGATCCAAGAAGATCAAAGAAGCACTTAATGGGCTGATTCAAGAGATTTGGGTTTATTCTAACGCAGGATATTCCAAGCTTGGACCAAAGGAAGATGAAGGTGTAATAAATTTAATCCAAGCTATTGATAGGGCTGATTTGGCTTAATTGAGCATGATTTATGGTGTGAGTTAATGGCTGATAGGGTTCATCTTGCTTAATGTTGTAACTAATAAAATTATTTCATTATTATTTCAAATAATGGTAACATAAATATTTCAACATTTTTATATAGCTCATGAGATGCATAGTATGTGATTTATGGGAAAAGTCATAGTAGATATGAATCACAAGTTCTTTGTAAACTCATAATTTTAGTTCGTAGTCGGTGATGAAATTTATTAGGACATATGTGATTTACTTGTTAGGAACATATGCCACTACTTTATATAATTAGCTAATCCTTTGACAAAATGCACTTTACTTGTATTTGGGTAGATCTAGGATGTGTTTAATACTTCAAGAAACCGTGTTTCAAGATCAAGTGTTAAAGCCATACAAGTTTGTCCAAGATTCAAGTCTAAAAAGTGTCTGTCATTAAAGCTCGACAGCTAGCTTGACAGCTAGCCATCTATCGAGCTTGAAGAGCTATTCCAACCCCGTGGCTCGACAGCTATCTCGACAGATAGGCATCTGTCGAGGTTTATGAAAAACAGAATTTCAGATCTGTTTTGACTCCAATCCATGATTGTATATTTGGACTTTCTTTTATCACAACCCTAAACATATATAAGGATTATTTTAAGGGCCGTATCAGGTTGCACAGCCAAGAGAAAAATTGCACAGGAGCATAATTCCTCAAGTGTGACCAGAAACCCAGTTTGCCCTAGTTCTTGAAGAAGCTGTTGTGTTTGTACACCACAAGGTTTTGTGACCAAGCAACTTCATGTTGTTCATGTGTTGAAGAACAGAAGAAATTTGTAGCCAACATCTCTCTCTCTATAGTTGGTGATTGAAGTCGCGTACTAGGATCCCCGCAATTGGTTAGTCACGTACTTGGAGCCGTGCATTGAAAAGAAGAGATTGTCACTACAGAACAAGTCCAATTGGGTATTGGGGTAAGGGTTCAACTGTAGGTTGGTGTAGGAAAATAACATGTTTGTATCGCATACAAAACATACGTAGCGGAAAAATTAACGGATCTACTTCATTCGCAATTAATAACATATGCTGTGTAAATTTTAGAATATATGAATAAGAGAGTATACCTTGGTATGGTGAATTTTAAAACCGAATGAAGAAAAGCACTTGGAAACACTTTTGATCTTCACTCCAATTCCACTTGATGCCCAAGATGTGTGGTCTCTCAATCAGTTCTATGTGTTTGTTCTTGAGAGAATATGAAAGAGTCTCTCTCTAACTTTCATGAACATACAAAACCATTTTATTCTAATATAAAATTCTGTTTGTTTCTCTTCACATAATTGATTATCTAGTTGGGCTAGCCTTTTGGGCCTTCCAATTGGGCTTTTGTGTGTGGCTTGGAGTGGGACCAAAAGGGAATAAATAAGACACTAGCTCCAATGAGCCTTGGGTTTTTCTATCAACTCTTAACAAGTCCAAAGTTACCATTAATTATATTTAATACCACTATATAAATATAATTGCACTCTAGGCCTTATTAATAAATTATATCCCAAGACTTTATTATACATGCAACCCCTTCATAAAATATTCGTAGTAATACAAAGTCATGAATATAGACTGCCACTTTGTAAATTACTATATCTTAATCCTTGAGTACCCAGTTTAATCCTTTTAAGTTATTCATCATATATTTATGAAATCTAATTTCATAAATATATACTTTAGTCTTACTAAAGTGGTTAGGCCTAACACTCTAAATAACTAAACCCATTAAATTTATCTCAAAGGAATATTTTATATCTCCATTAAGAGACTATGAATTCCATCTTAAGAATATATGTTACATCAACACTAAATATGGCTGCCCAACATACTGAGATTTTGACCGTTACTTTAGATCTCACTCCTGATATATCAAAGCAACCTACATTTCATGATCAGGTCTATTATTCTCTCAGGATTAAGAGTTCATGTGAATAGAAGTCGTGAGATTTATTATTCATTTGATAGTCGTTAGGAGAATAATAAATCTCACAGCAGTCCAGTTCAATATGTCTTAACTCTTAAAACATATCAACATATTAACTAGAAGTCACCACTTCCATGATCAAGACAAATCATCTTAGTTAATATGTTATAGTCTTCACAGATGAAATGCCTAATTTCATCACCGACTACGAACCATAATTCTGAGTTTACAAAGAACTTGTGATCTATATCTTCTATGACTAAATCACATAAATCACATACTATGCATCTCATGGACTATATGATAATGTCCGAATATTCATGTTACCATTATTTTAGATAATAACAAAACAACTTTATTAATCATAATATTAAGTCATACATCATTTAATACATAATGTCATACATGGCATCATACAATAGGATTTAAGGGCACTAATCCTAACAGTTGGTATAAGGTACTGGGATTCCTTTACTTGAAACCGCTTGTTATGATAATAGTGGATTCTCAGGAGTGGTGACCTTAAAATCATCCGATGGGATTTTTGCCGTGTTGGTTTTCCCCATTTGTAAACAAATCACCGTGTCATTTATTTTCCGCTGCATACTTAGTTTAATTGGTGATTTGTTTATGCTACCACGCATTTGCATGTTAAATTGATTAATTAATAAACTTGGCTAATTAATCAATTAATTCATCACAAGGGGTCAATACATTTTTGGCCTATCAAGTGGTACCAGAGCAGGCACACTCTGATTAGGTTTAATCTCTGTTGTGTGATCCATTAACCCCTATTGTCATGGAAACTCTTGATTTTTTTGATTTGTATGATCTTATGTTGAATGATGATGATGATGACATTCAAGATGCCTATTGCAAGCTTTGTAATTTTTGGATGAGATCTCATAAAAGTTCTGCAAAATTAAAAGCTAAATTTGAAAAGGTCATGCTTGAAAAAGATAATTTGATTGCAAAATTGGATGAAGCCAATAATTTGAATAATAATTTTAAAAATCAAATTTCATCTCAGGTGGACAAAATTAAAAGTTTGGAAGAGCAACTATTTGAATCTAAAATAGAAGTTGAAAAATTAACTAGTGCCAAACTTGTTGTTGAGCCTAACTCAAAAGAAAAAAAAATTTATATTCCTCCATTTAAAAGGAATAATGAAGAGTTGAAGGCTAATATTGCTAGGATAGACAAAGGTAAAAATTCTGATGTTAATGCTGAAGTTTCTAAACCTATGTCTAAAACTCCTCCTAGGTTGAATAAAAATTCTGAATTTGTTCCCACTTGTAATCATTGTCATATTGTTGGTCATATTAAGCCAAATTATCCTAAACACAGGTATTTGTCAACCTCTAAGGTTAGACCTCCTTCTAAGAAGCCGAATAGCTCTAAAACTACTCATGTTTGTCACCATTGTGGTGCTTCTGATCACACTCATCCTAATTTTTTAAAGTTGTTTCCTCATAAGCGAGTGTCCAATAGGTCTCATCCTTTGTCTAAAGGTTCTATACCTATTCTTGGTGAGTTATTAAAAGTTTTGAACTTTTTAACTCAATTTCAGGGGAATTCTAATTCCTCTATGTCCTTTAGTAGTCATACTAGGACACGTGTCTTTTCATCTTTACGGCCAAAGACTCGTGCTGTGTGGGTGATAAAGGATCCTATGACTTAATTCTTTCTGTTTATCCTCTGGTTTAATTCTTTTTATCTAAAGTAGGACTCACTTGCGTGATTTCTTATCTGTTTTTGGAATCATGCTTTCATGCATTTGCATCTAGTTATTTTTTCTTTATAGTTGCTTATAATGTTTTTGTTTGTGTTTTCAATTTTGCTTTTCATACAATAAAAAAAAATTTTGAAAAATTAGAAAAATATAAAAACAGTGTGTTTGTGTACATTAGTACTTGTGTACTTTGGATGGCCATTGAAATAAAGTTTTCTAAATTTTGTATCTTTTGTAGCTTAGATGAGCATTTCTATGCACAACTAAGCAAGTGAGCTTTGTGGCTCATGCTTGTGATGAGTTAGATTAAGTTATCTCTTATACTTAACGCTCGTATCATTCTTTTTGACGGATAAGACTAAAAAATCCCAAGAGAAAGGCATAAATAACCATCTCACCACTGTTGTTCACCAATCATGAAATGACATCTGTATGCTTCGGCATAGCAAAAGTGCAATGTCTAATGCTTATCATAATTGGGTATTTCTTTTCTGTCTCTTATATACCCATGCATGATATGCTAAATAAAAAGAAAAATAAGCAAAGAAAAATCAAAAGCAAAAAGTTCAAAAATGCTTTATATGATTGCAAGCGTGTATTCTAGGAGATGTGGAAGTTATAGGATGTACCTCAAAGGTGATAGTCCCCATCAAACAGTTATGATTGTGTGTGAGTTAAAGTGATTTTCTCATATCTCGAATCATCATAACATGTATACACTTATGCAATCTTGCGATGTTTTTCACACACAATACGTAATATTCTTTGCTACTCTTGATACATGTGTAGGTACAGTGTGATTTGGTCATCACAAGGTATACTTGTGTTAATGTGTACTCACTAAACTGTCTTAACTTTTCTGAAATATAAAATTGGTTAGACTTGTTTAGTGTGTGTGTGCATGTGCGTGTGTGTGTTTAGGATCTAAAAGCTGATCATTTTTTTTAGAGATGATTTTGAGAGCTTAAAATGTTGATTGAATCCTTGGTTGAGTAGCATGCTTGATTGCATTCATGTCTGTGTTTTTCTCCTCTTTGAAAAACTGCTTTTAAGCAATCTCGACAGCTTCTTGACACCTCCTCGATACCTGGCTATTTGTCGAGATTTTAAGTTGTGTCTTATCGCAATCTTGACACCTATCGACAGTTAGGAGGATTGATCAAAATTCCTTCTGGATCCTCGATAGCTTCTCGACAGCTAGGTTAATCGATCGAGATTTCTTCTGGCCTCTCAGTAGCTTCTCGACAGCTAGTGGATCGATCGAGCTTCTTATTCATTATGCTAATTTGTTCCTCAACACCTTCATGATAGCTGCATCTATCAAAGCCTGTTTTCTCAACACCTACCTCGACACCTATCTCGACGCCTCTATTTGTCGAGAATTACTGAACTTCTATATAAGGGTCAAACGTAATTCGAACTTCATTTTCTCGATCTCTCTCGATGTGTCCATGTTCTCTCTCATCCCAAACCTCTCTCTCACACTCCAAACCTCCTTCCCAAACGATTCTCAAGCTTCCTCAAGCTTTTTCCTTCACTTGGTAAGTTTCTAATTCATCATTTACATGCATTTCATGTTTTGAAACCTAGGTTTTGAGGTTTATGAAAATTTTTGGGATTTTTCAAAATTGATGAGTTAATGTTGACATCTAAGCTGGGTTTTTGCTTAAATGAGTTTAAAATCTCATACATTGCATCACATAAGCATTATAACAATATTATCATTAATTTAGATGTGTGCAAATTGATTGTGTGCTGGTAAGATTGGATTGGGTTGAACCCATGATGTTCTTATACTGCATATCACATGTTCATGCATTCCCATGCATACGTTCTTACTCTTCAATATATCATGATGCATTTGAATTGGTTTTGGGATTTTTCTAATTCTCTCTCTCTCTCTCTCTCTCTCTCTCTCTCTCTCTCTCTCTCTTTTGTTTACGTTAGTGCGTCAATGGCACCAAAATGTAAGTCTACTCTGTCCCGGAACCCTTTTCATTCCGGGGCATCCACATCCTCTGATCCCACTCCTTCTACTGTTCAATTCTATGATGAGCAAGCCCGAAAGGACTTCTTGGAGAACTTTTCTCGACGAGGTGTTCATTCGGAATGCTGAGTCATTTTGGCGGACTTTGCCGACACTAACCTACCCAATGTCATTCACAGTCGGGGTTGGGAGTCACCGTGTGACGTCCTGGTCACATGTCCATCTGTACTGATTCAGGAGTTTTACTCTAACATGCATGGATTTGATTATTCAGTACCTCTCTTTCATACTCGCGTTTGAGGTACGCGCATAGTAGTCACACCTGAGTTGGTATTCGATGTACTTCGTGTCCCGGGGGTAGAGCATCCTGACAACCCCAGTTGTGAGCATCTAAGAACTATGTCCAGAGACGAGATGATCTCTGCTTTTTGTAAGTGCCCTTCTGATTGGGGTGAGCGTCAGTTTACACCATACAGGCCTTTTGCTAAAGGTCCTAGATTCTTGAACATAGTGATGACTTTTGTTTTGCACCCACTCTCTCACTACAACTCTATCACAAAGCCTCGGGCTCGATTTTTGCTGTCTCTGCTTAAGCATCTTACTATAAACTTTCCTTCACATTTTAATCTTTCTATTATAGATGTCTATAGGGATACGGCTATCCGTGATAAGCTCATTTTCCCTTCAGCTATCACTCGGATTTTGAGCCTTTTTTCTGTTCCTTTTCCCTCTTCCTACCACTTCACCATCATGTGTGCCATTGATGCTGCTACCATTAAATGTAGTGAGGCGTAGTTTCAATCCAGGCGGTCTGGTGTGGCAGCTCCTCTTGCTCCTTCAGCTTCTTCCACCTCCGTTCCTTCTACTTTAGCAAGAGGTGTGACTCTTGACACGTTCATGGCGCAGTTTCAGCGCATGGATGCTCACCTTGATGCACTCACTGATGAGCTGTGTCAGGTGAACACCGGTGTCGGCCGTATTGCTAGACGGCAGGCTCGCCTTGGTGGCTTCGTTGAGTCTCCCTTTCCTTCTCTAGAGGCATCTGAGGACGATGACTCCGATGACGTTGAGGATGATGATGATGGAGATGCTAGCTCTTCCGGTTCAGATGGAATGTCTATTTGACACTCTTACCCTTTGTCACTCGTGACAAAAAGGGGAACTAGTTTTGGTCTATGAGAGTAGTCATACTTAGGGGGAGAGTCAGTATAGGAACATTTTTGTTAGAGGGAGAGTGCACATTGAGGGATGTAGTGAGGATTTGATGTATCTTTTCTTTTCTTTCTATTTTTAGAGACATTTTTCATGTACCTTAAGTCTTGTGACCATTATTGACATACATTGTACTTATTCTCTTTATATGATGATGTATGCTTTCTTTCACCTATCCTTACATGTGTTGTTTCTTTTCTCTCTTTATGCTCATTCTTCTTATTACTTATACGCAATCTATTATTTCTTCTTCACACAAAGATGCCTTGATGTGGTTTGTTTAAAGTGTTTCAGAAATACAGGTTGTCAAAGTCTACTTGCCATAAACTCTCTTCTTGCAAAGTTTTTCAAAAGTTTGTGTTAGGATAGATTTTATTGTGTTCAAAAAGTGAATATGAGTTGAATGATTTATGACTTCTCTCATATGTTCATTTGTTTGTTGTGGTTTTGTCACGGATTGCCAAAGGGGGAGATTGTTAGGACATATGTGATTCACTTGTTAGGAACATATGTCACTAATTTATGTAATTGGCTAATCCTTTGACAAAACGCACTTTACTCGTATTTGGATGGATCTAAGATGTGTTTAATACTTCAAGAAACCATGTTTCAAGATCAAGTGTTAAAGCCATGCAAGTCTATCCAAGATTCAAGTCTGAAAAGTGTCTGTCATTAAAGCTCAACAGCTAACTCGATAGCTAGCCATCTATCAAGCTTAAAGAGTTATTCCAACGTCGTGGCTCGACAGCTATCTCGACAGATAGGCATCTGTCAAGGTTTATGAAAAACAGAATTTCAGATCTATTTTAACTCCAATCCATGATTGTATGTTTAGTCTTTCATTTCTCACAAACCTAAACATATATAAGGATCATTTTAAGCGTCGTATTAGGTTGCACAGCCAAGAGAAAAATTGCACAAGAGCATAATTCCTCAAGTGTGATCAGAAACCCAGTTTGCCCTAGTTCTTGAAGAAGCTGCTGTGTTTGTACACCATAGGGTTTTATAACTAAGCAACTTCATGATCTTTATGTGTTGAAGAACACAAGAACTTTGCAGCCAATATCTCTCTCTCTAGTTGGTGATTGAAGTCGCATACTGGGATCCGCACAATTGGTTAGTCACATACTTGGAGCCGTGCATTGAAAAGAAGAGATTGTTACTACAGAACAAGTCCAATTAGGTATTGGGGTAAGGGCTCAACTGTAGGTTGGTATAAGGTACTGAGATTCCTTTACTTGTAACCTTTTATTGTGATAATAGTGGATACTTGGGAGTGGTGACCTTAAAATCACCCGATGGGGTTTTTGTCGTGTTGGTTTTTTCCATTCGTAAAATTGGTTAGACTTGATTAGTTTGTGTGTGTGTGTGTGTGTGTGTGTGTGTGTGTTTTGGATCTAAATGCTTGACATTTTTCTTGTTAAGAGATGATTTTGAGAGCTTAAAATGTTGTTTGGATCTTTGGTTGAGTAGCATGTTTGATTGCATTTATGTCTGTGTTTTTCTCTTCTTTGAAAAACTATTTTCAAGCAATCTCGACAGCTTCTCGACACCTCTCTACAGCTTCTTTTTTGACAGCTGCTATCACATTTTTGATCCATCGAGCTTTTTGAGAATTTGTCTCAATAGCTTCTCGATAGCTTCTCGATCCATCGAGAAAGTTTCTGTATGCTCAATAGATGCTCGATAGACTCTCGATCGATCTATCGAGCCCCTTTTGCTGTGGACACCTCTTGACAACTCCTTGATAGCTGCTCAACAGCTATTTCTCACTTTTTAATTCTTGACAGATCTCAATACCTCTCGATCCATCAAGAAACTAGGATTTTCATATATAGGGTTCATGCGACATTTCTCTCATTTCTCCCTAATCTCTCTCAACAGAAAACGTCTTCTCACCTTCCCAAACACCTCTCTCTCACTCCAAATCTTTTCCCCACTCTCTCTTCAATCTCAAGATCACTTCATTTCTTTGGTATGATTCTTTTTCACTCATTAATCATGCATTACATCTTTTGTGGCCTAACTTTTGGGGTTTGTTGAAAAATTAAGGGTTTTTTTTCAAAATTAAAAAGGTTTTTGTGAAATTTTGGGATGGGTTTTTGTTCAAATGATTTCAAATCATCATGCATTGCATCTCATATACATTTTAACTACATTTTCATGCATTATAGATGTGTGCTATATATGTTAAATTGCTGTGTGCTGTTAAGATTGGATTAGGCTGAGCCCATGATGCTTTTAATATTGCGCGTCACATGTGATGGAAAAAACATGTTCGTATCGCATACAAAGCATACGCAGTAGAAGATAAACGGATCTACTTCATTTGCAATTGATAACATGCATTATGTAAGTTTCAGAATATAGAATCAAGAGAGTGTACCTTGGTATAGTAAATTTCAAAACAAAGATCAGAAGTACTCGGGAACACTTTTAATCTTCACTGGAATTCCACTTGTGCCCTAGATATGTGGTCTCTCAATCAGTTATATGTGTTTGTTCTAGAGAGAATATGAAGAAGTGTCAGTCCCCAACATACAAACCATTTCATCTACATAAAATTATGTATGTCTCTCTCCACATAACTGATTATCTAATTGGGCTAGCCTTTTGGGCTTTCCCAATTGGGCATTAATGTGTGGCTTGGAGTGGGACCAAAAGAAAAAAAAATAAGACACTAGCTCCAATGGGCCTTGGGCTTTTCTGTCAACTCTTGACAAGTCCAAAGATATCATTAATTATATTTAATACCACTATATAAACATAATTGCACTCTAGGCTGTTGGGGTTTTTGCCCTAAAATCTAATTTATTGGCATGTCATAAATAATTAAATTGTTTAATTATATGAGACTATCCTTAAATGAACAAATGGGACATTATCTCAGTCCATGAAATGCATAGTATGCGATTTATGTGAAAAGTCACAGAAAATATAAATTGCAAGTTCTTTGTAAACTCAAAATGTAGTTCGTAGTCGGTGATGAAATTGGGCGTTTCATCTGCGAAGACTATAACATATCAACTAAGATTATTTATCTTGATAATGGAAATGGAGATTTCTAGTTAGTATGTTGATATGTTTTAAGAGTTAAGACATATTGAACTGGACCGCTGTGAGATTTATTATTCTCCTAACGACTATCAAATGAATAATAAATCTCACGACTTCTATTTGTATCAACTCTAAATCCTGAGAGAATAATGGACCTGATCATCAGATGTAGGTTGCTTTGATATATCAGGAGTGAGATCTATAAGTTACGGTCAAAACCTTAGTATGTTGGGCAGCCACATTTAGTGTTGATGGAACATATATTCTCAAGATAGAATTCATAATCTCTTAACGGAGATATAATATATTCCCTTGAGATAAGTTTAATGGGTTTAGTTATTCAGAGAGTTGGGCCCAACCACTTTAGTAAGGAGTTACTAAAGTATATATTTATGGAATTGGATTTCATAAATATATGATGAATAACATTAAGGATTAAACCGAGTACTCAAGGATTAAGATGTAGTAATCTTCAAAGTGGTAGTCTATATTCACGACTTTGTATTACTACGAATATTTTAATGAAGGGGTTGCATGTATAATAAAGTCTTGGGATATAATTTATTAATAAGGCCTAGAGTGCAATTATATTCATATAGTGGTATTGAATATAATTAATGGTAACTTTAGACTTGTCAAGAATTGACAGAAAAGCCCAAGGCTCATTAGAGCTAGAGTCTTATTTGTTCCCTTTTGGTCTCACTCCAAGCTACACACTAGAGCCCAATTGGAATGGCCCAAAAGGTTAGCCCAATTAGATAATCAGTTGTATATAAGGAGAGAAACATACAGAATTTCATAAGTCTTTTCATGTGTCTTTTCATAAGTGTTTTTCATCAAGATTACACAAGGAATGAAATGGTTTGTATGTGAGTGTTGGACACTCCCTTGTTCTCTCCTTGGAAACTGATTGAGAGACCACACATCTTGGGCATTAAATGGAATTGGAGTGAAGATTAAAAGTCTTCCCAAGAACTTCTAATCTTTGGTTTTGAATTTCACCGCACCAAGGTACGCTTTCTTGTTCTTAAATTCTGAAACTTTCATAGTGCATGTTATCAATTGCGAATAAAGTAGATCCGTTAATTTTTCGCTGTGTATGTTTTGTATGTGATGCGAACATGTATTTTTTTTTTCCCAACATAGGCCTTATTAATAAATTATATCCCAAGACTTTATTGTACATGCAACCCCTTCATTAAAATATTCGTAGTAATACAAAGTCATAAATGTAGACTGCCACTTTGTGAATTACTACATCTTAATCCCTAAGTACCCAGTTTAATCCTTTTAAATTATTCATTATATATTTATGAAATCTAATTTCATATATATATATATATGTTAAAAATTTAGACCCCTGTAAACTAGATTGTTTAACCTAATCAATTAACCAAATGAATACTTAGGTTTATTATTCAGATCTAGGTTAAAACAATAACAATCATATCATATAAAGCAGCGGAAATATAAAGAACACAATGATATGATGACCCAGGAAAACCAAATCTGCAAAAAACCTGGGGAGGATTTAACCTAGCTATCCTCAAGGTAAAACAACAAATCTACTAGAAAGAATTGAAGTTTGTACAATAACGACTTAGACCACTAACATCCTATTGCTACCTCGAGTAGAAAACTTACTACCGCGACCACGTGACAGCTCCGAGTCCACGAACTAGTTCTTTCCTTGACCTTTGCAAAACACAAACACCCACGCTTGTGACTTTGAGATCCCACTCAAAGGTTTAGCAACACAAACTCTCCTGTTTGTGACTCTAAGACCACCCTTGAAGGTTTAGATCATCAGCACCTTTGATGACTAGAGAAGGTAGCAATTTCGACAATACCGGATCTTGAGATTCTTCAAGCAACCACACCAGTAGAAGATATGAGAGAGCTTTTTAGGAACAAAATCCTAAATACAAAAGAGGCACACTCTTCTCTTTCTAAAAAGCCTTGTAAAAACATGCTTAGGGTTTCGTTTATATAGTGAGAGAAGTAGATCTGAAACCCTAATCCTTAATGGCTTGAACTGCTGTTTGGGCCAACTTAAAATTCTGTAGATACGATTCTCGATCGGTCGAGCCTGTTTCTCGATCGGTCGAACCAGGCAATTTCTGAATTCTTTTTTCTACAGCTTATATGTTCTTGAATCTTGACTTGAATCACCTTGAGCATTGTCTAATAAAACCTATAGACTCTAAGATCTATATCTAGACAAGTTTGTGTTCACGATTTGCCAATTGTTCTAAACTTTTAGAACCTAACAGTCTCCCCCTTTGGCAATTCGTGACAAAACTTACATACAATATGAAATGCTTAAATACAAGAACAATCCAATACAATAAAATGCTCAATTACATCACAAATCCTAATCTAAAACTCCTAACCTAGAAGTTGCTAAGAAGAGGTAGAAGGTCTTGATTAGAATGCACCTGTCTTTCCTGAAACACTCAACAAACACATCAACGCATGTGTGGAAAGAAAGACATATAAACAATAATATGAAACAAAATATAAAAACAAAAATAAATTCTAACTCTCTCCCTAAGTCTCCCCCTAAGTTAGATACATCAAAAACAATTTTATCTCCCCCTAAACAAGACAAACAGAGTTCCCACATTTCATCTATTTTCTCCTCCTTTTTGTCACGTATTGACAAAGACAATTCAAACAAAGAGTAGAGTGACAGTAAACATGAGAGAACAAAGAGAACCAAGGAAACATAAAACAGTTTAGCCCTATAGAAAATAGAGAGAACTCCCCCTATGAAGAGCAACAACTCCCCCTTTGAAAAACAAAGGCAAAAAATACTTTTCTCTCCCTATAAAAATAGGAAAAACAAAACAAGTTTTGGAAAAAACAGTTTTGGGAAAAATTGAGGAGATGGGGATAAATAAAAAATACACAAACCTTAAAGAAATGAGTTGAGGAAACACATGAAGAAAAATATTCTCTCTTTCAATAAATGCAAACTTGACATTATGTGACCCATAAACAGTTGCATGAGTAAAGAAAATATTTGCACATTGATTATCCATCATATCTCTTAAGAAAAATATTTTCTGTAGTTCACATATAAAAAATAGCATATACTAAAATGTACAAAAGACTCAAAAATTAATCAATAAATTTATAAATCAAGTTGAGTACCCAATTTAGCAAAGTGTATGCATGTTATGTGTGAAAACAATGAGAGATATGACTGCAAAACTGCAAGATGGATATAGAAAAAAATTCAATGCATGTGAAACCTAAACATAAATGATGCATAAAAAAAATTTGATCAAAAACTTAGGAACTGAAAATTTTTCAGTTTCGATCGATCGAGCATCGATTGAATACCAATCGAACCAGACAGATTCAAACCAAAATTTTTATCGCAATTTCAATCGGTCGAGAAATAGATTCGATCGATCGAATATCTGGAAAAATTAAATTTTTGAAAAACAGAGCAATTTTATGCAGAAACTCCTCAAAGCATAGTATTTCATAAATGAAATGCATGAGTATGAGATTAAAAGTTTTTTAAAAACACTTGAATTCAACCCAGATCTTCCAAAAAACAAGTTTTTCAATCAATATGACCTTAAATCTCAAACTTTAAACACATTTTGCATCAAAATCAAGGAATTTTTAATCTTGGATGGCCACAACAAAATCACACACAATAACATGTACAAAGTTTAGCAAATAGTAACTTGTGTAGTGTGTGCAACTAGCAAAAACTTGAGAAACATGTGAGGTGATATGTGAATAGAAATCAATCACAATTTCTACAAAATTCATCACATAAATTTGAAAGAGACTATCACCTAAAGAGTTACATCATATAACTCTCACATCTCCTAGAATAAAAGCTTGCAATCATGTAAGTTTCTTGTTTTGCCTCATAATGTACACACCAATTTTATTTAATTTAAATTCATTATAGCCAAATAATGTACACACCAATTTTAGCATTTAATCCGAGGCTACACTTTATTTTCTTTTTGTGCATGTGCTACACTTTCTCAAGCACAAAATCTTATGATATGCACTAAGGTGTTCATGATTGGCTAGTAAACAGTGGTGAGATGGTTATTTATGCCTTTCTCAATAAGTTCAAGTCCGACAATCAAAACCATGTGACTTCAAGATTAAAATCATGTGATCAAAAACTATAAACATTTTTCCCACATAACATGCACTACAAAGACTTCAGCTAGTAAAGTGCAATAAATAAGCTCATCTAAACTAAACAAAGTATATAAACATGTTATGTAAAGACAATATGGCCAAACTTGATTATAAATCCAAGATATATAATACAAAACACATAAAAATCTTTTTGGTTTAAAAAAAAAATTATGACCAAAACTAAAAGCACACATTATGCTAAATGATTAAAAATGCAAATGCAATGCATGACAGTGCTTAACTAAGCTATAGAGAGTACACAAATAAGAAATATCAATTTCTTAATTAACCCATGAGTACATGTACAAACTAGTACATACTCACACAAAATCAAAAATAGCTTAGCACTTATAGAACACATACTTTTTATGTTTCTCCACAATATCAAGCATTTTCTAAATCAAGAGAGAGATATCATAATTCATGTAATCTTCAAGAAAAATTAAAACTAGACACAACATAAAATATTTTTGTCTTTTTGAAACTTTTCAATGTTTTTGGAATTTTTTTTTAAATAAAAGCTGCCTAAAAAATAAAACAACCAAAAACTAAAAGAAAACATGTCCACAATTAATTGAAAGAATTAAATTAAGGACAAGTCAGCAACACTCACCTTAGAGAATCTTTCCTCACCCATATAACACGAGTCTTCGGCTTTGTAGGTGAAAATCCATGTGAAGTAGAGTGTGTTTGAGAGATTACACCAATCTTCTTAGAAAGACTGAAATCCTGCAAATTCCTTTCACAAGCCAACAAGCTCAAATTTTTCAAAAGAATATGAAACAATTTATATGGACTTATGGCAGGAGAAATATCATCACATGTCCTTGATTGAAATACATAATCTTTAAATTTTAATTTATGACAATTAGGACGAATTTGACCATGGACACCACAAAAGTGACAGACAGGAACAAATTTAGGAACATCAGTATTCCTAACAACAAATTTAGTCTCAGATTTTAGTTTTTGCCTCAACAAAGAACAATTTGGTCTAATATGACCAACAACACCACAAAGGTGACAAGTAGGCACAAAAACAGATTTCTTATGCTCTCTAACAGTAGGTTTAGGCATAGGTTTAGAAACTTCAGCGTCTACATCAGAACTTTTACTTTTGTCTAACCTAGCAAAATAAGTCTTTTCTTTATTATTCCTCTTGAAAGGAGGGATATAAACTTTCTCAGTTTTAGGCTTAAGAGAAACAGTAACACTTCTGTTATCAACAACAGGCTTGGTACTAGTCAAATTTTCAATTTTAGCTTTAGATTCAACTAACTCTTGTTCCAAGCTTTTCATCTTTTCATTTTGAGAGGAAATTTGATTTCTCAAAAATTCATTCTTCTTATTAGATTCATCTAATCTAACAACCAATTCTTCTTTTTCAAGATTAGCCAAATTTAACTCTTCCTTGAATTTCTTAGCAATTCTCATAGTTTTCAATAATTCCTTACAAAGAGTTTCATAGGCATCAAAAAGATCACCAGAAACAACAGTGTCCTTTTTATTCAAATCATCACAAACATGAGCAGAAAGACACTTCAAATTATCCATGATAACAGGGATCAAGAATCAATACTTAGATAAAAAGATCTAACACAAAAGAGTTACCCGCTCTAATACCACTTGTTAGAAATTTAGACCCTTGTAAACTAGATTGTTTAACCTAATCAATTAACCAAGTGAATACTTAGGTTTATTATTCAGATCTAGGTTAAAACAATAACAATCATATCATGTAAAGCAGCGGAAATATAAAGAACACAATGATATGATGACCTAGGAACACCAAACCGGTAAAAAACCTGGGAAGGATTTAACCTAGCTATCCTTAAAGTAAAACAACAAATCCACTAGAAAGAATTGAAGTTTGTACAATAGCGACTTAGACTACTAACATACTATTGCTACCTCAAGTAGAAAACTTACCACCACGACCACGTGACAGCTCCGAGTCCACGGACTACTTCTTTCCTTGACCTTTGCAAAACACAAACACCCACGCTTGTGACTTTGATATCCCACTCAAAAGTTTAGTAACATAAACTCTCCTGTTTGTAACTCCAAGACCACCCTTGAAGGTTTAGATCATCAGCACCTTTGATGACTAGAGAAGGTAGCAATTTCAACAATACCGAATCTTGAGATTCTTCAAGCAACCACACCGGTAAAAGATATGAGAGAGCTTTTTAGGAACAAAATCTTAAATACAAAAGAGGCACACTCTTCTCTCTCTAAAAAGCCTTGTAAAAACGTGCTTAGGATTTCCTTTATATAGTGGGAGAAGTAGATCTGAAACCCTAATCCTTAATGACTTGAACTGCTGTTTGAGCCAACTTAAAATTCTGCAGATACGATTCTAGATCGGTCGAGCCAGTTTCTCGATCGGTCGAACTAGGCAATTTCTGAATTCTTCTTTTTGCAGCTTATATGTTCTTGAATTTGACTTGAATCACATTGAGCATTGTTTAATAAAACCTATAGACTCTAAGATCTATATTTAGACAAGTTTGTGTTCATGATTTGCCAATTGTTTAAAACTCTTAGAGCCTAACAATATATATACTTTAGTCTTACTAAAATTGTTAGGCCTAACTCTCTGAATAACTGAACCCATTAAACTTATCTCAAGAGAATATTTTATATCTCCGTTAAGAGACTATGAGTTTCATCTTGAGAACATATGTTCCATCAACACTAAATGTGGTTGCCCAACATACTGAGATTTTGATCATTACATTAGATCTCACTCCTGATATATCAAAGCAACTTACACTTCATGATCAGGTCCATTATTCTCCCAAGATTAAGAGTTCATGTGAATAAAAGTCGTGAGATTTATTATTCAATTGATAGTCATTAGGAGAATAATAAATCTCATAGCGATCCAGTTTAATATGTCTTAACTCTTAAGACATATCAACACACCAACTAGAAGTCTCCATTTCCATGATCAAGACAAATCATCTTAGTTGATATAATATAGTCTTCGCAGATGAAATGCCCAATTTCATCACCGACTACAAACTAAAATTCTGAGTTTACAAAGAACTTGTGATTTATATCTTCTGTGACTTTCCATATAAATCACATATTATGCATCTCATGGACTATATGATAATGTCCAAATATTCATGTTACCATTATGTTAGATAATAGTAAAACATCTTTATTAATTACAATATTAAGTCATATATAATGTTATACATAATATCATATATAGTATCATACAATAGGATTTAAGAGCACTAATTCCAACAACATGTTCATGCATTTTTCATGAATTTGTACCAATTTTTTTTTTTGTTTCTATCATTTGATACTAAACTGTTTGGTGCTTTTCTACATGTCTCTCTCTCCCTCTCTTTTTCTTGCGTTAGTCTGCTCTATGAAACCTAAACGCAAATCTACTCCATCCTAAAATCCTCTTCATTCTGGGGCATCTTATTCTTCTTCTCCATCTAATCCTACTCCATCTCACGTTCGATTCCATGATGATAAAGCCCATAAGGACTTTTCAAAGAACTTCTCAAGATGAGGCATTTATTTGAAACACCAAGCCATTCTATCGGATTTTTCCGATACTGACCTTCCCACTGTCATCTACAATCGGGGTTGGGAGTCACTATGTGACATCTCGGTCACTTGTCCCTCCGTGATCTTTTAGGAGTTCTAATGCAACATGCACGGATTCAATTATTCAGTACCTTATTTTGTTACTCACGTTCGAGGTACACGCATCGTAGTCACTCTGAAAATTTTATCTAAGGTGCTACATGTTCCTAGTGTAGTGCTTCCTGATTACCCTAGTTTCGATTGTCTGAGGACAGTGTCCAAAGACAAACTCTCATCTCTTTTCTACGAGACACCTTCATCTTAAGGTGACCGTCAAAACACCCCTTACTCAAGCTTTACAAAAAGTTCGAGATTCTTTAACATGGTGATGACATTCGTTCTTCATCTTTTGTCTCACTATAACTCTATCACAGAGCCTCGTGCTTGATTTTTGTTATCCCCCTTAGAGGACATTTCTATTAACTTCCTTTCTCACTTCATCCTATCTCTTATAGATGTTTATAGTGATATGGTGACCCGTAATAAACTCATTTTTCCTTTGGCTATCACGCGGATCATTTGCCATTTTTCCATCTCCTATCCCAATTCTGATCACTTCTTTATCATGCGTGCCAATGATGCTGCCTTCGTTGGACAGAATGATGCCCAGCTTCTCTCGAGGCGGACATAAACCTGAGACAGCAGATTCTCTAGCTTCTTCTGCCCCATCCACCTCCGCTCCTTCCTCTTCTACCATTATGGCATAGCTTGTACGCATGGATGCTTGCCTTGACACTCTCAGTGATAAGTTGTGTCAAGTGAACACTTGTGTTGGTCATATTGCATGACAACAAGCTGTCATGGGTGGTTTCACTGCATCTTTTTCTCCATCTCCACCCTCTTCAGAGGATGAGAGTGATGATGGCTCCAGTAGTGATGATGCTGATGAGGACGATGGTGCTAGCTCTTCAAACAATGATGAGATGACTACTTAAGTTACCCTTTTTCATTCGTGACAAAAAGGGGAAGTAGTTTTGGGTAGAAGAGTAGTTATGTACATAGGGGAAGAGTTAGCATAGGAAATTTTTGTTAGGGAGAGTGTTTTTCTTTTTGAGGGATGTAGTGAGGACTTTTGTATTTTTTTTCCTTTGCTTCTTTTATAGATACATTGTTCTTACGTTGTGATAGCAAACCTTGTACTTATGATGTTATATATATGATGAGGTTGTTAGTACAGTTCTTTCACCTATCTTTCCATGTGTTGTTTCTTTTCTCTCTTTATGCACATGCTTTTTATTACTTGTATGCAATCATTTTATTTCTGTTTCATACTAAAATGCCGTGATGAGTTTTGTTTAAAGTGTTTCAGGAATACAAGTTGTCAAAATCTTCCTTGCCATGAACTCTCTTATTGTAAAGTTTTTCAAGAGTTTGTGTTAGGATAGATTTTATTGTATTTAACAAGTGAGTATGAGTTGAGTGATTTATAACTTCTCTCATATGTTCATTTGTTTGTTGTGGTTTTGTCATGGATTGCCAAAGGGGGAGATTGTTAGGATATATGTGAATCATATTAGGAACATATGTCATTATAGAATTGGCTAATTCTTTGACAAAACGCACTTTACTTGGATAGATCTGGGATGTGTTTAATGCTTCAAGGAATAAGGTTTCAAGTTCAAGTGTTAAAGCCATGCAAGTCTGTCCAAGAATCAAGTGAAGAAGTGCTGGATTTTGCTAGCTTGACAGCTAGTATTTATCGAGGTTTAAAAAGTTGTTTCAGCCTGATACTAAACAGCTACTCGATAGATAAGGTATCTGTCGAGATTTATGCCTATCTATCGAGATTTATGAAAATCAGTTTTTCAGATCTGATTTCATTCCAATCCATGAGTACATGTTTAGGTTTTCTTTTCTCACAACCCTAAGCATATATAAGGATTGTTTTAAAGGGCCATCAAAGGTTCTGCAAGTGTGAAGCAAAGTTTTGTTCATTCAAATTTTGACCGGAGACAGAATCTTCTCTAGTTCATCTTTCTCTTGAAGAAGCTATTGCGTTTGTATGCCGTTGGGTTTTATGAGCTAGGAGTTTCGTGATCTTCATCGTGTTGATAAACTGAAGAACTTTAAAGCCAACATCTTTCTCAAGTTGGTGAGTAAGTCGCATACTGGGATCCGTGCATCAAATTGGTTAGTCACGTACGAGGATCCGTGCATCTAATTCTATATCATTTTATGAAAATGTTTTATTTTTAAATGAATTGGAATTCCTGGATGTAGAGATTAAATGTTAATCTCATATGGATATAATCCACAAGTCCTTATTAGAATCATTTGATTAATTTAGATTGTTTTGAAAATAAATTCTTTTTATATTATTTGAGTTGATAAGTGAGTTCTACGTAACGGAAGACATCCTAAAAGCTAAGGTGAGGATCAATATGATTTAATTCAAATTCTTAGCCTGAACCGAAAGGTAAGGGTGGTAAGAAGAGGAATTATAATATCAAACAGTTGGATAGGCTAGATGCCCTAGCAGTTGCCAAAAGGAAATTAGACTCAAAAGAATAACCGAAAGGAAAGTGTTTCGGTTTTGGTAAAGTTAAGCATTGTCCATGATTGTTTTCTAGATGGAAATTTACATGTTTTACTTTTTAAAGAGAAAGTTTCATCTTTTGGTATTGTATGTTTTGGCACTTATTTCTAGATCTTATTAATCTAAATGATATACAAGATTGGTGAAAGATGGGCTTTTAGAACCATTATTTTGTTATATTCTCAGTCTATGAATTCTACTTAGAGGATAATATGATCTAAGGCTCATTTTTTGTATAGGAACGAAGTTCCAATGACTTTTTAAGTCAATGCATATATAAAGGAGGAATAGGGCTCTTTTAAAGGTAGATTGTTTAAGAAGAAAAATATCAAAATTTGTTGTAGGACAACTATAAAATACATTTAGAAATGAGACGGTTATATTAGATACGCCACAAGACATTATTCTGTAGATAATTATTACATCAGTACAATCTCGTAGTGTGAGGATTATTAATTACAAAATAAAATCATACTTTTGGAATAAACTTTTGAAGTCATTTCACAAGGATATGAATTAGATCCTCGGTCCTACATAAAGGCAATAGATGATATGAATATGGATTACTGGATCAAAATTATGTGAATAGAATTAGATTTTATTTAAATTCTAAAACTTGTAAAGGCACCTAGTGACATTAAGCTTATTGTTTACAAATAGGTATACAAGTAAATGATATTGATAGATTAGATGGTGTAAACCTTCAAAGTCAAGACTAGTGGCGAAAAGATTTATTCAGAAAGAAATGGTTCGATTATGAAAAGATTTTTCCACCAATAGTCAAGTTTGACTCTATCTAGATTCTCTTATTCATTATATTTTATTTGGATGAAATATGGTAATGGATATCAAGAAAGTTTCTTTTAGTAGCAATCTTGAGGAAGACATCTATATGATGTAACTAGACTTGTTCATAACAAAGAACCAGTAGTGTTTAGTATGCAAGTTGCTTAAAGTCCATTTATGGACTAAAGCAAGAATATGAATAAAATATCATCTTCGATCAAGCAATTAAGTTGTTTGATTTTGATCAAGCACTAAAAGGCCTTATGTGTGTAAAAGCTATATAGAATAATAAATTTTGTAATGTATGTTGATGACATTCTAATCATTTAGAATGATGTAGAGTTATTGTCATCAATAGAATTTTTTGTTGTCTAGTCCAGTTTGATATAAAGTACTTGAGAAAGACTAGTCACATCCTAAGAATTAAACTTTGTTAAAATTCAGAAATTAGGATGTTGGGTCTATTTCAAACTCCTTAAATAAATTAGATTCTAGCCAAGTATAGCATGTAATACTTCAAGAAAGGATTCTTTTCTTTTAAGTTTGAAGTTCCTTTATAAAGGACTATAGTCCTAAGACATATTAAAAGGAAGAGCATATTAAGACGGTTCCTTAAACCATATCAATAAGAAGTCTTTATGCTATGCAATATACTAGGCTAAATATCTATTTTGTGGTAGGCATTGTAAGCAAATATCAATTGAATCTAAGATCACTAAATTTAGTGGGAGTAAAGCATATACTCAAATATCTTAGGAGATGAGGGATTATATGCTTGTCCACCAAAGTGAGGATTTGATAGTTACTGGTTGTACAAATACTGACTTGTAATTTAATTGTGATTCATGAAGTTGAACTTCAAGATATGTGTTCATCCTAGGTGGTAAAGATACATATTAAGCGTAAGTATTATCTCATTAGAGAGATATGAGTTCGTGAAATGTAATAGTAGAAAAGATAATTTATGCAATAAATCTGGCTAAAACTTGTTTTCAAACCTTGCCTTATAGTAACTATGAATTACTCTAAAGGGAAATAAGTGTCAGATATATGGTAAATTGTCTTTGAGGGCAAGTGGGAGATTGTTAGGGTTTATGCCCTAAAATCCAATTTATTGGCATGTCATAAATAATTAAATTGTTTAATTATATGAGACTATTTATAAATAAACTAATGGGACATTATCATAGTCCATGAGATGTATTGTATGTGATTTAGTCACAGAAGATGTAAATCACAAGTTCCTTGTAAACTCAAAATGTAACTCGTAGTCGGTGATAAAATTAACTGTTTCATCTGCAAAGACTATAACACATCAACTAAGATGATTTGTCTTGATCATGGAAGTGGAGATTTCTAATTGATGTGTTGATGTGTCTTAAGAGTTAAGACATATGGAACTGGACCGCTGTAAGATTAATTATTCAATCAACAACTATCATCTGAATAATTAATTTTATGACTTCTAATTTCATAGACTCTTAATCCTAAGAGGGTAGTGAAACCGATCATGAAATGTAGGTTACTTTGATATATTAGGAGTGAGATCTAATATTCAAGGTCAAAACTTCAGTATGTTGGGTAACCACACGTAGTGTTGAGGAAACACATATTCTCAAGATGGAATCCATAATCTCTTTTTATAGAGACACGAAATATCTCCTTGAGATAAGTTTAATGGGAACTGGTTATTCAGGAGCCCACTTTAGTAAGGAGTTACAAAAGCTTATATTTATTGAAATTGGATTTCAATAAATGTGAATAACTAAAAAATTAAACCGGGTACTCAAGAAAAAAATAGTTGTTTACAAAGTGACAGTTTATTATGACTTTGTTCACTATAGATATTTCATGGAGGGGTCAAATGATATTATTAGTGTCTTGGAATATAATTTATTAATAAGGTCTAAAGTGCAATTATATTTATATAGTGGTATTAAATATAATTAATGGTAACTTTGGACTTGTCAAAAGTTGACAGAAAAACCCAAGGCCCATTCGAGCTAGAGTCTTATTTGTTCCCTTTGTCCCATCTCAAGCCACAAACTAAAACCCAATTGGGTAGGCCCAAAAGGCTAACCCAATTAGATAATCAGTTTTTATTTCATAAGAGTGTTATTAAATAAGTAACTACCAAGGTAGTTAGAATGTACCTATGATAAAAAGAAAAGAAAACATTTTTTCTCTATAAGGAGAAGAAAAACTTTCTTTGAGAATTAACGTACAATAAAACTGATTGAGAAACCACACTTCTTGGGCACTATGTGGAATTGAGATGAAGATTAGAGGTATTCTCAAGTCTTGGTTTTTTGAATTTCACTGCATCAAGGTACGCTACATAATTTGTTTTAGAATTCAAGGTTACATGTTATCTCTCATGAATGAAGCAGATCCGTATTTATTGCTTCCGCTGTGAGTTTTGTATGAGTTGCAAAACTAGGTTTTCCAACAGCTTCATTTATTGCTTGGCTGCTTTAAGAAAACAGCTTCATATATACAGGCTCTAATTAAACGCCTTTCCATTGTGTCCACTTTCTACCCTTGATTCGAAAATATATAAGCATACTTATTTTTTGTGGATGTAGAATAGAAAAAAAAAAAAAAAAAGTTAAGATTAGATATTTTGAACATCCTTTTATTATTCAACATTATGTTCTGATCTATGGTCTTCCAAATTCGTCTTATATTTTTCTTTGATTATCTTAAGGATACGTTTGCAAGAGATGCGTTATAAAATTTTCAATTTTTCTATTAAAAAGTAAAAGAGAAAAATTTAATTTATTGACCAATAGAGAGCTGAAACGTAAAGTACTACAGCCAAAGACCCCTAAAAACAGAAAGTACTAAAGGAGTAGTAACATCATCTAGAACAGCCCTACAGAAGCACCATGCACCTTGATGCAATCAAAGCCACAATTTAATTTGGGATAGAATCTAAAGCCGTAATTTATTCAAATTGTCAGCCAATACTTGATTTGTTAGACAACAACATCCTGTAATTATTACCAGACGAGTGATAACATAAGAAACTTCTATCACTACTCAATCTCTTTGGTGTTATAAACCAAGCAAATCTCTTGATTATCAATTCAGCTTTTCTATTGAAGAGCAAAGTTGTGATGAGGCCTGATTTTGACATCCAAATTATGATTATTAGTTGCTAACTTGTGCTATGTATAGACACCTACCTATTTATGAGATAGACTAAAATAATTTTATAAAATCTTAAATTGATTAAGAAACTACACTATTGCTTGATTTGCTTTTGTATAACTTTAATTTGTGTTACAATTTGATGAAGAAGTCATTGCTTGAACATGTAATGGCTTACAAAAAATTTGTCAGACTGTTTCATATACTACAAAAAAATAACTCAAAAATTAAAATATTAAAACTTCTAAAAGACTAAAAAATTTTAAAGAATTAGATGATTCACTACTTAGAAATTATTGAAAAAAAAAAAAAAATATATATATATATATATATACACACACACATATAACTAAACAATATCGAAATAAAAGAGAAAGATAAGTTACATTCAAAAGAATAATCTATTGCTATAACTATTGAAATGAATCAAAAGATTCAGAGCCTACAAATTACAAATAATATATATATATATATATATATATATACGTGTGTGTGTGTGTGTGTGACTACGCAACAGAGAAATATAAGAGAAAGATGTGTTACCATCAAAAGAATAATTTAGATGTTAAAACTTTTGAAAGGATAAAAAATATTAAAGAATCATAAGATTTACTTCTTGAAGAGAAGAAAAATCACCTTCGTCCATCATACGGCAAAAGAGGAAAAATTTAGCATTGTCCATGTGATGGACGATTACTGCATACATTAAATGAGTTATCTATAAATGACATGAGTAATGGTTGACGCCCCAGACAGGCAAAAGCGTAACCAACGGACCAATGGGCAAAAGACCATTAAAGTCTATAGCGACTCCGTAGTCATTACTAATGAGTGTTAATTTATCAAGATCGTCCATCTCACGACAAACGAATTAAATGCTATTTGATGCAAGGTGTAACGTACGAACATCAATGATAGATAAAGCTGTAAAAGACATTCAATGCCTAAAACAGCTAAGGAGTAACGTATGAGCACCAACGGACAAATAGCCTTTGGCAAACAATAAAAGCCAGCCATTAATACCAATGGCTTCATATCTCATGAATGCAGATATTCATTCAGATAATGAAGACAAGGGCTATAAAACCAAAGGCAAGGAGGTACACAATTCTAATCCCAAAAACTTTTCTCAAGTTGAATTCTCTTGCAATATACTACAATTGAATCCTATTATCGAAGGGTGTTTAGGAAGCACCACACCAGTGTATCCATATTTCACTATTTCATATCTTATATCAGGTTTGTCTCTAGACAAATCCAAAACCTTTGTCCATCTGTATTGATAAGAAGTTCAGCTGACAATTTTCAGCTCCAAAAGCTATAAAGCCAGATAAAAACAGCACCAAAAGGTCCATCTCTGGATGAAGCCAACGCCTTCGTCCATCTGTATCGACAAGGAGTTCAACTGACGATTTTTTGACTTCATCAGTTTGACGTCATCTGTGGGAATATTTGAAAAGCCATATAGTTTCCCTTTTCATGAAAAAAGAATTCCTCTTGATCTAGATGGATTCCACAGCACAGCAAATTTGCAAGATCTCACGGCTATTGTGTTGACATTGTCTATCCATATAAATGAGGATTTTCTGCATCACTAGTAGGGACCAAGTAATTAGTGATCGCTTTACTCCTAAGATAAAATGTCGTATGGTCCAAACTTGATCAATGATATCAGTCAATCCAGAAATTGGAAATCCCCCCACCGTCGTAGAGAAGAAGCTACAGACGCTTTCGGCTGAGAGCAACACACCTAGTAGGTAGACTGAAAGAGGAAATGCACCACCTCGCGAACTAGAAGTTGGCAATGCATGATGGGAGGTTGAGATGAAGGCAATGAAGGATAGGATGGATCTTATAATGAATGCCATGAAAGGACGAACAATGACGCTTGACGACCTGGTACATTGCACTAACTCTCCCTTCACAACATAAGTCACATCTTGCCCTTTACCGCTTAAGTTCCGAATGCCATCCTTGGAAACTTATGATGGAAAGAAAGACCCATTTAACCATCTTTAATCTTTCAAGACTCTTCTGCACCTCTAAGGCATCCCTAACGAGATAGTGTGTTGGGCCTTTCCGAATGCCATCCTTTCATGGTGGTAGGAAAGGCCAGTGCGAGTTTAGTTTAGCAAGATCAAGCCAAACTCTATGTCAACCTTCAAGTAGTTTAGTAATAGCTTCGTCTCCCACTTTATCAAGGGGCAAAGGCACAAACATTCTACACATGCTCTAATGCAAATCAGGCAATGGGAAGACAAAAGCCTGAGATCGTACGTGGCACGATTCAATAAGAAAGCCCTACTGATAGACAAAGTAGATGAGATGGTCCTTGTAACAACTTTCTCCAGTGGGCTCAAAGAAGGAGAATTACTCTTCTTTGTGCTAAAGAATGAGTTGAAGACCATGGCTGAGATGCTTTTTAAAGCCACCAAGTACAAGAATGAGGAAGATGCATTGATTGCTCATAAGGACGAAAAAGGTAAGAGGAAGTGAGAAAGCACAGAAGACACCTGACCTGACACTAGAGAGAAGACATCTCGATAGGAATGATGGGAAGAGAGATGACAGGAAGGTGAGGCCTTCATTCGGGCGAATCATTAATTTCACCTTACTGGATCAAGTATTGATGCAAATTAAGGACGACTCCACACTCAATTGGCTAGAATAGCTGAAAAGTGACCCAAACAAGCTATCCAAGGAAAAATATTGCCGCTTCTATTGTGACCATAGACACGATACTTTCAAATGCTTTGAGCTAAAGAGTCAAATTGAAGCCCTTATTAGAAAAGGGAAGTTGCAACAATTTGTCAGAGGTGGACCTCAGATACAACCTTTACAAGGACCAGAGCAACTGGGCAAAGTGAAAGAGCGGCCTAAAGCATCCCTTAGAGAGATAAGAATGATCATAGGAGGCACTATAAAATTGATGGTAGAGCAGAAGAGTGTGTTGGAAAATTTAGACTTCAGTTGATAGAATTAACAAGTTTTAAACCCAAGTTATTAATTAAATTTATTATGAGTAAACCTTGTCAAAACAAACAAACATCAATATCATGTTAATATCATGCATAGCGAAAAACTAAATACGACAAGATATGATAACCTAGGAAAATCAATGAAACAAACTAGTTTCACAGTAAAAAACCTATTGGGAAACCTTTCCAAAAAGCAATTCACTATAGTAAAGAGAAGTTTTAGATCTAGTACAAAACCTTTGTCCCTAGACTCTACAATCCCCGTAGATGAACTTACAGCAGAAACCTTGTACCGCTTTAGAACCTCTGAACTCTTCAATATATGAAAGCCACCCTTTTGCTCGAATTCCAGTACGTGACTAACTCACCAACTTGAAGAAGATGTTGGCTGCAAAGTTTTTTACTTCATCAACAATGAAGATCAAGAAGCACTTCGTTACAAAACTCTAAGGCGCAAAGATGTACTAGCTTCTTTTAAAGAGAATAAGACATTGGTCACCTTTTCATGCGTTCTCCTTGTAATCTCATATCTGACGGTCTTTAAAATAAGTCTTATATATGTCTAGGGTTGTGAGAAAAGAAACCCTGCACATACATGTCAGCATGGACCAAAAATCAGATCTAGAAACCTGAATTTCATAATTCTCGATAGATATAGCCGTCGAGCTATTTGTCGAGACCTCGATAGATATATCTGTCGAGCTATCTGTTGAGATTCATTAATCTTAGATAGATATTATCTGTCGGCAGCTGTCGAGAATCTATCCAGCTTTAATGAACAGCTTTTCTTCACTTGTTTCTTGATCCAATTTTCATGGCTTTAATACTAGACTTGAACAACATGTTTCTTGAAGTACTAAACTCATCTTAGATCTACCTAATTACAAGTAAAATGCATTTTGTCAAAGGATTAGTCAATCACATAAAATATGTCCTTAACAATCTCCCCCTTTAGCAATCCATGACAAAACCACAACAAACAAATGAATATATGAGAGAAGTCATAAATCACTCAACTCATACTCACTTGTTAAATACAATAAAATCTATCCTAACACAAACTCTTGAAAAACTTTGTAAAAAGAGAGTTCATGGTATGGAAGACTTTGACAACCTATATTTTTGGAATACTTTAAAAAAAACTTATCACGACATCTTAGTGTAAAACAGAAATAACACATTACATATGTATAAAGAGAGAAAAGAAACAACACACGTAGAGATAGGTGAAAATGACATACATTATATATATATATATATATATATATCTCAAAGATAAGCACAATGTATGTAACAATAGTCACAAGACCAGTGTACAAGAAGCTAAAAAAAGCTCCAACGACAACAAGGAGGTAAACATTCCCCCTAATAAGATGAAACACAACTCCCCCTTACAGAGGCATGTATTTCTCCCCTTAACATGTAGAATCTTAAAAGAAAACCACATATTCACCCCCTTTTTGTCATGATTGACAAAGGGTACAAGAAGCTATAAAGCTTCACTCGAGAAGAATAAAGATAGTCAAAGATGATCAAGTGGGCACAAAGAATCCATAAAAAATGCATAAATGTAATGAAACAAGATGCCATGGATGACAAGATAATAGAAAGATGCAAAAAATGTGAAAAATAATGCATGCAGAAGGATCTCGACAGATCGAGAAGTTGTCGAGCAGCTATCGAGCAGAAGCTAACCTCGATGGATCGAACAGCTATCGAGAAGACATAAACTTTCTTGATGGATCGAGAATCTGTCGAGAAGCTATCGAGACAAATTCTAAAAAATTTCGATGGATCAAGATTACATTAACTTTTATCGAGAAAGGAAGATCAGGAGCTCAATAGGTAGCCTAGCTGTCAAGAGGTATCGAGAAGCTGTCGAAATTTCTTAAAAAAAGTTTTTCAAAGAGAAAAACACAGACATGAATGCAATCAAACATGCTACTCAACCAAAGATCCAGTCAACATTTTAAGCTCTCAAAAACATCTCTCAACAAGAAAAATGTCAAGCATAATAGATCCAAAACACACATAAACACTAAACAAGTCTAACCAATTTACAGTTTAGTGAACATACATTAACACATGTATTCCTTGTGATGGCCAAATCACATTATACCTATACATGTATCAAGAGTAGCAAAGAATATTGCTTTTTGTGTGTGAAAAACATTGTAAGATTGCATAAGTGTCTACATGTTATGACGATTTGAGATATGAGAAAATCACTTTAACTCACACACAATCATAACTACTTGATAGGGACTATCACCTTCAAGGTACATCCTATGACTCCCACATCTCTTAGAAGACACACTTGCAATCATATATAAACTATTTTGATTATTTTTTCTTTCATTTTCTTTGCATATTTTCTTTTAATAAGCATATCATGCATGGACATATAAAAGAGAGAAAAGAAATACCCAACGATGTTAAGTTTTTGACATTGCACTTTTGCTATGCTGAAACATACAGATGTCATTTCATGATTGGCAGGTAATAGTGGTGAGATGGTTATTTGTGCCTTTCTTTTAGGATTTTCTAGTCCTACCTGTCAAAAAGAGTGATATGAGTGTTAAGTACAAGAGATTACTTAATCTTATTCATCACAAACACGAGCCACAAAGCTCACTTGCCTAGTTGTGCATAAAGATGCTCATCTAAGCTACAAAAGATACAAAATTTAGAAAATTTTGTTTCAAAGGCCATCCAAGGTACACAAGAACCAATGTACACAAACACACACTATTTTTATATTTTTCTGATTTTTCAATTTTTTTTAATTTTTATGAAAAACAAAACTAAACAACCAAACTAAAACAAACAAACAAAATGAAAGAATGAAAGAAATATGTAGATGCTTGAAAGCATGATTCCAAAAGCAGATAAGAAATCAAGCAAGGAGAGTCCTACTTTAGATAGAAAGAATTAAAGTAGAAGACAACATAAAAGACAATTAAGTCTTAGGCTCCTTTCTCACCTACACAGCACGATTCTTTGGCTGTGAAGATGAAAAGGTACGTGTCCTAGTATGTCTACCAAAGAACATAGAAGAATTAGAATTCTTCTGAAATTGAGTTAAAAAGCTCAAGACTTTTAATAACTCTCCAAACAAAGATGTAGTTCCTTGAAAGAAAACTTATGACCGTTTGGACATTTGCTTTTGAGGATACAACTTAAAGCAATTAGGAAGAATGTGTCCAGAAACACCACAATAGTGACAAACATGAGCAGTTTTAGGACTAATAGACTTCCTAGAGTGAGGCACAAAGACAGTCCTTGATCCAGAAGCCGTGGAAGAGGAGGGGCTAGAGGAAACAGTATATCCTAAGCCAGTCTTATCAAAACTAAGTTTTTGAGCACTCAATACCTCATCAAGCTTTACACTAAACATCCTCTCCAAGTGAGTTCTAGTTTGACTAAGCTCAACCTCGAGATTCTTGACATTCTCTTCTAATGAGGTGTTCTCCACAACAAGAGTCTCAACTAACCTTGTAGTCTCATCTAGTTTGACTAACAAATCAGCTTTCTCAGTTTTTACCTCATTAAGCTCTTTTCTACAATGATGAATCCTCACTGTCACTAGCACTTTCCACAATCACCTTATCGGTTGTGGTAGCAAAAGCTATAAAATGACCACATCCATATACTCATTGAAAGAGTCATCCTCGATATCACTCCAGGTAGCAACCAACCCTTTATCTTTTGAATTCTTGGTCGTTTCCTTCATAAGATAGTTTGGGCACTCTATCCTCCTATGACTAAAACCTTTGCACTCATAGCACTGAATAAGGGGTTTCTCATTCTTACCCTTCCTAGAGAATTTAGATTTCCTAGGAGGTTTGTCCTTATCTTTTTTCCTAAATTGAAGAAGCTTGATAATCTCATCAGCTATGAAGGTTAAGTCCACATCCTTATCCTCATCTTCATCTTCATCTTCAAAGTCGTCACTCTCTTCCTTTATACCTTTAAGAGCTAAGTTTCTACTCTTTCCACATTTTCCCACTAAACCTGTTAGGTTCTAAAGACTAGGATCTAATGTATTTAGAACTTCATTTTGTATGTTGGCAAACCATGATCAAAACAATGTTGAGTCGTGTGTTAGACTTGCTCAAAGTATGGGGTTTATTGTAAAGTTGGAATCGAGTTTTTATGCAGAATTACTTGTAACTTTCTGTGAGACTCGATCGATCGAAAATTAGACTCGATCGATCGAAAATCGCACAGAACGTTTTTCTGCAGAATTTTCCAACTCAGCCCAAGCCCGTTTTAATGTATAGGGTTTTATGTGTGCCCTAAGTATAAAAGGGAAAACCCTAGCCACGTTTTTAGAGTTCTGTTTTGCTGTGTTTGTGAATCTCATTGTGAGATCTAGAGGTGTTTACCTTCACATACACTTAGGGTTTACAAACTTGAGATTTATGTCAAGAGTTGTGTAGATCGTTACAGTTGCAGAATCAAAGAGCACAAAGATATACAAGCAGGTGCGCTTGTGGATTTGCTGAAGAATTCCGGAAAGAAGGAGTCCGTGGATCTCGGAGCTATCATGGGGTCATGGTAGTAAGTTTCCTACAGGCAGGTAGCAATATGACGTTAGTGGTCTAAGTCTATTGTGTAAACTTCAATTCTTTCATAGTGGATTCAGTTTACCTTGAGGATAGCTAGGTCAAATCCTCCCCAGGTTTTTACCGGTGTGGTTTCCTGGGTCATCATATCTTTGTGTTGTTTATTTTCCGCTGCTTTATTGTTTTTATATTTATTTGTGTTAACCTAGTTTAATTAAATTACCTAAGTTAATAACTTGGCTAATTCTCTAGGTTAATCTGTTGGGTTAAGGGGTCTAAACGAACTGACAAAACCAAATCCCATCTCATAGATTTGAAGGTTCCCTACAAGCTCGGTCAAAGGAATTTGATCATTGTCCTTCACTTCTTCAATGGAAGTGATCTTGGCATGGAATCTTTTAGGTAAGGACATAAGGATTTTTCTAACAATTTTGGATTTTGCTATAAACTCTCCAAGGTTGAAGGCAAAATTTACAATATCCTCAAGTTTAGCATAGAACTCATCAAAGGTCTCATCCTCTTCCATCCTTATTTCTTCAAAACTACTAATGAGTCTTTGAAGTTTCACAGTCTTTACTGCCTTGGTACCTTCATAGGTGGTCTCAAGAATGGTCCATGCTTCCTTGGCAACTTCTGTGGATGATATTTTCTTAAATTCCTCATTGGTCACTGTAACACCCCAAACCCATACCAAGGATTTAGATGCATAACCTGTCTTAGAAATAATCAACAATAATATAATGGAACAGAGCGTAATTAACTATCCATAAATAAAGTTCTATCCATCATCATCTTTCCTATAAAGACCATAAAAACACAAAATCCTTCACAATAAAGTCTCCAAATACAATCTCAAAATAGTTCCACAAATGTCAAACTCATTGTCTTAAAGAAATTATACTAAAATAGTTCACCAACTAACATAGCTCCAAAAGAAGTCGCCAATCTAAGGCTCCATTGATCTACCATCAAAAGACATTCCATTACTCAAATCTGAAAGGGTGGAAATAGGGGGGGTGAGCTAAAAGCCCAATAAAAGACTATATAACATGAGGATGTTTTTCAAAACAAAACATTAGTATCATTGACAAAATATAGTCTTTACAAAACATTTACAAATAGTTTTAGCAGTAATATAATATATTCTATAAAACTATCAAAAATAAAACATTTCACTATAACGTTGTAATTATTAAATAAAATAATAACCACTTTAATATGCCAATATGCACTAAATAGGTAGAAACAATATATTATGAAAATAAACAATTTTCCACTTATAAAGATCAGTAGCAATAAAATAGTAGTTCAACATGGAAAACATTAGCCAAACACAGACAAAAGCTGCTAAACACTCGGTGGGTGATTCCCATGGAGAAACAATAACACTAACCTCAACGAGGCAACACTGGCTCCAAAGAGCAAACAATAACACTGCACCACACCACAATAACACTACATCGGCCGAAGACCAACACTTAACCCTGTGTTGGCAAAGGTTGCAGACTGTCTAGTTGACCGTTTGGAAACATTCTTGACATATACAGTTTCATTATAATATACAATAAATAATAAAATTCGAGTATGTATAAAGCATTAACAATGGTATAAGTTTTTGAAACTTCACTTTTGCAATTTTGTATATATATAAATATATTTTTACCATGAATATATATATATACATCCTGAGAGACGTCATGTGCTGAAGTCTATTTACCTCTAGTTGCTAAACCAAGCTTCACTTCAATTATTTGAAACGATGTCAACTAGAACCTAAATAAGGATTAAATAACTCAATAAGGGCAGGTTTTGAATAACCAAAAAGTCCTCTTATGAAACTTTTTTCTTAGCCACTGAGAAGATTACGCAATATAAAATTTAACACATCTTTCTAATATACCTCATAGTCATTCTTAGATTTTATATAATTGCAATGTATTTCCCCAAAACTAAAATCTGTCATACCTATATATAAGTACATATAGACCCTCTAAACACCACCCTAGGACATCTACAAGTGTTTAACCTATATAGGATGTGATGCTACTCCACGTACATATATGAAGATCTGTTCAAAAATCAAATAAAATAATGTATGACTAAAATACACTTCCATGATAACTTCTATTCCTATGCCACTGTTATTATAATTCTAATATTTTCAAACAGCCTAGAGACGAAGGTTCCCTTAATCAAAAAGTGTCCAACAATATCAATAAGGCTTGCATAAATCGATGTTTACCTCAATACAAAATAAAGTTTGCTGGCTGCCCCTAGTAACGCACGGTCTTTTATCCTTCAATTTGAGAAACCCTAAACTCTACTCTTAATCTTTATACGCTAACCACTGATTCTTTTTTCTTTTTCTTTTTTTTTGGTTTCACTCTCTGCCTTTAACGCAGGAAAACCCTAACTTTCAGCTTTACACGTTAAAATTGTTCCCTACATTGGCTGGAAATTAAACTCATAATAAGGTTGTTTACATAGGCTAGGACTCTAAAGAATTCCAATAACATTTAAACTCCTAGTCCAAATAGGTTTTAATCTCTTATCCTTTTCCTTAACTGATAAGGAGACTAAAAGTTAAATTTGAATAATCCACAAAATAACTATTCACGTTACCCCTTATTATTATTATTATTATTTTTTTTTTTGTGTAGAAAATCATAATATAAAATAATATCTCTTCCAAAATAAATTAAGCAATTCATCAAACCCACTCTAGAAGCAGTTTAATTAAATTTAAGTGAGACGGGTGTTACAGTCACCCCACAAAACAAAGTATTCAAGGCCCTATTGTTGAATTTTTCCGCTATGATTGTTACTTCATCCAAATCCACCGGCGCTTCCTTTGGCTTAATACAGCTAACTTCAACAGCTTGTCATACTATTTCACCTAGTGCTTGCAAAAAAACTTTCATACGAACTTTCTAGTACGCATAATTAGTGCCATCAAACAGAGGAGGAATCAAAAGAGATTAGCCATGATCCATGACAATAGGGGTCAACAATCACACTCAGGAAATTAATCTAATCAGTGTACCTGCTCTGATACCACTTGTTGGAAAATTTAAACCCCGGTTGATAGAATTAACAAATTTTAAACCCCGGTTGATAGAATTAACAAGTTTTAAACCCAAGTATTTAATTAGATTTATTACGAATAAACCTTATTAAAATAAACAAACAACAATATCATGCACAGCAGAAAAGTAAATAAGGTAAGATATAATGACCTAGGAAAACCAATGAAATAAACCAATTTTACAGTAAAAAACCTGGAGGAAACCTTCTTGAAAAGCAATTCACTATAGTAAAGAGAAGTCTCAGATCTACAATCCTCGTAGATAAACTTACAGCAGAAACCTTTTACTGCTTCAGAACCTCTAAACTCTTCAATATATGAACGCCACCCTTTTGCATGAATCCCAGTACGTGATTAACCAATGATGCACGGCTCCCAGTACATAACTAACTCACCAACATGAAGAAGAAGTTAGCTGCAAAGTTCTTTACTTCATCAACAATGGAGATCAAGAAACGCTTGGTTACAAAACCCTAAAGCGCAAAGACGCAGAAGCTTCTTTTAGAGAGAATAAAGCATTAGTCACCTTTTTCATGTGTTCTTCTTGTATTCTCATATATGATAGCCTTTAAAATAAGCCTTATATATGTCTAGGGTTGTGAGAAAAGAAACCCTACACATACATGTTAACATGGGCTAAAAATCAGATTTGGAAATCTGAATTTTGTAATTCTCGATAGTTACAGCTGTCGAGCTATCTGTCGAGACCTCGATAGATATAGTTGTTGAGTTGTCTATCGAGATTCATTAATCCTCATTAGATATTATCTGTCAACAACTGTCGAGAATCTGCCCAGCTTTAATGAACATCTTTTTTTCACTTATTTCTTGGTCCAATCTTCAAGGCTTTAATACTAGACTTGAACAACATGTTTCTTGAAGTACTTAACCCATCATAGATCTACCCAATTACAAGTAAAGTTCATTTTGTCAAAAGATTAGCCAATTACATGATATATGTCCTTAACAGAGTGACTTAAAGCACCCCTTGAAGACTGTAGATTGATGGTAGAACCGATGGAGGAACTAGAATATGTCACCTTGGACGACGACCACTCGACAAGAGACACTTGACAGAAGGAACAGAACGACCAAAGTCACCTATGGGTGAATAGTCTAAACACAAAGTCGCCTAAGGAAGGACATGTTAGGGTTTATGCCCTAAAATCCAATTTATTGGCATGCCATAAATAATTAATTTTTTTAATTGTATGAGACTATCTATAAATGAACTAATGGGACATTATCTTAGTCCATGAGATGTATAGTATGTGATTTATGTGAAAAGTCACAGAAAATATAAGTCATAAGTTCTTTGTAAACTCAGAATTTTAGTTCGTAGTCGATAATGAAATTGGGCATTTCATCTGCGAAGATTATAATATATCAACTAAGATGATTTGTCTTGATCATGGAAGTGGAGACTTCTAGTTAATATGTTGATATGTTTTAAGAGTTAAGACATATTGAACAGGACCATTGTGAGATTTATAATTCTCCTAACGATTGTTAAATGAATAATAAACCTCATGACTTTTATTTATATCAACTCTAAATCATGAAAGAATAATAGACCTGATCATGAACTGTAAGTTGCTTTGATATATCAGGAGTGAGATCTATAAGTCACGATCAAAACCTCAGTATGTTGGGCAACCGCATTTAATGTTGATGGAACATATATTCTCAAGATAGAATTCATAATCTCTTAACGGAGATATAAAATATTCTCTTGAAATAAGTTTAATGGGTTTAGTTATTTATAGTGTTGTGTCCAACCACTTTAGTAAGAATTTACTAAATTATATATTTATGGAATTTGATTTCATAAATATATGATGAATAACATAAAGGATTAAACTGGGTACTCAAAGATTAAGATGTAGTAATCTTTAAAGTGGCAGTATATATTCATGACTTTATATTAATGCGAATATTTTGATGAAGGGGTTGTATGTATAATAAAGTCTTGAGATATAATTTATTAATAAGGCCTAAAGTGGAATTATATTCATATAGTGATATTGAATATAATTAATGGTAACTTTAGACTTGTCAAGAGTTGACAGAAAAGCCCAAGACCCATTAGAGCTAGTGTCTTATTTGTTCCATTTTGGTCTCATTCCAAGCCATATACTAAAGCCCGATTGGAATGACCCAAAAGGCTAGCCTAATTAGATAATCAGTTATATATATAAGGAGAGAACATACAGAATTTCATAAGGCTTTTCATAAGGTTTTGATTAAGATCACATAAGAATATGAAATAGTTTGTATGTGAGTGTTGGACATTCTTTTATTCTTTCCTTGGAAACTGATTGAGAGACCACACTTCATGGGCATTAAGTGGAATTTGAGTGAAGATTAAAAGTGTTCCCAAGTACTTCTAATATTTTGTTTAGAATTTCACTGCACCAAGGTACGCTTTCTTGTTCTTAAATTCTGAAACTTACATAGTACATGTTATCAATTGCGAATAAAGTAGATCCGTTAATTTTCCACTATGTATATTTTGTATATGATACAAACATATATTTTTCCAACAGGACGGATGACCAAAGTCACCTACGGTAGACGGTCAAAACACGAAGTCACCTACAGGTGGATGGTCTAAACAAAAGTTGCTGACGGGTAGACGTACGACCAAAGTTGTCTAGGGAGGATGGTCTAAACACAAAGTCGCCTACAGGTGGACGAATAACCAATGTCGCTTAAGGGTGGACGGTCTAAACAAAATTCGCCTACGGGTGGACTAAACACAAAGTTGCCAATGGATGGATGGTCTAAACACAAAGTCGCCAATGGGTGGAAGAACAACCAAAGTTGCCTACGGGTAGACGGTCTAAACAAAAGTCGCCTACGGTGGGACGAACAAACAAAGTCGCCTACGGGTGGACAGCCTAAACAAAAGTCACCTTCGAGTGGATGTACGATCAAAGTGGCATACGAGAGGACAGTCTAAACGCAAAGTCGCCTACGAATGGACAAACGACCAAAGTTTCCTAACGGTCTAAACACAAGTTGCCTATGGGTGAACATACGACCAAAGTCGCCTACGAGTGGACAGTCCAAACACAAAGTCGCTTACAGGTTGATGGACGATCAAAGTCACCTATGGGTAGACAGTTTAAACACAAAGTCGCCAACGGGTGGACGGATGACGAAAGTCACCTACGGGTAGACGGTACAAACACCATGGTTATTCTCTTGCAGGTCTCAGACTCATTCACATCAAATTCTGCATGGACAAACCTATCGATTGACGAATTTGGCTCATCACCTTTCATATTCCAACCGTATCCATAAAGACAATGGCAGGAATAGGGGGTTAACTATAGAGGAGAAAAATCACCCTTGTCCATCATACAACAAAAGAGGAAAAATTTAGCAACGTTTATCAAGCCAGCATCATCCATGTGATGAACGACTATAACATACCTTAAATGAATTCTCCATAAATGACATGAGTAATGGTTAATGCGCCAAATGGGCAAAACGTAACCAATGAACCAATGGGCAAAAAACCATTAAAGTCTATAGCAACTCCGTAGTCATTACTGATGAGTGTTAATTTATCAAGATCATCCATCTCATGACAGACGAATTAAATGCTATTTGATGCAAGGCGTAACATACGAACATCAATGATGGATGAAGCTATAAAAGACATTCAATGCTTAAAACAGCTAAGGAGTAACGTATGAGCACCAACGGATAAATAGCCTTTGGCAGAAAATAAAAGCCAACCAATAATACCAACGGCTCCATATCTTATGAATGCAGATATTCATTTAGATAATGAAGACAAGGGCTATAAAAATCCACACAAACCAAAGGCAAAGAGGTACATAATTTTGATCCCAAAAACTTTTCTCAAGTTGAATTCTTTTGCAATATACTACAATTGAATCTCATTCTAACTTAATCATCGGAGGGTGTTTGGCAAATACCATACCAGTGTATCCATATTTCTCTATTTCATATCTTATTGCAGGTTCCTCTCTAGACGAATCCAACGCCTTTGTCTATCTGCATTAATAAGAAGTTCAACTGACGATTTTCAACACCAAAATCTATAAAGCCAAAGAAGAACAACACCCAAAGGTTCATCTCTAGATGAAGCCAACGCCTTCGTCCATCTGTATCAACGAGGAGTTTAACTGGCGATTTTTTGGCATCATTACTTCCTATGAATTTTTGAAAAAAAAAAGTATATGATTATGTTAAAATTAGTGCCCTTAAATCCTATTGTATGATGCTATGTATGACATTATGTATGATTTTAATGTTATGATTAATAAAGTTTTTTTATTATTATCTAAAATAATGGTAACATGAATATTTGAACATTATCATATAGTCCATGAGATGCATAGTATGTCATTTATGTAATTTAGTCACATAAGATATAGATGACAAATTCTTTGTAAACTCAGAATTTTGATTCATAGTCAGTGATGAAATTGGGCATTTCATCTGCAAAGACTATAACATATCAACTAAGATGATTTGTCTTGATCATAGAAGTGGAGACTTCTAGTTGATATGTTGGTATGTTTTAAAAGTTAAGACATATTAAATTGGACCACTGTAAGATTTATTATTCTCCTAACGACTGTCAAATGAATAATAAATATCACAAATTCTATTTGCATGAACTTTTAATCCTGAAAAAATAATGGACCTGATCATGAGGTGTAGGTTGCTTTGATATATCTGAAGTGAGATCTGAAGTCATGATCAAAACCTCAGTATGTTCGGCAGCTACATTTAGTGTTGATGGAACATATATTCTCAAGACGGAATTCATAATCTCTTAAAGGAGATATAAAATATTCCATTGAGATAAGTTTAATGGGTTTGGTTATTCAGAGTGTTAAGCCTAACCACTTTAGTAAATAGTTATTAAAGTATATATTTATGAAATTGGATTTCATAAATATATGATGAATAACTTAAAGGATTAAACGGGGTACTCAAGAATTAAGATGTAGTAATCTTCAAAATGGCAGTCTACATTCATGATTTTGTATTAATACAAATATTTTATGAAGGGGTTGCATGTATAATAAAGTCTTGGGATATAATTTATTAATAAGGCCTAGAGTGCAATTATATTTATATAATCGTATTAAATATAATTAATGGTAACTTTGGACTTGTCAAGAGTTGATAGAAAAGCCTAAGGCCCTAGAGTCTTATTTATTCCCTTTTAGTCTCACTCCAAGCTACACACTAAAGCCCAATTGGAAAGGCCCAATTAGATAATCAGTTAGATATAAAGGGAGGAACATACAAAATTTTATAAATGATACATCATTTTGAAATGGTGTGTATGTGTGAGTGAAGCCACTAGATTATTCTCCCTTGGAAACTGATTGAGAGACCACACTTTTTGAGTATAAAGTGGAATTGAAGTGAAGATTAAAAGTATTCCCAAGTACTTCTAATCTTTTTTTTTTGAATTTCACCGTACCAAGGTACGCTCTCTTGTTCTTAAATTTTAAAATTTACATAGTACACGTTATCAGTCATGAATGAAGTAGATTCATGTTTGTTGCTTCCGCTGTGTGTTTTGTATGAGATACAAAACAAGTTCTTTCAACAGATTACACAATAAAGAAAAATAAAAGAAAAATTGATTACTTCAAAAGAATAATACATGGTATAGTCATTGAAATCTGCTAAACATGTTCAAATATTGCAAAAACTAACACAAATTCAAATAATAAAACTTTCAAAATGCCAAAAATGATGTATAATTAAAGAATAAGTTATTGAGACAATTCAAAAAATATATGACTATTCAAAAGAGAAATATAAGAAAAAGAAAAAAGTTACATGAACCCATAAAGCAATAAGTTTTAAACTCTAAATGATGAAAAAAATCATATACAGTCATAGGCGCAGGGTTTGGTGATTCATATACGAAAATCACTTTTTAAAAAATACATGAAAAATCATAAAATAAATTATATTTTTTAAACAAAGTAGAGTAGAACAAAATAACAAAATAAGAGCTCATACCTCTACTCGGTTTAAAAATATATATATATATATATATATATATATATATATATTGGGGTTTGCACTATTTTTATAGTGTTCATGATTAACCTCGCAAATTTGGAGATAAATTATCAATGTTTGAGTTTGAGTTTAAGTTAGACTTGTTTGAGGGATATAGTTTCACTCCTTGTTAAGTTTGAACTTTGGCTATTGATGTCAAAGATTAGTCCTCCTCGGGTTGAAGTTGATATTGTTAATTAAAAAAAGTTAAATAATTTTGTTTTAAAAAATTGATAATGATGTGACAAGATCTGAAGGGGTCAATAAAAAGTCAAAGGGTTAAAGTTGGTATTGTTAATTAAAACAAGTTAAGTAATTTTATTTTAAAAAAATGATAATAATGTGGCAAGCTCTAGGGACGTTAATAAAAAGTCAAAGGCTTCAGTTTTATATATATACATATATATATATATATATATATATATTAGTCGCTAACCCGTACGATGCACGGGAAAACTATTGAAAAATAGATTTAATCTTTCTTTTAAAAAATTAACTTTTTTTTTTAATGGTATAATGTGTTTGGATCACAAAAGTGTTGAAAATTTTGGTTTTGCATCTCATACAAAACACACAGCGGAAGCAATAAATACGGATTTACTTCATTCATGAGAGATAGCATGTAACCTTGAATTCTAGAACAAAGTATAGAAAGCGTACTTTGATGCAGTGAAATTTAAAACCAAGACTTGAGAATACTACTAATCAACATCCCAATTCCACATGGTGCCGAGAAGAGTGGTCTCTCAATCAGTCTTTATGTATGTTGATTTTCCTTCGGAAAAGTGTATTTTCCAAGAGTCAGTAGAGAAAAACTATTTTCTCTTCTTTTAAACATACGTACGTTTAATTTCCTTGGCAGTTACTCTATTTAATAACTCTTATTAAATAAATAATTTATTATCTAATTGGGTTAGCCTTTTGGGCCAGCCTAATTGGGCTTTAGTTTGTGGCTTAAGATGGTACCAAAAGGAACAAATAAGACTCTAACTTCAATGGGCCTTAGGCTTATCTGTCAACTCTTGACAAGCCCAAAGTTACCATTAATTATATTTAATATCATTATACAAATATAATTGCACTCTAGGCATTATTAATAAATTATATCCCAAGACTCTAATGATATCATTCGACCCCTCCATGAAATATCCGTAGTGAACAAAGTCATAATAAATTGTCACTTTGTAAACAACTATATTATCCTTAAGTACCGTTTAATCTTTTAGTTATTCATTTTTATTGAAATTCAATTTCAATAAATATAAATTTTAGTAACTCCTTACTAAAGTGGGTGCCTTGAATAACCAATTTACATTAAACTTATCTCAAGGGGATATTTTATATCTCTATAAAAAGAGATTATGGATTTCATCTTGAGAATATGTGTTCCCTCAAAACTACGTGTGGTTATCCAACATACTGAGGTTTTAACCATCAATATTAGATCTTACTCTTGATATGTCAAAGTAACCTACATTCATGATCGGGTTCACTATCCTCTCAGGATCGAGAAATTATGAAATTAGAAGTCGTGAGATTAATCATTTAGATGACAGTTATTGATTGAATAATTAATCTCATAGTGGTCTAGTTCAATATATCTTAACACTTAAGACACATCAATTAGAAGTCTCCACTTCTATGATTGAAACAAAATATCTTAGTTGATGTGTTATAGTCTTCGCAGATGAAACACCCAATTTCATCAACGACTACAAATTACATTTTAAGTTTACAAGGAACTTGTGATTTATATCTTCTATGACTAAATCACAAAAATTGCATACAATGCATATCAAGGACTATGATAATTTCCCGTTAGTTCATTTATAAATAGTCTCATATAATTAAACAAATTAGTTATTTATGACATGCCAATAAATTGGATTTGAAGGCATAAACCCCAACAAAAGAGTGAAAAATCAACCCTGAAAAGTTCTTAAAAGGGTCAGACACACATTAATTTGTTTATATAAATTGTAACTTATATCACGTTTATAATAACTCTGAATTTATAGTAATTATCTTTCAGTTAAGGTTGAATTAGAGTGGAGACTCTCTATATCGAATGTGTTTATAATTAATATTTACACATTTTTGTTTCAATGGCTAATTAGAGAGGGGTTATTGTCAACAAAGTTAACCAAAATGACATTTTACACCATTGGATGTTTGCACCACATTTTTCAACACTAAAACAAAAATTTTGAAAGAAAAATTTGAACGATTATCACATTTTTCAAACCAATTTTCAATTTCATTACCAGTTGTCTCAATTTCGTTTTGCTACGCCAAATACCTTATTTTATGCGTACTTAGAAGCGTAAAATTCCATAAAAACCTCTTGCCTAATTTACATTTAGCCACAAAAGCAAACAACCCCAAAAAATATGCAACTACTTCACACTCTTGGCTTTAGTATTCTTGGAGCCAAATGCTTACTAAAATTCAGATATTGTATAGCAAATTGTTGCACACCCCGAATACTTTTATTCATCAGATAACAATTTCCACAATTACTACAACCGGCCATTGAAAAGAAAAAAAAATGAAGCACTAGTAACTATTAAAGCTTACATAGTGATGTTTGAAGGAACATTTCAATATGCAGAATGCAAATCAAACTAAACCTTTTGGAAAAATCACTGCTATAACAAATGTAGGTCCTCCCATTCCTTCGTGCAAGCCAATAGTAGTTGCAAGAGTTATCAAGATTGCTCAGTGCTATGAGAGAATTCCACTTGACTGTTAGTTTTTGTTTTCATGTAAAAGTCACATTTGCACCAAATCTAAGCAGCCTAACTCACTGGCTTGATGAAAGAAAGTCCAAAACCTTAGCTAAAATTTTTTTACTACAAAGAGGCAAGTACTTTAAGCTGAAAAAACAAATTCAAGTCTAAAACTCTTCCCAAACCTATATAAAAAAGAGAAAAAAAATGAAAGAAAACGTTCATCAAAGTATCCTTCACAGTAAACTATATATTAGTGCCCAAAAGAACTACAAACAGCTAAGACAATTAAAAAGTAACAACACACACACACACACACACACACACACACACACACAAAAGCTTCATGTGAGGATTATGCTTAATTATTCTGTAAAAATTATGGTGATCACTATTTAGTCACTTAAGGTACAGAGCACTGAGCACATAGACTTGTTGAGTCTATATTCCACCTCAAAAGTTCTTATGCGATCATTTAATATTTAAGAAGTCTATACATTACAATCTAAAATAACTTGGATTTGGTTAATAACCCAAAACTAAATGAATTCTAACCCAAATACCTTAATCAAAACCAATCCAACCAAAATATACAAACCTAAATCATATATAATAATAAAATAAAATAAAATAATATAAAAAAACCTTTATTGGTAGTGGCAATTTTTTTGGATATGGGTTCTCATTTAAACTCTAATTTTATTTTCTAAGAAACTCTTCCTTATCTGTATATATCTAATTGTGTTTTCTAGATAAACAACAAGTAGTCCAAAATTTATAGTTATCATGCTGTTCATAGGAATAACCCACCAATTTGTTCAAAAAGTTTTTCACAGGCACAAACCATAACAGAAAATTACAAAAGTAGTAAATGATAATAAACCAAAACACAAAACTCAAACAATATGATCCATACAAACAAAGAACTACAATAATTATTTACATCGGAATGGTAAAGGTTTAGCATGAGAAAATAAATTCATAGCTATAAATAATTATATATATAAACACATTCAAAACTTTGTTTTTAAATAATTCAGTGACAGGAAATTACAAAGGCTACGGATATATATCTATATATATATATATATATATATATAAGGGACAATGAAGATCATTTGACAATCCCAACTCTTTTTTACAAATCAAATAAAAGAAGCAAATTAAAAGGAAGAAAAAAATTACAAAAGGATTAAAGTCTGGCAGCTTTTCAGCAGGAATTGCTTATGGTGATCTTGCCTACCATATCCACTTTTGGGTGTTTAAAACTTTTTTCTACACCTACACATCAATCATACTATCAATGTTAACTTTGGTGCAAATAACAAATAACTAATTTTGTTGGTCCATGATTGTAAGAATTTACAAATAAAATAAAAATTGAAATTCTAGCTTACTGTTGTCAGAAGGTAAGGCAGTATTTATATTAACTGCAAAATAAGATCATTCTTATCTGATTAAAATCATTATAGAAGGAAAATAGAATAATTGTTTATAATATTTAGCTTTCTGCATCAAATAGGGAAATAAACCAAACAACAAATTTATTTTAGAAAACAACAACGCTTTTATGAGGAATTCCATAAAACGTACTCTAAATTTTCTACATTTAGCCTATCAACTACTCAAAACACATAAATTTTAGAAATATATATATATATATATATATATATATATATATATTGGGCAGTGTTGATGTAGTAATCTAATGCATTTCTAATCTTTCTTACTTTCTCTCTCTCCCTCACTTGCTAATCTAGCATCAAGCTACTATCCCAACTCTTATAATTTGCATTTAGTAGGTAAAATTTTCTGAGTTGTTCTTCATAGTATTTTCAAATTCCATAAATTCTTCCAAACTGATCTCTGTTCTTGACATCACCCCCTGTCGCAAAAAATATGCTGACCTTAAAATATATTTAAAGAGAGGTGCTACGTCCAAAGTAAGAACCTACAAAAATAAGGAGATTCACAAAAACAAACTAACTTAAGTAAATAACTTAACACGCATAAACTTGAAACACACCAAATCTAAAACCTACCAATTTTGCATGTGGTAATGTAATCAGGATTTCATCTCTTAAATTCTTTTTTTTTTTTTTTTCAATAAAATCTACCATTCCTAGGAACCATAACGAATCAAACCATGAGACTATAGAACATTTGACAACAAAAAAGTTTAACCAAATCTGCTATTCTTAGGAACCACATTTGCATTTTCCTTTTTTTTTTTTTTCTTTTTGCTATCATATCATGGTGAAGGAAATAAACAAATTTTAGCATTTATTTTTAGAATCAAAGAGTCCATATTGGATCAATTTCAAACATATTTTAGTTCTATTTATTTTAATTACTCAACCCAAAGGCTCAAATTTCTATGCTAACACTATCAAGAAAAATTGAAAAGGGAAAAAAAATTATATTGATGGTCTAACTATATATTAAATTATCGTGCTCACCATAGTGGTTGATCGTAAAGCTGAGATTTCAAGCACAATGTGTAATGTTGTTTGAATGATTTTTTAAGCCAAGATTGTTTAATTACAGAGCTTGAAACTAAAGTTTCAAAAGACAATCTTCCAACACATTGGTCAAACTGGTTGCATGTCCACCACATCCTTCATTATATAGTGTAAACTGGTAACTTTGATTAGGCACAAAACAAAGCATAAGTTAGATACAGAGGAGACTGTACACAAACACAACAAAAGGTTCAATACAGACAGGACCAAAACAAAGCCCTTGCCTACTAGCAGAGGACCAAAAGATATTCACATAGCAGTTTGATGTCATATTTGCATAGTACCTTACTTGACAAAGAAATTTGGGATTAATCCTATTAGAGCCAACACTTCTTATACTGGTTAATAGACTTTGAAGGTTACCAATAGCAGCTGCACTCACCTAGTCTTGAATTTGTCTATTCTCGAAAAGTTTCTCAAGCTATTTGCCGGTTAAGAGTAAAAAACACTAAGAATTCCCACATGCTTCAAGAGTTACAAATTAAATAATAGATACAAAGGGAAATTAAGTTTCTTAACCTTTCAATTTAATTTAGTAGCTCTTCTCGAATAGTAGCCAAAGGTCTTATAAGTCAAGGATGACTGGTTTGCATTAAGATGTGGGGGAAAATATGTCATTGTAAATACAAAATTCCTGAGAAGAGTCAACATAAATGAGGTGCTAGAAACTGAGATTCTATAAAACATGTAATTGTGTGCCAGGTAATTACGTATAATTATCTAAAATTTAAAAAACATCGCAAGTTTATAGAAATGAACCATTACAAATTTTGAATGTTTATAAATACCAAACTTAAATTTAACAACATAAAGTAATATTTTATGCTCTATTTTGTGTATAATAATTCAACAAAATATAACATAATGGTTATAGGTAATTTACTACAATAGCAACTCAAACATTACAATCACTGGTGAGGAAAAATGCAAGACAACATTATAATTTTATCAAACAATTTGTAAGCATGTAACTAAAATGTAGTTACCATTACCATTAGAACAATATTTCTAATTTAAAGTCCATCAATTACATACAGTTGGGTTGATGTTTGGGTAGAAAATGCCTGAGAAGTTCTTCGAAAACTGTTACTTATTCATCTGAAATTGTGGGGCAACACTATCTGCAATAAGTAAGCACACCATCACATAGCTATGAAAAGAAAACTATGTACATCTTTTGTAATATTACCAATTGCATCACATTTGGTTCATAATTCATTTTATCCACCATGCTGATATCTTCTAGACTTCATCCTTCTAAACTTTTGTTCATATTCATTATTCTTAAATGAATGAATCATTTATATTTATCATAGTAAGGGGCAAACATCACATATTAAGTCTAAGAGGGATTTCATCGAATATGTGGAATGCAATAAAAACAATTACGTAGAACAGTGAAAATTTTTATATGCAGTCAAAGAAACCCAAAAATTCAAATCGGGTCCAATTTAGTAACACCATCGATACAACAGCAAACAACTAAACGCATATTGCATGATTTGAGTATTTATATGAGCTTACCAATAAAATCTATTGTGGCCCAATTCATTGTCAAATAACCCCATCATTGAATTTTTAAGTTGTACGGTGGCGGGAGGATGGCTTGACGGTGGTAGTGGTCTTCAGATTTTTCTCTCTCTCTCTGCTAAGCCAAAAAACTCGCTGACCCTCTCTCTCTCTAGCAACTATTATAGAAGGCATAATAACCTTTCTTTTCCATGCTAAGCCAAAAATCAATATTCATTCAATGAAAGATAAAAAAAATTGCATTTTTTGGAAATTTTGATAGTTGCAAAATGGGTCAAATTGTAAGTGATGCTATTGTTTCTTGATAAAAAAGGAAGGTTCTTTTTAATTTCTAAAAAGGCAAAATTTGTTTGCGATTTTGGATTTTCGTTTTCCTATGTTTGTTGGTTTGGAACGAAACATGCAAATGGATAGAAAGAGTATCCGAAACAAGAAAATTAACAACGTTATGCTGACCTTGTGTATATGGAGTTGTAGAAACGAAACGAACTAAGCGTGAAAAGGGGAAGAGTTTCCTTTTCTTTTGCCCTTTTTGTTGAACAAATGAAAATAGAGGATGATAACTTTTTTGTTAAGATGCAACACCAAATTGATCCATGAAGATCTGAAGAGTAAAGACATACACCCAAAACAAATTGAACCCAAATATCCCAAAGAAAAACAAAATCTGAGATAGATAACTGATATTAAAAACCATTCTAAACCAAATTATTCACTCAAAACTGAATCTAAATCAAAACCTGAATTCAATCCAATCTAACTAAGACACCCAGATCTAAATCATATTTGGCCCCAAATTTAAAGAACCAAATAACAGAAAACATACCGAAGGAGAATACGAGGTCTGATGGAGGTAGAGGTGACTGGCTTCTCAATTTTTTCCTCTCTCCACTTTCTATGCCTAACTAGATTTCTTCGATCTCTCCAGTTTCTACTTGGATGGATTTAATGTTTGATTTTTTTTAAGGGTTTTTTTTTTTTTTTTTTTAACTAAGAGGCTGTCAAACGGTTTTTTAACATTGTGAAGCAGTATAATTTATTACCTTTTTAAATGGGTATGTGACATAAATTTATGTAGCCATGTGGTGCAATGAGGAATGGTCAACAAAAGTCAAACATTTCAACTATTATTTATTATTACCTTGTAACCCGTGCAAATACATGGGATTTTTATTTAAAATTTTTTATAATTTTGTTGTTGTATTTTTATAGCATTTCAAAAGTATTTTTCTTTTTTATATAACATCATCAAAAGTAAATCAACATAAAAATTAAACTTATAGTAGTGGAAAAACAAATACCTTTCTTTATAACAACATAAAAATTTAGATTCATAAAAGTTTTATAGGTCTAATGTTGTGAGAAACCAAGCCATTGATGATCGTTTTGCATACCTGGACATATTAGAAGTTTCAAAAAAAAAAAAATGTTAAATTGATTTCAATTGAAGAACACATACAAATGCAAAATTAGTTCTACCATCTAAAATCTGAATCACATGAATGTTAGATAGCTTATCATTTTTTTCCTTTAAATACATCTAATAAAAATCTCTAAATCGAAAAAAAAAAAAAACAATAGGTATATTATCACGTTTTATATTTCTCAAATTCATCATGATTTTAATTGCCTCATTTGCAACAAACAAATGTCCTAACACCCAAACACAAATTCACAACTACCCAAAGTATACCAACCATAAACCAACATAAATTCATTGGAAAAATGTTTAAAATAACAATAATGATAATCAAAGAAAAACTCACCTCAAGACTATAAACCGACTTAAGTAACATTTAAGATTGTTGGGTGGAAGAGCCAAGAGATGGAGAGTGCGGCAATAGGCAGTCTCTCTCTCTCTCTCTCTCTCTCGGCAGAAAGCTGGCTCAACAGTGGTGGTGGCACTATATCCACAACTATCTCAAATAATATCAAGGTCCCTCTACAGCCAAGGCTTCCACGACTTTAAAGCTGTTAGGAAATACAATTTCTTGGCTCACATTGGAATTCAACCGTATATGCCAATAAGCTTAAGGAACAAAACAATAATTACAAGGACAATATTGTACCTGTTCTGTATAAAAGAAGTACATGAATAGAGCATCTTTGCAGTTTTTTATTCTTTTTTAATGTAAACTATCAAAAAAATTTGATTAAGATCAAATGTATTCTACAGTGTGAACCTCAAAGAATAGGAGGTGTCCTCCAACCAAACTCCTACTAAATGAATTACATGCAAACTTAATAGTGATCACACTCACTGTTTGTTTGGTTAGCTTATTTTTTACCAACTTATTTTACTATTCATTTTATTTTTGCTACTATTTATGGGTCCTACTGCACTATTCTAACTAAGATTTACCTATATCTACAGTACTTTCAGCAAAAAAATTTCAGTTTCAGCAAAATAAGCAGATCTCCAACCGACCCATTGTCAGTTTTGTTAATACAATTCACACACCAGCAACCGTAAAAATAAAACTACAACATCAAAACACATTGTTCGCAATTGTCTGCAATTAAAACAAGGGTCATGCTAACAAGTGCCCTTAGGGCATTGGTTAACAATCCATTTTAGGAAAGTTTCAACACCATTTTTTTGAGAAATGAAAAAGCTGTCAAAACATTAATTGCTTTTTTTTTCCCTTTCCCATAAAAATTTTCTTTAAATGGATTATTAACCAATGCCCTAAAGGCATTCATTAGCATTTCCCTTAAAACAAAAGTTTAAAGTACCTATCCTCGGTAATTATGCAGATAGAGTGAAAATGCAATAAAAAAATTTAATAGAAAATATGAAAGAAAAGCCAATAGGCAATAACAAAAGCTTATCCTTAAAGAGAAACCAAGCAATAGCATTAAAATGAGGGCTAACCCATATTAGACTCCATACCACACACTTGCCTTAACAAACAAACATTTACCACCTCTAAGACTTTTGCCAAATTAAACAAAAATAAAACACAGCTTCTCCTATAAATCTAAGTTGCATTTGTTTCCATTCGAGTTTCACTGATTTTTTGCAAATAAATTTTGGCTCCTGGGAATAGGTTTTCTATTAATGAAGTAGTCCTATCTAATAAGTTCTCTCTTAAAAGATAGATTTGTGTTAAGTCTCAGAATTAGTCTTAAACCACATCCACTTAAAGCAAAGTAGCCACAAAGGTAAAAAGTCAATCATCTTGGGACTTGGGAATATGGATATTAGTATTACACATTTGTGGTGCATGATTAGAATACAAATTGATCACAAAGTATCAGAATTGTAATACACATCTTACTCACAGTCATAAGGCCACATTTAAGGTAAGACTTTTTTTTTCAATAATGCCAAAATTGTACCTTACGTATCCCTCTGAATTTATCACCTTATCCTTTCATTTTTCAACAAAAAAAAAAAAAAAAAAAATTGAAGGAATTGAAAGCCTTCCCTCCACAGAGATTCACGTTACTACTTCTATAGGATTTGGATTAAGGGAAAACACTCAATTTACTTTTTGATTCCAACTTGATTTGTATTGTTTACAACTTTGTCTAGAATAATCTCCAGCTCTATTTTGACATTCAAAGTGTCCAAAAGAGACTGAGACTTGCTTTTTTTCTTTAAATCTATTCCTTTGTTCTTTAACCCAAACCACAGAAATAAATAATCATGAATAAATTTAACCCAAATAACTTAATCATAACCAAATATAACCTAAAAACCTAAACTGAAACCAATCCAAACAAATATAAAAAACTTGATTCTATTTTATGCACAAACAGAAAGGCTAATAGAAAAACATAGCTTCAAGTTAAAGACCTAAATCAAAACCACTCCAAATAAAATATCAAATTTTGATCACATTTAACGAAAAACTGAAAAACGAAGAGAAAAACATATTGGTAGTGGTTCTGGCATAGATTGTCTATTTAAGGTAGCAAGATCATAAGCTCTACCAGCAACCTCGTCATTATAATATTCACTTGTATACAAAATATAAATCGATGAATACACAATTTATATGAGATAACACATCTACTACCAAGTTTATCCCCTATAAGTCTATGAGAATATAATATTCATATAGTGTTACCAAGTAAAAAGAGTATGTATTTTGCTTTCAGTTGTGATGTATATTAATAGTTTTAAAAAAATCAATCAATTTTAGTAGGAAGAATAGAAGCCTTTTAGAGGCAGGGATATAGATTTGACTAAAAAACTATACCAATAAGGGCATAAGTTGAGAATGATTTTTGCAATATTTTAGAATGTCACTCTTCTTCCTGCATCTCTAATTGGTAAAATTCACTTGCTGCATCATTGCAGTATGTTTACTTTATTCCTTTGATTGCAAATATACCCAATTATCACCTTTTAAAAAAATATGAAAACAGATTATGTATCACTTCTAAAATATGATTTTAGTGAATCAACATGAGGACATGAATATACATGTTTTTATGATCAAGAATGATTTTGTAATGAGTCTCTTATCATTTGCAGTATGTTTACTTTATTCCTTTGATTGCAAATATACCCAATTATCACCTTTTAAAAAAATATGAAAACAGATTATGTATCACTTCTAAAATATGATTTTAGAGAATCAACATGAGGGCATGAATATACATGTTTGTATGATCAAGAGGACAAATGATAAGAGACTCATTACAAAATCATTCCCTACTACCATATATGCAAGAAGAGGCACTCATAAAAATAAAATAAAATAAAAGCCTAGAGGAGCTCAAAATCAAGGAACAAAAAATAGCCATATCATTTTGTAATTGGATAAATGTGCTTTAAAATAAAATAAAAAAGTCTCATGTTTCTTGATGCACCCAAATTTTACTTAGGAACAATCCCAGAAATAGATATAGAATATAAAATAATGTTAGAATATAGAATAATGTTTAAGACCCACCAATTAAATTTCAGAAGATTGAAAAGGTAACACAAAAATTAGGCTATAATATATGCATTAAATAAACTGGGTTGCAAAAAGGAGTTGGTGATATAAATCTAGACATTTTTCAATCGTTCAAAGCAACAAATATACTATCAACAGAAGCCAATAATTGGTTGGACTTATCAAGACCCACTACGTCTCCAACCCCATCAATCTATGAATTCAATTTCTAATTTAATGGGGGTCAATTAAGTATAACCCATCCTTGGCTATCATTCGCAACTTGATCACACCCAAGGAAAACCACAACAAAATGACCAAATGCATGAACAAGACCCTTCATTAAGAATAATGGGATCCGCCAAAAAGAACTCGTCCATGGGCGACCATGTTATAAACGACCATACCCATAGATGATCAAATTATACTTGGTAAATTCTACAAGAAATTCTCCAAAAGTTCTACATAAGCAAAACATGACACGTTGCTTAGTACGTGGAAGGAATTCCATACACTTCTTTCCACATACCCCATTTTCTTAATTAACCACCAAAATCACCAACGATGGTGATGGATCCCAAATAAGTAGTCCCACGTCAAACTTTCTATAAAAGGAGCAAGTCCTATCTACCATTGGTAAGTTCTAAACATTAACTACTTTTCATCATTGTGTCCTAGAGAGAAAACTGACTTAATCATCGGAGGGTTCTTGGCCAAGTCACACCGATCACCTTTGATAGTTCTTTCTTTCTTTTCAAGATTCATAGACCATAGGCCGGAGCATTCCAGCCTACTGATTTTCATGTATCATAAGTTAGTGCTGTCTATGGGAAAAAGAAGAAAAAAGTTTCTAAGTGTTAACTTTTTTGCTCTTTCCATGACAAAAAGGCTGCATGGTTCGGACTAGGTCAATGGCCACCAGTCCAAGACACCAAGAGAGTGGAAACACCTCCAGTCTCCCAAATCGTGTGTCACCACCCCCCATGACTATCCAGCAACAGTTACAGTCCATGGCAATAGCAATGGCAGAACTGGCACAATAGAACCAGGAGTTAATTAGAGAAGTTAATAGACAACGTCATTAGCAGCATAGTGGAGAATGAGGTCAGAATGTAGAGAACGAAGGGGCTAATAATAATGCTGAAGGAGACCAGTCCAAAGACACTATCACTTGTAGAGTACCACACTTGGAGAGGGAGGTGGACCAGAAGAAAAAAGCCATGGAAGAGATGAAGGATTCCATGAGGAGAGCAAACTATGTGGATGATCTCATCCATAGGAACGATTCCCCCTTTATCGCGTCCATCACAAGTCATTCCTTACCGTCCAAGTTCATGATGCCTACCCTAGACTCATATGATGGGACGCATGACCCTTGCGATCACATTGCCACGTTCAAAACAACCATGCATCACCAAGGTGTTCTAGATGAGATCTCGTGTACAGCCTTTCGTACCATCTTGAAAGGCCTAGCCAAAGTATGGTTCAGTAAGCTGCCACCAAATACTATAACTTCATTTCAAGAGTTAAGTAAGTTGTTCATTAACAACTTTGTTGTGGGACAAAGACAAAAGCACTCCTCCTCCAGCCTGTTGAACATAGAACAAGGAGAAAATGAAAGTCTACGTACTACGAACAAGGAGAAAGAAGCTTTGTTGGTGGACGAGATGGATGACAAGATTCTCTGGGCAACTTTCTACAATGGAGTTAGTTCAGACCTATTCATTCACAAGCTATATGACTAGGAGCCTCAGAAGATGGCTGAATTGATACATTCGGCCCAAAGGTTCATGAATGCAGAAGATGCAATTATTGCCATAAAGAAGAAGAAAGGTGACTAGAGAATGATTATATACACCATCCAGGGCGAGGTCCTCTTCCAAAGAAAGCAAAATAGGGGAGAAAAGGGACCAAGAAAAGGAATATCATCTTCAGGATGATATTCTAACTATATTCCCTTGAATACTTCACTTGATCAAGTGTTAATGTAAATCAAAGACGATCCATCCTTGAAGTGGCCCAAGGGAATGAAAGGAGATCTTAGTAAGCAGAATAAAAGCAAGTAATGTCATTTTCATCGCGACCATGGACATGACACGGACGAATGCTATGACTTGAAGCAACAAATTAAAGAATTTTCTTGGGCGAGACTACAAGGATGAGAGACAGCCAATGAAAGGCAAGACAGAGGAATAATGTGTTAGGATATGTGCCCTTAAATCCTATTGTATGATGCTATGTATGATATTATGTATGACATTATGTGAGAAATGATGTATGACTTAATATTGTGTTTAATAAAGTTGTTTTATTCTTATCTAAAATAATGGTAACATGAATATTCGAACATTATCAAACAGTCCATGAGATGCATAGTATGTGATTTATGTGATTTAGTCATAGAAGATATAGATCACAAGTTCTTTATAAACTCAGAATTTTGGTTCGTAGTCGGTGATAAAATTGGGCATTTCATCTGCGAAGACTATAACATATTAACTACGATGATTTGTCTTGATCATGGAAGTGGTGACTTCTAGTTAATATGTTGATATGTTTTAAGAGTTAAAACATATTGAACTGGACCTCTGTGAGATTTATTATTCTCCTAACGACTGTCAATTGAATAATAAATCTCACAACTTGTATTCACATGAATTCTTAATCCTGAGAGAATAATGGACATGATCATGAAATGTAGGTTGCTTTGATATATCAGGAGTGAGATCTAAAGTAACGGTCAAAACCTCAATATGTTGGGCAGCCACATTTAGTGTTGATGGAACATATATTCTCAAGATGGAATTCATAGTCTCTTAACGGAGATATAAAATATTCCCTTGAGATAAGTGTAATGGGTACAGTTATTCAGAGAGTTAGGCCTAACCACTTTAGTAAGACTAAAGTATATATTTATGAAATTGGATTTTATAAATATATGGTGAATAACTCAAAAGGATTAAACCGGGTACTCAAGGATTAAGATGTAGTAATTTCCAAAGTGGCAGTCTATATTCATGATTTTGTATTACTACGAATATTTTATGAAGGGGTTGCATGTATAATAAAGTCTTGGGATATAATTTATTAATGAGGCCTAGAGTGCAATTATATTTATATAGTGGTATTAAATATAATTAATGGTAAATTTGGACTTGTCAAGAGTTGACAGAAAAGTCCAAGGCCCATTGGAGCTAGTGTCTTATTTGTTCCCTTTTAGTCCCACTCCAAGCCACACACTAAAGCCCAATTGGGAAGACTCAAAAGGCTATCCCAATTAGATAATCAGTTATGTGGAGAGAAACATACAGAATTTTATAAAGAATAAAATGGTTTGTATGTTTAATGAATAATAAAATATATATATATATATATATAAGGAAGAAAGACACTCTTTCATATTCTCTCTAGAAAACATAGAACTGATTGAGAGACCACACATCTTGGGCATCAAGTGGAATTGGAGTGAAGATTGAAAGTCTTCCCGAGTACTTCTTCATTCGGTTTTGAATTTTACCGCATCAAGGTACATTCTCTTGTTCTTATATTCTAAAACCTACATAGTGCATGTTATCAATTGCGAATGAAGTAGATCCGTTTATTTTTCCGTTGCGTATGTTTTGTATGCGATGCATACATATATATTTACTAACATTAGTATCAGAGCGGTCTTCATTTCGAATTGTATAACATGTTTTGTTCGTTTTGGAATTGGAGATAATAGTTTCAAGTTGATAGAGGATTATACATATAATTTTCTGCATGGTTGTTGAAACTATGATTTGATAAAAACTGATATTGATGTTATGATGTTGTTTAAATATGAATTTAAGAATGTTAAATTGATCTTTAAGGCTATAGCATCAATAAATTTCGGTTTTGATATCAATCTCTGTCTATCATGTTCGTATGATGGTTGTTTATTCATGCAAAACCGTTGAAAACTGCCTTAGAAGAATTTCTGAAAATTCGAGTTTTACGAGTTTCGATCGATCGAAACTTACTTTCGATTGATCGAGTAAAACAGTGACCAATCTTTTTGGATTGATTGATATTCGATTGCTAGTCGATCGATCGAATTTTCTTTTCGATCGATCGAGAGGCGATCGAGTATCAATCGAACAAGACAGAAGGTCAAGTTCGAATTGTTTAATTTTTTCGACCGATCGAGGGGCACATTCGATCGATCGAAAGAAGGAAAATCTGAATTTTTTCTAAGTGTTTTCAAACTTAAAAGTGTGTGATTAAATTTTGTGTTTTCACTATTTTTTCTTACGCCTTTTTTGTAAGAAAAAGTGCTTAGTATAAAGTGCAAGGCTGTGTATAATTAGTTTATGCATGTTTAAAAGATAAAAACCTTTAATTTAAAACATCTAGTGGGAGAGAGATTCAAGGGTTGGATCTCACAGCCTCCATTGTCGGTTTATAGTAGTGTGATTAATCACCTCGCCTTGGCGTATATGCCTTGCTCCCTACGGAGGGTGTTTAATTCATGGTACTACAGGTTAAACTTCTTAATGATAGATGAAGTGTGTTTTTACATTAAGAGCGACCACGCTACCGTGGAGTTACTTGGTGACTCACATTGATTTTAGACAATGGTGTACACTAGACTAAGTATGATGTTAACCTCCCTATGGAGCTATGTCATTATCACTTAGAGGCTAAAGAATAAGCGACATATTATTTTTGTTTAGTAAGAGTTACCATGATAGCATTAATAATGAGGATAATCCTGCTTAATCATAGTGATTGGTATGACCTCGCTACCGAGGAATATTAATTGCGGGATTGGATTGTCGTTGCATATATTATATTATGGTTTTATTAAGGTTCTATATTATATGTTTATATGCTAAATTGATAATGTCCAGTTTACTTATTATATTCATGTTTATTATTTCAGATTGAACATGGCATCATTTAGCCCACTTGTTAGCATTCTTAATCAAAACAAACTGACTGGAACCAATTATGTTGATTGGAAAAGAAACTTGGACATAGTTCTCACAGCTGAAGAGCACAAATATGTGCTTATTCAACCATGTCCTAGCTTTCCTTCATTAGATGCTCCTCCTGAGGAAAAATAACGATATGATCGTTGGTAGAAGTCTAATGAAATGGCCAAGTGCTACATCCTAGCGTCCATCTCAAATGTTCTACAGCATCAAATGCAGGATGTAGAACTTACTTCAGACATTATGCTAAGTCTGAAGGAGATGTTTGGTGAGCAAGGCCGTTCTGCAAGGCAAGAAATCATGGGGCAAATTTATAATACCAAAATGGCTGAAGGTAGTTCAGTAAGAGAACATTGTCTTACAATGATCTCTAATCTGAATACATTGAAAGTTTTGGGTGCCGACATTGATGAAGAATCCCAAGTGGATATGATACTCCAGTCACTATCCTAAGAAAACATAATAAAATAGTCCATCAACTAACATAGCTATAAAAGAAGTCTTCAATTTATGGCTCCAATGATTTACCACCAAAAGATAATCCATTGCTTTAATCTAAAAGGGTAGAGAAAGAGAGAGGGGGGGGGGGGGGGGGGAGGTGAGCTAGAAGCTCAATAAGAGACTACATAAAATGAGAATGTCTTTCAAAACAAAACAATAGTATCATTGACAAAATATAATTTTTACAAAACATTTACAATTAGTTTTAACAGTAATATAATATATTTTATAAAACTGTCAGAAAGAAAACATTTAACTATAACACTGTAATCAATAAATAAAATAGTAACCACTTTAATTAGCCAAAATACACTAAATAGGTAGAAACAATTTATTATAGTAATAAACAACTTTTCCACTTATAAAGGTCAATAACAATAAAACAATAGTTAGATATGGAAAATATTAAACATTAGCCAGACAAAGATATAAACTGCTAAACACTAGATGGGTGATTCCTATGAGAAACAATAACACTAACCTCAGAGAGGCAACACTGGCACTAAAGAGTAAACAATAACACTGGCTCCGAAGAGCAAACGATAACACTACACCACACCACAGTAACATTACTTTGGTCGAAGAAAAAACACTTAACCCTGTGTTGACAAAGGTTACAGATTGTCTAGCTAATCATTTGAAAACATTCTTACTTTATCACATTATTTTCAATGCAAATCATATATCATATAATGAATACTTTCTCAAAAATATAGCTTTTGAGTTATTCTTAGCATATATAGTTTCAAAAAAACACACAAGAAATAATAAAATTCAGGTATGTGTAAAGCATTGACAATGGTATAAGTTTTTGAAACTTCACTTTTACAAACATGTATGTGTATATATATATATATATATATATATATATATATATATAAAATTATGCACGTCTTGAGAGACATCACGTTCTGAAGTCCACTTACCTCTAGTTGCTAAATCAAGCTTCACTTCAATTGTTCGGAATAATGTCAACTAGAACCTAATTAAGGATCAAATAAATCAATAAGGGCAAATTTCGAATAACCAAAAAGTCATCTTATAAAACTTTTCCTCAGCCATTGTGAAGATTTCGCAATATTAAATCTAACATAACTTTCTAATGTACATCATGTCTATACTATATTTTATATAATTGTAGTGTAATTCCTAATACTACAATCTGTTATACCTATATATATACATATATATATATATATATACATACATATATATATATACACACACACACACACACACACACACACACACACACACACACACACACACACACACACACACACACACACTATTAAACACCATTGGTGGATGTCTATATAGGCTTAACTTATAAAGAATGGTGACACTACTCCACATAAATATTAGGATCTCTTTCAAAATTAATAAACCAATGTACGTTTATAGAGATACTTCCATAATAGCCAATTTTCCCTTGAATATATCATTATAATTTCTAAGACTTCCACGTGACTATGAGATGATGAATCCTAAGTCAAAGAAGTGTTCAATGATTCCAATAATGCATGTATAGTTAGATGTTTACCATAGTACAATATGAACTTGCTGGCTGCTCTAGAGTATCACGTTATTTTATTCTTTTCAATGCAGAGAAATCCTAATTCTCCACTCCTAAACCTTTACACACTAAGCATTGACTTTCTTATTTATTTATTTATTTTTTTGTGGGAATCTTGTAGTCTCTCTCTACCTTTCACGTGACTGACTTAATAAGACAATATATATATAGACACACACACACACACACACACACACATACATATACTTTAAAAATAACACTCCAATTTAGTCTAGGAAGATCAATCCCACTCCAATTAGTACTCTTAAATAAATTCAGCTTTACATGTTAAATACATTTCCTATTTGGGCTGGAATTAACGTTTACTAGTTGAGCTGGAATTTAAAACCCTCTAAAACTTATCTCTTTAGCCTCGAAGAAGACCATAAAACTTAAATAAGCTTCCAAGACTTTAATTCCCAATTAAACTCAAATTAAGGTCGTTTAGATAGGGTAGAACTCTAATCCAAATAGGTTTTAATCTTTTATCCTTTTCATTCACTAATAAGGAGACTAAAAGTTTAATATGAATAATTTATAAAATAACTCTCTACGTTATATTTTCTTTTATTTATTTTCTTTGTAAATATCATAATATAAAATAATACCACCTTTAAAATAAATTAAATAATTCATTAATTTCACCCTAAAAACAATTAAATTAACTTCAAGTAAGGTGGGTGTTGCATCTTTTTTATCTTCCTACTTTTCTATCCTCTTACCATTTTCTATCCTCTCACTTTTCCACCCCTCAAACCAAATGTACTCTAAAAGCATGGATTAGGATTATAAATTTGAAAACCTTAGGACAACTTGTTTTTTACTCCACTTTACCAAGTCCACCAAAAACCTAGTTGACAAAAATTTAGGAGTAGAAACTATGGTTTTAAAAATCAGATCGGATTGGCCAGTTTAGTGGAGAAACAGACTCTAATTCGATATGGTGAAACCATAAGAACAAGTGATTCAATTGTGAGAACAATCTGTTTAACTAAGAAGTCTCGTTTTTAAAATCATGGTAGAAACTTGAAGAAAAAAAAAAGAAAAAGAAAAAAAGGAAAAGACTTTTCGGCCCAAAATCAGCCCATGGGCTACGCCACTTTTCAATTCAAACTCACTCTAATGGGCTTTCATGCAATTCATTCACACCAAACAAGCACATAACAGATTCATCTCTCTCTCTACGCCCACGGACTCTGGGATCAGTGGCAGCCGGCGGGAACGCATTGAGATCGGTTAAGAGACCACTCCCAATTTTCATATTCATCGATTCGCTTCGCTTCAAATAGTAATCTTTTATTTCCTTTTTCCTTTCTCAATTATTCAATGAGGCTGATTTTGAATTCCTGCTCTATGTTTGGTTCCCGAGAAAGCTCAGATCAGAAAATGAAAATAAAAAATCACATCTTTAAGTTTCGAAATTTGTATTTCAATACCGTTTTCGTTGTAATGTAGATACTGTTACGAGTCTTTTATCTGTTGCCTCTTTACGAATTTCCCCGGATTTTGGATTTGAATTCTAGGGTTTGTTTTAGATCTCTTATTTTCGATCCTAATTGCAATCTTTCCTCCATTTTAATCTGTTTGGTTACCGAGAAATGAAGAAAAATGCTTGAAATGAAGAAAAATGCTTGCAATTTTAGAACTTCCATGTTCTCCTGAAATTGTTAATAACCAAATAGAGCATTGGTTTAATCTACGTGTTTTGCAGTTAAAGAATCTATTTTACTTAAAATTTAGGCTTCCTTTGATAAATAAGGAGTTTATCAATAGCATTGTATTTGCAACAATTTTACAAGCTACAATATAATTACATTCTGTTGACAATATTAATTGTTTGAAGTTGTTAGATATAGTTGAAATACAATGTCTATGGTTGAAGAACCACTATATCCAATTGCTGTGCTCATAGACGAGCTGAAAAATGATGACATTCAGCTACGATTAAACTCGATTCGGAGGCTATCCACAATTGCACGTGCTCTTGGGGAGGAGCGAACCAGAAAGGAACTGATCCCATTTCTGAGTGAAAACAATGACGACGATGATGAGGTACTTCTTGCGATGGCCGAGGAATTGGGGGTGTTTATTCCATATGTTGGGGGAGTGGAGCATGCCCATATTTTGCTGCCACCATTGGAGACCCTTTGCACTGTTGAGGAAACCTGTGTGAGGGAAAAAGCGGTGGAGTCATTGTGTAGAATAGGCTCTCAGATGAGAGAGACTGACTTGGTTGACTGGTTTATTCCTCTGGTGAAGGTTAGATAGTTGTGTGTGGCTTAATGTTGTATTGGTGGCTTATGTATAATATCTTTATTTCCATCAATAGTTTGCCTGTCTTTTTGTTCAATGTATAATTATTTTACCTTATTCCTTTTACCTCCAAATTCTAATTTGTGTTACAGAGATTGGCAGCTGGTGAATGGTTTACAGCACGAGTCTCTGCATGTGGGTTGTTTCATATTGCCTCCCCAAGTGCCCCAGAGATGCTGAAGACAGAATTGCGGTCAATATACAGTCAATTGTGTCAGGATGACATGCCTATGGTTAGGAGGTCTGCTGCAACAAATCTGGGAAAATTTTCTGCAACTGTTGAATCTGCTTATCTGAAAACTGACATCATGTCAATGTTTGAGGATCTTACACAGGATGGTAATTAAATATCTAGTTAATGTTTGAAATGGTTCATCTTTTTTTTATTTATTATTTATTATTTATTTTTTTTAACTATTTCTTGAGTGTTGATCATCCTGATTTTATTTGGATACTTTTATTTTTTGTATTTGTCATCATCATTGACTTTAATATACCATTTATTTAATATACAACCCCCAAACTTAGATTCTTTTCCATGGAAACCGTTGTGGAAACCAAAAGTGCACAATTCCCAAACCCTGATTCTTTTCCATGGGAACCATTGTGGAAACCAAAAATGCCTCCAAAGGTTAGTTTATTTATTTGGATAGCGGCTTTGGGGAAAATTTTAACCATTGATAATTTAAGGAGGCGAAAAGTGGTGGTGGTGGATTGGTGTTGTATGTGCAAGAGGAATGGGGAGACCACTGACCACTTACTCCTACACTGCCCAGTAGCTCAAAAGTTGTGGAATATGGTGTGTTCACTACTTGGGGTTCCTTGGGTCATCTCGTGTATTGTTGTGGAACTTTTAGCTAGTTGGTTAGGCAAGCTCAATAGACTCAGATCTAAGGTGCTTTGGAGAATGATCCCTCATCGTCTTATGGCTGTCATTTGGAGGGAAAGGAGTATACGTACCTTTTGACGGGAATGAAAGATCAATTTATGAGTTGAAGCTTCTCTTCTTTTAGACCTTGTTTGATTGGGCAAATGCTACGGTTGTTACTTTTATTTCTTTACCTAATATGCTTGATTTTTGTACTTTCATTGTTACTTAGTTTTTTCACTGTTGCTTCTAGCACATGACCTATGTGCTTTGTTTACATTGTAATTTCTTACATCTTTTTTCAATGAAGTTTATTACTTATAAAAAAAATACCATTTATTTATTTTGGTTAAGTAACACATCTGGTGGGTAGTGAACCCACAATCTCATCCTCCACAATATTCATTTTTTTTTTTGATAAATAACATTAGAACTTTTTATTAAAGAATGGCCAACCCAAGTACACTAGAAATGTACTACATTGGCAAAAATTAAGAACCCTAAGTACAATGACCAACTAGAACTGGGAGGGATAAAGAAGAGCAAAAAGGTAAAACTAAGCTCATTCAAGGAGAGTATGGAAGAAAAAGGACTTTAAATCAAGGATCGACCGTTCAGAATTCTCAAAGAATCTAGCATTCTATTCCTGCCATAAACACCAAAACAGACAATATGGCACAAAACTCTAGAAATCTATATTTCTGTCTTCCAAACTTGCCCTGCCAAGAAGCCAACAACTCAATAACTTTATAGGGCATAACCCAGTGGATACCAAACAAACAAAATACCATAAACCACAACTCATATGCTATGGAACAATGAAGAAGAAGATGATCCATTCATTCCCCACACCTTTTGCAGATATAGCACCAATCAAGCAATACAATATGCCTATTCCAAAGATTATCTAGAGTTAGAATCTTACCTAAAGTGGCAGTCTAAGAAAAGAATGCTACTCTAGGAGCGTTAGATTGTTACTCTTATGAGGAGAGTATGTGCCATTTGAGTTAGAGCTCATTGGCTAAGCTAATATACCATTTAAAGCTCATGGTTGGATGTTTGCTTTGAATGATACTCAAATGTGTTATAATTAAGCCAACCCTATTTAGCTCAATACATGCTACCCACTAAAATTTGATAGATCTTCTCTTTTTATTTTTGATAAGTAATAAGATTTATTGATATAAAAAAAGGGATGCCCTAGTACACCAGGAAGTGTACAGGGGTCAAACAAATCAAGTTCAAAAATTACATAAATCAAGAAATTCAAGAAAAAAAGTGAATGATTGGTTTCACAAAGCAGACAACCAATCCATTAAGGTTCTAAAGAAAAATAGCTTGAGGTTTGATATGGATCTCTCATTATCTTTAAAACACCTACTATTTCTTCCCCTCCAAAGACACCACATTAAACAATGAAGAACAGTTATTAATATATGACCGTTTTGATGACGGCCAAACCGACCTTGCTAACAAGCTAGGAGCCCCACAATTGCCTTTGGCATAACCCAACTTACTCCAAATAAACCCAAAAAAACCATAGACCACAAATCCATAGCAATCGGAAAATGAAGGAAAAGATGGTCAACTGATTTGCCATTGCACTTGCATATATAACACCAATCCAATATCCAAACCTTCATTTTTCTTAAATTGTCAATTTCAGACATTTTCCCAAAGCAACACTCCAAATAAAGAAAGCCACTCGAGAGGTCTTCTACTTCCGTATGCTTTTCCAATGGAAACATATCTTCTCCTTTGGAACATTCGAGTATTAGCTGGTGGGTCATAGCATGGAGTTTGGAATGAAAAGGTCAACTACAAGGATATATGAAGTTTTAAAGGTCAAGGAAAAATTCTAGAACATTTACTAGTTTTAAATCAAGTTCAAAAATTACATAAATCAAGAAATTCAAGAAAAGAAGTGAATGATTGGTTTCGCAATGCAGACAACCAATCCACTAAAATAGCTTGAAGTCTGATATAGATCTCTCATTATCTTTAAAATGCCTACTATTTCTTCCCCTCCAAAGACACCATATTAAACAATGGAGAACGGTTATTAATATATGACCGTTTTGATGACAGCCAAACCGACCTTGCCAACAAGGTAGGAGCCCCACAATTGACTTTGGCATAACCCAACTTACTCCAAATAAATCCAAAAAACCATAGACCACAAATCCATAGCAATCGGAAAATGAAGGAAAAGATGGTCAACTAATTTGCCATTGCACTTGCATATATAACACCAATCCAATATCCAAACCTTCATTTTTCTTAAATTGTCAATTCCAGACATTTTCCCAAAGCAACACTCCAAATAAAGAAAGCCACTTGATAGGTCTTCTGCTTCCATATGCTTTTCCTATGGAAACATATCTTCTCCTTTGGAACATTGGAGTATTAGCTGGTGGGTCATAGCATGGAGTTTGGAATGAAAAGGTCAACCACAAGGATATATGAAGTTTTAAAGGTCAAGAAAAAATTCTAGAACATTTACTAGCTACCAATCAGATCCATGTAGCTGGCCTCAATCTTGAATAAAGGAGGGTTGCAATTGGTTGATGACCATCATAGAACTAGGTCACACACCTTATGAACACCAATCTTTTAGAATGACAAGGAAGGATTTATATTTATGACTCCAAATTATTCAGATTAAGGCTTTGTTGAATGAGTTGATGTAATATATGAATAGGAGAGACGATATCAATTGGGTGTGGGATATGGGAGAAGGTGAAGATGGCTGCTATTTTAGCTGGTGAAGTCTTGTAAAGAGAAGTGCCACAAAGTTTCAAAATGGAGATAAATTTAATGTGCCTAAACCCATCATATTTTCCTTTTTATTTCTTCCATGAATTTTAAAAGATTGCAAGAAGACATGTTTTAGGTTGAAACTATGCTTGACATTCCTTCACCTTGTCTTGGGCATGACTGTATAGTAACTTATTTGGATTCCTTTTTTGTGTGTTGAGGGAGGGGGTGGGAGATGAGTAGGATGGGTTGCCTAGGTTGGTTTTCATAGGAAGCATGAAGTATGGTTGAAACCATGTGAGTATTGACCACAAGTGTCTTGGTGTAGATGTAAGTTACAAACCTCCTTGTAGTGGTGATGTAGAACGGAAAGCATGGAAGGGCTAGATGTCGTTCTTGCTAAATGCAAACCCTTAAATCCATTAGGGGTTCATTGAATCCACAAGGAAGAATTGTGGAATCCATCAGATGAATGAAAATAAGTTGATAGCAATTTCATCGAGAATAGGCTTCTTATTTTTGTTTTACATATTGCAAGCCTATTCAAAGGCAGTTCCGTAATAGGACTCTAATTTGACTAGAAAAGTCTTAAAAACACAAAAGTCAAGGAAATAAAATCCTAAATTCTAAAAATTTCAAAAATTATATGTATATTGAAATAACAAACTATAAAAATTGACTCGCATATTCTTGGTGCGGAGGGGTCATTCTTAAGGAAGCCTACTTGGACTGTTTCCATATTGCTTGAGCTAAAGAAGCTTCCGTGGCAAATTACATGGGCTATCATAATGGGAATGTTCAGTGGGATGTGGTTTTCATTAGATGTTGTTATGATTGGGAGTTGGAATCTATGCAATCTTTCTTTGCTCATCAATATTCTACATCCATCAACAGAATCAATGAAGAAGTTATGCTGATGGAAGAAATCAGTTGGAGACAAAAATCAAGGGCAACTTGGATTTGCGAAGGTGACTGGAATACAAAGTTCTGTCACTTTTTGGCCAATTTTCACAAATGCAATAATTTCACTAGGAAGTTGCAAATGGGAGATCATTTATCTATAGACTAGGTATGATTCGGGATGAAATTGTCGATTTCTATAAGAATCTTCATAGAGAATTAGATCAGTGGAGACCGAGATTGGATGGGGCCCAGTTTAATGTGTTGGATAGTGCCACTATTGACCAGATTGTGCAATCTTTTACGGAGGAGATTACTCAGGCCGTGCAAACTATGAATGGGGTGTGGTTAAGGTTGGTATTCTAAAGTTTGGAAAAATTACACTTTATCACTCTAAACTATACTTCAGATTACGTTTTGCATCCTAAATTATTCAAATGCACATTTTACACCTTAAACTATGACCCTTATTACACTTTGCACCCATATAATTTCCATTTCGGCCCTCACTAACTCTTCGCTTGGTTGTACAATCCACAAACTGTTCCTAGTGTGGCATGCCTTCCTCGATTTTACTGTTATGTTAGATGGAAATCTCAAAACATGTGACTTGCACATGTGTATTGCTTAAGTGGCACAAAGTTAAAAGACCAAAAACCGCTTCTTCCTAACCAATTAAAAGGTTCTTTCTTTATTTTTTTTACCCAGCGCTCTCTCTCTCTCTCTCATCAAAATCACCAATGGCAACACCACTGCTCCACCATTGCAACGAATGGCCAACTTGACCACTTGGATATGAATGGTTAAATGGACTTTACAAGAGCCACTGAACATGTCCTTGAGGGAAAACAAAGAAACAACGTTTCCTTAACAGCTAACATGTGGCTTCGTAAATTCCATGGGGCTGCTAATCTTATGGCATTAGATATTTAATTAAAATTAACTTGAAAGCCATATATTGGCCTTTTAATAACCACTTACTGCAAAAAAGGAGTGCAGACTTACCTTGAACTTAATTTTGATACTCAATGGAAAGACAAAAGACATATCCAAATGCTCACCTTGACTTTTTTCCTTTCGTGGAAAATTAACCAAGGTCTCACCTCTGTGTAGTATAACATTTCATAAGTACTCCAATAGCAAAATTTACCGATATATTTACTTGGGGACTATGTTCTAGTTGACGATGAGGATTTCCATCATCATTATCATTTTTTCTGAATTGGACCAGCCATCTTGAAATATTTTTAGTTCATGGGAACCAAATAACCAAAATGTCCATGGTGGTGTCGCGGTGGTGGAGCAGTGGTGGTGCTGTTGATGAATTTGTTTTGCGGATTTAGGGTTACACAGATTTTGATTTGGGGAGAGGAGCTGCTACACACGCACGCTAGAGAGAGAGCTGGGTAAAAAATAATGAAAGAAGTTTTTGTTTTCTAATTGATTGGGAAGATGGGGTTTTTGGTCTTTTAACTTTGTCCCATTTAAGCAATACACATCTGCGAGTCACATGCTTGAAATTTTTGTCAAACATAATTGTAAAATTAATGTTGGGTTGCAAAGTGTAACAAGGGTTATAGTTTATGGTGCAAAACATGCATTCGAATAGTTTAGGATGCAAAGTGTAATCCGGGATATAGTTTAGAATGGTAAAATGTAATTTTCCCCTAAAGTTTTTTCATGATTTTTATGAGAGTGGGTTGTTTGAAAAGAGATTGAATTATGCTTTTCCTGCCCTTCTTCCAAAAAATATAGAGGCAGTAGATGTTAAGGACTTCAGACCATTAGTATTCAGTAGTGTGTGTAAGATCCTCACCAAAGTTTTGTTAAATAGATTGAGGCAGTTTATGGGGGAGCTTATTTATGATGCTTAGAATGCTTTTATCCAGCGAAGGCATATCCTAGACTTAGTTATTATAGCTAATGGGTGTTTGGAAAGTTGCTTGAGGGAGGAGAGACTAGGAATTCTTTGTAAACTGGATTTGGAGAAAGCATATGACCATGTGAATTAGGACTTCCTCTTTGTATGTTTTGAGTAGATGTGGTTTTGGGGTAAAATAAAGTGGATTCATTCCTGTATATCCATGGTATGGTTCTCTACTTCTCTGTATTGGTGAATGGCGAGCCTAGTGGTTTTTTTTGCAAGCTCTAGGGGTTTGCACCAAGGTGGTCTGTTATCATTGGTTTTGTTTATTTTTGTGAGGCTTTGAGTCATTTGCTTTGGAAGGCGGCACAGGGAGGCTTCTTGGCTGGATTCTCTGTAAGAGGTAATGGGGAGGTTCATATTATTACTCATTTTCTTTTTTCGGATGATACTCTTAACATGTGTGAGGCCAATCAAAATCAATTGAGATACTTGCAGTGTACCTTGCTTCTTTTTGAGGCGGTCTCTGGGTTGAGAATTAATTTGGGAAAATTAGAGATGGTCCCTGTGGGGGATGTCCGTCTTAGGGAAGGTTAGCTTAGAATTTGGGGTGTAAAATTTCTACCCTTTTGAAATATTTGGGGCTTTCTTTAGGAGCTCAATTTAAGAGTAAAGCTATTTGGGATGGAATTTTGGAAAATATGGAGAAAAAGACTTGCTAGTTGGAAGAAGATAAATTTATCTATGGGTGGAAGGCTTATTCTTATTAATAGTACGCTCTCTAGTCTCCCAACTTATTTTATGTCTCTTTTCCCTCTCATGAGTTTGATTGCCAATAGAATGGAAAGAATCCAAAGAGATTTCTTTGTGGTGGTTTGGGTGGTGAGAATAAATTCCACTTGGTTAAGTGGGATTCTATTTTTGTCATTCTTTTCAAAGGGGAAAGCTTGGGAATAACATCTTCTGTTATTCAACCACGCCTTATTAGGTAAATAATTGTGGCTGTTTGGGATGGAGACAGGTTCTCTGTGGAGGGAGGTGATAAGGATTAAATATGGTATTTCAAAGGGTGGCTGGTGTTTAAACAGGGGGGAAGGGAGGGGTAATTACATTAGTAAGGGTTGGTCTGAATTTTGCTATTGCAAGAAATAGAGATGCCACTGCATTTAACTACTTGGATGTATCTAATGGGTGGAATCAACAGAATCCCACTTTCAATTGTCCATTGCATGATGGGGTGTTAGAGAGCATGGATCTTTTTTTTTAGGGAATTATATTTTGTCAGGGTTAATTCCTCTCAGGAGGATAGATTGATCTGGGTTCCTTCTAAGTCTCTAGGATTTTCAGTACTTTCTTTCTACAAATTTTTGAGGAGTTGGGGGGGGTGGGGGGGGGGGGGGGTGGGGATTGTTCCTTTCCTTGGAAGGTGAGAGCTCCTTGTGTCAGATTCTTTGTATGTTCTACAGTGAAAGGAAAGATTTTAATCACTGAATCTGCAAAAATGGGGATTCGTTATTCCTGATTGGTGTGTCATGTGCAAAGCGGATGGGGAGGATATTGAACATCTTTTTTCTTTGCATTGCACTGTTGCTGGTGATCGTTGGGCATTTATGTTGACTCTAATGGTTCTTAATTGGGTGATACCTAGAAAGATTATTGACCTGTTTCTCAGTTGGTAGGGGCTGTGTGGTAAAGAGGATGCTTTCCAGTAGTTGAGGGGCTATTCTGTCATGTTTAATGTGAACAAAATGGGGAAAAGGAATCTGCGTCATTTTGAGGGGAAGGAATGTTCAATTATTCAACCTAGGAAGCACGGGTGTGGATTTGGGTTCGCATGCGGTGTGGCGACTCGGCAATTTTTGAAAAAGTGGGTGCAGGTGCGGTGGGATACGTTTATTAATAAATTACTAAATAAATTTTTATTTATATTTTCTATATATTGCTAAGCATATTTTTTTCATATAATGGTAAACATATACCAATTGAGACTGAGGTTTGAGATTTTAAGAAGAGCTGGGAGAGTGGCTTGGGTCAATGAGGCAAAGGAGAGATGGAGGGAGTCTGAGGGAGAGCCGTGTATTAGAGAGAGAGAGAGAGAGAGAGGAGACGGAGAGAACGAGAGTGTCAATGAGATTTTGAGATGAGTTTAGGGTTTTTTCTTTAAACTAGGATGTCAAATCAGTGTCTTTTAACAATTTTTTATTAATTTTTTTTAACACTTATTTCGGCCCATATCGGACCAATTTAGGGCCTGTTTCAGACTGTATCGGGCAGAACTGGAAAACGAAAAAAAAAAAAAAAATGGTCACGGACACGCATGCAGCCGCGTCCACGGCCATATGGCGCGTTCATGCGTATCAGACTCAGGTCAGGTGCGCCTACCCAATCGGCGCACCCGTGCTTTCCAGCTTAAATCTCAGCTATTATGTTCTTTATTTGAATGACAGCAAGCTTATGGTGTTAGGTCAGAGGTGGATCTCCTAGATTTTTTGGGCAGATTATTGAGAGCTTAATTTTTGTACTGCCTAATTGTCTATTTTTCTCTCTCTTTTGAGTGTTAATAAAGCTTTTTACTTACTGATAAAAAAAAAAAGGGAAAAAAAGAAGAAGAGGAACAATGTGTTGAAGACCGAATTTGCTGGCCCCCGACTACAAATGGCAATTTTAAGATAACATCTTTTTGCAAAGTTCTTTCCTCTAGGGGTTCCCTATCCTTTCTGTGGAAGAGCATCTGGAGAATAAAGGTTCCCACTAAAGTTGCTTTGCCGCTTTTTTTTTTTTTTTTTTGCGTGGACAGCCGCTAGGGGAGGAATTCTAACCATGGATAACCTTTGCAACTGGAGATTTTGTTTGGTAGATTGGTGTTGTATTTTCAAGTGGAGTGGAGGGTCCATAGACCATTTATTACTCCACTGTACCTATGCTCAAGAAATTTGGTCAATGGTGTTTTGTTTGTTTGGTTCAAAATGGGTTATTCCTAGTAGTGTACTGGACTTATTGGAGTGTTGGAAGGGGGGTTTTGGTTGGCAATGAAGAGCAGATATATGGGGTGCAATGCCTTTGTGTGCTATGTGGATTATATAAATAGAGCTTAATACTTGTAATGTTCGAAGGGACAGAGCACTTGCCTTTGCAGTTGAAACTGTTAGTATTCTGTGTTAAATGTATGATTGGATGGCTGGCTTAAGTAGTCATTCGTTCTCTAATATGCTTGAATTTTTGGACTTGTGTTCTCTTATTTGACTTTTTAGCTACCTGTAGTATGTTGCCTATGTGCCTGGGTTATGATGTTTTCCTACTTTTCTTTAATAAAATTTTTTAGTTAATTATTGCCAAGAACCTTGTAACTCAACTAACACTTCCTAGTGCTTTCAATGGAGACATCCAGGGTTCAAATCGTCCCTTTCCCCCAATTTTTGAATTATTATTATTTTTTTCAGAAAAAAGAAAGGCCCTATTGTTTGGAAGGGCAAAGAACATATTGATGTCACTAAGGTCATGTCAACAAGAAAGATCTATGGTTGTTAATGTTAAATTCAAATGATATATGTTGTGTACCAATTACCATATACATGTAATGTGGCAAGCAGGTTGAGATTGCCATTGTTATTTAACATTGCAACTGATGAAGAACCCTCATACAATTGAAATTGGCTTTGTTATTCAGACTGCTTTATTTTAAGTTTAAACCTTATAACGTAAGAATGTACAAAGAAATGTAAGGTATGAAACTTAGATGAGGGATCGTCCTATTAAACAGAAGAGTTTACGAAGACATGTAATTGATAATCACTTTTTCCACTATATTGTCAAGTTAATCTTCGTTTATAATTTTGTAAATGATGTTTAAAATTAATCCAATTCAGATCAAGATTCTGTTCGGTTATTGGCCGTTGAAGGTTGTGCCGCTCTTGGAAAGTTGTTGGAACCTCAGGACTGTGTTGCACATATTCTACCTGTTATCATAAATTTCTCTCAGGTACATCTGTGGAGATGATCTTTAACTTTCTAATTCTATAATTGATGTTACATGTTTAAGCAGATTTTATGTTTAGCATGGTTTTGCAAAGCATCTATTTGATTATTTTCATAATAATACTTTAGTTTTTGTCTTGTTGCCGTATATAATCATGTTTTGTTCCATTTAATTTCACTAGTGATGTACCTTTTGAACTGTTATTTGTACCTTGATTATGGATGATTAATACATGTATTGTAAAATGATTGACAAAGAAGATATATATTAAATACATTTATGTTAGTATATATATAAAAAGGTGGAAGGAATTGAGAAATTCAAACCCTATAAAATCGAAGTGAAAATATTTCAGCTAAAGTTCAGTTAATAGACATACAGGTGAGAACAATGAATGAATGTTTGCTAGGAGAAGAAAATGGAAATTGGGGAACTGGATTATGTTTATTGTATATATTTGGATTGAAGATTTTATGAGGCAGATCAGACTAAGGATCTTAGTTGAATTCAAGTTTAGTTGAGTTCAGTCATGTGGAATGAAAATCAACAACTTCTCTAGTAAGGATTTGGTTCAGATTTAGGTTCTGCAAGAGCAGGACTAGAGGGTTCAACTTAAGCGGGTTTGGCTAAGAGAAAATAGATCACAGACACCCATATAAAGGCATCTTACCTATTATTTTTTAGCACATTTTGTTTAGAAACCCATGACTAGACCAAAATGCATTGAATTGGAATTCATTCAGCCCAATTAATGTTTTTAGAATAAAAAATGAATTGAAACCGAATTGAATTCATGTGTTTGTAATCCCAACCAAACACACGAGTTGAATTGAATTAGAATTTATGTGAATTGGCCAACAAAGGACCAATTTGCATCAAATTTGCTCAGACTTTTAACTCATTTCAATTTACTTAAAGAAATTTTTTATTAAATCCCCAAAACATCCCTATTTTACTCATACTCAACACAACACATCAAATGAAATTCAATATTCAAATTGTAGTTAATTTTGTTTTTGGTCCTCTCTCTTTTTTTTTTTTTTTGGTTAAATATAAATAATTTTATTAAAACAAAGGAGTTAGTTCAAATACACAATGTTTGGGTGTAAAAACTCTGAAAGAATTAAAATTTGAGATTCAACAAATCAAAGAGATCAAGAAAAGAAGCTACCCAATGTAGTTATCCAATCGGACAAGGATTGTAATGACAATTGTTTAATGGCATGAAATTCTACTGTTCATTTGATGCCAAATTATTCATAAGATGCATAGTGGAACTGCTTTCCATATCTTGGAAAACTCTAGCATCTGATACATTTTCTTTGGTATAATCCAAACTAACAAGGAAAACAAAAATGATCAAATATCTCAAGCCATTGAACAATACAATAGAAGATGCTCAACTGGCTTCCCCACTATTCTTGCACATAGACCACCAAGCTCCAATCACCATATGTCAGTTTTTGAGGTTATCCACTGTAAGAGTTTCATACATTGTAGCTGCCCAAGAAAAGAAAAAAGAAAGAAACTGTTTAAGGTGCCTTAGAACCCAAATGCATCTCCATGGGAAGTGAACGCCTATTGATGCTCTCTGGATGTCATAGCACTAGCAGACTTTGAACCTTCCTTTCTTAGACAAACTCGAGGATAAGATAACCTCTCCTTGACTTCATGGAAAGTTAGTACAGAAAATAAAAGAAAAAAAAAATCACCACAGACTCTTATTCCTAATCCTGAAAGGATCAAGTGAATTGAGGATTCCAATATTGCATACCTCAATTATCAGCTAGATACATGGCTATTGTAATTAATCTCATCACAATAAATTGAATTGAAGTCAAATGCAATTTAATTGTGAATTGATGATTTGATTCCAAATTGTGTGTTGGTGTTTTGTATGTTACTGAACCTAGAAAAGAAAAATGTAGCATAATGTGGAGATTTCATTTGTCTTATTTTCCCTTAACATAATTATTGATGCTATGCTTAATGAAGACGTTCTATGCTTGAGATAGATTTCTCAAGTCAAGCAAGTTATTTGATTAATTTTTTTCTTTGACAATCCTACTAAGTATCTCTATTACTATGATGGATAAAACATGCTCCCTAACATGGTACTTATCTTGTTTATTAAGCTCTTATATTTGCTTTGTTATTTCTGAACAGGATAAGTCTTGGCGTGTGCGTCACATGGTTGCTAATCAGTTATATGAACTTTGCGAAGCTGTGGGGCCTGAGCCTACTAGGTAGTCATTTATTATTAAGCCACCATGGTATCTTGTTTATGCTACGTAGCTGACATTGTTCTGCTGTATCATGTAAACATATGTATGGTTTTAATTTCGTTCTCATGTTTCCACTGTCTTTCTCATTATCTTTGACAATCATCCTGAAATGCTCATGATTTCTGATCAAATGTCTCTTTTATATATATTAGATAAAAAGAGAACCTTACATAGACGAAATTGCTAAACAAATTGTCTAATATTTATATATATTAGACAATTTGTTTAGCAATTTTGTCTACGTAAGGTTCTCTTTTTGAGTGTGGTGGTGTAGCAATAATGTTTGTTTGTGTAATCTCTTCTGAAATATTTTGTTTATGGCAATTATCTTCTAAGGATGGACTTGGTCCCTGCATATGTCCGGTTGCTTCGGGATAATGAGGCTGAAGTACGTATAGCAGCTGCTGGCAAAATAACTAAGTTTTGCCGGATATTAAATCCTGAACTTTCAATTCAGCATATTCTTCCTTGTGTGAAGGTACATGTGTTTTTAAAAGATTTTCTTCTCTCTATGATGTTACCTCTTAGCATAGGAATTTACTCCTCACCTATAGCCCTTTTATTTCAGCAATCTCAATACCTTGCAATGATTGTTGCAGGAATTGTCATCAGATTCTTCCCAGCATGTTCGTTCTGCTTTAGCTTCAGTTATAATGGGAATGGCTCCTGTATTAGGAAAGGTAAGAACGTTGTGTGCTGGTAAATGCTGATGCAGTTATCCTAGTCTAGCAATGAAAGCATCTTTGCTCATTGTGAACTACACCTGTTGACTATTTTTATTGCATTTTCCTTCTAATATTACAAGAAGATGAACTGAACTTCTATCTAAGCTTGATTTTTAGGTGGAACTTCTTAACCTCAAATTAACTGTCCAATTTTTTGAATTTTGTCAAACATTCTACTTTCAATTTATATCTGATTTGAAGGATTTGGTCAAATTTCCTTACCAATTATAAGTTATTTGTTCAAATTTCAGACACAGAATATAAGTTATAGAAATGAAAATGAAAAGAAAAAGCTTTCAAGCTTCAAGTTTTTAAGTGTGCAGCCAACATTTTCCCTTTGATAGGAATTTGATTGCATTTACAATTGGTGCTTCCTTAAGACCCAACATTCAGCTGAGCAATTGGCATAAGTAACCATCATTTAAAACAATGATATCCTCAATTAATGTGTCAGTGAAGTCCTTGTCCTGTGAACTGGATTTACGCCTCTCTTGTTGTTGCTGGTGTTATGCTTGATTTGCAAGTTGCAATTTTGATAACCATTTTTATTGTGCTCCTTTATTAGTTTGCTTGCGAATAGGTATGTAGTCTGTAGATTAGTATTATGGGAATAAGTTACCAAGGTCTTCTTTGATGACAATGACATTTTACATTTTTACCCGTCTTTTTTTTATAACAATTATATATTTTACCCATGTCTGCTTTGATGACAGTGACTTTTATGAGCAGATACATAATTGAAGTAAATGCTTCCATTTACTCGTATATTTTGCTTGGATTGGCATTTTTGTACCTTTTCAATGTATTGCTTTCATACGGAGATTGGAAATCTGGCATGCACATCATGTTCCATGCTGAAATTGTACAGTTTTCATTACAAGGTTTTTCTCTCTGATGTGTTTCCTATATTAGTGCTGCTAGTTGGCAGTTAGAAGTGTCTGGTTTCTGCTTATATGAATGTGATCTTTCTCTTGGGTTCCAACTTGCACTGAACTTTTGGATCCCATTCTGTTGGTTAATGCAGGATGCCACAATTGAACAGCTCCTTCCAATTTTCCTTTCTCTTCTGAAGGATGAATTTCCGGATGTACGCCTTAATATTATTAGCAAGCTTGATCAAGTGAATAAGGTCTGTTAAAATTTTAAAGATGAACATTTTGTTTTTAATTTTTTTGCTCTTATGTGCATTTCATGTCTCCCTTCTTATGACGATGTAGGTGCTTTTAACAATTGCGCATGTGATTTTTACATGCATGCATTTGTTTTTTTCTCAAGTCCTGTTGAAATAAGCCATTTTTGCAGGTCATTGGAATTGATCTGCTCTCTCAATCCTTGTTACCAGCCATTGTTGAGCTTGCTGAGGATAGACATTGGAGAGTAAGGCTAGCAATAATAGAGTATATACCTTTATTGGCAAGTCAATTAGGTGTTGGATTTTTTGATGACAAGCTAGGTGCTCTTTGCATGCAGTGGTTACAGGATAAGGTTTGTGTTTTATCTTGTTTAAATAAGTAGAATGTGTGAAAATTTTTTCTTGCTTTTAGTTCATGTTGTTTTTTACCCTGTCTCTCTCACTCTCTCTCTCTCTCTCTCTCTCTTAAATTTAATGTTAGTTCCTACCCCTGGTAACTACGACGTGTTTGTATAACTTGTCTGTGTGTCATTTTTCTTATAAGTAAAATAATTTTATTCAAAAGAGGAAATAGATCAAACACACAACATATGTATTGGTCTATTCCTAAAGAATTACCCAATCAAAGTAAGAATGTCTAGAAAGTCTACAAATGAAGACAAAAAGATACTGCTTAAGACAGTTCTCCAGTAGTATGAAGACCTCAAAATCATTTACTGGAGTACATGAATAGGCCACTCAACACCTTTAAAGGTCCTTCTATTCATCTCCTGCCAAATGGTCCTCAACACATAAAGGAATAACTTTCCAAATCTTCAAATGCCTAAGGCGATGAGACTTTCCTTGCTAGCAATCCAACATTTGCGTCAGTGTCTTTGGCATGACCCAAGAGACCCCAAACAGGGTAAACACAAATGGATACAAGTCCATTGCCAAGGGACATTGCGACAGAAGGTGATCCATAGACACTCCATCTATGTTGCATGGGTATCGCCATGATACGTGGTATGGGGATATGGCATTTTTTTGAAAAATTAGGGTACCCCAGGTTAGTGGCGGCTCCAGGAATTTTTCTTAGAGTATTCTTTAAGAAGCATAAATTATACAATCTAATAAAAAGAGAAATTCATATATTGACAACAACAACAATAAAAAAAACACGCAAATACATAAAGTTTACAATTGCCTTCTACGAGTTTTCATATTTTGAAATCGGTGCATGATAGTCTCATTATCAATGCTATGAGCTACATCTCTTTTAGTGTATACAACCAAGCAATCATTCATCCATCAAATGTAGAACAAATTATGGAGCAAAATTTAATTTTATTGGCATAAAAAAAACCGAGGATGTTCCCAAATTTTTTTTTTTTTTTTTTGAAGGGTAGAACAAAATTTTTAATTATTATATATATATATATATATATATATATATAAAATTCAGGTCAGGGTGGTCCTGGGACTACTCTAGCGTTAAGGTGGCGCCGCCCCTGCCCCAGGTTGAGAATACAGCAATTAATTGATTAATTAATATTTATTTTTAGGTATCTTTTATATATTTTTGACATAACTTAAGTTTTGGGGTACTCACTTTAACTACGAATAATTCAATTTAATAAATAATAATGCTAGTAAATGTTGTCCACAATAACATATTTGTACATTATATTTATATCACTAACAAATATCAAATTATAAATAATAACAAAAAATCAATATTATTAACAACAACAACCTTAAGTTCTTAACCAAACCTATTACTGATAATAAATTGCTCACAACATATTTTTACATTATATCAACAAACTAACATATTTATGAAAAAGAAAAAAACTAGATCTGTGATGTGAGCAAGACTCATTAAGTTGAAGTGAGAGAGATACTGGCATGGTGCTTTGGCGGTTGATGGTTGCCTGGCTGCGATTGGACACGCCGGTTGCTGATCTATGGCTGCCAAAGGCCTAGAGTAATGCTGTGAGAGCCACAGAGAGAGAGAAAGAGAGTGAGAATGAGGGAGAGAGTATGGGTGAAACTAGGTGCTTTTGAAGATGGTTATCAACAATGGTGTGCTTACCAGGTGAGTCAATCCTCTTCTTTTTTTTTTTTTTTTTTTTTTTTTTTTTTTTTTTGGGCTCTGCTGTGTTTGAGCCATACCCAGATTATTATTATTATTATTATTATTTTTTTTTTTTGGTTTTTTTTTTTATTGCTGGGTGCGTATTTGACATGATTGTACCCATGTCAGAGCAGTACCTGTGTCCAACACGTGTTTCACGTGGATGCTTTGCCAAAAATGGCATGTCCATGCATCATAGCTTTCAATTACTCTTGCACTTGCAACCAAGGTAGTGAATTGTAAGCCCCCTGAAATGAACTGGTTTTTATTCTGGCCTGTATCGAACTTTTCCATCTGTTTTGGCCATTACAGCTAGTAAATTTGAATTGGACTGGTTCACTTTGCATCTAATTTTCTTCTTCTCTTTGTCTGCCACTGCTGCGTCTTCGTCAACCCCTGCCACTGCTGCTGCTGTGTCTTCTTCATCGAGTCCTGTTTCTACTGCTGCTGCAGCTTCTTTTTATCTTTTAGTTTTTAGTTTTTATTCTTTTTTACGTTTCTCTGCTCCAGTTGACAGTCACTTTTTATCCATTTCTTACTTTATGCCACTTTTGCTTTTCTTTTTTCACTTAAGGTTTCAGTGGGGTAGGTCTACTTCCTAGGTCTTTGTAAGTGTTATTATGTGTACTACTTTATTCTTCATGTGTGCTTTCTGGTGTTATATTGTCAAACTCTATTTATACTTTTTATTAATTAGATGCAAGTATACATTTAGTTAAATTAATTAGGGTGGTGTGAACATGTAATTAGGCAAAATATTAGAATGTGGGTATTGGATACTCTTAATAATTTATGAACTTCTAATTAAATATATGTGCTCATGAATATATATAAAATTTAATAGATATATACAAATATATAAATAGCAATAATCCCAAAACAGTCATCGGTACTATTTTGACTAATTTGCTTGAAACACCAATCAATAATCATAAGAGCACGTTTACATGCCAGAATTTAAACTGTCAAAATTTAACCCAATGCTACTGTCCAGATGAAGAAAGCCATCTTATGAGGAACCTACCAAATAATCTTCCAAGGAAAGTGATCTCCTTTGGGTTCTTTAAAATGTTTATAGAAAAAATGTTTGATAATCTCCAGGAAAGCTGGTTTTCACCTTGGTCTTGAGGATGGTGAGAGTACAACAAATCAATGAAACTATCCACAGCTTCCAATTCAGAGTCTTGGAAAACCTCCAAAAATGAGGATTCCAAACATGTCCTCCGCTTAGGTATGAGGTAATGGAAGTATCTTTTGCCATTGCCAATGTGTGCCACTCCATAAAGATATCCTTAAGACTAAAGTCACTGCACCAAAGATCATGCCAGAATCTGACCCTAGATCCATCTATAAATTTAAGAAACCTGCTAAAGATATCATTCTTGTTTGATTTGGAGGTACTACAGATGTTTTTTCTTTTTTTATTTTGGTGGAAGGACTAACAGATTTTGACAAAACTAGAAGTTGGAATGGGAGGATTTGATGTGTAAGATTGAAGAACTTGTATATTATTTGCTTCATTCGGGAAAAAAAGTCCTTGTTAAAACTCTTATCATGAGGATGTTTTTCCCACCTTATAGTATTGACATAGTTTTAAAGTATTAGTGATTAAGAATCAATCTTGATCTTTTATTTCTTATCGTTTGTTGCATGTTATATTTGATTTGCTCATTATTTGGGGTGTTTATCACAGGTTTACTCAATTCGTGATGCCGCTACTAACAACTTGAAGCGACTTGCAGAAGAGTTTGGCCCGGAGTGGGCAATGCAGCACATAGTTCCACAGGTTTATTTAATGACTTGGTCCATTAAATATGTCTGGCTATGCCCGTAAGATTGCATTTAGCATGAAACATGGAAACCTATATTTTTTGATCAGTAACTTAACAAATTTTATTAATAAAAAAAGAAATCAACCAAATATATTGAACGTGTACTATAGTGGCAAAACCTTAAGAGCCCAAATTATAATATGATCAATTAAAACAGGGAGGGAAAAACAATGAAACATGGAATATCAATTTGAGACTGATATGTGGGAAATAAACCTACATCTGTATGGTTTTTATGAGGCAAGAGGGTTCTGAATGGTTTTTTATGAGTATCTTCCTGCCATGCTAATACAAACCTGAAAAAAAAAATTCTTTTATTCCTCCATTATTGAGAAATATTTCAGTTAACTTCTGTTGCTGACTTCTTTCAATGTCTGAATGGATGCTGCTTCTCTCTCTCTCTTTTATTTTTTTTTTATTTTTTTTTTTTATTTTTTCCCTGTACTAGTTTGACATGTGCGTTTTCCCATCAGTTTGAGTCATAATACCCTCCACAAAATTTTTTGGGTTCATTTTGTTATTGTTTGTTTGTTTGTTTCTTTATTTATTTACTACTTTTTGAATAATGGAGGTTGGCATGCCATCTGGGCAGGTTTTGGAGATGATTACCAATCCACATTATTTGTATCGAATGACCATTCTGTGTGCAATTTCCCTTCTTGCCCCAGTAATGGGCTCAGAAATCACAATTTCAAAGTTGTTGCCAGTGGTTATCAATGTATCAAAGGACAGGTATTTGGGTTTCTTGCACTTTGTTTATCCAATGATAAAATTGTAAACCAACTTATGGCTAAAAAAAAAAAATGAAAGAAATGGAAAAGATGTGATCAGGTTGAGTGTTTTGAGTCTTGGCCTGAATCTCACTCTTCAGGGTACCGAACATCAAGTTCAATGTGGCAAAGGTGCTCCAGTCACTCATACCTATAGTTGATCATTCTGTAAGTATCTTATGCATTTATTTTTTCTGATCTGCTCTTTTATTTTCTTCCGCATGTCTATAAAATCTTTGATGATTTTATTATTTGACATAAATTGTTTTTGTTGTTTTGATTTATTGTATTTATTTTTCACTGCCATTTCCCTCATTTGGTCTGCGAATTCTTATAATGCAGGTAGCGGAGAAGACTATTCGTCCGTGTTTGGTCGAGCTTAGTGAGGACCCGGATGTTGATGTCCGATTTTTTGCCAACCAAGCGCTTCAGTCAGTTGACCATGTTATGATGTCCAGCTAGATAGGATTCTTCTCACAATTTCTTCCGCTGAACTTACGTTTGGATGGAAGTCCATTTTTTTATTGCAGGTGCTATTGCTTTTCCAAGCCGAAATAGCTGTATCTTTTTCGCCAGTGCTTCTGACTTCTGAGTGGTATTGTGCTAGTGTAATGTGACTCACATGCAGGGCCATCTGTGCCTACCGATTTGTGAAGTCTAATATGTGGGAAAGATACATTCTTCATTTTTGTTTTTGCGGTTTTGCCTATGTTCGCCTATTTTAGGCCCTCCTTGTTGCAAGAAATTGTTTCCAGCAACTGGCAAAAATGAGTTTGGTGAGGTTGAATGAATGCTATCAAATCATGTGATATTTTTAGAAATGTTTCAACTCTGTGATAGAAGCTGAACCAAGAAAGAAAAAAGAAAAAAGAGTTCAAAATTGAACTTACTATATTTATTTAATTTGTGTAGACTTAGAATTAATATTGATGGAAATATGTATTTAAAAATATCAAAATAAAACTTTTTTGTTTTTGTTGTTTGTTTTTCTTTTCTTGTAAGGTTAAATTTTATCAACTATTTTGTTGGCTTTATTTTGTGTCAATTTGCTTGTATTTCAGTATTTAGAAATCCTGTATTTAGGTGGGAATTATGTAAAGGTAGTGTGTGAGAGAGTGCGAAGAAATGTTCAGGACTGTGCAGCAGAATAGGGATTTGCAACTGGATTTCGTGGGTGCATCGTGACTGTCAAGCCGTCAGATGTTGCACACGAGTGAAGCTTGTAGAGAAGAACTCGCGACTGGATCTCGCAGGTAGCTCGCGACTGGCAAACTGCCAAAAACTGAACCGTCGTGCTAGCTGTTGCACTACAAGACAAAAATTTCAGTCTGGCGGTTCAGCTAGTTCGTGGCTTGAACTCGCGACTCAGTCAAGTCGCGAGGTCAAGTTGCCAATCAGCTCTGTTTTGGAAAAACTGACTCTTCGCATTCCTCTCACCCCAGTATAAATATTCTTATACCTACGAAATGTAGAGAGCTTTCAGAGAGAATTTTGAAAGAGAAACTCTAGAGAAAAATAAGATTAACTCATCCATAATCTTCACAAAGAGACTCTTCAAATTCTTCTACTTTCACCTTCTTTATTGTTAAATCTTTGAGAGGTTCTTTGGCCAAATCTTTTTCTCACCATACTCATATCTGTGAGAAAGCTTTTTGGTACTTTGGGAAGCAGTTAGAAATGATGAATTTGATATTGGTTGATGCTATGGGCTAATGCGGAATCCGACAAGCTAAAGAAGAAATAGATTCAGCGTAACCTCGTTGGAGTAGGAGCTTGGAGGGCTTAGGTACACTGGGTAGATTAGGCTTGGAGGGACTATTGCTGTCCTTGTATCCCAACTACATTTTTTAGTGAATTATTTGACCGCTTGGCGGGCGGTGGAGAGATTTTACGCTGAGGGGGTTTTCTTTTCGATAACACATTCTTGTGTTGTCCTTGTATTTACATCTCTCTTCCCTTAATCTTTGTCATTTAATTTCTGCTATGGATGTGATTTTATTTGGCTTAGATTGTTTATCAATTTTGTTTTAAGTTTTTGTTCATTTTCCACACGTACATCGTTTGATATAAAGCTTGAATTGGTAATTTGTAATTTGAGGGTCAAAACGTTCATAGTGTTTTATACGCTATTTGAACTTTCAATTAGTATCAGAGCGGGTGCACTTACTGTGGTTTAATTACCTTAGTGCGATCCTTAACCCCTTATTGAGATGGACATGTCTCAATCTTTAAATGCACCACCATATTTTGATGATAGTAACTATGTTTTTTGGAAAGTTCGGATAATGGCATTTTTATGTTCTATTGATGAAAGTGTGTGGGATGTTGATATTGGATGGGTTATGTCGGAGGCCAAAAAATCCACTTGTGATAAAGCAGCCCTTACTGCATCTAACGCTAACAGTAAAGTTTTGAATGCAATTTTTTGTGGTGTGTCTCCAGATGAGTTTCATAGGATATCTCATGTCTCGGTTGCTAAGGAGGCATGGTAAATATTGGAGACCACGTATGAAGGAAAAGGTGAAAGACACTATGTTGCAGACGCTAACCACTCGCTTTGAGGAGCTCAAAATGAGTGAGGACGAGTCCTTTAACTCTTTCTATAGCAAACTAAATGAAGTAGTTATCGGCAAGTTCAACTTGGGTGAGAAAACGAAGGACTTAAAGATTGTAAGGAAAATCTTTCGATCATTGCCGGAGAGCTTCCGTGCAAAAGTTACTGCAATTAAAGAGAGCAAAGACTTGGATGATATTAAGGTTCAAGAACTAATTGGCTCACTTCAAACTTATAAGTTGTCTTTGCCATCACAAAGGAAGAGCAAATCTTTTCCTCTTAAGACAATTAATGAGAAGGTGGAAGCTCATGATTCATCGGATGAAGATGAGGCCGATAAAGATGTAGCATATTTTGTGAAGAATTTCTGAAAGTTCTTGAAGTTCAAGAAGAATAGAAAATTTGTTGAGAAAGGAAAATTCTCAAGTTTCGGAAAGGAGAAAAAGGACTTTAAGAGGAAAGATGGGAAGGAGACTCAATCCTTTCAATGAATCACATGTTTTGAGTGCAATGAACATTGACATATCAAGAAAGAGTATCCCAATTATTTAAGAGGGAAAGGAAAAGTGTATACCACGACTCTAAGTGATTCAGATTCTTCTAACTCAGATTCGGATGAAAGTTGTGACAGTGAAGGGAATTATTCTGCTTTTATGACCATTGATCATGTTGCATCGTCTGATAACTTGAGTGTGCTTGTAGAAGAGCTTGGTGAGCACTCTGAATTGGAGTTAATAGGGATAATAGAGGAATCTGATGATGAGGAAGATGAAGGTACAGTGGGATTGCAAGAGGCTTATAATTCTCTTCTCGAGAAGACATGTGGGTATGCGAAAGTGGCTAATTCAGCCATTAAAAAAATGAAGAGGGTAGAGGAAGATTATAGAAGTCTCTTAATAGGACATAAGGAGGCCAAGTGTGAGATAGAAAAGTTGAATGGAGAACTGATAGAAGTTTATGCAAAAGTGAGATTCCTTGAACTAGAGGTGGTACAAGCCAATGCCAAAGTAGAAAGGGTTTCCACCAAGAAACTTGATGATGTCATTTCCTCACAAAAACATTTTTCAGACAAAACCGGGTTGGGATATACCGGAGAAAGTAGTTCGGCCGTCAAAATTGCCAAGGAAGTGAAATTTGTGAAAGTCAAAGAGCCTGTAGCGGCTGCATCTACTCCTGAGAAAGAAGATAGTGAAAAGAAGAAGAATGTGGTTGACCAACGGGTGTTGAACAAGCCCCGTAACCATTCAGCAATCAAACTTGAAGTTAGAAGGAAATCACTTCCAAGATCACAAAGAGGTCCAAGAATAAATCATTTTTCTCATCATTGTGGACTTCAAGGGCATACCAGACCAAATTGTCACAAACTGAGAGTATTGAATAATGCAAGTGATCGAAGGTCAAGAGGACCAAGGAATAACAAGAGGACTTGGGGTGTTGAGCAATTAAGAGGTTGAGATAGTGATTCTAGAATGATGGATGTGATGAAGATGATTGGTGCTTTCACTACTTGCTTAGAAAGCTTCACAAGAAGGTTTAAAAGTCCTAACTCTTGTACCCAATCCTATAGGGATATCACCCCAAACGCATGTGATGTGTGGGTGAAAAAGGGTACTCATGCATAAGCATTACAACATGTCCATGCATTAATACTTCCTATGTTTTGTGAGTATGCTTGGTTGTATATTTTGTGCTTATTTTGAGTTATAAAAAATTTTTTTTTGTTTGTTTGATTGTTTCTGCTTTACATGCTTTTTACATTATTGTTTTTGATCAATCTTTTCTTACTTTTGTGTCAAAAATCCAAAAACATATAAAAAATAGAAAATCCAGAAAGTTTGATCGACTTTGTTGAGTCTTTGTCTTAAACATGTTTAGCCTTGTACCTTTGTACTAATGACTTTGTGCATTCACGAGTGTAGCTTGTTCTTAATGCACTCATATCATTGTGGGAGAAGTCTTGAAATCTATGTGATTGTTGTAAACCGATTTTCAAACTTGTCATGAATGATTAGTCAATGGTTTTGTTGATCTTGAGACATGCATAGACTTGTGTCTATATATCTTCCCACTCTTTATTTTCTTTGTTTTTGCCTAAAGAGCTCAAAAATGTAAATTTCCAAATGAAAAGAGATAATGAGCTGCAAAAGCCTGTCGCACATACTAGTATTTGATTAAGAAAAAGGGAAAACGACTTTTATGAAAATGTATGATGCCTAAAAAGCCAAAGGCTAACTCATCAAATTGAAAATATCAAAAATTTCAGGCATCGATCTTCAAAATGAGATGTTATGATTCAAAAGATAAAGTGAAATGTTGAATATGGAGCCAAATAAAAAGTTTCAAAGTTATGATTATCAAGTTTTTGTAGGAGGTCATATATGCATATTTCTAAAATTGAGATGGGTCACATTATCTAGTGCTAATTGTGTATGCCTTGGTTAAATTGATCATTGAAGCTTCACATTAGACTAAGGACTATCTCATTGATGATATCCACACACATCACACTTGTCTATGTTCATTGAATGCCTTATTCATTCGTGTGATTGTACTTGATAAAATGTGTTTCACATGCTCAATTTTTGTTGATCAACCTTAAAAAGATTTTTTAGTTTTTTTAGTTGTTTTTTGAAAGTCTTCTGTTTTAGCAAAAATTTCAAAAGTTTTCAAAAAACTGTTGTGTCCTATCTTGGCAACTCAGTCGCATGCCCCAGTTGCGAACTCTATACAGTAAGTTTTCGTGTCTTACTGGCTGGTCAATATCCTAGTCGCGAAAAATACAGAGAAATTTTTTCAAAATCTGGGTTTTAATGTTTCTCGTGACTTGATGTGGCGACTTTGTCGCGAGTGGAGGCTTAGTCGCGAGAATTACACAGAAAGTTTCGTGGCTCAACTCGCATTTCTCTCACGGCTTGAACTTCCAGTCGCGAAAAACACTTAGAAAATTTTTCAAAATTTTTGTCTAAGTGTTCTGGCGACTAGCCCTGGTAACTTGCACGTGACTTGACTTAGTCGCAAAAAACGCATGTTTTGCGCTTTTAAGGTCATTTTTTAAAACTCTTCAGTTTTCCCTCGAATATTTGTGACTGTTCATTATCTTGTCCGTGTTCTTCACAAAAACATCACTGTTCTTCATCATTTCAACTTCTATCTTCAAGAAAAAGGTACGGGTTTTCTAATTTTCTACACATTTTTCATGGGTACAGCCTTTATTTCTTGGATTATTGTGTTGATGTTTGGTTTTTGAGTTCTATGGTGTTTCGGCCATATTTTTTTTGTTTGCTGAGTTTGATAATATGAATTCTGTTGACTATGATAATATCTTGCGTGTGTCTCATGCTTTCATATTTGTCTTCTATTGTTGAGTTGAAATTCTTGCCAATACTGTGTTTTGCATGCCATGCTCACAATAGATTGTCACAATGACAGTCTCTTGCATCTCTGTGATGTCCATAGGCTACTATGTTCTCTGTTGTGCCTGCACGTTCATATATTTTGGCATCCTGTTACATACTACTGTACACAATGCACTTGTGTCACCCCTGTTTACTTGCTGCTAAATTGGTTCATACTCTGTGGTTGGTTGTTATATCTCTCTGAAATCATTGTGTATCCATTTCTCTATCTAACTTGAATCTAATCAAGTTGTTGTTTGTGTCTTGGATTTTGTTTGCTTTTGGTTCTCTATTGTGTCTCTGTTCTTTTATAGATGTCATGTTGTTCCTCTAAAGGAAAAGAGGTCGTACCTGATGTTCCATCCCCTGTTGCTAAGAGAACTCGACGCTCATCACAATCGTCTCAAGACCCAAACAGTGAGAGATTCGGGATCCCTATTGATTCACAAACCTACTCAGACATCTTTATAGATGCTCTTATTATTGTGGAACGAGTAGTGCACTTTGATACCTTGGGAACTACATTTATCCCTAGGATTTTTGAAACAAGAGATTGGGCCAATTTGATCGGAAACTTCGAAGATCCATATGAAGAATTAGTGAGGGAATTCTACTCAAATGCTCGATTCTTTGGAATTGAATTGCAATGCTGGGTACGAGAAAAAGAATTTGTTTCTACTCTAAACTCCATTGCAAATATTCTTTGCATCACCAGACCAGAAAATGTGGACAAAACTCCGTATGATGATAGACTCCTTCCAGTACAAGACATTCTTCAAGTTCTCGGGCCTGATCATGAGGTTAGAAGCAAAGGGTTGTCTATAGGCACTGCCAAGTTTACACCTGAACTGACAACTCTAAAACTGATCATGTTCTCCAATCACTGCCTTCATCAATCTTGGAAGAGCCCAGTTTTTGTGTGATCTCATTACCGGTGCTCCAACTGACATATGTGCCCACACCTTTCAAACTATTGGGAAAACAGCGGCTAGATCAGCAGCAAGAACCTGTCTTCCATTCAGTAGTCTTATCATGAAGATCATGCTTCAAGAAGGTATACATCCACCAGCAGATGGAAAAATTGTGTCACGTCTTCGACTAATATCCATATTCACTCTTCAAGCAAGTAAGAGTCACTCCTCTAAGGCTCCCAAGAGTGAGCCAATCACCCATGCCACTCCATTTGGTCATGACTCTGCTCCTTATATGCATATTGAGATAGCTCCTCCACGCACTTCGGAGTTGCAGACATCTAGCACTTAAGCTTTACATCCTAGCATTCCAGCTGATAGGCTGAGCACTCTGATTGATGGTGTACATCAGTGTATATCCAGACTGGAGAAACTACTCCTCTCATACAACAACTCAGTTCACATGCGCTTCACTGGCATCGAGGCACAGTTAGATGCTATTCAACAGAAGATTGAGGATAGTCTTTAGCTATTCGTGACAAAAAGGGGGAGAATACATTGGAAGAGGGAGTGATTGTGATTGGAAGGGGAAGTGAGCACAATGAAAGGGGGAGTTATCACCTTTGACTTAACTTCAGTATATTCATAGAGTTCTTACATCTATACTTTTGGTTTTGGTTCTATATATTTTGTTTAAAACTGTTCAAAGCTGTTGGTACTTTGGTTTATATATATTAGATGGCTATATTTTGTACCTTGCTTTTGTAAGCGTATTTTGTACCTTTGCTTATGTGGCATTTGTTTTACTTTGTACCTTTGCTTCTTAGTTAGTACTTTTAGTTAATGTTTTGCATTTCCTTAAGTACATCACTCTTGTGCCCTTTGTTGGATTTTTATCCTTAATGCAATTATCTTGTGTTGTTGCATTAGTTGAGTGTTGGACATGCAATTGATTCTTTGCATTGAGCTTATTAGCTTGCATGTCCGGTTGTTCATTCTATGTGTGAATGAACATTGTGATCACTATTTATATTGATTGTTTTTTTTTTTGGTCAAGCCTTGCTTTATTGCTTTAATCCGTTTTTGCTTGATCGCATTGTGCTTGCTTCATATGCAATACAAGTTTTTCTGCATACAATGATCTTATTGTGTGGTTGCTTTTCAGGAGATACTTGTACTTATGATTCAAGAGCTTCACAAATTCTAGAATTAGGTGTGAGTGAGTTTTGTTCAACTGTTCCTAACTCACGCGTTAAGTCTAGAGTTTGTTGTAGGGTTTTGTCACGGAATAGCCAAAGGGGGAGATTGTAAGGTTGGATTTTATCAACCATTTTGTTGGCTTTATTCCGTGCCAATTTGCTTGTATTTTAGCACTTAGAAACCCTGTATTTAGGTGAGAATCATGTAAGGGTAGTGTGTGAGAGAGTGTGAAGAAATGCTCAAGACTGTGCAGCAGAATAGGGACTCGCGATTGGATCTCGCGGGTGTATCACGACTGTCAAGCCATCAGATGTTGCACACGAGTGAAGCGTGCAGAGAAGAACTCGCGATTGGATCTCGCAGGTAGCTCGCGACTGGCAAGCTGCCAGCTGTTGCACTACAGGATAAAAATTCCAATCTAGCCGTTTAGTTAGTTCGCGGCTTAAACTCGTGACTCAGTTAAGTCGCGAGGTCAAGTCGCTAGCCAACTTTGTTTTGGAAAAACTAACTCTTCGCTTTCCTCTCTCACCCTAGTATAAATACCCCTTATACCCACGAAATGTAGAGAGCTTCCAGAAAGAATTTTGAGACAGAAACCCTAGAGAAAAACAAGATTGACTCATCCACAATTTTCACAAAGAGACTCTTCAAATTCCTCTACTCTCACCCTCTCCATTGTTAGATCTTTGAGAGGTTCTTTAGCCAAATCCTTTTCTCACCATACCCATATCTGTGAGAAGGCTTTTTGGTGCTTTGGGAAGTAGTTAGGAAGGGACTAATTTGATATTGGTTGATGGTATGGGCTATAGCGAAATCTGGCAAGCTAAAGAAGAAATAGGTTCGACGTAACCTCGTTGGAGTAGGAGCTTAGAGGGCTTAGGTACACTGGGTAGATTAGGCTTAAAGGGTCTATTGCTGTCCTTGTATCCCAACTACATTTTTTAGTGGATTATTTGACTGCTTGGAGGGCGGCGGAGAGGTTTTACTCCGAGGGCTTCGGGTTCCTCTTCGATAACACATCGTTGTGTTGTCCTTGTGTTTGCATATCTCTTCCCTTAATCTTTGTCATTTAATTTCTGCTATGGATGTGATTTTATTTGGCTTAGATTGTTTATCAATTCTGTTTTAAACTTTTGTTCATTTTCCGCACGTACATCGTTTGATATAAAGCTTGAATTGGTAATGGGGGTCAAAACGTTCATAGTGTTTTATATACGCTATTTGAACTTTCATTTCTTTTTGGTGCAAACATGCACGGGAAAATCACCTAAATTTTCTTTGATAGATAATAATTTTAACTTATGGTTTCTGCTTCAATTGAAAAGAGTTGAGTCAATTTTTGATGTAGGGGAGATTTGAGTCTTATATCTTTTATTTGACAAGAACTTTTATCAGTTGAGTTAATTGGAACCACAAAAACATTAAAATTTAAAACTTATTTTTTAAGGAATGTATCAACGTGCAAATGTGCTTTTTAATGAATAAATCAGGTTTTATTGAAATATAAATGTGTTAAAAGATATAAAGGTCCAATTGTAGTTATGGGCTAAGTTTGTATGTCCAATCTTGAAGTTTTAACAAAGAAGTCCTAGTTTTACTTCTAATACAAGTATTGTAACCATCGTTTAATGAACTGTTAATGTAGGATTTAACTTAATACTATTATAAATAAGTTACCATGTGTTTATTATAACACAAAACTGAAAAGAAAAATTTTAGCCATCAAAGATTTCTGCTGCCGATGTAGCCATCCATGTTGATTTTTTGTGTTCACCTATTGCTCCCTTCCTCTCATTCCTCTTGTTTTACTCTTTATATTTTCTCAAGTACATCAATTCAATTTTGCTCTCATTCTACATGGTACTTGAGCTATGTTAATCTTTTTTGATATGGTATTATAACCAAAAAAATCTAAGACGTTAAGGACTTGTTTTATATTATGGAGGTTCAGTGAACATCATGCAGAATCTCTCTACCATTTCCTTCTCTTCTGTTTTGGTCAGATTGTTCTTCATCACTTTGGATTGTGGGGCTTACTTCCTAGCCCAATGGGAGTAGTGACAAGTGTAATAAGTTGGGTGACTGGAAGGTTGTTACGAGATTTCTATTGGATTTAGCATGCGTTTGGCATGCTGAAAAACAGCTGTGTTTTTGTGTTTTGCTTAAATTTGTGGGTTCCTTTTCACTGTTAATGAGGCCCATAGCTAAAAGCAAAAAACGTAGGTTATTTTTGAGGAACGGTGCGTTTAGCAACGGAAAGTTTTTGAATCTAGTGTTTCTCTTCAACCATATCTTGCAAGAAGATTTCCCTTCTTCTTCCTCATCAAGGCCCCAACCTCCTCATCAATACCCCAAGTTTGTCCTGAAGCTCTTAAATTTTACGTCTACCACCAACTGTCCCAATTTATCCGTGGGTTTTGATACACAAAAACTCATCAATACCCCAAGTGATACAAACTCTCTAGAACAACCCTTATCATTGTGATTTTCTTGGTGGTGAGAGTCTATCCACTACAAAGCTGATGCCGTTGTTGTGAGGGAGAGATGTCGATATCAGACCACTGTGAGTTTTATTTAAATTTTTGGAGTTTTCTGATGTGTTGGTTTGTTTTCCCTTTTTGTTGGGTGTGACCGAATTTTGCATGAACAAAATTTCAATGGATTTGTGTTGGTTTGTTTGTGGGTTTTGTATTTTTGTGTGACTTATCCGTGGGTTCCTCTGTATTTCATTATTTTATAGGTGTCTTCCTGTCTTTGAAGTGGCTCTAATTGAAATGTGTAAGAAGTTTAGACCCCTTAAACCTAAACAGATTAACCTAGATTTTTAGTCAAGTGATTAACTTAGATAAATTAAGCAATTCTAGGTTAACACAAATATATCATATCTTGTAAAAGTGCGGAAAATAAATAACACACGATATGATAACCCAAGAAAACCAAACCGGTAAAAAACTTGGGGAGGATTTAACCTAGCTATCCTTAAGGTAAAACTGAATTCACTATGAACGAATTGAAGTTTACACAATAGTGACTTAGATCACTAACATCCTATTGCTACCCCACGTATGAAACTTACTACCACCACCACGTGACAGCTCCGAGTCCACGGACTACTTCTTTCCTTGAATTCTCAGCAAAGCACAAGCACACCTGCTTGTATATCTTGAAGCTCTTGATTCTGCAACTGAATGATCACTAAGCTCTTGACATCAATCTTGAGTTTGGAAACCTTAAGTGTATGTAACACCTCTAGATCCCACAAATAAGATTCACACACACAATATTTAGAACACTAAAAACGTGGCTAGGGTTTTCCTTTTTATACTTAGGGCAAAACATAAAACCCTACACGTCAAACGGGCTTGGGCTGAGTTGGAAATTCTGCAGAAAAACAATCTGCACGACTTTCGATCGATCGAGTCTAATTCTCGTTTGATCAAGCCAGGAAGAATTGCACAGTAACTTCTGCAATAACTCGATTCCAACTTTACATAAAAACCTTATACTTTGAGCAAGTCTAAACAAGACTAAAAACGTTTTGATCATGGTTTGCCAACATTACAAAATGAAGTTCTAATACATTAGTTCCTAATTCCTTAGAACCTAACAAACTTCCCCTTTGGCAATCCGTGACAAAACACAAACTTAATAAGATGCTCAAAGTTTACAAAATAAACAGCCCATTACAAAACAATAGCCAAACTAAAACAAATTCAACCTAACTACTATCTATCAGTTGCAAAAGTAGACAGCAGCATGACTGAATCAACCTGTATATTCCTGTAACACTTAACAAACACATAAATGCATGTGTGGAAAATACAAGTAACATTGAAAAGAATTTCTCGATTTCACATAAAACAAAATAAAGATATATATCACGAATAACATCATAAATATAAATCAATAAGCAATGTAGCATAGTAAAACAAGAAACAAGTACACAAGATGTATCACAAATATATCTCCCCCTATCATGAGCCAAAAATGTAAATACACAATGAAGCACCTAGATACAATCTAAAAGCTCCACAGCTCCACAGAACCACAAAAAGAAACAAAAAAAAATCTCCCCCTAAGACAAAAAAAACCTCCTTTACATTGTACTCTCCCTTTTTGTGACAAATTGCCAAAGGGCACTCACTCATTATCAAAAGGAGGCGGTGGAGGAGAACGTCGAAGACTTGCCAAATCTGCTCTCAATGCTCGAAGCTCGTCAAGCACATCCACCAAAAGCTGATCATGAGCCGCTTGAACGGTCATGACAGTGTCCAACTGCCGACGAATGTCCGAATCATCCGTAGGTGAAGGTGGAGGAACAGCAGCAACAGTAGCAGTCGGATAAATAGACGTCTCTGCCGAAGGATCACCTGTAGAAGAAGGAGGAGGAGTGACACCGGAAGGCTCTACCCTAGGACGCTTAGAGCTAGCTCGAAGCTGAGCAACCCTTTGCCTAAGAAAGGTGGCACCTATGGGAGCAATGATATGAACGGGCTTAGAAGCATGGAAATCACCTAAACCTAAGTGAAGAAGAATCCTATGTATAAAAACAGGAAAGAACAAAGCATGAGCAGTAGAACTGCTCCGATGCACTTCGTTCAAAGAACGAAGAAACAGATGAGGAAAACTGATAGGAGCATCAGTGACAAGAGCATATAGGAACACATATCTCTCAAGAGGGATAGTGTGGAGATGAGAAATAGGCCACAAGGAATGGCAAGCAATCCTAAAGAAAAGATAAATAAGTTCAAAAAGCTCAGCAGACGTGATCCGAGGATCAGAACCCCACTGGATAGAAGACCCAGTGATGTATGACATCACGTCATCAAGAGGAGGAGACTCATTATAGGGAAAGACAGGATGAGAAACCATAGGCACCCCAAGAGCACCAGACACTACCGAAGGAGTAATGCGATACTCTACACCTCGTATCCAACTCTTTACCAAAGTATTGGAATCATAGATGTGGATAGAGAGGTTTGAGTAAAACTCTCTAATCAGGGTCGCCGGAGGCGGATGATCTATATCTAATAAGGGTAGCCAGCCCCTACGCTCAAAGTTACGCCTCACCTCATCATCAACCTCATCTAAAAGAACCTTACGCTCACCTCAAATGGTACGCCTAAGGTTAAGTGTCTCATATGTCTCCAGATGCTTCTCACTTAGAAACCTATCACTATCGAAAGATGGTGAAGAGGAAGAAGTCCTATGGGCTCTAGTTTTCCTAGGCATGATGTTAAAGACCACAAAGAGAGACACAGAAAGAAAAAGGACAAAAGAAAAAACCAAGGGCAGACTGCAAGATTAGCATCAAAATCTACAATAAAAAAAAAAACTAAATGATGCATGAACAAAATATCCAAATGATGCATGGTCTAATGCAATGAAATAGTTTAAATATGATCCAAATTCACAAAATTGGCTTGAGCAAGAATTTTATATCAAAAAATCCCAAATTTGAAAATCCCAATTTCATAAAACCCAACAAATTGATAAATTGATCATCACAACAGTTAGAAAACACAATATAATGATCAAATAAGTCAATCTAACAAGCCAATTTCATCAATTTATATCAATTTGAACAAAAGCCCCAAATTCGGTAATTTTCAAACCCTAGAATTTTCAATTCTCCATAAAACATCAAATTGATCAAATTAAACCACTTGTAGCATTTGTATATGGTGTCCCCACAAAAACCCAATGATTTATTGTGAAAGAAAACAACCAAAACATCAACAATTACAAAATGAAAGAAGTCCAAAAATACCCAACAAATGCATGAATTTATGCATGAAAAAATGAAAATAAAAGCAAAAAGAAGGGTAATATAGTCTTACCGGCCCTAGAGGAGTGAGTCCTCGCAAAAAGATCGGAGGAAAATGACAAAAAATAGCTTTGAAGTCTTGACTGGTTGGTGAGAAAGAAAAAAGGTTTGAAAAGTTTTTTGAAAAGTAAAGAACACGTGAAGAAAAGTTCTTTTTAAAAAACTCTCAGCCTGATTTTCGATCGATCAAAAAATATGTTCGATCGGTCGAAAATGCTTTGATTGATCCAGAACCAATCGAGCACCGATCGAAACAAACAGAAGCTGACCAAAGGATTTAATTGCAATTTCGATCGGTCGAGAAACAGCTTTGATCGATCGAAATTCTGGAAAAAGCAAATTTTTGAAAAACAAAGCAATTTCAGTGCAGAAACTCCTCAAAGCATTTGATTTTTTGACTAAAATTCATGAGTATGAGATGAAATGTTTTTCAAAACCACTTGTTTAGTTCACCGTTTTCCAAAATTAAGATCTTCACTCAATTTTCCCAAATTCAAACAGAAAACATGTTTTGCATCAATTTTCAAGAGATTATCAAACTTGGTTGGTCAGGCCAGATACTCACACAGTAACATGTATAAAGTTTAGCAAAGAATAACTTGTGTAGTGTGTGCAACTAGCAAAAACTTGAGAAACATGTGAGGTGATATGTAAATAGTGATCAATCACAATTTCTACAAAATTCATCACATGAATTTGAAAGAGACAATCACTTAAAGAGTCACATCATAAAACTCTCACATCTCCTAGAATAAAAGCTTGCAATCATGTAAGTTTCTTGATTTGCATCATAATATATATACCAATTTTAATTGATCAGAAACTTATTAAAATAGCCGGGATAATGTACACACCAATTTTATATGAATTGTGAGATTATTATAGCCCAATAATGTATACACCAATTTTAACATTTTAACCGAGGTTACACCTTATGTTCTTTTTATGCATGTGCTACACTTTCTCGAGCAAAAAATCTTACGATATGCACTAAGGTGGTCATGATTGGCTAATAAACAGTGGTGAGATGGTTATTTATGCCTTTTTCAAAAAGTTCAAGTCCGTCAATCAAAGACATATGACTTCAAGATCAAGATAATGTGATCAAAAAACATAAACATCTTCCCACACAACATGCACTACAAAGCTCAAACTAGTAAAGTGCAATAAAATAAGCTCATCTAAGCTAAACAAGGTATATAAACATGTTATGTAAAAATAGATTGACCAACCTTGTCTTCAAATTCAAAAAAAAAAAAAAAAAAATACTGCAAAACACATATTGCCAAACCCATTCTTGTTACCTTTTTTTTTTTAAAAAAAAAATAATAATAAAAAACAACCTAGAATGAAATGCATGGATGTTATGCAATGCAAATCCTAAAAAAAAAAAAAATGGTCATAAGAGAAGAACAATGAAGAACAAGGACCATGTCAGACAGACTCAATTAGGTCGAGTCTTTTGCATCCAAAACCTTTTAGATGCAACTCTAGCATTGGAGTTATGATTCACATTAGAATTCTGAGCAACTCTAGGATTGGAATAAAGGTTTAATGCCTTTACTAATTCACCAATAAGTACCACAGGATCTTGTGCTTGGGACATAGGTACTTTAGGTTTATTTGCTCGTTTAGCAGCTTGCAACTTGAAACAATTTGGACGAATGTGCCCAGACTTTCCACAAAAATGACAAACTCATGCAGGCTTATCATGCAATTTGCCCTTAGAAGAATTAGAAGCTCTAGAATTAGACTCTTGAAGATCAACCCTAATCTTTCTAGGAGGTGTAACTTCTACAGATTTAACAACTTCACTCACAGAAGGTTTGACAGTCTCACTCTTAGGAGGTTGAGTAGAAGGAACAATGTTTGTGGAATGAGATTCAGGCACAGAGATGCTTTCCACAAAACCTAAACCTGTTTTGTCAGAGGGAGACTTTTGAATACTTAACATGTGATTAAGTTTGGAGCTTGCAGACCTATTAGTTTGTTCTCTAGCAACAGATAATTCAAGTTCCAAATTTTTAACTTTATCAAGTAAAAGCATGTTCTCAGTCTTCACATTATTCAAAAGCTCATTAGTATCAAACAGTTTCACAAGCAAATTTTTCTTATCAAGTTCAAAAGATGCAATTTTCTTTAAGCCAAGATCAACATTCATAGCATCCTTTGCAGCAACTTTACAAAGTTTATTATAGGTTTCCTGTAAATCTGCATCTTCAGAGAGTTTCCCATCAGAAGGGTTCTCTTCAGCAGACACGCTTTCATTGACTACAACAGTAGTAGTGAAAGCAATGAAGTTTCCATCCTCATCACTGACTAATTCATTGTCAGAAACTTCATCATCACTAAGAGTTACAGCCATAGCCTTACCCTTTGACTTCAAGTATGAAAGACATTCAGATTTTACATGACCATACCCTTGACATCTAAAACATTGCTGTCCCATAGAATTATTAGAGGGTTGACCTACTCTCTCTTTAGGTTTTTCAATGTTATTAACCTTAGTGGGATCATTCCTCCTAAAATTTCTAGGTTCAGCAGTGTTCTTGCCTCTTGCCCTTTTGTTATTGTTCCTAAGAAAGTTTCTAAAGTTCTTGGCAAGATAGGCAATCTCTGTAGCAGAGAGTTTATCATCAAATCTACTAACCTCAACATCATCAACAGACTTAAGAGCTATTGATTTGGATTTGTTAGTCTTAGGTAGGTCCAACTCATAGGACTGAAGAGATCCTACAAGTTCATCAACAGGGATGGAGTCCACATCCTTGCTTTCAATGATGACAGTTACTTTGGGTCTAAAATCCTCAGTCAAAGATCTAAAAATCTTCCTAACAATTTAGGTTGATCATAGATTTCACCCAGATTATATGCAGAATTAACAATATCATTAAGTTTAGCATAGAATTCATCAAAAGATTCATCATCAGTCATTCTAATGCTTTCAAATCTAGTAGTCAATTGCTGCAACTTATTAATTTTAACTGCCTTTGTGCCTTCATGCACAATTTGGAGGATATTCCAAGCAGTATGAGCAACCTCAACATTAGAGATTCTCTTAAATTCCTCCATAGAGACAGCATTAAAAATAGTATTCATAGCTTTGCTATTAAAAGCGGCTGCCTCTTTTTGAGAAGTTTGTCACTCACTCACAGGAATAGTGGGCTTCTCCCAACCATATTCTACAGAATTTCAGACTCTCTTGTCAATAGATTTCAGGAATGATTTCATCCTTACTTTCCAATAAGCATAATTATTCCCATCAAAATGAGGTGGAATAACAAGAGAGTGTCCATGTTCCATGACAACCGGGGTTAAGGATCAACTTTTAGATCAAAAGATATAAAATAAAAGAGCTACCCGCTCTGATACCACTTGTAAGAAGTTTAGACCCCTTAAACCCAAATAGATTAACCTAGATTTTTAGCCAAGTGATTAACTTAGGTAAATTAAGCAATTCTAGGTTAACACAAATATAGCATATCAGGCAAAAGTGCGGAAAATAAATAACACACGATATGATAACCCAGGAAAACCAAACCGGTAAAAAACCTGGGGAGGATTTAACCTAGCTATCCTCAAGGTAAAACTAAATTCATTATGAAAGAATTGAAGTTTACACAATAGCGACTTAGACCACTAACATCCTATTGCTACCTCGAGTAGGAAACTTACTACCACGACCGCGTAACAGCTCCGAGTCCACTGACTACTTCTTTCCTTGAATTCTCAGCAAAGCACAAGCACATCTGCTTGTATATCTTGAAGCTCTTGATTCTGCAACTGAATGATCACCAAGCTCTTGACATCAATCTTGAGTTTGGAAACCCTAAGTGTTTGTGAAGGTAAACATCTCTAGATCTCACAAATAAGATTCACACACATAATATTCAGAACACTAAAAACGTGGCTAGGGTTTTCCCTTTTATACTTTGGGCAAAACATAAAACCCTACACATCAAACGGGCTTGGGCTGAGTTGGAAATTCTGCAGAAAAAACAATCTGCACGACTTTCGATCGATCGAGTCTAATTCTCGATCGATTGAGCCAGGCAGCATTGCACAGTAACTTCTGCAATAACTCGATTCCAACTTTGCATAAAAATTTCATACTTTGAGCAAGTCTAAATAAGACTAAAAACGTTTTGATCATGGTTTGCCAACATTACAAAATGAAGTTCTAATACATTAGTTCCTAATTCCTTAGAACCTAACAAAATGCAATTAACTATTTGTTGAAATGCCTCTATGAGCTATCTATGGAAATAAGATACATCTGTTGAAGCAATTGCCGGTACATGGTGAAATTTTCTCTTTTAAGCATATTCTTTATGGCTTAGTTAGCAGGTTAAGTGAATCTTTCACCTTGCTGGGAGAGTGGCTTTTCCTTTTCTAGTTTTCTTTCTCTTAACTTTGTATTCATAATCAAGTGCAATTTGTATTAAGCAAAAAGCAAAACGTAAATGTCCCACAAGTGGTCAAGTGCTAGAGTAGCTCTAGATCTCTTATTAAGCAGAAAAAATTCCTTCAGCGAGGAAAGCATCCACAAAGTTACTCATTAACTCTTTTCTTTCGAAAGGTATTTTGCAAATGGGGTCTTTTCCAAGTCTTAACAACTTCAAGATGGTGACACGCTAGTGCACGGGTAAGCGAGAGTGAGAGTGAAGTAAGCAAATTGCTGCAAGAAAGTGCTCTCTTTTATGGTCTAGAAGTGAATTGAACTATAGCAAGAGAGAAAGCGGACCAAGAAGAAAGAGGAAAGGGGGAGGTATCATATGTGCAGAAACCAAAAACCAACCTAACCAACCCATCTACAACTCTTCTAATATATGCAGAAACTTTCAGCATGGATGCTTTTACTTTGGTGAGGCATGCAGATGTCTATTTGTGACTCAACAACACCATAGTTCAATTTGCTACCACATGCAAAGTTGTTCGCTTTGGAGACTGGGTCGCCATCACTGATCAAGTTGTATTGTCCAAGGTTGATAAACGAAAGTCGATTTTGTACCAACTAGAAAGAGTATGGTGAGTTTGATTTAATAGAATTTGGTTCATTATCATTATTTGATTAATCTCCTTTCCTTGACGAATTCAGCAAAATCAATTTTGTACCAACTAGAATGAGTATGGTGAGTTTGATTTAATAGAATTTGATTCATTATCATAATTTGATTGATCTCCTTTCTTTTGACCAAACTTCATTCTTAGTGACCGTATAGAAAAGTTAAATAACATAATAAATCTATTCTTTCACTAAGATTTCAAATTGTTTCTCAAGTTCAAGTTGATTATGTTGCACCCCTTCCCAACATCTATTTGTCCCATATTTTGGAGCTTCGCTTCATGGAACAATATACTTACTCCTATTTGTTGGGAAAATAAAGACTTCAAGGAGTTTTATTGAATAATTAATATCACGTATAGAGACACATTTTATCCCAAAGAGCCTAAGTCCTATGAGTATGTACTCAATTATATTATATTATATTAATCACTCATTATTTTCATCATTATTCAATGTGGGACTTCACTCATAGGTGTAACCCAACAATCTCCCTCTCACATGTGAGTCTCACACCTGCTAATTGCCTAGCACCATTGGCAATAATACTCATTTGTTGGACCTTTTCCAAGATCGTTTGTATGCGCTTTATGGCTTTCTTGGTGCAATATATTGTCCTTGCTTTAACTACGAAGGGGACCCGCCTTGCTCAATTTACGAAAAGGCTTCAAGTACACACACTCTATCCCTTGTCCAAATGCGAACGGAACCTTGCCACCTTTGCTCTATACTACCATGGTTTTGATACCACTTGTTAGGAAAATAAACACCCTAGGGAGTTTCCTTGAATAATTAATATAACATATAGAGATACATTGTGGTGGGTCGTTTTGTACTTCTGAGCTAGATTGTTTCCTGCCGCATTGTGGCCCAATAGTTCAAGGGTAGGAGAGTCGGGACTAACTTAATTGAAACTCACGTTAAGCCAGCTTGTATGCAAGCTAGGACCCCTTTTCTAAGATCTTGGTCACATGCCCACGGTAGAAGATACTATCACAAAAATGTTATAACAGGAGGGCATAATATTATAAAATAAGAAGAATATATTTGTTGCCTGCCAAAGACAATAATTAAATCACTTTATTAGTAAGGAAAACACAGCGATATGAGTACAGTAGAACTGGTTAGTGACAATAATAAAAGAAAAAAGGAATAGTGTCAATGCTTGATCAATCAATAAAAAGAAAAAGAAAAAGGGGAATTAGTTTGCTGTGCTTGGTTCCTTAGCAGATTTAAGTCCAGGAAGGGAATCACTCTCCAATGTGGGCAATCTCATAGGGAACTCCTACCATGGAAATTGCCTACTTTGCAAGAATGGGTCTAAATGGCTTATCTTCAAATCCTTTAATCTTGCTAGAGAGTAGGCTGTTGAGAGGGAGAGAAAGGAGTAGCCTATTGATGCATGCCCTATCACATTCTTGCTTCCTCACTTCCCTTTTTATCCACTCTATTTTCCTCTACTCTCTATTTCCTTTCTTATTCCTATATTCCCTCTATTCTTCTTTATTTTTCTCTTTTGCTATTTTCCTCACTTATTTTTCTTTACTCTTTGCTTGCCTCTCGTGGTTCTTGTTGTTGCTTATTGTACACATCTTAGGCCTTTTTTTACTGCTTGCCGTGAAGATTTTATTGTTTTACCCCTCAACTACTTTTGGCCTGGTGTGGGTGTCCTTCCTAAACCACCCAGTGGTCTGTGGTTGCTCAGCCATCACCCTTACCCTGTGCTGGCCATGCCACATTCCATTCCTAGACAAAAGAATTTTGTTTTGTTTTTTTGCTTTCCATAGCATCCCGTCCGGATAAGAGTTGGGTATTCTCTCTTACTAACTCATATGGCATGCACGTAGTGATTCAAGCTTATATGTCATACTAGTAGGACATTTCCCCCAAAAGAGTTTAAGCGGGAATCCTAGAATAGACTTCCCCTTTCTACCTACCACAAAACCATACCCTCTCTTACCTCTGGCCCATGACCTATTGCGACTGTATTGGTTGGGTACAAGTAGGTGGTGCCTGAGCCTTGTGCGTGCTTCACTCCCATATGAGTCCATGGTTTGTATGCCATTCATGCGTTTACCATTGCCTGTGAGTTTGTCTGGTCTCGCTGCGCGTTTCTGTCGCTTATTTTTAACCTTTTGTGGCGTGGGTGAGTTTGGGTCTTTATTCTTTGCATTTCGTTTCCTTCTAGGCTGGGTCTTACTTGGGCAAGGGCCCTTTCTTCTTTAATTCAGGCCCTTGTTTCTCTTTATTGCTGGTTTATGGGTTGACTAGTATTCGTGCCACGCCACTCCAATGCTTCTACCATGTTACCACTTGATTTATGCTTTCTAGGCCTCCTTTGGGCCTACCATGTACTTTTCCTTTATTCAATTCACGTTGCCCAGTATTTCTGCTAGGATAATTCTTATACCGTCTTGGGCTCCCTTGGCCTATATCATTCTTTTGGGCGTCCTCTGCCTGCTTCATTCCTTTGGGCATCCTTGGCCCATTCCACTCTTACATTCTCATGGGTTTTTACGACATCTTTTGGGCTTCCCCGGCCTAATTACCACATCCTTTACTTTCGGGGGTTTGTTGGCATTTGCACTAACCCCATTTACTAATTCCTTTCTTTGGGCTTCTTCGACCCATTTTACTTGCTTTCCATTTCTTATAATTCCCATGGGCTTATTACTTCCTTCTTTGGGCTCCTTTGGGCCCTTTTGCTTTCTTTGGGGCTTTTTTTTTTTAATTTTTAATTTAATTTTATAGGCCTATGGATCATTATTCCTGCCACTCGAGCTTAATGGTTTTTTTTTCTCACTTTGCTAATTCTTCTTCCTGGGCTTCTTCTTGTTATTGGGTCTTTTTTGCTAAAGTAGACATTAACATTCAGCCCCCTGAGTATATGAAATTCTCCTACAGTTCATATGCGAATAAAAAGTCTTTTCTCCTTTTTTTTTTTTCTTTGCGGGGTTTTTTGAACAGTGAGCCCCGCTTCATTTTATTTCTTGCCATGAATAGTGTTTTTCTCTCCAAATTTCCCAGTTTAGCAATTGTTTTGAAACACAACTTCTGCTTTATTAATACGATGCTTCTTTTGACAGCTAACCCATTGCATCCTTTCATGTCATCATTAATGTCATTAGTATTTAAACTTATTCCCTTTCCATCATTTGTATAGAACGTCTTTTCATTCCCTTTTCTCTTCACCGTGTCTTCTTCTCCAAACACTCTCACCCATCTATTCTGACCAAATATCTCATTATGATGCCGACGAAAGGCCAGGGTTCTTCTCATTGTAAGGGGAAGGAAATTGCCACCGAAGATCCTGCTGCCAAAATCCTAGGCAAAGATGCTCCCATTTCCAAAATTGGAGTGCTCTAAGGACAAGGAAGGGGGTTGCAACCCTGATAGTGAGTGCGCACCCCTTATTAACCTGTGGTACGATGCTCACGCCTATTTTTCGGTGGTGCCCGGTGACCACTTGCCTCCGCTGTCGAGTCGCATGTGGCTTTCAATTGGCCGCCACGAGATGGAGGTGTCTTGGGCCCCTTTGGCTTCTTCGACCCCCGATCTTGATATACGCTAAGGTACTTCAATCCCTGTGCCCATTCTTTTTAAGTTCGGATCAGACGCTTCGTTGGGTTGGAAGGAGTGGGTAGATGAAGATTTGGCCGATATGGATTTCATGGCTGTTAAGGACATATTTTTATGTAATTGACATATCTTTTGACAAAACGCACTTTACTTGTATTTGGGTAAATCTAAGAAGGTTCAAGATGATCATTACAAGTGCTTAAATTGAAGACATGAAGATTTCTTAAGAACTGCTCAAGAAAAGTGCAATCTGCAGGTCTTGATACCTCATCGATAGAAGCTCGATCTGTCAAAATTCATTAAAGCTCGACGCATGTCTTGATCTATTGAGCTTACGGGATTCAGACTATAGCCAGCAACGTTTTTATTCTAAAAGGCTATTTGTTTATGGGTTTTTATAATCCTTTTAGGACTAAGAAAACCCAGAGTTTATAGGTTTGTATAATCCTTATTAGACTAGGAAAGCCCAAGGTTTGTGTAAACCTATTTGGAATAGGAGAGCCCATTAAGCTCCTATTTAAAGGAGGTGGAAAAAGAAAAACCTAACCCTAGAAAGCTTCAGAAGGTTTTCTTTTTGAAACCCTAGCCTCCTCCTGCTAAAGAAAGAGTTCTTGCTGGGTTTCTTGCATGCCTTTGGGTTCTGTAACCAAGCAAAGCCTCTTGCACCAACATTGAAGATTTTATTGGTGTTTCTATGTGAAGCTGTTGCAAATCAACTACAAAAATCAAAGGGTTGTTGTGGAGTTAGTCACGTACTGGGATTCGTGCATCATTAGTTAGTCACATACTAAGATTCGTACATAGAATGGAGAGATTGCCGCTACATCACAAGTTCAATTGGGTATTGGGTTAAGAGTTCAACTGTAGGATGGTATTAGGTACTGGGATTCCTTTTACTTGTAATTGCTTGTTTTGATAATAGTGGATTCTCGGGAGTGGTGACCTTAAATTCACCTAATGGGGTTTTGCCTCGGTGGTTTTCTCCATTCGTAAACAAATCACCTCTGTCAAATTTATTTTCCATTGCATTTTACTTAGTTGGTGATTTGTTTGTGCTACCATGCTTATTGCATGAAATTGAATCTAATTAATTTCACTTGGCTAATTAATTGATTAATTTCCCAAAGGGATCAATCCATTTTTGGCCTATCAATGGCACCGTTACAGCAGGCCGGTGTGTTGAAGGCCATTGTTTCATGGCGTTTCCTATCCAACTATAGGGATTTGTTCAACGTTCGTCATTTGGTTCACCGATAGTGCTCCGCTACCCATACCTTCTTCCTTTCTTGCGGCGAGATCACCGTAACCTTAGAGGATGTGGCAAATTAACTATTGTTGCCCATTCTTGGTGATAAGGACCCAAGTGGTATGGAAACTCTCTCCCGAGGAGGAGGCCTTGGAGGGCGAGCTGAAGAAAGGGATGAGCAACAACACAAAGTTGTCGCATTGTGTAACACCCCAAACCCTTAAGAAGGATTTAGATGCATAACCTGTCTTAGATATAATCAACAATGATATAATGGAACAGAGCGTAATATTTATCCTCAAATAAACTTCTTGAATATCATCAGATTTCCTTAACAATCCATAAAAACAAAACAACAATAATATTCTTGAACGTAAAATCTCCAAATAACATCTCAAAATAGTTCCAAAATAATAATCTCATTGTCTTGAAACAATTTTACTAAAACAATTCTGCAACTATCAAGCTCCAAACGAAGTCGTCCATCTAAGGCTCCACTGATCTACCACCAAAAGACACTCCATAACTCTAATCTGAAAGGATGGAAAAAGGGGTGAGCTAAAGGCTCAATAAGAGACTACAAACATGTGGATGTCTTCCAAAACAAAACGATAATATCATTGACAAAATATAGTCATCACGATACAATTAAAATTAGTTTAAACTGTAATATAATATATTCTATAAAGCTGTTAAAATAAAACACTTCACTATAACACTGTAAACATTAATAAAATAATGACCACATTTATATGCCAATATGCACCAAATAGGTAGAAACAATTTATCTTGAAAATAAGCAATTTTCCACCTAAAAGAACAGTAGTAAATAAACAGTAATTCAATATGGAAAATATTAGTCAAACACAGACAAAAGCTGCTAAACACTCGGTGGGTGATTTCCCATGGGAACAATAACACTAACCTCAAAGAGGCAACACTAGCTCCGAAGAGCAACAATAACACTGCACCACACCACACTAACACTACTTCGGCCGAAGACCAACACTTAACCCTGTGTTGGCAAAGGTTGCAGACTGTCTAGTTGACCATTTGAAACACTCTTGACATATACAGTTTCACAATAATATACAATAAATAATAGAGTTTGAGTATGTATAAAGCACTAACAATGGTATAAGTCTTTGAAACTTCACTTTTGCAATTATGTGTATGTATATATATATAAATATATTTTTACCACAATTATATATATATATATATATAAATATATACGTCTTGAGAGACGTCATGGGTTGAAGTCTACTTACCTCTAGTGGCTAAACCAAGCTTCACTTCAATTGCTCGAAACAACGTCAACTAGAACCTAAATAATAATTAAACAATTCAATAAGGGCAGGTTCTTTAATAACCACAAAGTCCTCTTGATAAAACAATTCCTCAACCACTATGAAGATTTGGCAAGATAAAATTTAACGTGTCTTTCTAATATAACTCCAAACCTATTCTAGATTAAAATAATAGTAAAGCATTCCCTAAACTAACATCTAAAATACTCATATATTTAATTGTAAAGCTGCCCACAATTGCAAACCTTTTCAATTCGGTCAAACCCTAAACTAACAAAATCAGCCACCCGCAAAAGCTATACACATAACTTATATTTAATTGTAACGCTGCCCAAAAATGCAATTCTATACAATTCGGTCAACCAATATGAATCAAACCATCAAATGCACTAATAATTGTAATATATATATAGATATAAGCCTTAGCGTGAATCCAAAAGGTGCAATCAATATCCAAGCCATGCAATGAGGGATCCAAGTGCCTTTGGTGGATACGGATTGTCAATTCACTCAATCTATATGAACAATTGTCAATTCATGCATGTATGTTTATACAATCCGCATATATGGCCAAGCAATGCAACTATTTGATTCACGCAAGACGATCTTGGCGGTTATATTCAATAACTAATATAATAGAAACGAATTATATTAGTTATACTCAACCAAGTTCGACGGCTATAACCGTTTACATAACAATGTTATATATCTATATATATACTTATATATAAATCTAATAGCACAAATCACTATTTCAGCCAACAACGTGAATGTGAAATTCCAGCAAAACACAATTTCGGCAATCTCAATACCACAAAATCGAATATCAGTTGCTGAAAATTACCTTGATTTCGTCTTGTCAATTTGGCAGAATTTCTTTCACAGCCGCTTCTAGTTTCAAGGGTCTCTTTCTCCACCTTTCACCTAGGAAACCCTAATTTTATTTCATTATAAAGCTGTTGCACTTGGGCTGAAAGTTTAGAAGCCTATTCCATGATAAGGCTAATTTTAGTTGGGCTGAAAATTTAGAAGCCCACTACACTAAAATAAACTTCCAAGACCCACTTATATTCCCACTAAACACCTTAATATTATTTTTATTATTGTTATCATTATAAAAATCACAATATAAAATTAATTATCTCCTCCAAAATAATTAAGCAATTTATCAAATCTACTCTCTAGAAGTAATTAAATTAAATTTTAAGTGAGACGGGTGTTACACATTGGGTTAGGGCTTTCTCCAAGGCTTCCAATGTAGTCCACCGCGCGGCCTTTGTTGCATTCTGGCTCTGTAAGTTCATCTTTAGCTCTTGTTAGGATATGTGCCCTTAAATCCTATTGTATGATGCTATGTATGATATTATGTATGACATTATGTGAGAAATGATATATAACTTAATATTGTGTTTAATAAAGTTGTTTTATTCTTATCTAAAATAATGGTAACATGAATATTCAGACATTATCAAATAGTCCATGAGATGCATAGTATGTGATTTATGTGATTTAGTCATAGAAGATATAGATCACAAGTTTTTTGTAAACTCAGAATTTTGGTTCGTAGTCGATGATGAAATTGGGCATTTCATCTGCGAAGGCTATAACATATTAACTACGATGATTTGTCTTGATCATGGAAGTGGTGACTTCTAGTTAATATGTTGATATGTTTTAAGAGTTAAGACATATTGAACTGGACCGCTGTGAGATTTATTATTCTCCTAACGACTGTCAATTGAATAATAAATCTCACGACTTGTATTCACATGAACTCTTAATCCTGAGAGAATAATGGACCTGATCATGAAATGTAGGTTGCTTTGATATATCAGGAATGAGATCTAAAGTAACGGTCAAAACCTCAGTATGTTGGGTAGCCACATTTAGTGTTGATGGAACATATATTCTCAAGATGGAATTCATAGTCTCTTAACGGAGATATAAAATATTCCCTTGAGATAAGTTTAATGGGTTCAGTTATTCAGAGAGTTAGGCCTAACCACTTTAGTAAGACTAAAGTATATATTTATGAAATTGGATTTGATAAATATATGGTGAATAACTTAAAAGGATTAAACCGGGTACTCAAGGATTAAGATGTAGTAATTCACAAAGTGGCAGTCTATATTCATGACTTTGTATTACTACGAATATTTTATGAAGGGGTTGCATGTATAATAAACTCTTGGGATATAATTTATTAATGAGGCCTAGAGTGCAATTATATTTATATAGTGGTATTAAATATAATTAATGGTTACTTTGGACTTGTCAAGAGTTGACAGAAAGCCCAAGGCCCATTGGAGCTAGTGTCTTATTTGTTCCCTTTTGGTCCCACTCCAAGCCACACACTAAAGCCCAATTGGGAAGGCCCAAACGGTTAGCCCAATTAGATAATCAGTTATGTGGAGAGAAACATACAGAATTTTATATAGAATAAAATGGTTTGTATGTTTAATGAATAAGATGAAAATAAGGGAGAGAGATACTCTTTCATATTCTCTCTAGAAAACATAGAACTGATTGAGAGACCACACATCTTGGGCATTAAGTGGAATTGGAGTGAAGATTGAAAGTGTCTCTCACCCTCATTATGCTGTAAAACCTCTTTATTTTCGATTAGCCATAAAGATATCTGTCGGGGTGAGTTTGCCATTGGCCCTTATGTTTTTGGGTTATCTGTATGTGCAGTTAGATATTTTGTAGAGTGATGAGAAGCAGACAGGTTCCTACCATATAGTCACCACTTCCGCCCACAGTACTATCTTGTAGCATCTGCTATGGGAGCATTGTGCTAGGCACTTGGCAAAGTGCAAGTCCATCCATTTTGCTAAGGAGAAGTATCATTTGTGTCCAAAGGTTATTACTGATTTTTGTGATCGCTTTGTATTTGACTTTTCGTTGGCTTATCGCTGGATTGGGTTGAAGCCGTTTGACCATCCTGTCGTGGAACTTTTTGATAAAGGAGTTGGTTTTTGTTGGAGAGCGTATAGAAATCTAGGCACTGGTTACACATGTGTTGATTTAGTCATGGGCCCCTTTATTGCTTGGACCACCACCCTGTTGACTGCCTTTGATAAGAAGGGGGTTACATACTTGGCAGTCACTAATGCTGGGTGGCTGCCTTATCTTGCTGACGAGGGCATTTGGTTTGTGCACTATTCTGCCAATCGAGTGAGGAGTCAGTTTGGGCTGGATCAGGACATACCTGATGATTTCTCTACCATCCTAGAGTCTTCTACTTCTGTCTGACCCTTCCTGGAGTCTAGTGCTTTTGGGTTTTAGAGCAGGCGTTTCATGGCAGTCACAATTCCAAGTTCTTAGAGAGAGGGTCTTTGTATAGCTGTGATGCATGGGTATTGGCAAGCTGTGATGACTTCATTCGAGAAGGAGTTGTTGGGAAGCCATGAGTTTTCTCTCATTCCTGCTGATGGTCTTCACGCCATTATATTTACCAACCCTCGGTTACTTCTTCCTACCAAGTTTGTGGTGGCATCTGCTAGGAAGTAGAGTCGATTTGCTATATTTGAGTGGCAGGTAAAGGAGAAAGGGTGGTATTTATATACTAGTGAGTACCCTACAAGTTGGGAGAAGAAAGTGATGGTGTTGAACCTTCCTGCTCTTGCAAAGAAGGGCTCGGTGTCTCGGTCCACCAAGCCAAAGTCTACCAAGAGAGGCGATGACTCTTCTGAGACTTACTCTAACATTGACCCCTATAAAGGTGGCCTTCCTACCATAGGTAATATAGTTCTTGAGGGTTCTCCACCCTCTTTTGCTTGTACTCGTTCTAGCAGGTGGCCTACTGTAGGCAAGCCTAAGCCGGCTGCTCCACAGCCATCCATGGATGCTCCTCCTACTAGCAGGACTCGAGGCAGCAAGAGGAAGACATCTCCACCATCTTCGTCTGCCACTACTAAGAGGAGAGTATGTTATCTCTAACCTTGCTTTTTCTTTATTTTTTTTATTCATGAGGCATTCCTGCAGCCAACCCCACATGCTTACTTATTTATTTCCCCTCTCTTTGTTCCTATTTTCTTTTTATTTTGTTTTCAGGCCAACCCTGAGCCCCTTTCTATTTATCACCCTACGAGTGAGGAGGTCTTCGCTACCATGGGCACACCTATGGAGGGTTTCTTTGATGGGGTAGATATTATGGCTGAGGCCATGACCTCGACTCCTGCTGCTGCACAGGGGGTTCCTGTTGCTCCACGGCCATCCACGGATGCTCCCCCTTCTAGTAAGACTCGAGGCAGCAAGAGGAAGACAACACCACGACCTTCTTCTGCCATTACTGAGAGGAGAGTACGTTATCTCTAACCTTGCTTTTCTTTATTTTTTTTTATTCATGTGGCCTTCCTACGGCCAACCCCACATGCATACTTATTTATTTCCCCTCTCTTTGTTCCTCTTTTCCTTTTCTTTTGTTTTTAGGCCGACCCTGAGCCCCTTTTTGTTTATCACCCTACGAGTGAGGAGGTCTCTTTGATGGGGTAGATATTATGGCTGAGGCCATGGCCTTTACTCCTGCTGTTGCACAGGGGGTTCCTGCAGAGGTTCCAATTCCTTCACCTAAGCCTGGTCCTCTTGAGGAGAGTGCCCAGACTGAAAGGGTTGGTGAGTCTACTTCCATTCCTACCGAGATCCCTACTCCTTAGAAAAGAGTTACTTCTGCTGGTGCATCTCAGTCTAGGAGTGCTTCTCCTGCTACTCCTCTTGTCATCTCTACTAGTGATCCTTTTGTTGCCCTCTCTCAGGCCGTGAAGAATGGCTCTTCCATGGTGGTTACTCCCTCATCTATTCCCAGCTTTGGCACCCATGGGCCTGATGCAAATTTATCTTCTGATGAGGCATTCGAGGAGATCCTTGAAGATTTTGAGGATAAACCCGTCACGAAGAAGAAGGTCTTTGATTCTGACGAGGATGATGGTGGTGAGCACAAGACTGAGGTCCTGGGTATGTGTCTTTTGGCCTTATTTGACCTTTTCTTCTCCCCTTTTCCTTCCTTTTCTTTTTATAGCTTTCTGATGCAATTATTGTTTATCTTGTATGTTCATTCCTTTAGCCACAGATATTCTCGAGGAGCCCAAGACTATAGCAGACATTGTGATGCCTATAGCCCCCATTCTTGCCACACCTACAGCCCCTATTTCTGCCACACCTTTAGCCCCCATTCCTACGAGTCTCAGTACTTTATTCCTTTCTTTTTCTTTCTCTGATATCTTCCTTAATCTCCATTACGGATTCAGTCTTTTATTTGTCCATCCCTCATGCTATGTTTCATGTTGCTTTCTAGGCCCGACCCCTGTTGAGGTGCCTCCGTCTTCTCGGTTTGAGGTTCGCAATAGTTTTGCTACAGTTCCTGATCCAGTGAGTGAGGCTGCTGCTTTCTTCATCCAGTTTGACCAGCCCGAGACCAATAACCTTGATCCTACAGATTTCTGGGGTGCTAGGCCCCCTTATGTTGATTTCCATGGCTTTCAGGTCCCTAGGGATTGCATCTCTCATTTGGAGGTAGTGTACAATAGCCATGGGGACTTCATAGGGGTTTCCTTTTGGCCGATCCACGAGGGAGCACTTCCTCAAGTTATTGGGGAGCGTGATGAACAATATTGAGCATAACTTTATTGACACCATGTCTGCTGAGAGGATTTTGCAGTAGAGGGCCGCAGTTTAGGAGTTAATTAGAGTTGGTTTTACTGTGGAGTCCTTGCTGGATCACCTGCACGAGATTGTTCGAGCTTTCTTTACGAAGAAGTTTTAGCCTACTATGGATGCCATAGATGCTCGTATTGAGATTTTGAAGAAGGAGGTGGCAGACCTAGAGGCACGTCGCGAGCATCTCCTTTCTGGTGTTGCTGGCCTTAGCTGTTTTAGAGATCATACCTTTATCTCTAGCCTTTAATGAGACTTATTACATCATGTAGTTTCCTGTTTATTTTCCCCATGTCTATTTTCTTTCCCTTTTCATTCTACCCAGTACACTTCCTTATTTTCTCTAGTACTTATTTGATAAGTCTAACATGACTTATATATTTTGGGTTTGTAATCTATTATGATACATTTGCTACTACATCTACCATGGTTATTACTATGATTATGATACAATATGTTTTTGCTAATACTCCAAAGTTTTCATTAATTTTTACAAGTGAAAACATACTTCAATACTTTCTTGTGACATCATCCTTTGTAAGGGTGATTACTTGGAGGAAAAAAAACTAAACAGGAAAAAGGAATTACTACACGATGTTTTTTAGGCATAATATTGCTTTAACCATTTGCCACTAATGGGATCCATCAGATCTTTTCCATTCATCTGGGCCAAATGGTAATACCCACTTGCGTGTGCTTCCCTTACTAAAAAGGGTTCTTCCCACTTGGGTGAAAATTTAGATGGTCCTGCCATACCTCGTCTGACGTGGTTTGCCATTTTCAATATGATCAGTCCTTCTGCAAATATCTTTTCTTTGGTCGTCCTGCCATAAGCTTCCGTCATCTTTTGTCTATATCTGCGACTACGCTCTTGGGCCTCCTCCCTTTTTTCATCTAATCCTTCCAGGTCTTCACATCTTTCATTTACGAAGACTTTCTTCTCCTCCTCTTTCTTTTATGCCTGCATGACTCTTAAGGAGGGTGTCATCACTTCTACTGTGCTCATTACCTCTGTTTCGTAGACTAAGGAGGAAGGTGAAAATCTTGTGGCAGACTTGGGTGAGCTTTGGTAGGCCCAAAGGGCGTCTGGCAGATGCATTGCCCATCCCTCAGTATATTCTTGATTCATCTTGCTAATGATCTTGATGAGGGTCTTGTTTGTTGCTTCTGCTTGCCCATTCCTTTGGTGGAAATAGGGCGACGACTAGTGGTATTTGATTTGATAGAACTCCAGCATCTTTCTTACCTTACTGTTGACAAATGGTGTGTCATTGTCACTGATGATCATATGAGGTACTCCGAACCTGATAATTATGTTTTCCTTGATAAAATTTGCCACTGCTCCTCTTGTGGCCTTACGGGGTGGTATGGCGTCTGCCAATTTGGTGAAGTACTCTGTAGCCACAATGATCCATATGTACCCACGCAAGGGTGGATTAACTGGTCTTATTAAGTCAAGCTCCCAAGTGTGGAAGGGCCATGGGGTGACCATGCTATGTAAATTCTATAGGTGAATGTGGATTAGATTGGCTTTTACTTGGCAGCTGTGGCATTTTTTCATGAATTTTGTAGTGACTTTCTTCATGGTGGGCCAATAATAGCCCATCTGTAGTAGGCATTGGTATAGCCTTTTCTTCCCTTGATGCTCCCCGCATTCCCCTACATGTACCTCCTTAATCATCTCTCTTGCTTCTTTGGGACCCAAACATCGTAATGGGTCCCCATCATATCCTTTCTTAAAAAGGTTCCCCTCGTGCAAAAAGTATCGTGCTGCTAGCCTTTTAAGTTTATATTTTTCACTATGCTTCTGTGGCAGGATACCCTCTGTCAAGTATTGCACAAACGCACTTCTCCAGCATTCGCTAGTGAAAATAGTGTAACTCTCTTCCCTGTCTGCTGTAATATGGTAGGCCTCGCATTGGGTTTGGACCTCTGCATCCTTCCCCATGCTTGGCCAATAAAAACCTACTCTTTGGAGTTTGCGGTAAAGGCTGATCTCTACGCAGAACCAGTAGGTTTCGTCATGCAGTTCCTTCAATTTTCTTTATGTCTCCTTTTGCCCCACACATCTTGACAGAATTCCTCCAGGCGTTCTACGGTACAATTCCCCTTTCACCAGGGTATAATCTTTTAATGTCTTTAAATTTGCCGTATCTCCTTCTTTTATTAAGGATTCCTTTATGAGGATTTTCTAGTCCTCCTCACATCTCTCTTCTTTGAACCTTTCTTGTAGTCTTTCAATAATAGATTCCCTTCACTTGCTGACTTCAAACCTAGTATTACTTCCCTCGAATGCTATTTGTGATCCTAACGTGGCCAGTGCGTCTGCATACTAATTCTTGCTCCTCTAAGCGTGCTCTATCTCAAATATTGAAAATCTTTCCTCCATTTTCTGGGCCATCGTCCTGTACGAGGCCAAACTGGGTTCCTTCAAAGAGAAACTTCCTTTGGCTTGGCAGACTACTAGATTGGAGTCTATCACCTTCAAATGTTTGATCCCCATTTTAAGAGTGGTGGCCAACCCGGTAAGATAGGCCTTGTATTCTGCGCTATTGTTTGAATAAGGAAACTCCAATTTGAATGAAAGCATCACATCCTCTTCTCCTTCGCGATAGAGGACTATTCTCGCACCACTTGAATGGGCTGTGGAAAAATTGTCAAACTTCATCGCCCATTGTTCTTCGATTACTTCTACTGCGACTACTTCCCCTATAACCTCGTTATCCAGCGAGAATTCCTCTTCTCCTGGGAATTGCGCTAGTAAATCTGCTATAGCCTGACGCTTTACTACCTTGGGTGTCCCCGCCTTCAAATCATATTGTGACAATTGTAACAACCACTAGGATATCCTCCCAGAGAGGATTGGTTGTTAAAGTAGAGCCTTGATTGCATGAGGCTTTGTCATCAACCATATCTCACAGGCTAAAAAGTAATGACGTAACCTTTATGATGTGTACACTATTGCTAGGCATGCTCTTTCTGCATTGGGATAGCGGGTCTCCACATCCTTCAAAGTGCAACTTACGTAATAGATTGGTTTCTCAACATCGCCTCCATCTTCTTGGGCGATCAAAGCACCTATAGCATGGGGGCTGGAGGCCAGGTAGAGCAATAATGACCTTTTACAGTTTGGGGCTTGCACCATAGGGAGGTTTGTCATGATCTGTTGTAGACTCTCCCCACTCAAAGCTTTGTCCCTTCTTGAGTAATTTGGCGAAAGCTGAAGTGATTGATGCTAAGCCAGGATGAACCTTTGGATGTAAGAGACTTTCCCTAGAAAACTCTTCCATTCCTTCATCATGGCAGGCTGCTTTATAGTTGCTATAGCTGTAGCTTTGGCTGGGTCCACATCTATTCCCCTGATGTGGACCAAGAATCCCAAGAAATTTTCTAGAGAAACTCCAAAGGCACACTTGAGGGGATTCATTCTCAACTTGAAGACTCTGCATCTTTTAGACACCTTTCTCAATACTTTGACATGGTCTTCTCATGTTTTTGACTTACAACTATGTCATCCACATAGTCTTCTAGTTCGCAATGCATTATGTCATGGAATATGGTGGTCATTATGCATTGGTACATTACGCCTGCATTCTTCAACCCGAAAGGCATTACAGTGTAGTAGAAATTGCCTATAGGTGTTCTGAAAGCAGTTTCTCCGCATCTTTTGGCGCCATTTGAATTTGGTTATATTCACTAAATCCATCCATAAAGGAGAACATGGCTTTTCCTGCTGCAGAGTCTATCAGGAGGTCCATGTTTGGCAGCGGGAATTCGTCATTTAGGCAGACTTGGTTAAGATTCCTGAAGTCCACGAAGCAACTCATCTGCCCATTTTTCTTCTTCACTGGCATGATATTGGACAACCATCGTGGGTGTTGGATGAGTTTAATGAAACCAGGGGCTAATAGATTTTGCACTTCTTTTACTATTTGTTCTTCTTTTTCAATGTGAAATACTCTAGCAGGTTGAACCACTGGCTTAGCCTTGGGATCTATGTTGAGTGTGTTCATTACTAATCCTAGGTTTAGCCCAGGCATCTCGCCGTAGTCCCATGCAAAGACATCCTTGAATTCTTTCAATAACAGTATTAGTTCTGTCTTTTCTTCTCCTAATAATTTCAAATTTATCGAAATGGGTCTTGGCCTCTATGGGTCAGTGCCCAAATCGATTTCTCTTAATTTCTCTTTTGCTGCTATCTGTGTTCCTTTTCTGCTATAATTCCCTCACCTTTTTTCGCATTACTTTCTTCTTTTGAATTTTCTTGGGCCACACAGCACTCCAAAGTTTTATGCTGTGGCCCTTGCCTAGGACCACCTTGCGGATCACAAGTGGGCCTAGCGCATCTTCATAACTTGTGGACTATTCTACCGTCAGGGGTTAAACCCTAACGCATCATGGTGCATCACTTAACTCCAAAGCGAGCATTTCTTTCCTCTTCTTCCTTTGCACTAGTAGTCCCCTCAAATCAAGCTTAGGGTTATCTTGAATATCCTCCCATCTAGGAAGGAAGGTGCCTTACGGTTTAGACACTGAGCTTTCACCGGAGGCGCCCACTCATTGTAAAACATGGTCTCTACTAGATGAGCTTCTATTTGCTTGAATAGTAACAGGTTTGCCGCTATCCGTATCATTTTGCTGTTTAGCCTTCTCTTCACGCATTGATGGTAGGTAGATGGGACTAACCGATGTTTTTGTAACCATGACCTTCCCAATAATATATGGTATGATACTTCTATTTTCACTACAAGGAAGCGGGCCAAGAAGGCTATTGGTCCGACTTTCAACCATAGCTGGATGTGGCTTGTAGTATATTAACCTTTTCCCCCAAAATCTTGTCACCTCTATTAGGCACCCTTATTTTTTCCTTTTTGAAATTCTTGCTACTTGCAATGTGCCCAGCGGAATAAGGTTTACGAAGTCATCTGTATCGACCAAGGCCCTTTTTATGGGGATTTGGTTTATGGAGGCTGCCAAGTAGAGGGGTCTCCTATGATCTGAATACCCCACTTCCATGTCATCATCCCTAAAAGTGATCTCATTTGTGTCTTGTTAAAAAGCTTTGTCAGCTCTGGCTTCTGTTAATAAGCATTCTACTACTGTCCCTAAAGCAATGCTTACTAGAGCCTTTGTGGTAATTCTTCGCTCATTTACTGTGAGTTCCAACTGGTCAAATAGGTTATCGAACCTGGAACTTTTCTACAAGGTGGTAATTGTTGCAGTAGGTAGGGCTGTCCTTTCCTCCTTGTCTTCCCCTAGGTCCGCGCAAATGACAACTGCTGCTACTCCCTTTCCCTTATGGTTCAGGAGCGGGTTTCTTTGGACTTTTGGTTGAGATAACTTAAGAATTCCTTATTTGATTCTTCGATGTACTAGTCTACGGAGCACCCAGCATTCTACGGTAGGGTGTTACACATAATTATGCAAACGGTAGAAACATGGGTCTCTTCGCTCCTCCTTGGTCGGTTCCCTTGAAACTTAGTCTGGCTTGAGGACCCCATCTGCAATCCATTTGTCTAGGAGCACATCTAGCTCCTTTGGTGCACATGGCAATGGTGGAGGAGTCTCGTACTCCTTCCATCTGATTTCCTTTTCCTTTCGTCAGTGGACGCCGCCATGGCTTGTGGAGTGGCCTTCCGTTCTTTAGGCCTTCTAGAGCATGGCCTTACTGTTGGAAAGAAACATGTTTGTATAGCATATAAAACATATGCAACGGAAAATTAATAGATCTACTTTATTCGCAATTGATAACCTGTACTATGTAAGTTTCAGAATTTAAGAATAAGAAAAGGTACCTTATTGTGGTGAAATTCAAAAACAAAAGATTAGAAGAACTTGGTAACATTTTTAATCTTCACTCCAATTCCACTCCAATTCCACTTGATACCCAAGAACTGTGGTCTTTTAATCAGTTTTCAAGGGGAGAATAAGAGAGCGTCTTACACTAACACACACACCATTTCATTCCTTATATAATCTTAATGAAAAACCCCTATAAAATTATGTATTTTTCTCTCCTTATATATAACTGATTATCTAATTGGGTTAGCCTTTTGGACCATTCCAACTGAGCTTCAGTATGTGGCTTGGAGTGGGACCAAAAGGGAACAAATAAGACTTTAGCTCCAATGGGCCTTGGGCTTTTCTGTCAACTCATGACAAGTCCAAAGTTACCATTAATTATATTCAATACCACTATATGAACATAATTGTACTATAGGCCTTATTAATAAATTATATTCCAAGACTTTATTATATATGCAACCCCTTCATTGAAATATTCGTAGTAATACAAAGTAATGAATGTTGACTGCCACTTTGAAGATTACTACATCTTAATTCTTGAGTACCTGGTTTAATCCTTTAAGTTATTCTTCATATATTTATGAAATCCAATTTCATAAATATATACTTTAGTAATTCCTTACTAAAGTGGTTGGGCCCAACACTCTGAATAATATAACCCATTAAATTGATCTCAAGGGAATATTTTATATCTCTGTTAAGAGATTATGAATTCCATCTTGAGAATATATGTTCCATCAACATTAAATGCGGCTGCAAAACATATTGAGGTTTTGATCGTGACTTTAGATCTCACTCTTGATATATTAAAACAACCTACACCTCATGATTAAGTTCATTATTCTCTCTGGATTTAGAGTTGATGTAAATAGAAGTTGTGAGATTTATTATTCATTTGACAGTTGTTAGGAGAATAATAAATCTCACAAAAGTCTCCACTTCCATGATTAAGACAAATCATCCTAGTTGATATGTTATAGTCTTCGCAGATGAAATGCCTAATTTCATCACCGACTACGAACTTAAATTTCAAGTTTACAAAGAACTTGTGATTTATATCTTTTATGACTAAATCACATAAATCATATACTACGCATTTCATGGACTAAGATAATGTCATATTAGTCCATTTATAAATAGTCTCATATAATTAAACAATTTAATTATTTATGACATGCTAATAAATTGAATTTTAGAGCATAAACCCCAACACTTACCGATTAAGCGGTCTTTCTGGCTTTCTGCAACAATTGTGCGAACTGGGAGATCTCTAAGTTCTCCAAATAGCTCTGTATTCCATAATCATGTTACCCATACACATCTCCACTAATGTCTTTTCCTTACAATGATCATAATAGTCAAGAGCTATGTCTTTGAATCTCTTGGTGTATTCCATGAGGTCTTCGCCGCTTCTTTGCTTGAAAAGTTGCTTGAAAAGTTGCAAGCGTTGTTGTCTTCTCTCCATGAAAGTATTTGGTGCAAAATACGTCTACCATGTCATCCCAAGTTGGGGTTGATCCTGGTTTCAGACTGGTGTATTAAGTGTACGCGCGGTCATATAGGGATTTGGAAAATTCCCAAAGACACAAGTCCTCGTCTGCCGCGTAGGGACCAAGGGTGTCAATGAATTTGCTCACATGTTCGATAGCACTTCCTCTTTTACCATTGTATTGTGTGAAATTTTGGGGCTCATACCTCTTAGGATATGGCTTGCAATATTCTCAGCGAATAAGGGGGTCTTTGTGCATAAAATCTCTCCTTAGGTGTTTTGGCCCTTTCTTGTTCCAGAAGCCCTGCAACTTCAGCCATGGTAATGAAACGCTGCTCTGTATTCTACAGACCACCTCTTATAGGGGTTTCTTCCTTGTCTGCCGCATGCTCTGGATTATGCTGGCTTTTTTTTTCTTTCGTCTTATCCGCCTTCATTTGGTGAATTTCTTCCATTATTTACTGTTGGGAATGCTGCAAAGACTGCAGAACCTTGATGAAAAATTTGGCATTATCATTGGGAACACTTTACTATTGCTGAGGTCCAACCCCCGCTCCGTTGACACCTTCCACCTGGTGGGGCGTTGTTGGTCTTGACTCTGCTTGCGAAGGCACAGCGCTCACGTTTCGTGTCATCTTTGATCTCGGGGGCATTGCTTGCAAGGGCTTTTGTCTACTTTCCCTTTCTTTTTCCCAACTCCCCAGTGGAGTCGCCAATTTAAATATGGTGGGCCTTTTTGTACTTTTGGGCTGGTAAGCTTCTTGTCACGTTATGGCCCAATAGTTCTGGGGTAGGAGAGTCGAGACTGGCTTGATTGAAACTCACCTTAAGCCAGCTTGTGTGCAAGCTAGGACCCCTTTGCTAAGATCTTGGTCATGTGCCCACGGTAGAAGATGTTGTCACAAAATTGTTATAGAAGGAGGGCATAATATAATAAAATAAGAAGAATATATTTGTTGCTAACCAAAGAAAATAATTAAACCACTTTCTTAGTAAGCAGAAATAGGTTAGTGACAATAATAAAAGAAAAAGGAATAATGTCAATGCTTGATCAATCAATAAAAAAAGAAAAGAAAAAGAGGGATTAGTCTACTGTGTTTGGTTCCTTAGCAAATTTAAGTCCTAGAAGGGAACCACTCTCCAATGTGGGTAATCTCACAAGGAAATCTTGCCATGGAAATTTCCTACTTTGAAAGAATTGGTCTAAATGACCTATCCTCAAATCCTTTAATCTTGCTAGAGAGTAGGCTGTTGAGAGGGAGAGAAAGGAGTAGCCTATTGGTGCATGCCCTATCACACTTTTGCTTCCTCACTTCCCTTTTTATCCATTCTGTTTTCCTTTACTCTTTATTTCCTTTCTTATTCCTATATTCCACCTATTCTTCTTTATTTTTCTTTCTTGCTATTTTCCTCACTTATTTTTCCTTACTCTCTACTTGCCTCTCTTTGTTCTTGTTGTTCCTTACTTTACACAGCTAAGGCCTTTTTGTACTGCCTTTCGTGAAGAGTTTTACTATTTTACCCTTCAACTACTTTTGGCCTGGTGTGGGTGTCCTTCCCAGACCACCCATTGGTCTGTCAGTTGCTCAGCCATCACTACAACCTTATGCTAGCCGTGCACGTTCCATTCCTAGACAAAAGAGTTTTGTTTTGTTTTCTTGCTTTCCGTAGCATCCCCATCTGGAAAAGGGTTGGGTATTCTTTCTTACTAACTCCTATGGCATGCACCTAGTGATTCCAGCTCATCTTTACCTCTTTTGGGTGGTATGTCATCTTAGTAGGACATTTCCCCCAAAAGAGCTTGGGTGAGAATCCCAGAATAGACTTCCCCCTTCTCCCCACCACCAAACCATATCCTCTCCTCTCTTACCTCTGGCCCATAGCCTACCGCGCTTGTGTTGGCTAGGTACAAGTAGGTGGTGCCTAAGCCTAGTACGTGCTCTACTCCTATGTAAGTTTATGGTTTGTCTGCCGTTCTTGCGTTTGCCATTGCCTGTGAGTTTGTCTGGTCTCGTTGCACGTTTTTGTTGCTTATTTTTAACCTTTTGTGGCGTATGTGAGTCTGGGTCTTTATTCTTTGCATTTTCATTTACTTCTTGGGCCGAGTCTTGCTTGGGCAAGGGCACTTTCTTCTTCAATTCAGCTCTTGTTTCTCTTTATTGTTGGTTTATGGGCCAACTAGTATTCCTGCCATGCCACTCCATTGCTTCTCCCATGTTACCACTTGACTTGTGCTTGCTGGGCCTCTTTTGGGTCTGCCATGTACTTTTCCTTTATTCAATTCACATTGCCCAATATTTCTGCTGGGTTAATTCTCATACCATCTTGGGCTCCTTTGGCCTATATCATTCTTTTAGGCATCCTTGGCCCACTTCATTCCTTTGGGCATCCTTGACCCATTCCATTCTTACATTCCCATGGGCTTTTGCTACATCTTTTGGGCTTTCCCAGCCTAATTACCATATCCTTTACTTCGGGGGTTTGTTGGCTTTTGCACCAACACCATTTACTAATTCCTTTCTTTGGGCTCCTTCAACCCATTTTGCTTGCTTTCCATTTCTTCTAATTCTCATGGGCTTACTACTTCCTTTTTTGGGCTCCCTTGGATTCGTTTGCTTTCTTTGAGGCATTATTATTATTTTTTTATAGGCTTGTGGACCATTATTCCTGCCACTTGGGTTTAATGATTTTTTTTCTCACTTTGCTAATTCTTCTTCCTTCTCTCCCTTCTTTTTTGTTGGGCTTCTTTTTGTTATTGGGCCTTTTTTGCCAAAGTAGGCATCAACACACATTTTAACCTAAAAGGCCTAAGCCATGTGGGTTTGTGCTCAATTATTTTATATAAACCACTCATTCATCTTAACATTATTCAATGTGGGACTATTGTTGGGAAATTGCCTCAAATTCCAATTGTGAAAGTCAATTAGGTTTCTTAGTTGAAGAAGGAAAAATAATTTGGGTTTCCTTGGTGTGAAAGGAAAGATTATTCCTTGGTGTGGTAGGAAAGACTATTCCTTGGTGTGAAAGAAAAGTCTATTCTATATTAAAGAACTAATGTATTCCTTGTTTTAAAGGGAATAGGAAAAGATTATTATAAATAGACAAAGCAACTAAGAATTTGATGTCTTGGTACAAAGGTTCTCCCTTTGGGAAGGGGGAAATTAGAGTGTGAAACCAAGAGAGAAAAAATGATTTTCGCTAGGGAGGTAACGTAAGAGGAGAGAAAACAAGCACACAAATCAAGGAGAATTTATGAGGCTTTTTTTGATGTTGAATAGAGAAGAAATCTAGAAAGGAGAGAGCAATGTGTTGCCATCTTCTAGAAGATAGTCAAAGAGAGTTACGTGAAAAAGAGAAAGATGAAAAGAAGAAATTTAGAGAGGAGAAAGCAAAGTGTTGCCGCCTTCTAAAAGATAGCTAAGGAGAGCTACATGGAAAAGAGAAAGAATAAGAAAAGAAAGTTAGAGAAGAGAGAGCAAAGTGTCGCTGCCATCTAGATAAATAATTAGTGTGTCTCATAAAGAAAAACAAGAAGGTTTTTCTTTAGCCATGAGACACAAAGAGATTGTGTGTGGGAGCAAACAGAAACAAGAAGATTTTTCTTTAACTGTGAGACACAAAGAGAGGTGTATGTTAGAGCAAAGAAAAACAATAGAGATTTTTTCTTTAGCCATGAGACATACACAAGAGATATTGTAATTGATTTAATAATAGTGAAATTGACTTAATTTGAGGTAGACATACATAATATTTGTGTTCTTGTGTTAGGAACCTGGTGGTTCCTAATGGCGATGGATAGGAATCATAGGAGAATTGATGAGAATTGTAAGGAAATTGACTTATTTGAGGTAGTTACACTCCATAGTGAAATATTAAGAGAGAGAAAGGATATGTACTAAGCAATGTGTTGGTTTATTCTTCAATGATGGAGATGAGATTACAAGTAGGTATTTATAGAACTATAAAACTATTCTATTAGCCCACATGGCCTTACCCTAATAGTTCTATTATTCCCCATGTGCATTAATAATTCTAACTTGTGTTAAATGTGATTAACATGCTTTGAATTGTAACCAATTAACTAATCCAAATACAACAATTATTATCCATATGCTTATAGCACATTCCTAGGATTTCCCTCACCTTGAAAACACCTTTCCTACAAGCTATTGTTATGAAATTATACCTTCATGAGGGGACCCTAGCCACTAGACCAATACTCCAAAGCCATCTTGATGACCCTAATCACACCTGTAACGCCCCAGCCTTAAAAAAATAAAAGGTTTGAGAGATATTTTTTAAAAATCCCCCACGTGAACTCTCCACCTATCCCTCTAGTCTCTACCACACAATCTCTTAAAATATCTCTCACTCTCTCTTGACCAGTCACCTAAGGCCTTCTCTCCCTCTTTGCTTTTTTTCTTTTTTTTTTTTTGGTATTCACACACACACACACACACACACACACAAACACCTTCATCTCTCTCTCACCCTTACCGACCACCACTCCAACGGATCACCACCCCCATCTTTTTATGATGAAATTCACTGAGGAACTTCATAAAAATCTCTAGGCTCCTTTGTCTCAAACTATTAAGGTTCTAACTAATTCTTTTTGGAGTACTTGGAAGCTAGGCTTTTATGCAATCCTGCAAGGTAAGTACCTATTTAAAATTTTTAATGTGTGTGTACATATATAATGTGGGAAAAATGCAAAGTTTTCATTAATTCTAGGAGATTGGCTTTGATGTGATTCATTTATAATGGATATTACAAATAATTAGATAATTTAAAGAATTGGAAAGTGTCATTTGAAAAGTGGGTGTGAAATCCTACTAGATAGGAATTTCTTTGCAAATTATGCAAATTCATAGAAAATGTGTTATGAAACTTGATTATATAATGTTGCTAGCTCTTTATGACACATTACCTCATGCCATGGCATTTGTGATTTCCTAGTGATTACCTAACCAAATACCTGGATATTTGTGGTGTTGGTATGATGGCACCTGAGTCTTTGTGACAGTGGATTATATTATGGCACTTACGTCTGTGTGACACGGTAGCTAGTAATTGGTACTTGTATTTTTTGTGACATGGCCAGTAGCGTAACACCTGAGTCTTTGTGACACGGTGGATTATATGATGGCACTTAAGTCTTTGTGACACAGTGGATTATATTATGGCACCTGAGTCTGTGTTACACGGTAGCTAGTAACTGGTACTTGCAGTCTTTGTGACACGGCCAAAAGCGCAACACCTTAGTCTTTATGACACGATGGATTATATTATGGTACCTGAGTCTGTGTGACATGGTTGCTAGCAACTGGTACTTGCAGTCTTTGTGACACGGCCAGTAGTGCAACACTTGAGTCTTTGTGACACTGTGGATTATATTATGGCACCTGAGTCTGTGTGACACGGTAGCCAGTAACTGGTACTTGTAGTCTTTGTGACATGGCCAGTAACTCAACACCTGAGTCTTTATGACACAGTGGATTTTATTATGGTACTTGAGTCTGTGTGACACGGTAGCCAGTAACTGGTACATGCAATTGTTGTGACACGGCCAGTAGCGCAACACCTAAGTCTTTGTGACACGGTGGATTATATTATGGCACCTGAGTTAGTGTGACACGGTAGCCAGTAACTAGTACTTGCAATCTTTGTGACACAGCCATTAGCACAACACCTGTGTCTTTGTGACATGATGGATTATATTATGACACCTGAGTCTGTGTAAAACGATAGCTAGTAACTAGTACTTGCAGTCTTTGTGACATGGCCAATAACACAACATCTAAGTCTTTGTGACATGGTGGATTATATCATGGCACTTGAGTTTTGTGACACTGTGGTTTATATGATGGAACCTAAGTCTGTGTGACATGGTACCTAATAACTGGTAGCCTATGCTTTGTTTTTGTAGTCTTGTGACATGGTAGTCTATAGCTTTATACTTGAGTTTATGCAACATTTATAACTTGGCATATTAGCTTGTGTGGATAACTACTATATATATATATATATATCTAGAATTTGGGTTTTGTTTTAGGGGATCTAGTGTATATCCTTCTAGCTTACCATGTGAGTAATGTAATGTGACAATGTACTATTTTGAGTACGTTTGTGCTCCATTATTTAAAACGTGATTAATGTATTATTGTATTGAAAGTTTTTATTATTGAATTTAACTTGAAGTCCATAAGTTATGATATGCATGCCAAAGTATTCATCATTATGAATTTGTCATCTCATTATGCACATTAACATTGCTACTTACTGAGTTTTGTCTCACTATTGTTTAATTATGAATTTTTACAGAGCGGGTAGCAACCTTTTAAGTTAGATGTTATGGCTTGTAGTAGTTAGGCAACTACTTTCTAGAGGCTGGACTTTTGGTAATATTAGATGTTATGGCTTGTAGTAGTTAGGCAACCGTTTGAGTTTTGTCATCTTCTTTGGACATGTTTTCAAGATCCGCACTCTCAAAAGTTCTTCTTTCATTGTCTTTTTAGATTTAGCTAAGGTCTTTCCCTTCTCTAAAATAGAATAGCGAGATTCATACAAAACCTTGACATCCTTTGAAATTTTGTTTATCATTTGCTGTAATTCTTTCCAAAATTCTCTTCGATCACATTCGTCCGTCTCAAGATTGACGGCTCTAACACTGTTTGATAGGAACCCAATGGTTCCTAATGGAGATAGATAGGAATTATAGAGGAATTGATGGGACCTATAGAGAAATTGACTTAATTCGAGGTAGTCACCCTCTATAGAGAAATATTAAGAGAGAGAGAGAGAGAGAGAGAGAGAGAGAGGATATGCACTAAGCAATGAGTTGGTTTATTCTTCAATGATGGAAATGTGATTACAAGTAGGTATCCATAGAATCATAAAACTATTTTATTGGCCCATATGACCTTATCCTAATAGTTCTATTATTCCCGATGTGCATTAATAATTCGAACATCTGTTAAATGTGATTAACATGCTTAGAATTGTAACTGATTAACTAATCCCAATACAACAATTATTATCCATATGCTTATACCATTTCTAACATCTTGTGAGTGATTGCTCTATGGATTACTAATATTAGTGATAATATTATTTGAGACCCAATACTATTGAACATGGAAGAATTAAAATCATAAATCAAAACATTATGGATGAATGATATGAACTGCCTAAACATGAATTCTTAATTATTGAATAACCAGAGATATATTAGATAAAGAATTAATTACTACGTTTTAGTCGGCCATGATTTGTTAACTTTGGGTCTCTTGTTGCCCCAATTTTTTGAAATTGGACTCCAATCGGCGCTTATTTAAAAATTGTGTCCATTAATGCTTGCTTTGTCTTGGCTAAACTTCCGAGGAAAGAGCCTCTTTTACTGACAATTACATAAATGTCCACCTACTCTTAGAATTACAAAAATGCTATCAATCTTTTCTAGGGATGGCAATTATGGCCCGATTCATGGGTATCCGGCCTGGCCCGGCCCTAATGGGTCAGGTTTTATCTACCTCGATAAAGAATAGGGTTGGGTTTGGGTTTAAAAAAAAAACCAGAAGCGGGTCCGGGTTGGGTCCGGGTTTTTTGTAAAACCCGGCCCAAACCCGAACCCGACCTGACCCGGTTACAAGTGAATAAAATTACAAAAAAACCCTATTATATATATATATATATATATATATGTACACTTATAAACCCTAAAACTAATTCTCTCATTTCACACCACACACTCACTAGCCTCCAGCCGCCCACTCTCCTTTCCCACTCTCAATCTCACCGCCGGCCAAGATGTCACCGCCCTGCCTCAAGCACTGCTTCAACAGATCAAGCACCACGCAACCGGTAACTCACCCAAGCCATCACAGCCAAAACCAAGCCCAGAAAACAAGATCCTTGCCGACAAGCCTAGCCATTATCAACTGATCAAGCTCCTCGCGTGTTGCAGATCCACCGTGAACCACCTCACATGTTATAGCTTCTAGATCCACAATCGGTTTGGTTTGGGTTTTTTTCTTGATGTATTTGGTATTGTCCAACGACGTTAGTTTTTGGGTTAGCTTTAAAGCATTCTAGCATTTGTATTCAAAGTTTTCTTTGTCTAAGCTTTTAGTCAAATGATGATCTGCACGGATTCTCAAAAAAAATTAATGACCGGAGCAAGTCAGCATAGGAAAGTTTGATTTGAAAAGAGCTTCTTTAGTTATGGATTTTGGTGAGTTTGGGCTTCTGGGTACTGTTGGGTTTGTGCCAAAGTTTGTGTTTTTGTGACTTCAATTATGTGCATTTGACTTCCAATTGCTACTGTAAAGTTGGGATTTTTCTGATTAAATTTTGTAAAGTTGGTTTCCGGGTATTGTTGGGTTTGCTTTAAACTAGGGTGTTCTTGAGGCCCCAATTTGGGCTTCAATTCTTTTTATTTTTTTATTATTATTTTTTTTATTTTTCAGCTGGGCCACGATTTGGGCCACAGATTGAGCCCAAATCTGGTTGGCCTAAACGGGGCCCGACGGAGCGGGTCTGGGCCTCGAAAAAAAAATCCATTTAATAAATAGACCGGGTCCGGGCCGCCGGTTCAGACCTGCGGGCCGGGTCTGGGTATGTAAAAACCCGGCCCGTTGCCATTCCTAATCTTTTCCAAATTACACAAAATACCCTTGGAACACTCCCAAATTACTTGAATACCCTCAATTGTCCTAAATTGGACACATTCTCTCAAAGTTCCCAAGAACACCCAATATTACAAGAATAGCACCATAACACCCTAAATTACCAAAATACCCATTGAAAATCCAATTACCCTTAAACTTATAAAACATGACCATAAGACCCTCCAAAGACCCCAGAGACTCTTTGAGCCCCCCAAAGTAGATCCTAAGAATCCGATCAAGGGCGTGAAACCATGATTTTAGGAGCCCAACTTTTCAAGATTCAAACAAACCCAATAATATGCTACTGGCATGAAGTACGGGAATTTATTATAATATGGCTTTAGGCCCATTCAAACATTAGACTCCATTATTCCAGGGCTACGACATAATCCAACAACACCTTGATCGGAACATACTGTTGCTAGGCGGATGATCCCATCATACTTAATGCTTATTCACTATTATTCGATCAATAATTTATAACTCCAGTCAACAACTAGAAAGGTTAAGACCTTTTGTAATTATACTCTAATTATGTAATATATTATAAACCCAGTTTAAAATATTATTATTATTATTATTATTATTATTTTCGTGTCTGTTATAATAAGTATTACTGTTTACTCAAAAAAAAAAAAAAAAAAAACACGGATGTTTATCTCACTTTGGTTGTGTGTCTAGTGTTCACTGTTTATAACCCCATTCTACAACTACAAAGGTTATACAATTTTGTAGTTCTACTCTGGTTATGTAATGTATTATAAACTCAGTTTAAAATACTATTATTATTATTTTCATGTCTATTCTAATAAGTATTACTGTTTACTTAAAAAAAAAATAGGGATGTTTATCCCACATTGGTTATGTGTGTCTAGTGTTTGGTAACCTCAGTCTACAATTACAAAGTTTAGGTCATTTTGTAGTTGTACTCTTATTATATAATGTATTATAAACCCGATTTAAAACACTATTATTATTATTATTTTCGTGTCTGTTCTAATAAGTATTACTGTTTACTCAAAAAAAAAAAAAAATAGGATGTTTATCCTACATTGGTTGTGTGTGTCTAGTGTCTGCTGTTTGTAACTCCAGTCTACAACTACAAATGTTAGATCTTTTTGTAGTTGTACTCTGGTTACGTAATGTATTATAAACTCAGTTTAAAATACTATTATTATTATTATTATTATTATTATTATTATTATTATTTTCGTGTTTGTTCTAATAAGTATTATTTTTTTCTCAAAAAAAAAAAATAGGCATTTTTATCCTACATTGGTTGTGTGTGTTTAGTGTCCGTTGTTTATAACCCCAATCTACAACTACAAAATTTAGACCATTTTGTAGTTGTACTTTGGTTATGTAATGAATTATAAACCCGGTTTAAAACACTATTATTTTTATTTTTGTGTTTGTTCTGATAACTATTACTGTTTACTAAAAAAAAAAAAGGGATGTTTATCTTACATTGATTGTGTGTGTCTAGTGTCCACTATTTATAACTCCAGTCTATAACTACAATGGTTAGGCCCTTTTGTAGTTGTATTTTGGTTATGTAATATATTATAAACCCGGTTTAAAAAATTATTATTATTATTATTATTATTATTATTATTATTATTATTATTATTATTATTATTATTATTATTATGTCTGTTCTAATAAATATTATTGTTTACTCAAAAAAATAATCTAAAATATAGTAATTGTTGTAAAACAAATGTTATGGGGTTCCTTACACCTTCTCCACACATAAATGAACCATTGAACCTATTTTAATGGTTTGTAGACATTTCATTGATTGATTTAGGATAGAAGGCCTCACTATGCTCTTAACCCTAGGTTGGTAAAAAAATCTAAGTAGACATTAGTTGGTCAATCACACTCATAAAATCTTATAATTGGTGCCAAAGGCCTTGTAGTTCAATTGGCACCTCTCCATGCACAAAGTGCTTGGAGGTCTAGGGGGGAAAGGGTTCGAGCTGCGGGATTAGTAGCATGTTTTAATAATTTTTTAAAAAAGAAAAAATTTTATAATTGGTGATGACTCCTTAAACCCATCCAAACTAGATAACCATTGCAAGGTTTAGACTGAAACTGGTACTAATAATTAGGCCTAGGAATTTGGCCTGTGTAAAAATGTATATGTTGTTAGCAAATTGAAATGAGAAATAGGCATTTCCTCCTTGATTTACACACCTTTTATGAACCCTTGATGCTTAGCGTAATCGAGGAGTCAAGATGAAACTTCCCTAGCGATAATAAAAGGAAAGGAGACAACAAGTGTCCTTGCCTTACTTATGATTGAGATTTTAAAGATATTAGAAGGCCCCCCTTGATGAGAATGGAAATAAGGAGTAAATATGCATTGGTTACTCCATTTTATCCATTAATTGCTTAATGAAGCCATAAGGTCTCAACACTTGAAGAATAAAGGGCCATTTAAGCCTTTCAATGTCCTTTTCAAAGTTGACTTTCTAGCCTATCTAACCATTTCTCTGTTGTGTTCATTGCATGAAGAATCTCGTAGGCAATAATGTTATTGTCTTATATCTTCCTTCCAAGAGTTAAAGGGTCTTTACATTTAAAACTTATTCTTTGGAGAAGAGGTTTCAGAGATTAGCAAAAGAATTTTAGTGATAGCTTTGTGATCAAGTTACAAAGGCAATTGGGTCGAAACTGCTTAATAGCACTTTTCTCGGATTTAGGGATTAAGGTGTAATCAAGTGTTTAAAAATGAAATCTATTGAGAAGAATCTTGTCATGGTCGCCATGACATCACCACCAGTAATGTTCCTTTAATGTTTAAAGAACAAGGAGATAGTCATCGGGTATTGGAACTTTAAGCTGGTTACGTAGGAGTTGGGAGAGTCGTAAGCATTTCATTTTCAACACTTCGGGATGTTATTGGGGCCCAGGTCTGTTTGGTTTGGGTAGATTTTAGAGCGATGGAAAAGGGGGAGAGAAAATGATTTTTTTGAGTGTTTGGTTGGAGTGATATTGGTTTTTCTTCATTTGTTTGTTTGTTTTATTTATTTATGTATATATAAATATATATATATATCTGTTTTGTCTTCTTTTTTTGACTTTTTCCCTCTAATTTGTTAGTTTTATTTTACTTTTGTCTAATAAGGGCTTGAAAGTAAATTTATACAAACTACATTTTATATCCCTCCATTTTTCCACTCCAACCGAACGAGAAAACTAAGGCCATATTTGGTTTAACAAGTTTTCATCACTCATCACTCATTTTTCATAACTCATCACTCATTTTTCGTGGTCCTATGTCAATCCTCTTGCTTGGATTGACATAGGACCACATACATCTGAATGCACTAGTTGTAGCAAATCTTGAGCTCTTCTACCTTTTGACTTAAAATGTCTTTTGGTCATTTTGCCTTCCAAACAAGATTTACAAACTGGAAATTCATGAAAATCCAATGGCTTTAAGAGTCCATCTTTGATCAATTTTTGAATTCTATTTGAATTAATATGACCCAAATGCAAGTGCCAAAGATATGCATCACTAGTAGAAGAAAACTTTCTCTTTAATGATTTCACATGTGAATTATTATCTAATTCAGAATTATATAATTCATGCTTATCAGGAGTTAAAATATAAAGACCATCAACAATATTGCCAGAACAGATAAACACTTTACCCTTTTTTATTACAACATTGTCTTTAAGGATAACACAATATCCATGTTTACCTAAATAAGTTGCAGAAATTAAATCCTACGAGCATTAGGTATATATAGATAGTCGTCTAATATTAAAACTCTAGACTCAAAGCATAAATTAAACACTCCAACAGCTACAACCAGAATCCTACTCCCATCAGCCAAAGTAAGAAACAATTCCTCTTTATTAAGCTTTTAGGTCTCTTGGAACCCCCCTTGCAAAGAATTGCAAATATGATTAGTACAACTTGAATCCACACACCAGGAACCCGTGGGATTTTGTATTAAACATATTTCAAGGAGGAATGAACTTTTCATTCCCTTATTATTGGCAACCTTAGATTTTGGACAATTCCTCTTCCAATGTCCTTTCTCATCACAATGGAAACACTTTCGTTTGGTTTTATTTCCTTTGTTGGCGACCCCTAAGGTAATTGTTTACCATCTTGCTTGTTGAAGTCCATCTACTTCTTCTTATTACCCTTGCCTTTCGACTTAGGTTAAGAAGTAGAAGCTTCATCCATATTAGCATCAACACTAGATGTATTAAGAATGCCTTCTGTCGCTACCAACTCTTCCTTTAATTCAGACAATGAATAAATCTTTTTGTTCATATTATAATTGAGTCTAAATTCCTTGAATGATTCCGGTAGTGACTGGATGATGAGAATCAACAAGCATTCAAGGATCCATTGCATGTTCCAGTTGGGCCAATTACTAGAGCAAGATCCAAGAAGATGAAAGAAGCACTTAATGGGCTGATTCTAACGCAGGACACTCCAGGCCAGGCCCAAAGGAAGATGAAGGCATAATAAATTTAATTCAAACTGTTGAGGGATGATCTGGCTTAATTGGACTTTATTTATGGCGTAGATTAATGGCTGATTGACTTTCCAGCTCCAAATCAGTTAATAGATATTTTTCCTAATTTAGATCTTCTAATTTTGGACTAGATCTACCTTAATTTTAGACTTTTATTATTTAGAACTTTTTTTAGTTTTTTTTTTCCTATTTTGGATCTGCTATTTTCAGACCAAATTAGCTTTTATTTAGGGTTTTATTATTTAGTATGTTTTTTATATTTTCTACATTCATTCATGCTTTATAAATAGCATGCAATCATTGTAATAGAGATGATTATTGAATAAAAATCAAAAAAAGGAGAGGCTTTGCTCTTCTCTTTGGTTCTTCAAGAACTGTGAACTTATCAGGGATTCTTCCTTGTGGCGTTCAAGCTTTATACCTTTGGTTCGTGATTCAATTATAATCATTGGGTCAAGGTCTGTTACTTATACCTTTGGTTCGCGTTTCACTTATAAACATTGGGTAGGGTTTCTATCAAAATCTGAATTTTAGCTTTCTTGGGAAATATTCCAATATTTTGTGTTGGGTCTCAAAGCGAGTCGATTGAGGTTCACATCATTTGGTATCAGAGCTCAGGTTCTAAAATCAGTTTTCAATCCTTTTATCTTTTGTTTCATGTTATCATCCTATCTTGTTCCTTTTGTGTTCTTTATTTCTCGTTCTTATTTTGTGATGTGCACTAGGTTAAAATGGTGCACCAAGCTCCCGGAAAAAAAAAAGTGAAAAAAAAGAAAAAAAAAAGAGTTCAAAAAGGAAAAAAAAATTTTAGTTTCAGTTCTCTCAGACCAAAATATTGTTTTCTTTTGTCCTATTTTCTTTGATTTCTGTCATATTTCTTGCCGTTGGTATTTGTTTAAATACTACAAGTTGAATTTCTTGATCAAGTTTATTAGTTTAATGCAGAACTGAAAAAAGGAAGCTACGAATGAAAAAAGGCAAGAGAGTGTGAGACTAATATCGGGAAAAAGCCAATTTAAGAGTGAAACACGAGTGAGAGTGACATAATCTGAGTGCAAACACGTGAGGGAGTGTTGTGAGAAATTATTTCTAACATTTCTCTGTAGTTTTAAAAGTATGTCTTGCAGGGGTGAAACATCAAATAAGGAAGGAGGGGAGGAGTCATCCATCATGTTGCAAGCTATGCAACAATAATTTGAACGCATGAACGTGGTGTTTAATGAGATTCGGGATTGGTTGGACAAGCAAGATACTGTTATTGTTAATTTGCGTGAGGAGCGTCCCCAAAGAGCCCTTAATGCTAGAAGGCAAGAAAGGTATGCGCGCGTGGATGATTTTGATGACTACCACGAGGATGAGTTTGAAGATGAAGAGGATCAAGTTTCGTGGAACAATGAGGGCAGGTTTGTGCGAAGGGACGAAAGGTGTAGTAGAGGATTCCAAAGAGATCCAAGATGGCAAGATGGGGCTGACAGAAACCTAGGAAACATAAAAATGAAGATACCATCGTTCCAAGGGAAAAATGATCCAAAAGTGTACTTAGAGTGGGAAAAAAAGGTGGAATTCATCTTTGAGTGCCACAACTACTCCAATGAGAAAAAGGTAAAACTAGCTGTTATTGAGTTTACTGACTATGCTATTATATGGTGGGATCAACTTATGATGAACAGAAGGAAAAACCGTGAGAGGCCTATTGAAACGTGGGAGGAAATGAAGGCCATCATGAGGAGGCAGTTTGTCCCTAGTCATTACTATAGGGATTTGCATCAGAAATTACAAAGTCTTACTCAAGGCTATAGGAGCGTGGATGACTACCACAAGGAGATGGAGATTGCCATGATTTGAGCTAATGTAGAGGAGGATAGAGAAGCTACCATGGCAAGGTTTCTGAATGGGCTAAATTGGGACATTGCCAACATGGTGGAGTTGTAGCACTACGTGGAGTTGGAGGACATGGTGCATATGGCAATAAAGGTGGAACGACAGCTTTAAAGGAAAGGAACTCGGTCATTTCAAAATTCGGGCTCCTCTACTTCATGGAGGTCAAATGGGAGGAAAGAGAAAGGGGCTGTTTTGAAGTCCAAAGCCGAACCACTAAAAAGGAGAGATGAAGGTCCTAGTGTCAACAAAGGTAAAAATGAATCTCAAACTCGTAATCGTGATATTAAGTGTTTTCGTTGTTTGGGAGTAGGTCATATAGCTTCACAATGCCTAAATAAGAGGACCATGATTGCACGTATTGATAGAGAGGTGGAAATTGAAAGTGAAGGAGATGATGACCTGATTCCATCACTTGAGGATGCTTGTGACGATGATGTGGAGTATCCATCGGAGGGTGAGTCACTTGTGGTTAGACGTGCTTTAAGTGTCCAAGTCAAAGAAGGTGATATGGAACAACAAAGGGAGAACATTTTTCATACTAGATGCCACGTCAACAGCAAGGTATGTAGTATGATTATTGATGGGGGGAGCTGTACTAATGTGGATAGTACTACTTTAGTTGAAAAATTGAATTTACCTACCATGAAACACCCTAGACCGTATAACATGCAGTGGTTGAATGATTGTGGAGAGGTTAACGTAAATAAGCAAGTACTGGTTTCTTTTTCAATTGGAAGGTACAAGGATGAAATACTTTGTGATGTTGTTCCAATGCATGCGGGTCACATTTTATTAGGCAGGCCATGGCAATTTGACAGAAAGGTTAATCACGATGGGTTCAAGAATAGGTATTCTTTTGTAAAAGACAATAAACACATTACTCTTGTACCGTTGACTCCAAGTCAAGTGTATGAAGATCAAATGAAATTGAAAAGAGAGAATGACTTGGAAAAAAATTGTGAGATTAAGAGTTCAAAGAAAAATGATGAGAAGGAGAGTGAAAGGAAAAAAGAGAGTGAACAGAAAAAAAAGAGTGAAAACGAAAGAAGGATTGAAAAGAAAATAGAGAGTGAAAAAAAAGAGAGAAAAACAAAAAAACAAGGGAGTTTTTATGCTAAGGCGTGTGATGTCAAAAGTGTTTTTTATACAAACCAACCTATATTTGTACTCTTGTACAAAGAGGTCTGTTTTAATACTAACGAACTTGACAAATCTTTTCCTAGTGTTGTTGTTTCTTTGTTGCAAGAATATGAGGATGTGTTTCCTAATGATGTTCCTAGTGGATTGCCACCTATTAGAGGAATAGAGCATCAAATTGATTTTGTGCCAGGTGCAACAATTCCTAACCGACTAGCCTATAGGAGTAATCCGGAGGAGACAAAGGAACTCAAAGACAAGTTGAGGAGTTGTTGACCAAAGGACATGTGAGAGAAAGCATGAGTCCGTGCGCGGTGCCAGTGCTGCTTGTGCCTAAGAAGGATGGAACTTGGAGGATGTGTGTTGATTGCAGGGCTATCAACAACATTACGGTTAAGTATAGACATCCCTGTTAGGATATGTGCCCTTAAATCCTATTGTATGATGCTATGTATGATATTATGTATGACATTATGTGAGACATGATGTATGACTTAATATTGTGTTTAACAAAGTTGTTTTATTCTTATCTAAAATAATGGTAACATGAATATTCGGACATTATCAAATAGTCCATGAGATGCATAGTATGTGATTTATGTGAAAAGTCACAGAAGATATAGATCACAAGTTCTTTGTAAACTCAGAATTTTGGTTCGTAGTCGGTGATGAAATTGGGCATTTCATCTGCGAAGACTATAACATATTAACTACGATGATTTGTCTTGATCATGGAAATGGTGATTTCTAGTTAATATGTTGATATGTTTTAAGAGTTAAGACATATTGAACTGGACCGCTGTGAGATTTATTATTCTCCTAACGACTGTCAATTGAATAATAAATCTCACGACTTGTATTCACATGAACTCTTAATCCTGAGAGAATAATGGACCTGATCATGAAATGTAGGTTACTTTGATATATCAGGAGTGAGATCTAAAGTAACGGTCAAAACCTCAGTATGTTGGGCAGCCACATTTAGTGTTGATGGAACATATATTCTCAAGATGGAATTCATAGTCTCTTAAAGGAGATATAAAATATTCCCTTGAGATAAGTTTAATGGGTACAGTTATTCAGAGAGTTAGGCCTAACCACTTTAGTAAGACTAAAGTATATATTTATAAAATTGGATTTCATAAATATATGGTGAATAACTCATAAGGATTAAACCGGGTACACAAGGATTAAGATGTAGTAATTCACAAAGTGGCAGTCTATATTTATGACTTTGTGTTACTACAAATATTTTATAAAGGGGTTGCATGTATGATAAAGTCTTGGGATATAATTTATTAATGAGGCCTAGAGTGCAATTATATTTATATAGTGGTATTAAATATAATTAATGGTAACTTTGGACTTGTCAAGAGTTGACGGAAAAGCCCAAGGCCCATTGGAGCTAGTGTCTTATTTGTTCCCTTTTGGTCCCACTCCAAGCCACACACAAAAGCCCAATTGGGAAGGCCCAAAAGGCTAGCCCAATTAGATAATCAGTTATGTGGAGAGAAACATACAGAATTTTATATAGAATAAAATGGTTTGTATGTTTGATAATATAAAATGGTAATGAAAATAAGGAAGAGAGACACTCTTTCATATTCGCTCTAGAAACAAAGAACTGATTGAGAGATCACACATCTTAGGCATCGAGTGGAATTGGAGTGAAGATTGAAAGTATTCCCGAGTACTTCTTCATTCGGTTTTGAAGTTCACCGCATCAAGGTACATTCTCTTGTTCTTATATTCTGAAACTTACATAGTGCATGTTATCATTTTCGAATGAAGTAGATCCGTTTATTTTTCCGCTGCGTATGTTTTGTATGCGATACACACATGATGAATACCCAACATTGGTATCAGAGCGGTCTTCATTTCGAATCTGTATAACATGTTTTGTTCGTTTTGGAATTAGAGATTATAGTTTCAAGTTGATAGATTTCTGCATGGTCGTTGAAACTATGATTTGATAAAAACTGATATTGATGTTATGATGTTGTTTAAATATGAATTTAAGAATGTTAAATTGATCTTTAAGGCTATAGCATCAATAGATTTCAGTTTTTATATCAATCTCTGTCTATCATTTTCGTATGATGGTTGTTTGTTCATGCAAAACGGTTGAAAACTGCCTTAGAGAAATTCTGGAAATTCGAGTTTCACGAGTTTCGATCGATCGAGATTTGCTTTCGATCGATCGAGTGAAACAGAGACTTATCCTTTTGAATTGATTAATATTCGATTGCTAGTCGATCGATCGAATTTTATTTTCGATCGATCGAGAGGCGATCGAGTATCAATCGAATCAGACAGAAGGTTTAGTTCGAATTGTTTAATTTTTTCGATCGATCGAGGGGCATATTCGATCAATCGAAAGAAAGAAAATCAGAATTTTTTTCTAAGTGTTTTCAAACTTAAATTTTGTGTTTTTAAGTCTGTTAAGGGGATGAAATGTGGCTGTTTTGTATCATGGTACTACATGATAAGCCTGTTAAGGGGATGAAATGTGGCTACACATGATTCTAGACAATGGTATACACTAGACTAAATATTATAGTATCTTCTATGCTGAGTTCTTACTATAATCATTTAGAGGCCAAATGTATAACGGCATATTATTAAGTGTTTGATAAGAGTTATCATGATAGCACTAATAATGAGAAAAATTCTCAATCAATCATAGTATTTAATATTCACTCTATGCTGAGGGATATTGAGTATGGGATTGGGTTGTCGTTGCATATATTATATTATGATTTTATTAAGGTTCCATAGTATATGTTTATATGCTAAATTGATAATGTCCAGTTTACTTATTATATTCATGTTTATTATTTCAGATTTGAACATGGCATCATTTAGCCCACTTGTTAGCATTCTTAATCAAAACAAACTGACTGGAACCAATTATGTTGACTGGAAAAGAAACTTGGACATAGTTCTCACAGCTGAAGAGCACAAATATGTGCTTACTCAACCATGTCCTAGCTTTCCTTCATTAGATGCTCCTCCCGAGGAAAAACAACGATATGATCGTTGGCAGAAATCTAATGAAATGGCCAAGTGCTACATCCTAGCATCCATCTCAAATGTTCTACAGCATCAAATGCAGGATGTAGAACTAGCTTCGGACATTATGCAAAGTCTGAAGGAGATGTTTGGTGAGCAAGGCCGTTCTGCAAGGCAAGAAACCATGAGACAAATTTATAATACCAAAATGGCTGAAGGTAGTTCAGTGAGAGAACATTGTCTTACAATGATCTCTAATCTGAATACTTTAGAAGTTTTGGGTGCCGACATTGATGGAGAATCCCAAGTCGATATGATACTCCAGTCACTACCGGAATCATTCAAGGAATTCAGACTTAATTATAACATGAACAAAAAGATTTATACTTTGTCTGAATTAATGAATGAGTTGGTAGCGGCGGAAGGCATCCTTGGTACTTCTAATGTTGAAGCCAATGTGGGTGAAGCTTCTACTTCTCAACCTAAGTCGAAAGGCAAGGGTAAGAAGAAGAAGAAGAAGGACTTCACTAAACAAGAGGGTAAACAAATTGTCTTAGGGGTTGCCGACAAAGGAAAGAAGCTGAAAGGAAAATGTTTCCATTGTGGTGAGAAAGGACATTGGAAGAGAAATTGTCCAAAGTTCAAGGCTGCCAATAAGGGTATGAAAATTTCATTCCTTCTTGAAATATGTTTGGTACAAAATCCCACGGATTCCTGGTGTGTGGATTCAGGTTGTACTAATCAAATCTGCAATTCTTTGCAGGGGTTCCAGGAGACCAAAAGACTTAAAGAAGGAAAGTTGTTTCTGACCTTGGCTGATGGGAGTAGGATTCCAGTTGTAGCTATTGGAGTTTTTAATTTATGCTTTGAGACTAGAGTTTTAATATTGCAAGACTGTCTGTATGTACCTAATGTTCGTAGGAATTTAATTTCTGCAACTTATTTAAGTAAGAATGGATATTGTGTTATCCTTAAAGACAATGTTGTAATAAAGAAGGGTAAAACATTTATCTGTTCTGGCAATATTGTGGATGGTCTTTATATTTTAACTTCGGAGAAGCATGAATTGTATAATTCTGAATTAGATAATAACTCTCATGTAAAATCATTAAAGAGAAAGTTTCCTTCTACTAATGATGCATATCTTTGGCACTTGCGTTTGGGTCATATTAATCCAAACAGAATTCAAAGACTGATCAAAGATGGTCTCTTAGAGCCATTGGACTTTGATGAATTTCCAGTTTGTGAATCTTGTTTGGAAGGCAAAATGACCAAACGACCTTTTAATGCAAAAGGTAGAAGAGCCCAAGAGTTGCTAGAATTAGTTCATACGGATGTTTGTGGTCCTATGTCAACCCAAGCAAGAGGTGGCTATGAGTATTTCATTACATTCACTGATGATTACTCTAGATTTGGTTATGTGTACCTAATGAAACGGAAGTCCGAAGCCTTTGAAAAGTTCAAAGAGTTTAGGGCTGAAGTTGAGAATCAATTGGGTAAACGCATAAAGGCCATTCGATCTGATCGTGGTGGCGAATACCTTCTTGGGGATTTCAAGGATTACTTAACACAAAATGGGATCGTATCCCAATTGACTGCACCTGGAACTCCACAACAAAATGGTGTAGCGGAAAGAAGGAATACGACTCTTTTAGATATGGTTAGGTCCATGATGAGTTATTCGACTCTACCAACTTCTTTTTGGGGATATGCCTTAAATACTGCAATGTATCTTCTGAATTTAGTACCTTCGAAGTCTGTTCCTAAAACACCTGTAGAGTTGTGGAATGGGCGTAAGCCTAGTATGAGACATCTCCATATTTAGGGTTGTCCAGTACATGTGTTAAAAGGAAAGTCTGATAAGTTACAGTCTAAAACAGAAGTGGTATTCTTTGTAGGGTATCCAAAAGGAACTGCTGGAGGTTTATTCTATAGTCATAAAGATAATAAAGTGTTTGTTAGTACAAATGCCAAATTCTTGGAAAATGACTATATGAATGATTTCACTCCTAGAAGTAGAGTTGTCTTGGCTGAAATGAATGAACCTGTAATTGAACAACCAATGGTTGAAACTAGGGATGATGTGGCTGTATTGGATACACCACAAGATATTATTCATGAGATGTCTAGTACACAGTTGCCTCGTCGTAGTGGGAGGAATGTTAGGCCACCTA